>WBVU01000008.1:0-600000 GCA_009192285.1 Morchella semilibera
CCCTCCTCCCCCTTTGCCTTGTTTGAGTTGATGGTCCACCTAGACATTAATGTCTTGGTGGACCGCATGGATTTCTATGTCGAATATCTATGTTTAGGCTTTCCCCCCCCCCCTCCCCTCCACCTCCCCCTCCAACCCTCCTTCCCCCTTTTGCCTTGTTTGAGTTGATGGTCCACCTAGACATTAATGTCTTGGTGGACCGCATGGATTTCTATGTCGAATATTCATGTTTAGGTTTTCGCTCCTCCTCCCCCTTCAATGGATTGATGGCTGATATTGCCTTCTCATCTCCACCCTTTTTCTACTGTTACAGGTATATCTGATCCGACCATGCAGAGAATGCTCTGGGATTGGAGGCGAGGAATCTACTGTTGGGGCAGGAAATGTCTGTGCGGCGAGAGGTTTGATAGGGGTCATGTCCGATGTATGGATCTGGACTTGGTGTTGAATGATGAGGAGAAGGAGATGATGGAGTTTGATAGACTCTTCCACCCACCGGACACCAAGTACACCGTCATTGATTACCTGCTTAACATCAAGGCGCATGATAGAGCGTACAGGATATTGACCGATTGGAACAAACGCCTTGCAACAGCATTCCAAGAGAACGAGGTACGACGGTTGATGGATGAGTTTGGTGGTTGAAATTGATAGATACGATATGTTTACTTGGGTTCGGAGGTTACGGGAATACTCTTTCGTTATTGATTTATTTGTGTTTCCACTGTTTTATATCTGTCACTCATTTGTTAATTTTCCTATGTCTCTTAATCATTTTCCCATCAACCGTTCCTGCTTTGAGACGGGAATGGTGGGGTGGAGTGGAGGTCTGGGGCCGCTAGAAGTTGGAGTTTGCTCTGCTTCTTTTTCTTTGGAGGATGTACCTGTTGTTAGTCCTGGTCTCGGGGTTGTGCCTCGGTATGGATTGGGCTGTTTTGGGTTTTGGTCTTTGCTGGACTGATTTGTTAGACTCGACTTAGGGGGTTGTGCCTCTGACTTGGGTTGAGCTGTTGGTTCGGGTAGGGGCTCTTCCTCCCTCGCATGGATTGCTGTTATAAGGGTGATGGCATGCATAAGGACCCGTGCTTGTGTTTGTTCTTGTCTTCTTCCTTGGTTTGTTGTAAGATCTCGCTTTGAGGGTTGCTTACGAATTTTGGGTTGAGCTCTCCTGGGGTGGATGGGGTTTCATTTTTGTACCTGCGGTTATAGTTGTAGTCATGTGCCTAGGCTTTCCCTAGCTGTGGTTTGCTATTTGTACCCTAAAACAAATACAGCTTGATCACTAACCCTAACTAACCCTAACTAACCCTAACAATCATAACAACGCTTCGACTACCGAACCTTCGGGACCGATGCCAAAATGCCAGGACACACTATTCGCTATTTTGAGACTATAATTACTGGCTGTACAGCAGGAAAAAACAGTAATTGATATCACTATCTTAGGAATTTCAAAAATCGACCCTAGATTAATGATTTCTGGTGTAAAATGAGGTCCCATAATAGTCACTCATACAAATTCAATTCTGACCCTCAGGTCACTCCTCAAAAAGCCTATATCATTGGTATTATACTGAGAAAGAGGAGGATTTTTATTACGGATATCAAAAGAATGGCTATATCGATAATTCTATTTGTCTCAAATGGTTGACGGATATATTTGAACCTGAAACGGCATCAAGGTAACTAACTTCTTATTGTTTTTAGCATCAACAACTAATTTATTATAGGGTAGATGAAAATGAATGGCGTCTATTTATTTTTGATGGCTACAATTCACATTTGGACCCTCTCGTTATAGACTTTTGTTGGGATCATCACATTATTCCTTATTGCATACCGTCACATACTTCACACATCACACAACCACTCGATGTCGGTGTAATTTCCTCTCTCCAAAACTTTTATGGAGAAGAAGTCAATAAACTGCAAGGAAGGGCAATAAAAAATGACAATTTTCCGAATTTATTATCACGCGCAAGAGCAAAAGCTCTGACACCTCAAAATATCAAAGCAGGATTTCGTGGCGCTGGAATAGTCCCATTCCGGCCTGATGTATCCCTTAGTACCCTGCGGCAACCAGAACCGACGCCTTCTGTTGAGGACAGTATAGATTCATTTATCAATAGTGATGATCTCCCGAAAACGCCGAACAATCCTCCACACACTCCAAGACTCACTCCTAACCGAGAGATCATAGCGCATGATCTGGCTATTTGGAATTGCCGGATACCAGAAACCCCTAGAGGATTCAGTAAACTACAACTAGAAGCCCTTTATACAATACACTCTACTATTCCCAATAGTATAAAACAGCGTGCTATCATAATCAAGCAAAGTCACACAATCCGCAAGCTCTGGGCCAATCTGCAGATGTCAAAAGCTGGGGAAAAGCATTTAAGAGAGGGAGAAAAACCCGGAGAAGTAAGGCAGGATAAGCGGAAATTAACTAGGGGCACCGCAACTATTGTTGAAAGAGGAAGTAACCTTATAGCTGAGAGAATCCAAAATGGTCGTGATAGTAGATGGTTGAATAGTCAAGTAGCGGGCCCATCAAAAAGGATTTGTAGAGGAAATAGTCCCACCCCAGATGATACAGAAGATCCTTCTAGTTCATATCAACCTTTTCATGTATTTAAATTTTAAATATATAGTCGCAGCTCACTTAGTTGAATTAATTTGTGGCTGTTCGTGGTTTTTTTAGTCATTGACGTTCCCCGTTGTTGCCGGGCGCACCACACCCTAGTGTGCACCATACCCCCGTGAAGAGGTCTAATGTTCCTACTACACCTTGCGCCACTCATTGCTATCATCTATCGTATCACATTACAATAATGACTAGCAGTCCCCGCTCAAAGGTTCTAAGATGAGTACTATAAAATGTGCTGCAAAAGCAACCCACATGAAGCGGGTGAAGGAATACATCAAGCAGAATACAGAAAATAAAACCCTGGTAAGCGGCGCCCAAACACTAGTGAGGATAGGCTGAGGTATTATTATAGTTGAAACGCACAACAATGCGCGGGGTGGGGAGAAAAAACTCCTTAGAGTTCTGCTTTATATGAAGTCTGATCCCCTTCCCTTGGCTTTCTATATATGGTACAGTTACCTACATACTGCACCAGGCTATATAACACCAGGAATGATAAGGTTTGCCCACAATTCGCTAAATCAACGATAGAAACGACAGAAACAACAGAGTATAACAGTATTCATTTATCTACATGTAGCTTACGGCTAACCCAAGCCATATCCACCTTTCTGTCGTTGCATCACCCTTCCTCCCTCAGAAGCGCCCTTAATCTCTACCGAAGAGGTCACCTGGCAGATTTTGATCTATCTCTCTCCGTCTCAGCTCTTAGTTTTTCCGCTTCAGCCCTAAATTTCTCCGCCTCAGCTCTAAACATTTCTGCCTGAGCCCTAAGCTTCTCCGACTCCGCAGCTACTTTTAGAGTCTCAGCCCGCAACCTTTCCGCCTCAGCCCTGAGCCTCTCCGGCTCTGCTCTCGCTTTCTCGGTCTCAGCATTGATCTTCTCCGCCTCGGCTCGGAACCTCTCCGCCTCGGCTCGGAGCCTCAGTGTCTTCGCTGTCACATTGCCAGCCACCGGAGCCTGTGTGTTTGTGCCCACATTGACCTTCTCGTGCCTTAACCTCTCTGCCTCCGCCGCCCGCAAGCTCTGCTCAACCTCCACTCTCAACCTCCCCTCCTCCTCCGCTGCGGCCCTCAATACCTGTTCCTCCTCCGCTTTCAACCTCTCCGTCTCCTCCGATGCGGCCCTCAATTCCTTTTCCTCCTCTGCTTTCAACCTCTCCGTCTCCTCCGCTGCGGCCCTCAATTTCTTTTCCTCCTCCGTTCTCAACCTCTCCGTCTCCTCCGCTGCGGCCCTCAATTTCTTTTCCTCCTCCGTTTTCAACCTCTCCGTCTCCTCCGCTGCGGCCCTCAATTTCTTTTCCTCCTCCGTTTTCAACCTCTCCGTCTCCTCCGCTGCGGCCATCAATGCCCTCAAGCTCCGCTCATCCTCCGCTCTCAACCTCTCCTCCTCCTCAACCTTCCTCAACCTTGCCAGTTCTTCCCTGACCCATTTAACTCCCGCCTCCCTCTTTCTCTCCGCCTCCTCCGACTCCAACCTCCACCTCTCTTCCTGCTCAGCCTGCACCCTCCTCCACCCCTCCTCTCTCATCCTCCTCTCCAGCAGCTTCGATTTCTCCGGCTGCTCCCCCTCCGCCTTCCGATTTTCCTCCACCCCCACCATGAAACCCTTAGTCTCCGCCGCCACAACGTTGTCCCCGCGGCGGGCCTCTCCGCCTGGCGTGCCTGGCCTTGACCTTGGGTCGGGGAAGAGATCAATGAGAATGTCCTCGGTAGTGCCGGACGTAGGTACCGCTACCATGTGCAGAGATCGCCCCCGCCCCTCATTCGATGAGCCCTCTAATGGTGGTGCGGGAGATTGGACGTGAGGCAAGGGATGCAGGCTTCCCTGCTGTGACTCGACAGAGTCATTGGCTTTGGGTTCGGGTTTGGGGGGTTTTGGCATGAGTGAGATTTCGTTCCCGATCGCTCGCTGATATATACGTCAAGAATAGTTGTGTATTCACACTCACTGACTCGATAGTTTAGGGAGTTATAAACCGAAGTTCGCGGTCCTCTGAGCCGGGGGGTGGGAGTGGAGATCAGTCTTCTTATATCCTTTCCGTCAAGATTTGCGACCAAGTTGATAGTCTGAGAAAACTGCGCCAAGAATGACGTGAATCACGTTACTGGTCCCGATCAGGCCTAGCCTCTTCCAGCATATCACCTTTCTGCCGACATATCACATTTTGGAGATGAAATAAGACATCGAAATGCGATCTGTCACTTTTAGACGAGATTAGATGAGCTTAGATGAGCTTAGACGAGCCAGGGGCTACATGTCTCCTCTAGCCGGGCTTCAAGCCGACATCGATAGGGAGGGGGACCCAGCGCCTCCGGGTATGTATTCATCATGGAGGAGGAGGATAGTAAGAGCGCTGTTTTTGAGCTTCTCCGTAATGGAAATATGGGTTTATGCCATGCCGGGGGGGGTTCTGCTCCTGTGTGGAATCGGAGATAACGACAGCCTAGGTGCTGCTAGGTACATAAATTAATTTGATATAGACTGGTCTACTTGATCTCAACGCGACCTCCAGCACCCACGCCCTCTTCCCCGCCGCTCATCATATTACCATCCCCACCCTCGTAATCTTACTTGACGCATCCGCAGCGCATAGACGTACCACCGCAAAATCTCAGTTCGTTCGGACGGTTACCAGAGGACAATTTTGCAGAGGAGCTGAAAAATATCACCCCTTGAAGGAAGAGATCAGAGCCTTTTACAGCCAACACCGCTCTTAGCAACCGTCCCAACGAACTGAGATTTTGCGGTATGGCAGTCCGATCTCGATCTCTCTCGACACCCATCCCCGGCACATTCATCTTCACTCCCCGTGCCTCCCAGTCCATTTAAAAGGCTCTGGGATAAAGTGAGTGAACTAAACGTGGTGTTGACAGGTGAGAATCTGTTCACTCACTTTATCCAAGAGCCTTGTACCAATCCTATAGCTACCCCACCCGCCCCTTGCTTCCCCTCTTCCGTCCCCCCCCCCCTCCCCACCACCGGCGACAACACGACCATCACCACCAACAACAGATCCTCCAAACCCCTACATCTATATCGCGCACGCAGATGTACGCCTACCTAATTGCCTTGGCCGGCGCCTTCTCCTAACTAGTCACAACCACCCCTGCACCCCTGCCGCCCACCCATCCCACCCTACTCACACCACGCTCACGCCACGCGCGCGTGGAAGGGCAGGAAAGATCGTTGGTAAGCGCCATCAGGAGAGGGGGGGGGGTGCTGCACCCGAGCTCTCCCCGGACTTACCACAGTCCTGCTTATAATTGTATTGGGGCCCTCCTCCGCCCCCCCCCCCCCCACCGCTGGAACCTACCATTAGCGACCAAGGAGACACCGGTTATGGTTCCTTTGATGTGGAGTATAGGGGAAAAGGGGTGGGCGTGCGTGAGGGGGAATATGCAGATGAGGTTGGATGTATCCTTTTCCTTGTCCCCCGCTTTCTTGTGGATGAATGAGTTGTGTTTAGTAGTAGTAGATGTGGATCGGTAAACCTAGTTTTTATTTCTCCTATAGTGTACCGTTGCTTGTCATTGCTCATTCCATCTATTTCTTTCTCTATCAACCCCGCCCCACATTAACCTCATCCACCGACACCTTCCAAGCCCCCATAGTCACACCCCACTGATCTACCAGATCCCTCTTCAAGTTTCCACAATAAACCCCACTCCGGTCTCAGCTTCTCACATCCTTGTGAGTATAGACAGCGCTCTCACGATACAAAACAGTGTAGTATATCTATATTGTATATGCATAAGGTAGATCCACAGCCCCCTCCATCCCTTCTTGCTCACCAACCTAGAGCTGTTCTAGTGAGTTTTTGTTCCGGTGGAGGAGTGCCAGGAATTAACCCTAACCCATGCAGCGTGTAATTAAAAACTGATTCAACACAAAGTGGATAGATGGCCTATATGTGGGGAGATACTTGACCTGTGCCGGTAACAAGCCGGTACTCACCAGCCAGGGCAGATTATATATACATAGATTAATTAAAACAGCACCAATCTCACCCCCAATCGATGCAGAACATTGAACACCCCGCGCGACCGGTGGGTAATGAATAAGAAAGCAATAGTAAGATGAACCAAGACTATGCGAATCAACATCGTGTTAACCTTCATAGAAATCTAGGAGAGCGAGTGTCCGACAGTGTAATTCAATAATATTTGAAGTGAAGGGTCGAGAGGTCGAGATATAGCGCCGCGCTAGTGACGATCCAGGTCTATCACTATTTCCGGCATTATGCCAGAGGCAAGGGGCCGCCGCACCCAAAGACAGCGAGCTCCACCACAGCTAAAAATCGGGGGAGCCGAATAGCTCGAGTAACACTTTAAGACAAACAAACAGTGTTATTTAACATCATTCCAGACTCGTTCTCCTTCTCTGTCGCCGGCACTCCACTAACTATTTTAATTTACCTATGTCATCTACAATCGGCCCTCCCATCCCCCTGCTCTAGAGCATCTCAATTCTGACCCTTACTTCTTACGAGATGCTCCTTGTCCATTCCATCTGATCATTACCCACCGCACTTGTTTGGTCGCTTTCTTCATCCATCACTGCCCTCAACCTACTCAGTTTCAATTCTAGAGTATCTATCCATTTCTTCGCTCCCTCCAGCTTCAACTCATAGTTGTGCTTCATCCTCCCAATTTTCTCGTGTGTTTCACCTAACTCCGTCTCCACTTTCTTCTCCTTCTCACGTAACTGTCTCTCCCTCTCCTCGTGCTCACGCTTGATCTTACCAATCTCCTCTCTTTCTGTAACTATTGCCCTTTCCCGTTCTTGCTTCTCACATAGCTGACTCTCCATCTCTGTCATCGCTGCCTGTATCTCGCCCTCCCTCTCCTCGTGCTCCCGTTTAATCTTGGTAATCTCTTCTTCTTTTTCTCTAACGCATGCTCTTTTGCGCTCCTCCATTTGTTGTACTAGGCTCTTTGCTTCTTCCAACTCCACCCTCACTTTCTTCCCGCTTTCCTCCTTCTCACAGAGCTTTCTCTCCATTTCTATCAACGCTGTCTGTATCTTGCCCCCCCACTCCTCGTGCTCCCGTTTGATCCTGGTAATCGCTTCTTCCTTTTCTCTAATCAATGCTCTCTCGCGCTCCTCCTTTTGTTGTACTAGGCTCTTTGCTTCTTCCAACTCCACCCTCACTTTCTTCCCGCTTTCCTCCTTCTCACAGAGCTTTCTCTCCATTTCTATCAACGCTGTCTGTATCTGGCCCCCCCACTCCTCGTGCTCCCGTTTGATCTTGGTAATCGCTTCCTCTCTTTCTTTAATCAATGCTCTTTCGCGTTCCTCCTTTTGTTGTACCTGTCTCTTTGCTGCTTCTAACTTCACCCTCACCTTCTTCTCGCTCTCCTCCTTCTCACGTAGCTGACTCCCCATCTCCTGTAGCTTGATGTCCAACGCCTTGCGCTCGCTCTCCATCTTCTCAACTTTCCTCTCCGCAGCCAAGATTTTATCACGCAGCGCCACCCTGTCTTGCAAAGATTGAATGTCTTTCCGCTCTCCAAAAGCAAGAAGGTTTGATTTCTCTCCCTCTAGACCCATATTCTTCTGCCGCTCATCAAGGAGCTCTCTCTCCATTTTCCTACTCTTCTGCTGCTCATTAAGGAGACCTATTCCCAGAGATATCACCTTGGAATTTTCATTTTTGATCATATCTATCAGGCACGGGATAGCCTCTTCATGGCTCAGCACCCGGACCCCCTCAAACGCCCCAGCCAGGCACGCCGTGCTTCCACAACCACTACAACCGTCATCGTCCGTTTCCGTCTGGCCAATCGCAGCCGGGTGGTGTCCTCTGATGTTTCTTGTGCTATCTTGCTGATCATGTGAGTTTGATGCTCCTACCGACCTCGGTTGGGTCTCGGGGATATGGGGAGAGGACTTTGACGCTCCGGTGACTAGAGCTTGGCGGGGGTCGGGGTCGTGGTCCTGCTCAACCCCGTTTGATTGCTTCTGAGGGCTCTGTTCTTCTTTCTTCATTGTCGGTGGCTGGGAGCTCTGACCTTGTGTACCGACTGCCAGCCTCAGTAGGTTCTCGGAAACAGCGGGAGGGGAATTTGAGGCTCCGGCGACTGATGCTAGGTGGGAGCCGGAGTCGTGGTTTTGTGCGGCCCTGTTTGGTTGTTTCTGAGCGCTCTGCTCTTCTTTCTTCATTGTCGGTGGCTGGGAGCTCTGACCCTGTGCACCGACTGCCAGCCTCAGTAGGTTCTCGGAAACAGCGGGAGGCGAATTTGAGGCTCCGGCGACTGATGCTTGGTGGAGGCCGGAGTCGCGGCCCCGTGCGGCCCTGTTTGGTTGTTTCTGAGCGCTCTGCTCTCCTTCCTGATTTATTGGCTGTTGCGGCGGGGCCTGGGAGCCGACGCCCGATCCCCCACGATGTTTCTTCCGGCTTCGACGACTCATGATAGTTATATGCGGTGCGATAGATGGTATGGGTTATAATGGTGCTGCCCGTGGTCATGGTAATCGTGCCGGAGACGAATATATATCTCCCGGTGGGGGCCTGGCAGATTAGGCATCCCACTTTATGCAGCAGGATGCAAGGTGACAAAGCATGCTGTGTTGCCCTACTCGCGCGGCCGGTTTGAAGCCAAGCCTTTGCAGCATTCAGACCAATTGCCTTTTGTTCTGAGCTATGGTGCGGCGCTCTTTAAAGATGACACAAATCGCATCGTTTATAAGCGACCTTTTTGCCAGACAAGATATCAAGAATCTATGTAGCCAAATTGTAGGCATAGGTATGACAAAGACTTTCGCCTCATAGATTTTTGATATCTTGCCTTGTTGGGAAGTTATAAGCAACGCCATTTACCTATGTTGTATGGCTCGAGAAGCTATGGAGGGTAGGTGTGTAAACTTCGGCGTTTGCAGCCAATCAGTCTATAGAAACTAGGAGATCTACTCCCATAATTGTACTAGCGCCTAGCCTAACGGTCTAATTCCCATACAAAAAAGATTCCTCTGTGGTTTACACACCCACCCCCTATGCCTTCTCGCGCCATACGTAAATGGCGCCAAGACCTCGGTGGAGTGGAACAGTAATATAGCCATTTATACAACTACATTACAGGATCGCAGCCAACCTTTAAGACGCACCGCACCATATTTCAATTGGGCAGCGCAAGTACTCGTGCGGCTGGTCTGAAGCGCCCTAACGGACTGTCGAAGTCCAAAAGATTCAGCTTTTACAACCTCCAGATCAGCAATGCAATTTTCGTTCTTGTGTGAATGCCTTAAATCCGGCAGCACGAGTACCGGGTACCAAGGGTAACTCTGGCTAGATGTCAGGTCCTAGCGACGAACGCTCGCTATCCGCTGACGGTCGTGAGTGGGGTACTCCCTGGAGTGACGTCAACAGGTGGGGATCAGGTCCTGGACAATGTTTCCAACGGTTATTCGGTTTACCAGTTCTAACTGGTTTTCTAGAACCGTTTAAGAAAATAGTTAGGGTTCAATTTTCACTTCTCACTATTTGGTTCGGTTCGGCTTTGGGCTTTGGCAAAACTGGTTTTGTATGCACCTAGAACTCTGTAGATCTAATTAATAGTGCCTAACCCTGACCCTAACCCTGAACACCTTTGGTGTAGAGTTCCTGCCAGGACCTCAGACTCTTTCTATGGTTTAAACCGTTGCTTATTCGGTCGGTTCAGTTGCAGGCTATTTTTATTCAGTTCAGTCTAGTTCAGTGTATTTTGCTGAAATACAAACCGGTTACAACCGTTGGACACACTAACCCGCAACATGCTGCAGGTTGCTTCTGCGTCTACGTCCGCATATACCGCAAATATTCGATAAATTCGCTATCGTTGCATAGGGGTTCAGTTGGGTTTCTTGGTGAGAGAAGGTACTCTCGAGCCTCTCCCTTGAGGCTCTCTCACCAAAAAACCCCCGCGCAGCGATAGCGAATTTATCGAGTGTTTGCGGTAGTCCATACAAATTAAGCGAGCCCACCACCACCACCACTGCTTACACGGTAATGTCCCAGCGTGCCCAAGGGTACTGGAGGGAAGCATTTTTAGTAGTATGGTTGGGATTGGTAATAAGGATCAAGTATCTGATTGACGGTCAGTCCGAATGGCAACGAGACACTTAAAACCCTTCTAGTAACCGTGATATGGTGCGGCGCGTCTTAAACGTGACATGCCAGTATCTCAGTTGGAACAACCTTGGCCACTCTGGTTGCTTATGAACCATAAGAGCCTTAGATTCCAGCTAGTCTATGGCTGGAACTGAATCTTGGCTGCAATCCTGTGATGTAGGGGTACAATAATAGGTAAATGCCATCCTTTATAACATTTCAACCGGACACAATATCAAAAATCTAACATAGAAAGGTCTTCGCATTAGCTATATGCACAACCCCCTGTGTTTGAGACGGGCGGCCCGGGCCTCTGTTAGGCGGGCCGGGCCGGGCCCAGTGGTTTTGAGGCCTGTTCCGGGCCAGGCCTTATGCTCCTCCAGGCCCGCGCCACTTGACATCAAGAGTGAGCCATACAAGATTTCCAACCAAGGATCTCATCCTGCTTCAACCATCTACAATACTCAACCATCACCAAATACTAGATTAGAAAGACAATGGAGGAAGATCCCAACCATGAATATTGTGTTATTAGTCCAGCTCAAGATGCCCCCTCATCCACCAACAAGAAGCGCACGCCACCACAGGCATCTTGGGTTTGGGGTACAGAGGAAGAACCAAATAGGATTAAGGTTTTAGTTGATGGCGTTAGGTATATTTCCCCATCCAATAATGCGGGAACTCAGTCTAATCTTTCCGCTTCTACTAGTTACTGGCAGTGTACAAGATTTCAGAAGAGATATTTACACTCACATGGTACAAAGCATCCGGGAGAGCACCTTGTTAAGAAACATAAGTTAGAGGAACCAGAAGAAAGCAAAGTAAAGCGTTTAAAGCAGAGTGTAAACACAATAGAAGCCACAATTGATAGGCTTCGTTCCAGGAGTATAAGACAGCGGGAGGAATCAGAGAGGCATCAGGAAGAGGTGGAGAGACAGAAGGAGATGCTTTGTCTACTAATTGATGAACAGGTGCTCAAATCTATATGGGTTAGTGATTAATTTCTTTGTATCCGCTAGCTGCTAACTGTTGTTAACAGATTGATTTGATTATAAAGCGTGATTTACCTTATGAGTATCCTACATGGCCGGAAATCCATACTCTTTTTCAACTTATATGTTCGGATGCAGCATCAGTTCTTCCTCAAGCTGCACAAGGACGCCAATGGGCCAGCCCGGGCTGGAAAATAGGGTCGGCCTGGCCTGGCCCAAGCCAAATAGCCCCGGCTAGGCCCGGGCCAAACATTTATAGCCCAAGCTCCCACAAATACAGGTATTCATCACAATTCGAACCAATTTTCTTGAGATCAATGTAGGTAGGATCGAAAATGCTGCAATTCAATCTGCCTTTTATAGTATGAAATATACAAACGTTGTTTACCTTGCCTCTCATAGTACAGAATGTTTATATATCGAGGAATAACTGCTAAGATTGTATGAGCACCTTCAAGCCTGGGCCTGCCCGCTTAGCCCAGGCTAAATATTAGCCTCCGCCTGGCCCAGCCCATCAAATAAAATTTAGGGCCCGGCCTGGCCCGCCCAAAAAGAGCCCAGGCGGCCCGTCTCAACCCACGGCCCATTGACGTCCTTGAAGCTGCAAGTACAGTAAAGGCATGGGCCATAACTTCATGAGATTTAGGGAAACAGCGGATAAAACCACTCCTCCACCCCGCAACTTCCGATACCCACATATCTATGGATCTCCGGATATTTCCAAATAATATGGCATTTCTTGTTGCAGTAGCCCATTTCACAGCCGCTACTGGAGAGCTTTAGTACCCTTTATTGGCACTTCGCAAGCTTGATGGCCCTCATTCTGGCAAGAACCAAGCCAGTTTATCCTTCAAAATTACTGAGCTGGACTATGATATTAAAGCGAAGTTGGGCTATTTTATGATCGATAATGCTTCGTCAAATGATTCCATGCTGGAGTGTATAGGGGAGAATCTACGCCAGGCAAGTATATCATTTGATAATCTGAAACATTGTCTTCGTTGTAATGGGCATGTGATTAATCTTAGTGTTAAGGCATTTTTTTTGATCGAATCAGGATGCTTTCAATCATGTTAGAGGGAATGAAGTATCCGTGATTCAAGAGGATATCGAGAGGTGGAGAAAGTTGGGACCACCCGGGAAAGCCCACAATATTGCTATTTTCTCCCGCCGTACTCCACAAAGATGCGCCAAGTTTAGAGAGTTCAGCGGAGGTTCACTCATCTCAAAAGACAATGACACTTGCTGGAATACATGGGTAGATATGCTTGAGTCTATGCTAAAGCCAGAAGTGAAGAGGGGAATTCGATACTTAATTAATGGGTCCAATGATTTAGAGAATGATAGACTTACTACGAATGATTGGAGCTTGTTGGAGAGTGTTCAAAGCATTTTATCTGCATTTTGTACTGCTACAAAAGCCACTGAAGGACGCGAAGTTACCCTCAGCAAAGTTCTACCATCTATGGACTACCTTCTTAATACCTATACGGAGGCACTACAATAGGCTGAAACAACTGGCAACGTTCCCTTGGCCTCTATGATCCCAATTGGTTGGGCCAAATTAGACCACTACTATGCCGCCAGCAGTCAAGCTCCTATATATATCGCTGCAGTAGTACTAAATCCCCGTCTAAATGGAATTATTCGGAGGCTAGAATGGAATTATTTGGAGGCTAGATGCAAACCACAGTTGGGCCGGGCACCTAAGGCATACTGGTTTGCACACAAACAGACAGTTCCTATTACGGTATCGCAACCCGACCTTTCAATCGTACTAGAGGACAATAACCCCTTCAATAGTTGGCTAGATTTAGAGGAGTTGGAGCCCAAACAGCGAAGCCTACCGAGGGCATCTAGATCAGAAGACGAATACGAAAAGTATTGTAGAGACAGCAGTCCTGACCGCTCTGTAAGGAACTCCCTTCAATGGTGGCTTGATCCACAGCAACAACATGCTTATCCGGTACTGTCTCGCTGGGCAATCAACATACACTCAGTGCCAGCTATGTCATCTGAGGCGGAGAGGGTCTTTTCTGGGGCTAAAAAGACTATCTCTGACTCAAGATACAATCTGGGTGCAGATGGAATCGAAGCAACTCAATGCCTTAAGTCCTGGGGGGAGATCTAGGGAATGATATGGTGCAAGAGAGTTGTATCTTATTTGCTTTTCCTATAGCGCATTAATAGTTATCTCCCTCATAGTTACCATAATACACTACAACTTATCTGGATCGTTCTTTATGAATATCATTGTAAGCCCGTCAATACGCCTAGAAGCCCGGGCCAAATAAGGTGGGCTAGGCCTCCGTTCAAAATTGCCAGGCCGGGCCGGGCAGGAGTTATATTTTCGCCCGGGCTCGCCCATCCCCGTCCTTGACTGTCACGCGTGTTGGAAACCACAACCCGGACCTATTGGGCGTTAGATTCATCACGTTGCCATAAAGGGTTTAAGTGTCTTGGGTTGTAATATGGACTGACAATCTATTAGATATTAATTTGTCTACATAAGCTAAGGAGAACCCCAATCAAGTCCGCGCTAAAGCACGACCTCAAGCCCCTCAAACTGCCATCCCTTGGTATCAAGACGACGCCTCTTGGTCAAAAGACGGACCTGCTGCGCCGGGGCAAGGGGCTACAGGTAAGGAATTGTTTTGGTGCGTCTAGTGTGCCTGCTGCACCTGGGCGCATCAAGGCGTGACCAATTTTTTTGCTGATGCAAGGGAAGGATAGGAGGGGTCCTTCCTATTTTCTCCTGATTTATCCTAGTTTAAAGACAACTAATAGTACAATGTGTCCTTTTCCATCAATTATTGTATTCTTTTCCACTTCTCTTAGTTTTTCTCCCGTACGACAGCGGGGAGTCGGAGGATGTTGGTAGGGTATATTAATTACTTAAACAAAGATTTCTCTCGCACTTGGTGTGTTATAGGCTACAGCCTATGAATCGATTATGTAGAGTACTGAAATACAATAGTTGGGGTACTGACTAAGCTCGACACAATTAAAGTAGGTACTGAGCAGCCGGAAGCCTTTAGGCCCAGCGAAAGGCCCCGTAAATTGGGGGATGTGAAAGGTCCAGCTGGGAACAGAACTGGACCAAAACTAATGCAGGTTGATGAATGTTGCTAGGTGTGCACGAGGTCAGACCCTTACGCCAGCCTCGCACCCTGGTGCTCGGTTGGGGTAGCTAAATTTTAATTTGACCACCGCCGTGGTCGCAGGCGGCCTGCCGGTAGGTCATATCCCATGTTTACCACTACACTACGTTGTGATTATTTGGATAGCAAGAAATGCTATCGAGAACCAGCTAGTGACGCATGTGCATATGCACTACAAACCTCAATTACGGGCACGGACCCACCTCTACACATCAGAAATGAGTAACTTAGTCATGAGCGTTATCCAGACAGTAACAGTCAATCCCAAATGCTGAACATTCCCTCGATGGATATCCACAGTGAGGAGCGCCCGCCAGGGGTATCGTTCTTGCTCAGAACATCTTTTTACAGAACTATAGTATAAGATATAGTATACGTATAAAGAGACCTCAAAGCTGCTGCGGCGGCACCTACACCACAAACTGCCCTGAAAATGGATAAACGTAGTTTTATTGCGTAAGAGTTAATTTGAGTAATAAAGAAATGACGGAGACAGGCAATAGAAGCTTTGAAAACCAGAAAACAAGTTTTCAAGAGAGAACAGCCAAATCCGACACCAACAGAGAAGATTCACATCTATCTAAAAGCGTAATTCCTAGAGACATAAAACTCAAGCCTGTGCGTCCACCCCTCGTCCCCAGTTCCAGTACCTATGTGCCGCCCTAACTCGAACTTACCCCGCAGAGGGCCTCCAATACTACCCAAAAGAGACCATCATTCTCCCCGGGCCCCGGTTGGTCCCAAACGAAAAATTTGAACTTCTGGGTCCAGCCGGTCAGAGCAGAATCCCAAGAAGCCCAGATCCTGGCAGGCGGACTATCTGCTAAGTGGATATATAGCTGACGCATTTGCTGACCTTGGAGGATATTCTGCGGAACGCCAATCGTGAACCGGTTGACCCACCCACTGGGTTCCCAAGGATTTCCAAGAAACCATATCGCGGCGTGGCTTTGGGTACCCGCCGATAACAAGCGTTCTATAGGGCTGCTACCGTCCAGTGTTAGTAATCAACATGGGAATAAGGGTGCAGGCTAGTACATGAGTACTACGTACCATCATAGGTCAATGCTTTCCATCGCCTCTAGCGTGATATCCACTACTGGGTAGTTGCCCATGTCCGTGGATGATTCCAGTTCCTGGGTTGTGCTTGGCTTGTGATTTCATCAGCCAGAGGCGCGAAATCTTCCTCCTCTGTGTGGGTGGTAATGCTCGTGACAGTATCTTCCCCCGAGGCCGTACCTCCACCAGCGCTTTCTGTGCTTGACATCTTCTAGGAGTTTGATCTCTGTGAACAGGTCAGGAGAGTAGCAGGTAGGACACAAGTGGGACAGTGGGAAGAGCACCCACCTTCGTGTAGTGACTCGACAGTAGACTTCTATCTTAACAAACCGTAACTTTTAGGACTACCAAGGGGGTGTCCAACTTGCTATAAGGTGGATGTAAACGCTGGACAAACCTCTAGAGGGGGGCTGGCAACCGACCCCTCTATTTAAGCGGGGAAGATTCGGATCCCAATGCCCTGGTGTGGTGCGAGAGGGCTTGCTACGTTGTCAACCAGCTCACACTAGTTCAGGGTGATCTCCCATTATTGCGATTTGCAGGTCGGTGTCTTAGACATAAAGATAGGTGTTGGATATGTTCCCATTTACGAGGTGCTTCACCAAATGAAAGCCCTACACCAACACGGGCACAGTATCCAGGATGGCCCCTTCTGTCTCCCTCGACAGCTGCCCTAGAAATCGCAATAGCTGCGATAGTCGGAGTCAAGGCTCTTTAGTGTTCTCTTCCCGGAGCCAGCGAAATAGTTGGTTGAGGTGATGTGTATGTAGCATGTTACACAAGGTTGTCAATGTCACCCCCATTACAATGCAGCGCGTTCTATCGCCGGTAGGCTGAAACATGCTCAGAATCTGGTGCAGTGCATATTATACGAACCAGGCTGACTTGCTATAAAGGGTTTTTTTTGGCGCAATGTTGCACCAGATTCTGAGCATGTCTCGGCCTGCGAGGCGATAGCCTATTGGAGGAGCATAATCAAGTGCGGGGGTAGCACCTACCTAAGAGTAAGGCTTTGTGACTACAATGCCCAGTTTGTCATAAAACCTCGATAGGTGAGCCTAAACCAAAAATACGTGCATGTCTAACCTTTCCGAACTGAACTGGGCCTGCATACGATTTACATATTCAGAAACACGAGTAGACTGCCAGTCCGAATAGCAGCGAAACCAAAACAAACCCTTCACGGAAAGCACCGCAACCTCACATCCACAGTTTACAGCCGATGGGGAAAATTAATATTAATGTAGAAACAGGGGTCTAGGGACAGGTTTAAGATGACTGCCCCGGCCAATAGGCCCCGTACCATACTTCTTGAATAATTTCATCATTGTAAGTCAAGCTATGGATAGATCGAGCCTCAAGTGGTTCTTTTAAACTTTATACAGAAAAGAACCGCCACAAACCAAGACCCACCTAGGCATGCTGCAAAGGCAGATCATCCAAAAACAGAAACAGAAATAAACAAAGCACGGATAGAAGACCGCCCTCATTGCCAGAGATTATCGTGGTTGTCTATGATCTCAAGGAAATCTTGCAGCGCACACCTGATCATCTTGATGCCCCTGCATATGGCCTGTGTCACCTAGAGAGTTCCGCACCTGCAGGCGCATGCAGGTACCTGGGGAATATGGTAGTATCCAGGCCCACAACTGACCAAACCTCCCCCATGTAACGTGCGGGTGATATCGTGATCACTATTACTGCAATGGCTATTATCGTCGGTTTTGTGTTTCTGAGCCACCGTAATACCGATCACCACACCGCACAAACACCACGATTGCCGACCGAGGCATCCATGCAGCCGCACAGCCACACAAACAAACCCCCACTTCCTCACACAGCGCTTGCCATCACCACTGACGCCCATGATGTCAAAGTACAGATTAAGACTGTAGCGGTACTTAGGTCAAGGTTTTGTTCACGCCATAGGGAGGCTCTACATGCGATGTTCCTGGAACCAATGAAATCATGATATAAAAAAAGAAAGAAAAAAAAAGTAGTAGTTGAGTGCTTGAGCTAGTTATCAGAGTATGATATCGGCCTTAGCGCCACTGTTTGACCCTCCTAGACCCCTGGTTGTCGTTCCGCCAGTATCGTCGTTGCTCCAAAGCCAACTAGGTATCTTACTCTAGGTTAGGTTAGATAGACCTCCGCCCCTACACTTGTATATGTACTCGGGTGTGTACCAAAGTGGTCAGAACTCGACAACGATTGGTTGAGAATGTATGAGTGCGACAGGCTAGGGCCAATAAGACATGTCAAGAAAATATATATAAAATATTGTATCTATCAGCACCTTCCGTATATGATATTTTATGGAACAGCAAATGTGTCAAAAGTACTTTTACCAACGCTAGTAAATTGTGTTGTGGTGGCGGAGGAGTGACCGTCAGGAGTTGGGCACAAAGCGCTCCGGCTATAGGTGTCCCCAGCTATAGTATCCACTACAAACCACCGCCATTACTCGAAAAATTGGCTATGAATATGAGATCAAAATTGCTATAAGCAGACCTGATCTACGCCCTTCAACCAATCGTGAAGGAGGTAATCCCTGGCCGGAGATAGCCAATTTTTCGAGTTTTTGCGGTACGCCCCCGCCTAACGCCGTGCCGGATACGGCACGGAACGACCGCAAGGAGGCCACACCCACTCTAAACACCCCTCCCCTAGCCCTCGTCGCAACCTATGACACCTCAGCATGCCGTCCCCAAAATTGGTACAATTAATCCACAATGTCACTCGTGCCAAGACCCGCCGTACCATCAAGTCGGGCTGCTGTGGGTTAGTGCAGGAAGTTCAGGTCGGTGCCGGCTTGTGCTGTTGTGCTTCTGTGATAGCCGGCCCGAACCGGTCTCTGCTGCTTTGCTGTGGTTGCGGGGCTATGTGTGGTTTGGAGGAGATATGGCGGATCTACTCATAGAGGGTGAGTGCGAGCACTCCCACCCCCAAAAATGCTATTGGCTGATGGCCACTAAATCCAAGTGTGGCAACCAAGAAAGGACCCGTAGTTCCTTAGTAGTTTAACACTATTACAGGCCCCCAACCAATGATATTTTCAGGGTGGATATGTACTCCCACTCACCCTCTATGAGTAGATCCGCCATAGATGGAAGTTTGTTTGCGGATGTTAGTTGCGTGGTAGACGAGTACAATCGGCTATCTGTTTTATGGTATGATCGAGCTGAATACTCGCGTAGAAACTACCTAATTCCGCACAAGGTGGTGCCCACTCAGAGTGCGGGTGTACGGAATCTAAAAGTGACTACCCACTTGTAGAGTAGTGTGGGGTGCATGTAGTCTCGTGCCCATCGCCTATTTTGGTGTGGTTAGTATATCTGTATTTATTACTCCACACCAGTAGGGTCTGGAGCATTATCTTCCGGCATTCTTCGGAAAAAGTCCGAAATATGATGCCAGAGTGCGAAATGAGTCCGAAATATGATACCGGAGTCGAAATGTGATACCGGAGTGCGAAATGAGCCCGAAATGTGATATAAAAGTCCAGATTGTGATATAAAAGTGCGAATTGTGATATCGGGGTCAGAATTGTGATATCGGGGTCAGGATAAACCTTAATTCTCCGGCCAGAGACTAAAAAAACTTTATTTTTTGTATGTAAAAAAGCTCCGGCAGCCCTAGTATTCCCGAAAAAAGGACTGGTACAAACTTTTTGGGTAAGCACACCAGACCCTTCCGGTATTGAACAATAAATAATAATAAATATCGATGGGGTCTGGGGACGAGACTAGGGTGCATGTATGTTCCGGAGTATGCTTGTGCTTCAGCTGGGGTAGATCGCGCAGTGTCAACTTAGAGCTGAAGCCCGTCGTTGGTTTAATTAGAACATCAAGGATGGTATCGGCGCTCCAATTCCTCCATCATTCAGAGCTGAACCCATCTGCGCAATGACGGAACGTTCTCACTCTAGATGATCTATATGGCGATGATCATCTCTTTTGTTAGTAGGTGAGCCAAGATATGGGGCCATCGCAGCAACTGTGAGACCTAACCAATAAAGCAATTTGTTACCAATTACTCTTTCTCTATCCTCTCAAAAGCCGACCGTCAAGAGCCACCCACCGATTGTAGCACCTACTTCTTACTTAATATCCCTTGGCCGTAGTTTTAACTATTATTTCTTTGCGTAAATTCTATACACAAAAGTAATGCACACTCGATGACTTATCAACCACTAGATCGTGACATGCCAGATAAGGTTATTTCCAGGCTAATATGAGCAATACTATGTCTCAAAAATACCAAAAAACACCTAAAACATTTAGAGAAGGTAGTTCTGGTTGTTTGTCTCATGGGAGGACCCAATCCGTTCTAGACCCAACTGTTCTGCAGAAAGCCAAAGTGGTTTCCGGAGCAGCTAAGCGGCCGGAAACAGCTGACAAAAACCAATCCACCGTTCCAGTCTAGAGAGTATTCAAGATTTCCACCGCTTTATCAAATACAAATACAAGACGGCGTACTCTACGTTTGAAATCGGAACCATTAGGGTTAGGGCTAGGGTTGGGTTCGTGCTTTTTTTTTTTGTTTACTTCATTAATTACATCCAGCTTTTAGGCTATGATAATGACCCTCTCCCCTCTGGAGAGTGTCTGTATTCCTCCCTTGGGGTGTTTAAAATCCGTATCCCAAACGCATAACGGAAGAAGTAGATATTCTTGTAATGACCAAGATTATCGTGGGTTCTACAGCGTGGGGAAATTACCTAAATGACTAATACACAAGATCAGTAGTTATAACCTTGGCCTGGGAAGTGTTTTCTGTCGTGATCAACCTTCAGCTGTGTAAACTCATAATCTTTGTATAAAATCATAGCATCTTGATCGAGTGGAGTTCTCGCGGACTCCCCCACGGCGAGAAATGCACCAACCGATGCGTGACCCATACTACTGTTACCCGTAATTGCATCGCATAAAACAAAGTGATATAACATGTCGTATATTCGGATAAGCGGACGTTTGCGCTGGCTAACCCATACTAGATTGCAATAAGGAGGTCCATAAAAAGTCATAATAGAGAAATAATAATAACACCCCCTCATCCGACGCATCTCCTCCGCTCCAGTATACAACTCAATGCAGATATGTCCACGCTGGCCTCGGGAAGCCCCTCCATATTATCATGTATAGCCCTATCCCCATATGTCGTCAAATAATCTACCGCATCCCTGAAATCCACCATCTGCACATCCCCAAAATCTTTCGGATCCATGCTCAACCCTACATGCCTCATCACCAGTATAGAGTCCCCCCACCGGTGATACGCTTTCCCGCCCGTAACAGCCATAACACACTCATTGATCCCAGATCCGTCGATCATGAATTCATCGTTATAGTATATCTCTAGCTTGTCATCCCTCCACCGCTTCCTGAGCCCATTCGCCGGGAGACTCATTGATCGTGCGACGAAGAACTTGACCTCTGGGCACTTTGGTGACCGCCAGTGTGAGCCATCATCTTCGTCGTATTGGAGTGGACAGGCAACCCAGAGGAAACGTGGGGTGGTGGACTTCTCAGGGAAGAGGATGCCAAGGAAGTGATCGGGTGTTGGCGGGTCTGGAAGTTTAAGTAGGTGGGGCAGAGGATCTTGTGGACTGACCAGTCAGCCTTTTGGCATGGCTTGGAACAGTAGGTCATGTTCTTGCAGGATGCGCAACGGGTGGTGGTTGGGGTAGCGCACATTGCGCATTGATTCTTCGGGTCTGTGGGCGTAGTGGTGGGCATCGTGGAGTAAGACCTGGAGTATTGAGGGGTGGGGGGTGGGGGGTGGGTTCGGAGTTGAGAGGGCCTTTAGTTTGATGAGGGAAGATATAGCAGGGGAGGGCTATTTACAACGGGTTGCCTTAATCTTGGGTGCCTTAAATGCTGTTACACACAGAACGCGATAGCCGTGGCGAGGAATATTAACAGAACAAATATTCACATTGGCAAGACAGCCCGTCTGATTTGCTGGGGGTGCCTTTTGCGGTGTCTCGGCGGTTTGGGGGCGTGGTGTTTGGGGAAATAAATTAGGTTCCTATGGTGCTACGGGCCTTTTTTTCTCTTCATGATTCATTCGTTTCTAGGTACAAGAATGTTGCGTGCAGGGACTCCCTATGGCATAAACAAAACCTAACCCCTAACAACTAACATAGGAAGCCGCCAGGAAAACAAACAAACACAAATATTAAGGAGAGCAGCGAATCCGTCACGTAGGAACAAAGGAAGGAGAGAGAGAAGTAATACTATCCAAAGCAGCTTCATCCGAACTTAAAGAAGAGAGAGATGACAGCGGACGTAAGAGACGATGAGGAAGAGAGCGAATAAAGTGGGCATTTGGGAACTTGATTCTTCAGAGGGAACCCCTTCCCGTATTAGTGATGTACCCGCTATCGACCATAAGAACCTGAAAACGCAGGCGCCAACATTTGTATGGCCAAGATTCTCCATACAAATTACCCCTGTCTTTGTCACTTGCATTTTCAGTTTCTTATGGTGGATAGCCAGTAGGTAATGAGGTTGTGAAGGGCCGTTGGGGAGGCGAATAGGGCTTCTAGCGACATGGCATTCGGAATGGTCCTTTCTTCACGAGCAGGACACCGTAGAATGGCGTGTGGGAGATCTTCATCTTCTTCGCATCTGGGGCAGATGGGGGAGGCGTCAGTGTGCATCCAAGTGGGGTGAGCGGCGGGGTAGCCTTTTCTGGCAGAGTCTTCCTGGGTGGGCGTCGACAACCTCATAACGTGTTTCACCGGGAAAACGGTCGTCACTAGGGAGGCAACCGGGTCCCGTTGATGAAAGATGATAGCACTAGGGTTCAGCCTAATACGAAGCCAAATATGTTGGAAGTGCTTTTTGTTGTTTTTGGGTGATATTTACTTAGGGTAGTGTGGTGGGATGGGGTACCTTCGGAGGACCTAAAAGGAGAAGAAATTATGTATTATGACAACCATCCTTCACCACTCAACATTAGCAAATATCATCTAAAATAGTCAAAAGACATCTAAAGGGTGTTTCTGGACACTTGATTCGTCCTAGCCTCAGAATCTAAAAATTTTAAAGTCCTGTTGTCATAATTTAACTCCGCTACCCGCTATTCGCGATCCACGTGCATGCCCGCTTGCTTGCCTGCTTACCTTGGTGGGAAGTGGGATGGAGGTGAGGAATAACCGATAACCGGGGTTGATCGAAGCGGGGTCAGAAATTCCTAAAAAAAAAACAGTTTTTGGCGAGAACAGAGTTATTGCTGGCAGTGACCTAATACCGTACCACCCAGACCTCCACCGGGATCGCACTTGAAGTAACACTCCTCCCTCGCCTCTCCACACCCGCTGGACCCACTTGTCTGAGGGGATCCTCCAATTATAAAGAAGAGTGGTAACTGGTGGGGGGGATGGGCTCCGGTAGTGGTAGGAGTGGTTCCCTGCTGAAAATAATGAAACTGATAATGACCGGCGGTCTGCTGCGTATATTCCATCAATCACCGTGGTGACTCCATTGTGCCAGGGCATACGTCCAAACGATTGGGTTGTAAAGAAAAGAGAAGCGTAAAATTATTTCAATTTAAGGCCTACTAAACATTCTGCTCACCCCCTAAATATGTGTAGCATATGTCCCTGGAGACTGCCTATTCTGGTGTCATATGACCCTAACCCTGACTGACGCACGAGTGAAGATTTATGTCTGCAGTTCCGGCCATCTGTGCGCAAAGAAGATAAGAAGTAGATCCTCGCTCACTGAAAGACCCTGTTCACCTGAGTATCAAGACAATGAATACCCCGGTTGGTAAAGCTAGAAGATACCCAGGCAGCATACAGCCCATAAGTTAGATAACAATCACCCGGCCTACAAGAGCCCCTCAGCTACAAGCACACGAAAACACCCATAGCTCAGGAGTATGATTTTAGAGATACAGTTTTACCCCCAGCCTTGTTGCTGCTCAGGTTGCTAAAACGGACGGCCCGACATTTCGACCTGCGCAATATCAACAAGTTCACCCGCTCTAAGCTCGCACAGGATCCCAGCCGTAGATGCCTGGCTTGGTCTGCGGGTATTTATCGTCTGCTGAGCCGACTGCTCTTCGTGGGGCGAACAGTTTGGGGTGATAGATAAAAGCAACATGAATGTGGTATGGTATTGGCCTCAGCTCATTTCCTGGCAATGGGGTCTTCGAATCCCGAAATCCCACCGCTCGTAGGTCTAGGCAGATGACTGGAGGATGCACACTGGGACTCTTGCTGGCTCTACTACATTGGGAAATGTATCGTGATACTACATCCCGATCATGCATCCAAAGTATAATTCATCGGTGAATGCATCCCCAGTCCCGGGCCAACTTTACGATTTTACTGTTGACATTACTTGAAAGTCAGAGGCGAAATTTAAAAAAATACGTTGTCAGGATCAAACGTGGAGCATTAAGCTGGAGCATCCTGCATTTCACCGTATAAGCCATCAGTTCACTCTACCAGCTATGGGAATTAATTGATTCATCTCCATAGCTAGAAATCCATTTTTTTGATTCATTTACTACAAGCACAATATGTCCTCATCGCAAAGGGTTTTCTCCAGTGCTCTCTCCAGTGTCCTTTCCGGTAAATTTTCTAATGCCTTTGAACCAATGCTCCTTTTAGTAGCCTTTTTAATGTCCTTCCTCGTGCTGTGCCTGCACGCGCGCATCTAGATCAGATCTAGAAATGTCTTTTCCGGTATGTTTTTTGGTGTGTGTCTCTCTTTATATTTTTTTAACAACCCCCCTCGGACAACGAGTATGAAATAGATAGTGCCCTTTCTAATATCTTTTCTAAAACTTTGTCTGATGTCCTTCTGGTGTCTTTTTAATATTTCTTTCAAGTTAAACTTTTAGCCTTTCCTTGCCCTACACGAGGAGCAGAAATGCCTTCTCTACTCGTTTTTCTTAATACATTTTTCGATGTCTTTTTTGATTCTCTCTTCATGCTAGGCCGGTATTAAAAATGATTTTTTTATGTCTTTTCTGAAACCTCTTTTCGTGCCTTTTCTCGTACCCTTTCTATTAAAGTTCCTACCTCTAGCGACATCTCTCCGGACTGACGGGGCCAGTTCGAATAGATTACCATATGTAGTAGTGACAGGGGTGTCACGTAATTGGGTAAGTACATTTGCGATTTCAAGGCCAGTCATTATCCTAATGTTTTTGTTTACGTAGGGGGTTGTGCCCTTTGGTTTCTTGGGATTGGCTGGTCCAGGCTGCGTGTAGTGTTGAGGAACAAATGATGGTACACCTTCTTCGGTGGTGGGTGTTGGGGCTAACCGGTTTGGTTGCGCCATTACTCTGGGTTTTGTTGTGGGAGCTTAATTTGGTAAGTTGTTCTTTCCAAAGGCATCTCCAGAACTCCGTTTCCCGGCTGCCAGTGCATCAAACCATTCGATAACATCGACACCCGGCACTACCATTCCCTCACAGTATCTTGTGTTGACTGTCAGCTCATGGACCGAGACTTCGGGTGTGTCGCGTAGAGGGGTGTTGTTTTCATTTTGATCATTTCTTCGATACTTATTGAGCATATGTTCGGTCTTGACTCTTTCTCTTATCCTGAGTTGCTCATCTCTAGAAAGTCCAAGGTTCTGGCAGTCTAGGGTGATGTGTCCGTCCATTCCGCACCTGTACCACGTGATTATATACTTGGTGTTGTTTCTCATTTCCGTGCGTCCAGGGTTAGGATAGACTGGCCTCTGAGGTGCGTTGTTTTAGGCGTTGTATGGCAAGGGCTGTGTGTGCTGATTGTGGGGTGGGTTGTTTTGCCTTGATATCCCGAATACTTTAACTGGTTGAGGGTGAGGGGAAAGGTGGAAATGGGTTGGGTTCTACTTCCTTCATGATTTCCATAATCAATTTCTTGAGGTCTGTTTGGCCAAACATTGTGGCCTTGTTTGGTTTTCTGTTTTTCCGTTTTGCCTCCCCTATGTACCAGAAAATATGGAAGTGCGACATCTCGATGTGGCTTGGTTGGTCGGCTTGGTGAAGTGGCAGGACTAATGAGAGGGTAGTTGACTAAGCACCGCCAAGAGCCCAATATTTAGATATTGAGGTGGTTAGCGCCACTTCCTATATTAACGGGAGGTGGGCGCGCGGGCAGGTGCGCGAGGAGGCATACATATAACGTGTTTCACCGGGAAAGCAATCATCACCGGGTAAGCAATCAACCATGACAACAGGACATTAAAAATTTCGGATTTTGAGGCCGGAGCAAATCAAGTGTCCAGAAACACCCTTGAGATGTCTTTTGATTATTTTGGATGAATTTGCTAAGGTTGAGTGGTGAAGGATGGTTGTCATAATACATAATTTCTTCCCCTCCTTAAGTACTATCATCTAAGCTATATTATTGAGGAGGCTTTACCACCTATTGTTTAAGATGGTGTAAACTTAATTTCTATTAGTGTGATTACAACGACTACATGTATATACCCAATTGGAGAAAAAAACCACCAGACTGGGCAGTAAATGAATCAAAATCGGGCTTTTTACAAAGCCCCTTTCAAAATGAACCAATTTACCCATTCTACCAAATCCTTTGCTTGGCAACTTATCAGTTGCTTCGTTCCCATGTCTGGTAGAGCCGACCCAGACATTTGCTCATATGAACGAAACTAGATAGCTACATGTATCCTCCACAGAGACGAAATTCCTCCATTGGCTCCTTGCGCTCCCTCGCCTCCATGGAGGCCAGAGAGGACGGGGATTTTCTGCTGATAATATGCATCACATCGAGCAAAAGTGTAGATGAATCTGCTTGTAAAGTTGTAGATAGAAAGGCTTACCGGTAAAAGTGTAGGTAAAATCATCTGTTGATACATTTACACCAGACACCGCATGCGGATGCATCGTTTAGTCCATTTACCGATTTCTTTGCGTGGAAAAAGGCACAAAAGACACACTTATCGGGTAGAGGGCGTGTGCGTTGCGACCTCGCTTTGGACTCTGTTGCACCAATTTCACGAAATTTTGCTACACACATAACTAAGCACATTTAGAATAACAGCCAGCTACTATTCCCATGGTTCTCTCTACCGTCCTATATACCACCATTATCTTGCCCCCCTCGACCCTGTCCCTTCCATCAACAGCGATCCGGATCTCCTACTACTTACCCTCCCTAGCGTAATCCGAAGAAGCTTAGAGACACACCTCCAGAATACCAAACCCCGAGGTTCCTCTGTCCACTAGCCGGTAGTCCTTTGGCCGGTGATTGGCAAAACGGGAACAAATATGTCGTTGCGCGCGCTACCACGGTGTGCGGTGTGGCAGGCGGGGGGTGATCGGTGGGGTGGGGTCGTGGTCATAATACAACTACCTGCTTAGGCCCCAATCACCTTCTGTCATCCATCCCCCACTCATAGCAAGGTTCCTCATAACTTTTCACCCGCTTTTCGTCACCATCCATCATTTTAATGAAGTAAACAAAAAAAAAAACCATCCATCATTTGCGACTAGGGTTAGGGTTACACACCACACGGGCAAACATAGATTGTTTATTTCTTCATTCATACTTCATGAATGTACATAGGTTAGTTATAAACCTATATTAAGTTATAGGACTTTTTTTGATTTTTAATATTTTTTTCTCTATCCCCTGGACGTATGAGACATTGGAGAATCTCTCTCATGCATTAACGCCGAGATTCTGGGTGTAAAGAAGTCCGGGTAAGCAGAGTAGTCTCTATATTACGCCGAATGTGCCATGAAGTTCGCAGGTTTATGCATGAGAGAGATTTTCCACTGTCTCATTCGTCCAGGGGATAGGCTCTCATTGACCTATGTTTCGATTAATCCTTATATTAGTAAATGATTTTAATACATGATAATAGCTTTACAAGAATTGATTTATTCGCTGAAAAACTCCGATACGCAGGTAGTATGGAGCGGTAAATGTGTCAAAAGTAATTTTACCAACGGTGGTATAAGCACTGAACTTCAGTCCTTGTTCTAGTATAAATGCTGACTTTAAGTCTTTATTCTGCATTATCATTAATACTAACAGTTTCACACCGGTGGTAAAATAGCTGCCACCGGTAGTAAAATGGTAGTGAAATTCCCCACTGGTGGACAATGTACATATATACTGGCATTATATAGCCCCTTTTGGCCAAAAGGTCTGTGCTTTCATCCATTTTAAGGTATAAATGTTGGTATTATTTTCACCACCGGTGGTAAAATAATTTCCCAGCGTTGGTAAAATCACTTTTGACACGTTTACCGCACCATACAGGTAGGCCAGTGTTCACACTTGTTCTGCATAGGTGAATTTCACAGATTAAATTTTTATTTACGTCCCGGTTATATACCACAACTCTTCGCTACTCACCTGCCTGCCTACCTGCCTGCTTACCTGCCATTCCTGCCTGCTGTACCTACCTGCCATATCTGCTTGATTTGCTGCTTGATTTGCTGCTTGATTTGCTGCTTGCTTGATTCGCTGCTTGATTCGCTGCCTATTTTACGGATTAGCTTATGTATAATTAGTAGGAGCAGAGAGCTGGGGGGGGGGTGTAGGAGTGAAGGTGTGGAGATGGAGGTGTGGAGATGGAGAAGGAAGGGCGTGATACCTCTAAGTCCCAGCCCTAACCCTGAATTGCTTACAGTTTTTGACAACTCTTTTCCTTAGTATATGATTCTCTCCAAAAGAGCATTAATTATGCCTTAACGGGCTCTAAATGGGCACCAAATATAATCTTCTTCACCCTTTTGGGTTCAATTAATGGTCTTTTCGAAATTAAGTCTTTTTAAAACCATGCCGCAGTATTAGTGCTCAAAATCATACTTATAGAAATATCTGAACTGGCGCTAAACTATGTGTGTGGTACAGATCCGAGGTCCAAAAGGAGATCGATCTACTACATACACTACCGCCCGTCCGCATATCTGTATGAGGATTATACCATGCCTACATACGTCCGAATTGACCATTATTTGATATTAACCCGTAAAACCTTTATAAGGTCCTTGAAACGCCCTGTTTGCCTTAAGGGTTATATGTATTCAGCCTTAGTATGTATGATAATGCGATAGAGAGTTATTTTATGTGAAAAGTTGGATACGAGGTAGGCCGATTACCCTTCTAGATGGTGAATTTCGAATTAATTTGATATATTTCTCTATTTAATATGCACTTTACTCTATACTAAAACTTTTCTATGCTTACCTGCCTGCCTGCGCGTACCTGATCTAAGTGCCTGTTCATTCGCTATAATTCGGTACTGGAATCCGTTGGATTGGGTGTTGGAATTCACTGGATTGCTACATGATGCTGAATTGTTGGATGGGGCTCCCATTTCCGCTAGATTTGCTAGATGTGGGTGCGATTGCCTGGATTGGGCGGTGAAGGCATGATTGGATGGGTTCATAGATTTGCCTGATTGGGTAATAAGATTCGTGGATTCACTGTCACGGGGTAGATCATGTCATGGACATGATGTATTGGGCAAGGCGGGGGTGGCGTAGTGAAAGGATGAGACATGAGCCGTAGAGATGAAAGCGTAGAGGTGGTAATGGAAGCGTAGAAATGGAGGTGTAAGGTGGAAGATGAAGTGTAGAGGTGAAGGTGGTGAGGTGTAGCGAGGAAGGCGGTGCGGTTTTTATTGCTAAGCTAACCTAAGCTCAAAAAGTATGGATTTTCCTAATCCCTATTTCTATATTCACGTTTCTCCCCCAAAGACTATTAATCGAGCCCTATTCGGCCATAATTATATGCCAAATATCAGTATGATCTCCAAACCAGGCTCAATTAAGCCCTATCTTGATATGAGGGTTATACCAGGCTTTTATATGCTATCGAGCCCTTATTTAGTCTCATACAGATATGCGGACGGGCGGTAAAGTACATACCGTCAAAACTCGAAAGATTATCTATGCATGCAAGATCAAAATCACTAAGTATGTACATATACTAATAGCCACTTCTGAGTCCTTCCCCTAGTGGCTACAGGTAAACCTGACCCTGACCCAGAACCAGCTGCTCACATGTACCTATATCTCAAATAGGGTGGATGTCTCTGACATGCATGTATGGCCTACCGGACCAATGTTAGTTTCGTACCCATCCCCTACGAGCAGCTTGCTGCTCACCGTATAGTCTGGAGCATTAACCTTCCGAAAAATATCAGGTAAAAGCCCGACACTCTCAACTTACTATTTTGGTGGCCCAAATGAAGACTGGGGAGGCTAGCAGAACTTAATTGTTATCGAAGAGTTAATGAAGCTAAAAAAAAAACTTATTTTCGTATGTAAACCCAGCTCCGACAGCCCTCCGACAGCCCTCCGACCCCGACAACAGCATTTTTGACCTCTGGAAGCTCTAAGCACTCCGGCAGAGAGGTCTCACCAAAGGTCGGGACTAGTGGGCATTGCTGTATTTAGCGAGAGGAGAGTTAAGCTCTCGAGCCCCCCCTTACCAAGATTATTACGAATAGAAGTAATTGCAATCAGTTTCCCACTATTACTCTACCCTAACTCTGCACCTTCCCTTTGCGTCTGCCGTTCAGTGATAGTAATGCTCGCCTGCGCATATTGTTGCAAAGAAAAGAGGCCGAAGATCTAGAAGAGGTAACCAACCACAGCTGTAGAGAGCTAGCTAAATAGTATCTTCCGGTTAGTTAATCCTCACACAGCTTCCAGCGATACTTCGCTGTGGCAAACGACTTCCTTGACACCTCCTCTAAAAGTGCTTTGATGTGGACAACAAAGACTTCGGCTAGCTCTAGAAAAACGTGGACCTCAATGTGGCCAGCAATACTCTCAACAAGTACTCCTATGAATACTTCCACGTCGTCAGTAATGTCCCCGACAGGTAGTAGTCGAAGAAGTAATTCGACGTTGCCGGCGATTTTTTGATAAACGACCTAAAGAATACTTCCACGCCGCCAACAACGCCCTCGGGAGCTAGTCCAAGGAGTAATTCTACACACATCGTCAATAACGTCCCCGCCAAGTGGTCCAAGGATCAATTCGATATTCCCAGCGATGGTCTCGATGAGCGCTCCAAGGAGTACCTCCAGTTGCCAGTCACGGCGTAGACAGGCTGCCCAAGGACTATTTCCACGCCGCCAGTGACTGCCTCGAGATGTGGTCCAAGGAGTAATTTGACACCCCAAGGAATGCTTCCACATCCCCAATATCGTCCTCGATAGGTAGTCCACGGAGTATTTCCATGTCTCCAACGACTGCCTCCACAAGTAAGAGGCGGCTGAGGGGTAATTCGGTGTTGCATGGTGGCTTCCAGAAGTCATCAGGAGGGTCCCTTGGACAAGCACTCAAAAGAGTATTTCCATGTCACCAACCGCGTCCCCGACGAGTTCTTTAAGGAATAGGATTGACAACACCACGACAGGATTGCGGCTGACAAGGATCTCTGCATTGTGGATGCTGTGCGCAGGGAGCACTCCATGGAGTACCCCGAAGTTGTCAACAAAGCCTTCGATAAGCACTCCCGGTCGTGCCCTAATGTAGCTATAGATCTGCTCTATAAGTCTTCCAAGTACTATATCCACGTCGCCAAGAATAATCGTGATGCATTCCAACGAGCACATCTATGTGACGAACGACGACCTCGGTGAATCAGATTAACTAGAAATCCTTCCGCATGTGTAGTAGCATTCTAGTCAAGAGCTCTATGGGAGATATTTACGTAGCTAATGGTGTTCTGCTAGTGGTGTTCTGGGCAAAGGGCAGCCAAGGAGTATCTTTATATCATAACGTCAATCATGTAATCGAGAAGATCTTTGGACAATATTCTTTTGAGGACTCTCCCGACAAGGTATTTCCACGTCACCAGCGGTGTCATGGAGAAGATCCCAAAGTCACACAAGAGCTAACTGATAGGTGTGTTTCCACGTTGTCGATGAGGCATTCAATAAGGGCTCCCAGTAATACCTCGACAAGGTCCCCAAGGGGAGCCTCGATGCTGCCAGCGATGACCTCGGTCTAGTATTGGGCACAAGCCGAGCTAGTTCAGGCTTCAGGCTCGAGCTTTAGGCCCGGACACCTCGAGCTCTCCTCCCCACGAGCCCAAGCCAGCTCGAGCTGATACCGGAAAAGCTCGAGCTAAGGCTCGAGCGATCTAACCTATTAGTAGTGGGTTGATATTGGCAAAATTGTAAATATATTAAGGATAGGTCCTCTGGGGATCGCCTGAAATGAAATATATATCTATATGACTATCTTTAGCTACATCTTTGAGAGCTCGAGCCTAAGCTCGGGCTATATCCCGGAGCCCGAACATATCTAGCCTTTTTTTCCACAATCCGGGCCAGCTCGAGCTTTAGGCCAGGCTCGTCTCGAACAGGCTCGTGCCCAACACTACCTCGGTCAACCTGAGGTAGTTATGGATAACCTACACCTTGCCTAGCATGTGTTCGGTACGTTCATGAGAGAATACTTTCGTGTGGCTGACGACGGCCTTGGCGGTGCGGAGGTGCCTCGGTATTGCTTTAAAGTATCTAAGACTCCAGTAGGGATAATTATATGTAGCTGATGATGCTTTTAACAAGGGGGAGCTCCAGGGTATATATTTACACGTCGCCAACGTTGTCATACATGACATTTCTATGCAGTATTCTCACAAGGACTCCTCAGTACTATCGTATAAGATATATCGAGAATATTATATTGCGTATAGTCTTGAGATGGGCGGAAGGGGCAATAAGCGTGGTGTAAGCAATGTCATAGATGCATCACCCTTACGATGATTGAACATCTGCTGACTAGATCCTCGGTATGTGCTCTATACATACGTATATATATATACGTATAGTCCCAGACAGCGTCTACGGATTATCGATTGATCGCCAAATAGGTACCAGAACTATGTTCCCCATTCTCCACCAAAACTAGCCTCTCCAACCCGCTATAGTCACCGTGATCCTGCCCCCTCTCTTTGAACCCTATCAATAGCTCAACCAAAGGGTTCTTTGTGGGCCTATACCACTACCTAGCTCAACTTAAGAGAAGCGCCATTCTTCAGCCACTCCTCTACAACCTTTGAAAATATTTAGTTGTTTCAGTAAATATATGAAAGGTTCTTCACACATATCTCCTCCATACCAACCCCCCGCCAAAATGATACTTTATGGCTAGCGAAGTCCTAATGCGGGTGTCCAGGGGCTCACTGGCCGCCACCTATGGCTTCCAAAAAAATCCCTACATATCGAGCCAATATTCCAGAGGTCCCTAGACTCAAGGTGAACACATGGTACATTCCTGAACGAGCCCTGGAATAGGTATCGGGATACGGGAAGAAACTAATGATCGATAGTATGGTTCCCATCAGCATTTCCGCTAGAACGAGAAGCACCCACGCAGGTAAGTAGTCTATGAAATAATGCCTTGACTTGCCAAAATTGGAACAAACGAAAGCACTCGACAGCAGCCAAGACGTGGGTTAGGGCTTGTAATCACAGGGGTTAGGTTTAAAATCAAGCCAAGAATGCTAGGCATGTATTCAACACCAGGGTAAGGGGCCAGAAATTAAAGAAAAAGGTGAGACCGTCAGAAACGCGCTCAATCGGGGTACAAATATATATATACTTGAATGAATGAAAGGCATAGACACCACTGGCGATCAGGAAGTTGAGGTATATCGAGCGAGCATTTACACAATATGTTATTTGTCCCTTGGACAGATGGGAGTTGTCAAATTCGCGGCCTGGACCGTGCACCACTTGGTAAGGTGCCTATACTGCATGTTACGGTAAATATTAACCACAGAAACAAACAAGAAAGTCGAATAGTTTACCACACTAGGTCAACATCAGCTGAAATTTGACAACTTTCATCCGCCCAAGGGATATTAATTAGAGAGGTTAGTGGAGCCAAGCATAAAAAAATATGAAATGAGAATAAAGAGCGCCTGTCATGGGCACAGTGTGTGTGGGTCGAGCAGAGAGTTCGAGAGTTCGAGTGAAGCAATTGAGGGAGTCCGCCCGAGGTCCGTCACTGCCGGGCTATCAGGGCGCAGAAAGTAGTACATTTGACACTGGATAGCTTGGTGCGAAGCGTATCAGCTGATGCAAGAAGTCACATTAGATATCGAGGGCGGTCTAGGTGTTGCTTTACTCACTTGCTCCCAGAGGCAGGTAATTCGCCTGCTTAGTCTCATAGGTCTAACTCTTGTTCTCGGCTTTGCTCCATGACCATGGCAACTTGCGTTTTGCCGGGGCTTTATGGGAAAGACATTCCCTGCCTAGTGTATGGGAAGTTGAGGTTCTACAATCGTACGGGGGTGAAGTTGTAACGCTCAGCCACAACAGTTAAAGTGTAAAGTCACGCAAACCAATATCCTGGCCGTTCCAACCCCACTCCCGTACGCTTGTACCATAACTTTAGGCTATGTTCCTGTATGAAGCATTAATCAATCAATCAATTAAAAGTATAGGTAATAAATAGATAAATAGATTGCGGGTAATCATCAGTTATCACTCGATCTTGTCTCATCCCGGGAGTTTGTGGATAAGGCTTCTGATGGGTCTACTTGGGCTTAACGGGTATGTACTGCTACTAATCTTGACAAATCCTCATTAACAAACTTGCTCCTCGGCCTCCTCAGAGGTAGGCCCATTAAATTAGTCTGAGCCAGGTCAGGTCGAATGGGGATATAGCCATATATTTTAGGCGGACTACATGAACCGGAGGGTAAAGGAAGGATACAACCGTAGGAAAAGAGATATACACTTTCATATACATTAAGAATAAGTGAATATCTTTCTTTGTCTTGTGCGTAAATGATCAAGCTGTAAACCCTCATTTGAAAACGCTACAAGTGATAGTAAAAGGGTCGAAAATTAATCTGCCCAATAGCATAACGTGTAGTGATGGGCATGAGACGACATGACGAGACAAGTTCATCTAGGGTTAGGGTTTGGCAACATACTTGGGGCGTGGTTAATCTAGCGTCAAGGTCACATAACCATGAGGGGGCTCGATAGCTTATCAAGACTAGGCCCTTGCCTCGAGACCTTCGAGACTGGATGCGTTGAAGATGAAGCATTGAGTTACCCACCTTTCATTAATTTGTCGGTTGAGTAAGTAACCCTAACCCTAACTATATCTTGGATATCCCGCAACGCAGTCATATTTGGCATTGGCAGGGCCCTAGGCCTGAGCTAAGTCTCTGTAGAATGGGCATCATACTGTGGGTGACATGGGCTGGTTGCAAGGTTGTACGGGTATCATATTAACTGGGACTGGTTTTGTTTCCCCTCGTAAATAAGGGCCTGACAGCAAAAACATAGGTTATATAAAAAAGATGACCGTCCTGTTCCTCTAGCTGTAGGTTGATGCCCCTCATATAAACACGAGGCCAAGTGTGGATGCCACACCTAGCCAGTATGCAGACTTGGCCTTGGTGAATGCGCACCAAACCTGTACATGTCTGCTCTTACATTTACCCTGAGCTGTAGGTACATATACATGAATTATCTCTAGAGACCTATGTGGACATAAGCCTACTTGACTACTGTCAATATCCCTCAAGGACACCTTCGCAGCAGACTGGCACTCGGCTGTCCGGTGGGTCTCAACTAAATTTGAGTTGGAATCGGGATGCAATGTGCCATATATATGGCTGCTCAACTGCTCTGATTCTAACCTAACTAACCCTAACTCTGATACTCTGTCTGAGCCTTCACTTCATCCAGTTCTATGCTGAGCCGGTGCGCCTCCGCAGCTACTCTCCTGGTCTCCGCCTTCACCCTTTCCGTCCCCCTTCTATTGCTCTCTACCTCTACCTTTTCGATTTCCGCCACCCTTCCTCGTCTCCTTCCTCCCCATTCACCCTTCCTATCCCTATTGCGAGCCCCCCCCCCCCCCCGCATTCAGCCTCCCCGTCTACGCCTTCACGTTATCAAGGCGATTTAATTAAGCTCTAAGGGCAGTTCATTCTAAAGCCCCACCCATCTTTTCAGCCTTATCCGAGGGTAATATCCTACCCTCCCAGACCTTTGAATACCTTGTGACAGATAGTTATATCCTCCGGTACCTGAATCCTAGATAGCCCTCCCCCCCTTCCCTCTCAACTACGTTTAGGGAGCGACATAGTTAGGAGAAATATTTTAGGACGATATGCCTAGGGGCTGTATCGAAAGGAGGTACAAGTTATCAAGGCCAGCTATCCAGAGTATTGCACTGACTACACGCTGTCATCTTTCAAGACCCGCCTATACTTTTCTCTTTGTTTATCTCATCTCATTACAACGCCAGACGTCCTTCCCGCACCAAATAATACAATAATGATCCTTGTGCCCTTCCCTCTAGGGGGGCGCTGAGCCGCCCCAGTCCTTAGGCTTGTTTATATCGCTTGCCATCTTCTCCTCTCTCTTCAACACCTCCTCCCTCATTCTCTCCATCTCCACTTTCACATTCTCCGTCTCGGCGGCCAATTTGTCCACCTTGGCCTTGGTCCTCTCCATCTCCGCCGCCATCGCAGCCTCCTTTCCGTCTACTTCTAGATCTGATCTTTGCTCGCCACTGGCCAAGCGGTTGCGGGTCGCAGCATCGAGGTGCGCAGCCTCCGACAGCCGAAGCGACGCTTGCGCCGTTACCCCCAGGATATGCAGGACGCTGCCAATCTGTCCCTCGGTCAGGCGGTCTAGCTGCTTGGGGGTGAGGAGGTGAAGAAGGGCCTGGCTGTTTACTCGGAGCAGCTCGATGCAGTCATGGGATGCGGGGGTGGCGGTGGGCGCTGTCATGGCACAAGTGTGTATTTGTATTCTATGAACTCGGTAATTAGGACAATGGCTTTGAGGAATATATAGCTACTGCAGAGCTGAGCTCACTGGTCTTAGAGTGTAGTTGTTGGTGCGGGGGTGGAGTGCACGAGGGTGGAGTGCACGAGGGAGACGAGGGCGGGTATGCAATAGCCGGAGAGGTAGGTGTGGTCACGTAGGAGCGACGGGTCAGGGTCGGGGTCAGGGTCAGGGTTATTGGCACTAATATAACAGACAAGTTGGCTATCTCCAATCAGGTCTATAGTGATTTTGACCTCATATGCACAGCCGACCTTTCGAGTTTTACCGGTAGCTGGTATTACTTTAAGGAAAAGCTGTCCCACGCACCCGCAGTCCTCAACCTACCTAAACTACTACTTCCTTCACCTAGATACGTATACATGCATGCAGTCACATAGGATTTACTGCTACGCACGCTGGATATGTTCTTTACTTTGTTATATATAATTGAAATGTGCTAGACAAGAGGCTCTGTTATATATGCGAGCGAGTAATTATAAGATACAAAGATCCACCGGTAAACATTTGACTGGCTTGTTGTGTATGTACTTTTTGTATTTCCTTGACCCCAAGCTGCAAGCCTGGAAAGATTAGCTGGGCCCCGCTATATATATATATAAATCCACCGCTCGTACGCTCCCCACGCCAAGCAGGGCCAGATGGGCGCAGGCTGACTAGTCTGGCTCCTTTGACTCTGCTAGTGGTAGATAGGGCTGCTGTCGGGTACTGCGGACGACGTCTCCCGCTTCGGGGATGGAGAATGTTGGGATGGCGTGGCGGAGTTGGAGTAAAGTGACCGCTCAGATTTGATGCTATGGGCAGTCTCTATGACTCCCTTGCCGGGAGAGTTGCTGGCCAAGGGGTCGTACTCGCTGACAGTGGGTGTGGAGCGTGGGGTGTGATTTCTCGAGGAGGCCGCACTGTGTCTGCGAGTCTTTCTCAAGAGATTGTTGTTGCTGCTGGGCCGCTTCCCCCGGCTGCATTTCGACATACGGGGGTCCTCGTACCCGGATAGGCGGGGCAAACGGCCCTCACGGCGGGGGCTACTTTGGCTAGAGTGCGTTTGTTGAGACGTGTCGGAAGGCGCGACATCATATTGATATGAAGTAGGGGGACCGACCCCATACGGCTCCGCGTCCTGATGGACCAGGCCAAAGCCTTGCCGCTGGTGTAAAGCCCCAAGCAGCACGCCATGCCGAAAGATTTGGTTCTTCTCCTCCCGCACGCGTGTTTTCACATCTTCTTCACGCTCCCTCCTGCGTTGCTCCTCGGCCTCATCCATTCTGGTCAAGAACTGTTTGCCAATGCCCTCGATGCGTGACTCCGCATTATTTATCTTGGCCGAGAACTCTTCTCGTATGCTTCCAACCGTGTTCTCGTTGGTTGTAAACCTAGTGTCGTGAGCCTCTTGACCCTGCTGGAGCTGTGTTATCAAACTGTAGATATTGTCGATATGGTAGGCCGTGGAAGCATTGGTAATCGTTCCGGACGCTCGAGAGGACGGTTCCGTTTGTTGGTTGACCGCGGGTGTTGCTCGCGCGGGTACGGAATCCCCGCCCCAAACGGTCCCCCGCATCCTCACCTCCCCAACAGACTTAGACCTACTAGCGGCTACTCTCCGGGCATCGCTACGAGCGGATATGGCCAGCTTATAATCACCCCCAGCAGATCCGCTCCTAGCTCCCCAATTGTGGCCACCGCCGCTCGCTGGTATCGGTGAGATTCGTGTCGTCTCACCTTGGGCTACCTGTGGATCCTCATCGGTGGTCAGGTCAATGAAAACGCGAGCCGGCGTCCCCCGGCCGGGAGTGCCGGTCTCCGCCCCCGTATACACACTGGTGGACCGATTGCTGACCAAGGCGGGTCGTGGGAGCCAGCGCGGTATAGCCGCGGGTTCGTCTGGGCCGAATGGGGAGTTTTCGTAGCAAGGACTGGCGATGGGGGGAGGGCTATCTCCGGAGGGTGAACCCCTTGTTGGAACGAATGGGTTACGGAAAGCCATGTGAGATATGAGATATGAGGGATGAGAGATGAGATATGGAGGGTAGAGTTCTGGCCAAAATTCCAAAGTCAGTCGATACTTTTCGTTTATAGGAAAACACACAAAGTGGGTGAGTACTCCGCTCCCAGAGAAAGATAAGACAGCGCAGCCTTCCCTTGGCAGACTTGGCTGTCTGCCTGAATTTAATTTCTGGATTCTGACCACTCACTACCTGAGCCCCAGATTTAGAACGTTCGGCTGCGGCGCTGGTAATAAGCGCGCATATTGTTAGTAACCTAATATGCAGCAAATTGGCGCGCGGGGTAGTTGTTACTAGGCTGCCATAACTTGGTTGCCTGAAAATCAATTCGCGTCTCTTCTCCAGCCTAGCTAGGCTGCCTTCTCTATCCTTATCTCATGCGACAATATTAACCTTGACTCCCCATACTCTACGTCAACCAAACATCCCCCGCTCTCACGTCTCTTGGTTTCAATTATAATACACATTCTCACGTTTCTACGATATGGGTAACGATGCTTCTGTAAGGACGATTCTTGACCGTCAGCCCTCCTAGAAACCTCATCCACTAACAAGTAGCAGAGAATCGAGGCGGACCGTCAAAGAGAGGAGAATACAAAGCTACTGGCTGAGATTCAGAACCTGAAGCATGAGAAGCATGAACTGGAGTTGAAGAACACCAGAGCAGAAACTACAGAGAAACTGCAGAGAGTAAACGAAAGGCTGGAACAGATCAAGAAGGACCAGGAGATGAAGGAGGCTCTTCGAAAGTCCGAGGAGGAGAAGAGAAGGCTGGAGGAAAGAGTTAAGTTGGACAAATTCGCGAGGAAGATTGAAGAAGATGCGAGAGCACGAGTTGAGCAAGAAGTGTGGTTGCGCCAGGAAGCCGAGAAGAACCTGGAGCAAGGAATCCCTCCGATGAAATACCCTACCGGCGACCAAATTGCAGAAAAGAGAGCAGCTCTTGAATACCAGGAAGGCCTTCTACACATTGCTATCACTGGTTGCTCTGGATCAGGCAAGTCTTCGTTGATAAATGCGGTGCGCGGCTATGGAAACCCCAAAACTGGCTTTGCTGCTCTGAGTAGTATCAACTCAGTCATCAACACTCTATCTCCAGGACATCTTGCCCCAACTGGAACCAATGAAACAACTACAAAGATCCAACGGTACGCTGACCCGCACCATGCGCGAAGAAGTCTGGCTTGGTATGACATCCCTGGGGCTGGTACAGTCCGTGTACGAGATTGGCAATATTTCAACGATCAAGGCCTGTACATCTTCGACCTCATCATGATTGCTGTCGGCGATCGTATTACCAAGACCGACGTAGACCTCCTATTCCATTGTAAGCGATTTGACATTCCCACCTTCTTTGTACGATCCAAAGCAGATCAATACATAAGGAATTTGGCGGACGACGAGGGGAGCTCTGAGGATGAAGTTCGTCCTTATTATATCGAACTCACCCGTACTGCGTTCAACAGCATTTTGACCGAAGTGGGGCTACCACCACAAAAGATTTATATCGTTAGTAAAGAGAGTATTCGATTACTTAACGACGGCAAGGGACAAAATCCAAAATGCCTTATCGATGAAGAGGAGCTCATTAGAGATATTACCGATGCACTTCATAAGTGGTCAACCCCGGTCCCCGCCGACGAATAGAGCGCAGGAGGCATATTGGGCTTGGATTTCCATTGTTTGTTTTCTCTTTCTGTTTATTTCTTTGGGGTGCGCGATGGTTGGGGGAGTGTTATGGGATAACGGATGGTGGTATGTAGTCAATCGAAGTTTGGGAAATCTGCGTTTACAGCTTAGGGCAATTGGATTCTCTTCTATTTTATTTTTATTTGTCCTAGCGATAGTAAGAATCGAGTTGACTTTACACCCCTAAATTAATGTCCATGGTATTATGCTTGAACAGGATGAACCCGTCAAACCAGGAGATGGATGTTTCTACTGGGGGGTGATCACCACCTCCGAGAAATTCCATTCACTCCAAGTCCCAGGAATCAACCTAAACGATAAGGTAGACAATACACAAAAACCGCTCATATACAGATATTCCCGAGCTAGAAAATTACCATGCTATGCATCTAAAGTATTAACACTTACTTCCGGCCATCCCCGGAGGCCATGAAGACGCTATATGCCCTACCCACAAAGACTCCGTACCCAAACCGTGCCCTAGTCTTCTTCAACTCCTCCATGCGCAATCGTGGAGTAGGTACCTCCCCTCACTACACCACATACCACCTTTGCATCACTAGTATACAACAACGACCACATCGCCGCAAGGTCTTCCGGTGCGTGTGCTACGGGCTCAGAAAGACGCAGGCCCCAATAGAGGAGGCTGATAATTGTCGTAGCGTATACAACTATGGCAATGCTAATGATGATCGTTGTGCTACTCGTCAATACTCGCTCACGAAAAGAACCAGAAAATGCGTCACAGAAACAGGGATAATTTGTGGGAGAGATTATCGCCGTTCCATACAAATTCTCTCTGGTTCTTATGCTGCAGCTGGTAGACAAGTATATGTATGTAGATATACCGAGTATGCAATGTAGTAGTACTACGTGGGTAGGGGAAAGTCTCCAGAACTACGGTCGTGGTGGCAATAGGCCATAATTCTGGAGACTTTCCCCGACCGTATATACCTGTACATATATATCACACCTAGACCTCTCAAACCATAACTAGCCCGTACATATTCTCGCCCTCCGCAACATGTCCAACCCTTGCGCCCCTCTCCCGAACTTTATCTAAGTACTCTAAGGACTGCACCGTATTCACACTCTAGTTCCAGGCGGGGGATAAATGGTCCTCCTACTCGACTCCCGATCAAGTCCCGACTGTATGTTGGGACCGAAACAAAACAGCCGGAGTCTCAAGACTATGTCCGGCCCTCACTCTGCATAAAAACAAAGCCTTCCGGGCGCCGCGCAGTACATTTGGACTCTACTAATTGCTAAGGGATGGGGTTAGGGTTTAATGTATGTATCCACAGAGCTAGTAACGTCGCAATGATCTACCTTCGACCCCCTCTGTAAAACCCGGGTGAGATTACCACCGGGTCTAGTGGCGGGTGCGGAGTTGGACCAGCGTTGGGGGAGGTGTGCTGTATTTACCATGGCCAATGCGGCATTCTTACCCCAATCACCCCTTTTTGGTACCGGAGCTGTGTTTAATACTCTCCATTTCCTATGTCGGACTCTGAAATATGATATCGGGCTCTGAATTGTGATGTCGGGCTCTAAATTGTGATCTCGGAGTCCAAGAAGATGTGATATAAGAGGCCGAAATATGATATCGGGGTCAGAATAAATGTGCGATCCGACGACAGGGAGAAATCGCGATCGGAATGCCAAGAGCGGAGTCCTCTTTGATCGGTATGTACTTGATCTAAAAGGATCCGGGCGAGGACAAGATTCCTGGTATAGACCCAGTCCAGTCCAGAATCAGTATGAAAGAAAGAGCATCTCTCTGCCAAACCCGGCCACTTTTTCTCCCCGGGAGTGTATACATGGACGTCATCTTGGTGTATTCGCAGCCAGACACCACTCAAGGACTCGCTCCATGCGGCCCGGCCAACGATATCGAGCTACATGGCGGCTACGAGCACTCGAAAAGGGCGCCCTCTGCCAGGAACGGGGACTTTGGAGTGGTAACAAAAGACACCGCTGGGGAGTGTGCTTGGAGGAGGGGGTACGGTACTTCCTAGACTTTTCATATCTTGTCTGGTTGGAAAGTTCTTTAAGGTGCGCGGTAGTAGTCCATTTACATACCATTGTTCATGCGACGCGCACACACGCTCAGCAACCGAGTCCATGCACCCGCCCGACAAGTGAGCCTGTATACCAGCGCCCCGCACCTCCCTCCCACATCATCTAAACCACTGCAGCCTGCAAAGTAGGAAATAATAAGGAAATAAAAAAAAAAACCCTCCCGAAGATAAGATGCCGAAGCGGGACGCTACCTCTCGCCCAGATCCGGAGGCGATGGCTCCCCCCCCCGCCTCCGTCAGCAACAACGCGTCCGGATCCACCCCCAAGCGTCGTCGCCGCTCCTCCACAACCATCCTCTCCCCCTCCCCCGCCACCAACCCCCTCCTCCTCCTCCCCTCCACCTCCTTCTACACCATATCCCACTTCTCCACCCTCAGCCTCCGAACCCACCTCGACACCCTCCTCGCCGCCCTTACCCCAAAGATTCATATCCTCCTCACTTCCTGGGCCACACATGCCACCACACTCCCCGACAAGGACTTCCAGACCCTCGATTGCACCGTCAAGATCCTCCAAACCCACCAGCCCGACCCCACCAAGGTCTGCCCCCTCCTAGCAGAGCTCGGTGACCCGACAACTCCCGAGACGCGCATCATCACACTCTCCCTGCTTGTCCAGGTCGCGCTACGTCTCTTTTCAGCCCTCGGTGGGCGCCCCCGCAACAGCGTCCCCGGAACCCCCGATACGGAGAACCCCAGGGTCGCGTCTTCACCCCGCAGCGCGTCCGTCACGTCCCGGTGTCACCAGCGCGATGGCAGCAGGTCGGTCCTCAGCATGCACCCCTCCCCGGAGGTCGCGCACATCATCCCTCGTGCTGCCGGGAACATTGGCGGGAGCGCGTTCTGGTCGCTGGTCGATATGTTTTTGGGTGTCGGGGGCGCGGAGGAATTGAGGGCGTTTGCCTTTGGGGATGCCGTGGATGGACGCACCGATACGGTGGCCAATACAATGTGTTTGAACTCGTTGGAGCACGGATCGTTTGATAAGGGCGAGTGGGAGCTTGTGCCACTGCTGGAGGGCTTGCTGCCGTATTCGGCATCCACGTGTGTTGAGGTACGTACAGAACCCCCTCCCCGGGCCCGGGGGGGGGAGGGGGGGAAGAAAAAAACTACCCAGCTAACCCACTCACCAGTACCCAGCACGAATCGGCTTCCTGTCCAGAGAGCCCATCGGCCTCGCCATGTATACTACCACGGCGGGCGGCGGCATCCGCATCACTGGCGAAATCATGGACGGGCATGTCATCACGCTGCGGACGCCCAACCCGGGGGAGCTCCCTCTTCCGCATCCTCTGCTGCTGCAGATGCATAGCGTGTTTGCGCGCATCCTGCATCTCAAGGCATCTGCTGGCTACCCGGAGAACGAGGGCAATGAGGGAAGTGACGAGTGGGTCGGCGATGCGGTGGAGGGCAGTGCCAGGTGGGTCGGCGATGTTGTGGAGGTGGATAGATGGGCCGAGCGATTAGCGGGTAGGCTATTGGCGCTGGGGCAGGTAGAAACGGCGGAGAGAGTGGACGGGTGGGTGGGGTCCGTCCCACTGGGGGTCGTAGAGGTGTCGGAGAATGAATTGCTGAAAGAGGAGGAAGCGGAGGGGAAGGAGGAGGAGGTCGGTGGCCAGAGGCAGGCGCCGACCCCAGCAGCATCAACGCATGCAGAGCAGAGAGAAAGGAAGCGGAAGAGGGAGGCGAGTGTCGAGTGTTGGCCTGGCCAGCACAGTAGCCTAGGCCACAGTGGTAATGGCCCTTAGAAGATACCTGTCGATTAGAGATACTTAGTCGAGGGGAGAGAGCTTATCTCCCCCCCCCCCCTCCCCCCTCTCCTCTATCAAGAACAATTACTACTATCCTTCCTATTGTCTTCCTTCAGCCGGCCTAGGGGGGATTCGGGGAACTCGCCTTCAATAAAGTAGGGATATGACTCTGCCTCGGGCTTGTCATCCGACGTTGCCGAAGCTCTTTCGGGCGTCTTAGGGACAGGGAGTTTGAGGCTTTGGGGGTTGGATTTCGCCCATCACGGTAGTGGGGACCAATGGATATGTTGTGCCGGAGGTCCTTGACCTATAGCAACTGCGGAAAGGTCGGGTATGCGGCCGGCCTCTAGGCCACATGATGCATATGCATATGGGAGGTCTTGACGTCTCGGGAACCATCTGAGTTTCGAGTGATGAAATAATATGAGTTCTAGTCTTGTTGATTCCGCAGCTCCAGCATCCATATGATTAACAAGCGAATCCAGTGGAATCAGGTAAAGTCTTAGAATGTACGTGGCTCTCCAGGCCCACCGCGCCTGCCTCTTTGACGCTGCAGCACTAAACTCGCGGTCCAAAGGCGGACACACATCTACTTGCACCCAACCTATATAGCCTTTTCTTTTTATTTACTTCATTAATTACAAACCTACATAGCTTGGAAGTCTTGGGAATAAATTTTTTTTGTCCGTTAATAGCTAAAATACTCTAAAATACAAACCTATGGCTCTAAGGTCAAAACGATATCCATATGAATTTCTTGCCTTCATAGCAGCCCGTACACGTACATACGTAAGTATGTATACATATGGTTGGGTTGGCATGTATTATACCCAGAGGTCCCAACCTATGCACCCCCGCGGTGGTCTCTGCTTTTCATTTCCCCACTGTATATCCTCCTCTGTCCGTGTACCCTCAAATCTGACCTCCTGATAATAAAAAAAAGATACCCACTCACTTGATTAGGCCTATTCCCCTTGTGTGTTTGGTAGCGGCTCGATATTCTGGGTCCAGTTCGTATTGTCGTGATGAGGAAAGAATGAAATGATTGACGGTATCTTTACGGAAGAGGGTGGTGGCGATGGCGGGCAATGTCGACATCATGAGCAATAGATGACAGATGTTATTTTCCTTCTACAATTAGGGCGGGTGAAAAGGGGTACGCGAGGTCATCACATAAGGTTATGAGTGATAATCTGTGATTCAAGATTCAATGGCTTATGCACGCAACCTGCAGGTAATGGCGGAAACCTAAGCTCCCCGTACCGGGGGCTGGGGCAAGTTTTCTCGTCAATGGATCGAGAAAAAAAAGAAAAAAAGAAAATAAAACGAGTCAAAGATTTGGGTTTGGTGCCGGATTTGCTGTCTCCGATATCATACACAACAGGCCGGCGTCGCTCCTTAATCCTGAGTATACAGTTGGTTGGTAAATGTATCATTGGATCCAATATAAGTAGTGACGGCGTATGGGGATTTATCGTAAGCATTGACTGTCTATGGTGTTGAACACCCCCCCAGAGCCCGCTTACGCCGCCTTTGCTAATAGGGGCCTTCCGTACCTCTACCCTCATTACCTCGCCCGCATGGGATGTAGTGCGCTTTGTAGCTAGGGCCACTGATCTTGTAGGTCTATAGACTACTGGACTGGTGCCGCACCACAACGCCGTGCTGCGCCCTCCCCCGACCTCATTACTCCCTCCCGGCGGGCAGCAATGCCAACTGCATATCACTGGGGGGCTGGTTGGGGGGGGTGGAGGCCTCCCCCCTCCGTCCCTAGCCTCCTCTTCCTCACCACTCTCTGCTCCTCTCCCCCTTCCTCCTCCACTTCTTCCCCCTCCCCTTCTCCCCCTCCTTTCCCCCCTCTCCCCAACCTTCGAGGCCGATCCATGCTCCCGGGCCCATAAGCCAGTGTCGGACTCTGTTTCTACCCCTGCCCCGATGGCGTCGGGGGTACTAGGTACCACTACGGGGGACACTGGGGTATCCCGGTTCTGTGGGTTTTCCTGTATGGGGCGGGCGCTAGAGAGGTGGTTGGGGGTGCTGCTGCTGCTGTCTCTGCTGGTTTTGGTCCTGGTCCTGGGCGCATATCCGGCAATTCTCCGTCCAGTACAGCAGATTTCCTGGTTTCATTCTGTAAAACAGACTAAATTCCTTGCTGAAAAAAAAGGAAGCTGGCCCAAGTGGTTCGGTAAAGCAAATATTTGGTATGGTGGCATCCGTTACATCGGAGGGCGACTGTACTCTGTCAAACGTTCGATGGCCACAAAAGCGCCGACCCCCCCCAAAAGCAGCCATTGTTCGACTCTAAGTACTCGCTATCCACCATCAGAACCTGAAAATGCAAGTGAACAAGGCAGGGATAGTTCCTATCTCCAGGGGAGAACGGCGCCGCCGCATACAAATAATCCTTGTAACTGTCACTTGCATTTTCAGGTTCATATGGTGGATAGCGAATACAATACATAATAGCAACCTAGTACTGCCAATACAATTCCCCGCGTCTCCTAGCCTCATCCTTGTTTCTTCTCCCTACCGGTATTCTGGCCTGCAACCTGGTAGACTACGGCGCAGCCAGTATCGAAGCAGGTTAGATATATACCAGGGATGAACCTCTCCCCTGAGCTATCCGGAGAGCAAAGGCCGAAATTAGCACCCCTTATAGGATTACCCGAACCTGCCTTTTCCTTTTTACCGCACTCACCACATACGTGAGCGAACAATGACCTGACTTATTGAAAAAAGAGAGATCTCCAGGCCCCAAGGATCTGCCGCCCAGGACTTTGGTGGTCTGTTATAGAAACAGTGTAACGACGTTTCGATAATCCCGCGTGGTCTGCGGTTCGAGTATGACCTAGCTAGCACAATATCTCAGATGCAAGGTGTGTTTCCCGGTAGCCATCCTATTCAATGCCGTCCAGGACTTGTGGACCTTGATATGGAGGAGCGTTGTCTGCTTTCATCCCGCGCATAGCCAGGATACCCACCGGAAATCAATAATAATCCATCTTGGGATGAATCGTCACTCCATTCTGTGCAGTCGAGTGATATCTCATGATGCTCGCTTGCTGTTGCAGTTCCGTATGTTGCGTGCAGCCAAACACCCTCCTCCTACTGTCCTCCCCTCTCCCGCTTCCCTCCCCCCTCCTCCTAAAACTACATTAGATACTGAAATGAATCACATAATGAAAGCGGAAAACAAGCAGGTATAATGATGACATAACGTAATGAATACATGTTCAGGTGTCCCTTAACTACCTCTCTTCTTCATAATGCTTCCCTGGACCTATAATATTAGTAGAACTTAGGCTTTGGTAGATTATACTCTCTACAGCCAAACTACTACCCACGCTCAGCGGGCTAAACCAACTACCCAGCACCGAACAAGCTTTTAACGACTAAAAAAAAAGAGACACTAGAAATTATCTTAATTCAGGGCCCAGAGATCCAGAATTGTAAAATCCCGAGCTAATTTTTCAGGTGCATATGATGTGTTTTTCCAAGCGGTCCCCCAGGTGTTTCTGCTTTTGGCTGGTGTTCCCATACAAATTTTACCATCAAAAACCACCAAAACCTCTGTAATCCGACTATATATTAGCACCGTGAACAAACTGGCGGCCCAATAATTCCTCAGAGGCTTAAGTAATACTCTTTGTATATTCGCCCCGGTAGCTATCTCCGAGTAGGTACAGTTAACAAGGATCGAGCGTGTTTTTATATATAGAGTGACCCCAGTCTGCCATTCAAATCGCCCTTGCCCAACGACCTCGCATCTCACTATTCTATATTCTTCACGCGAGTACGCTCTAGCTACCACACCCCGTGACGGCATATTTGTGCCTGCTATGGTTGAATATCAGATATGCGGTATGATATCGAAATGGTACTCTTTGCCGGATTTACTAGATTTCACGCCCGAGTGTTTATGTTGGCAGACGAGCGTATATCACTGTACAGAAATCATGTACTCCCTGAATATCGGATCTATATCAATTGCGCTTGAGCAGTATGAAGCACGGATGGGTGGTGGTAATTGCGCTTGTAGCACGGTTATCGAGTGCAGCATGGTGAATCACTCGGTAACCGTCTCATTTCAGTCCTTCCTTTTATTTATCTATTTATACTTCATACTGCTTTCAGTCCTTTCTAAGTTTTGTTATTTAATCTTTCTAGAAGAAGAATTAGGCGGTAAGGGTCTTGATTATTTCGTTGACTACATTGCTTTTAGCGTCCTTTAAATACAAAATCATCTAGTATACGTGTTCTTCGAACTTAACTATTATTGTCTCCTTATCCTCGACTGCTAACGTGTCCTCCAGGCTCTACTGTGACATATACCGACAATGCCTCTAGGCAGTATGACCGCATGGCCTCATAAACAATTAGTTAAACAAAAGTAATCGTGGTTTCCTCCGGAAGTCAACACCCAGCACTAAGCCTTTGTCATGGGATGACCGGAGAGGAAGGCTGGTACTTTAATGTCCCTCGCACTTGGGCCAAGACCGCAGCCAGCCTATTCAGGCCGCATATAGTGCACCCCGATGCGCACAGAGCGTGCCTTTCTAGGTCAGATATGATGGGCGCTGCGAGCAGGTGGTTGGCTCATGATCACCTTACTTGTACCCACCACGTTAAATATTCCTGCCAGGCCTTTACCTTGACATCTCGTTGCAAGTTGAGGGCATTCAATATATTATCCCTATTTCATACAAGCTAAACTATCCACTCAACACACTTTGTCGCTCATCTGGTAGCGCATGTAATTAATGAAGTAAACAAAAAAAAATCATCTGGTAGCGTCACATCATATGACTCGCGAGGAACGTCATCTTTATTTTATAGGTTGATATGTATTGAGTAAAAGACCCGATTCTGACGTCGCTTATATATCCATAAAATATAGTAGTTACCACACACTAGACAATAGTCCTAGGTACATTTGACTAACCTTCCGTATGATGACTACTAACTAACTTTCCTGTTTACTCAAAAGTCCGGTACAATATTTGTGAGGATTGGACTCTTTCTTTGTCGTCCCATTAAAACACTGTGTCTTTTTTCTATCGAATGGTCATATAGTACGTTGTCTCTAGATCTAGTCATGACCATCCTAAATCAATTACTCTCATTGTAACTACCTTACGCCTAGATCCATCTCTTCTCGCGGCAGAGCTATTCTCAACTCCCTATCGACTGATGTCCTCTATCGCTACCCTCGCCTCGTATTTATTTTTATATTTAAAAAGACCTTTTACTATCATAGAAGGATAAGACATAACTAACCCCCGACACCTCCAGACCGTAAACTCGGACAACCTACCACCGCGAGTACACAAGAGACGCCCGAGAGGGATACCCAGAGCAGAAAGCTATAGCAACTCTGCTATGGGACAAGAAAGGCATTGAGGCGGCTATAAAGATCTGGAAAGCATTTCAAAAGATGAGAAGAGAAACAGCAGAGGAAGATGAGGAGGAAAGGCAGGAACGAAGGGAAGGGCAATATGGATGGGGACTGGAGAAAGGAGTGACTCCTGATGAATGATTAGTCCCGAGATAGCGAGGGCGTCAGGAGAGGGAGGGAGGCGATTTAGAGTTTGTTTTTGTCTTTGTTTTCTCTGTTTCTTCGAGTTTGATGTCGGTGATGGAGGCAAAGGGAGGAAAGTTCACCTGCTTCGGGAAGAGGAAAGAGGTAGTTGCCATAGACTAAGGGCTGCATGCATGCATGAAGTATAAATAAATAATAAATAACAACTATCACTGAAACAAAGATGCCACGGTATGGCATATAAACAAAAGGGAATCCCAATAACTTGAAAATGAGTTACAGATGTGGCCAGTAGTCCGCCCGGGATGGTGTCAAGAACATCTCCCTTGATACCTCACGTAAACCTAAATATGACTCCACCGTGATGAACCCAACAGAAAAGAAATAAAATCCGACAAAACAAAGAGTCAGCCAGCTTGAAACCTGATGTAAAACATATCTTGTAGCCCTCTTTTGCATCCGGAGTTCCTCCTGCTCCCGACTCAGGGTTTCACCTTTATTTGCATATTTCAGGAAAACCCCATCCAACTCGTCCACAATATAGCTGAAAGACTTGAAAAATCCAGAAGGCCTAAGGTGGAAGTTCCACAACCCTGCAACAAGATCCTGCTCAAGTTCTTTCTTGCAGGATTCGTTTCTTCTCATCCCCCGATCCATCTTCTAGATATAGGTAGTATCCCATCCACCTGTCATCACGACCCCTTGCGCTCACCCACATCGACTTGAATGACAATGTCGTACAGAGCTTTATTATGGAATGCGATAAAGGTTCGTGGCAACTGTATCGTGATAAAGTTTGGCTCGTTCGATCTATAAACTTTGCTCTTTACCGTATGGTACTGCAATGCACCTTGCCCCGCTTTCTGTGCCTCTTGCTCCTCTTCCGCCCCAAATTCCGAGTTAAACTCGTGAACCGGATTGAATTTGTTAGGGTTGGGCTCGCCCATACCCGGTTGAGCTAGGTGAGTTGTAGAGGAGGTAGCTGAAATAACAGTCACTTAAAATTAAGAGAATTAGTAAAGGTTTATGTATTGATATGGATCTATAGGCAGTGATAACTTACTAGTTGGTGATTTGAGATCGGGGGTCTCCTCTGATACGTTCCGCTTCATTAGATGTATCCTGATCGGTTCGTTGACGTCCAAGGGTTTTTCCACCAGAGTGCGTAGATTATCGCCATTCAAATGACATGAATCAACACATGTATCTCTAGCAAGCTAAGTGGCAATTCCGCTCTCCATCTTGTTATTGAATTGACGACTAGCCACAGGGCCTGTATCACGGCCAAGAATTTTCCGAACGTGCTTGCTTTTCCTTTATCGGTAATGGCTGTATATTCAAAGCTGAGGTTCATCAATAAGTCTATTTTCTATGTAATAGATAAATCCCGTGGGTGTCAATATGGCTCTATACGGTCGGGGTGGTGGTAGTTCTTCTGGTGTCATCCAGGGTATAATACTTTTAAATTTGCTCTTTATCCTCCAGGACATTGGTGGCTTATACTCTTTCACCCAGTCTTCCTCATATGCAGATGGCTCCTTAATCTCATCCACAATGAATCCCCCCATCACGATGAAAAGCGCGACCTTCATATCCACCTTCCGCTTAATTCTTTCGACATCTTTGGCATCATTGTACTCGTCCCATTTGAAGTTCCGCCACGCATGACAAAACAAGATTGCAAAGAAAAGATCAAGGAGCGCGTCAGCCACTTGATCCGCATTGGTGCCTTCACAAAAACGAATACTCCCAGTATCAAAAGTGACTCAGATTTACGTCGGGCGGTAGCGAAAACAGGTGAGAGTTGGCAAAAAAGTCAGACTGGACTGGAGACTTGGAGGATAGGTATCAGGAGGGAGACACTGATTAAGCGCGCATCCGAAGAAAGGAAAAAGATCCCTTCGATCCTTCATCCGCCTTCCCGCGAATGGCAAGCCCCTACATATCACAGACAGTAGAGGGTTTACGCTCGGTTATAAGCTACGGATGACGGAGGAAGCCATCAAATAATTGGATCTTGCGGGCAAATATGTGCCGGAAAATGATGATGGTGTTGCCCATGGTAAGCGGGGTGACTACCAGTCAAGTCATGTGGGTGTATGGGGCGATTATTGCCGTTGTTTATCCCTTGGACGGATGAAACTTGTAAATTCGCGACCCGGACCGTGCCCCACTTGGAGCACTTGTTCTAACTACTTTTGGTAATCACATGATATCAGATTCTAGTCCGTTGGGTTGAAGAATACTGGTTTATTTGAGGGATCCGGAGCGTGGATCATTAACTTTATGGTATTCTACAAAGCAGGTCCGACACAAAACGAAAGAGCAGAGTTGACAAAAGAAATATGATGTGGGAGCACGCTTTCCCTTTAATCCCTCTTTTCTAAATTTTAATCTGCAGCGGTCACACTCTCTTCTCTTTGCAAGCCGGAGTTTGGTGTGTGTAAGGACAACAGCCGGGCCCGCTTCTGTTTTACTTATGGTAGGAGGTGGAAGGTCAAGTACACCATATGTCTTACTGTAGCGAATACCAGTAGTCTTCCTATGATAGCGACGTGTTGGGCGGTTTGGCTTAGCCCAACGTCCTAGCAATTGACTAGCCAACATAAGCCGGAAATCTTTATGTGTTGGTAATGTTTTTTCTATTCTTGATAGGCGGTATAGGATAAAACAATTCACAGTAATGGTATCCAGAAACCAAAAAAAGAATGGTAGCCAGTTGCGTCTTGCGGCCCGGGTCAATTGAGTGAAAAAATAACTACGGTATTGATCGGCAATGTCAACCCCACCTTTATGGAGGTTGTAGTCATCAATTATAGCCGGAATTGGTATATTAATCGTATGTTTATCTTGAAAAGCTGGTTTGATCAAGCGACCGCTGGTACTTGTGATCCGGGGTTGTTTTCTGATTCGATGAACTTTTTCTAGAAGATCGTGAATAGTTGATAGCATATGAACGTGGTTGTTATCCTGCCATTGCATCGCGAGAACCATTCCATTACTACCAGTAACTGCACCACCAGATACTGTATTCCACGGTATGTCTTTGGCCGAATTATTGAGGTCAATCGGAAATCGTCCTTCTTGTACTCTGGCTGTTCCACATGCACCAATCCTTAAGTTCTCATGCAGTTTCATGTACAATTGAACAGTACTAAAGAGATTATCCATGAATATAACAAAGTCGGAGGTATGGTACGGAAGTGACTGCTCAGCAAGCTGATAAACTACCGCAACAGTAGGTGCTGTAATACCGATGTTGTCCCGATAAGTTGTAGAAAGCTCTGCAATCCCTTTGACTCGAGAATGAAATCGCCAGTTCATTGTATAACCATGATCGCATATAGCAAATACTTTATAGCCTTCAGTAATTGGCTTATTAGGCATGCGTACTGTATGTTTACTTCTTCCACCAAATCGTATCATCATCTCATCGACTGTTACTGTAGTAGAAGGATGATAGTATTTCAAACAACTGTCCCGTAGTTTGCTGCTAAGTGGTTCAAGTTTATTCCACCAATCGGTTGTACTACTAGTACTCTTGGTTGAGGAAAAACCTTCATCGTTCACGATATGGTCTGATACGGGAGACAGGTGTAAGTAGCGTTTGATTTGAAAAAACCGATTATTCGACATTGCGTTGGAAATAGGTTCCCTCCACAAGTATCGTGACTGTGATAGCCGTCCACCAACATGTAATTTCATTCCGGCACTTCTTCTCCATATATCTGAAGGGGTTTTGCATCGGAAAACTCCCATAGCAATCAAGATTGCCAGAAACACTCGTAGTTCTGAGGCAGTCACAGGTCTCCACCTCCTCCCGTACCTAACTTGACCTATTCCATCTGTAACTTGGGCCGCACCCTTTAGAATTGCATAGGCGTTGGTATTTATTACTATTGATTCCATAACCTCCTCGCTCCAGAAGAGCTGAAAGATCTCACTCGCATCCAAACCCTATTGAATTATTAGTTTCCCTTTTCTAAAAACCGGAATTATTCAATAATTACCTCTTCAATTAATGCCTCAGCTTCATGATAGCTCCGTGGTAGAGGACAATAAATTGGCTCTTGTGCCTGTTGCGCAGCACTATCTCTCAGAGCAGTTGTGGCCCCAGACATCCCTACTCTTTTTGCTGCACGCCGAGAGCCTCTTCTAACATCTTTTGATTTAGATGCCCGGCCCTGATGTAGTACGCCCAAAGGTTTTCTGATGGTTGAATTCGGCATACTTCAGTAATGTAGCAAGCTTTCATGATCCGATCCACAGAAAGCTGTTGCCGTTTGCTAGTTGAAGTCCATCCAGCAGGGATGGCACGGTCCAGGTCGCGAATTTTCAAATTTCATCCGTCCAAGGGATACAATTGCTCAGAGTGGCAGATGGTGATTAGAGATGGAGGGCTTGGTTGGTGTGTGGCGGCGGAACCGGCAAACACATCTAATACACTCAGAAATTGAGCTTTGTGACCATCCGAAAAAGATCGATAGTATTTTTTGCCTGATTAGCCAAGCAAGATGAGTACATACTTTACCGCCCGTCCGCATATCTGTATGAGACTAAATAAGGGCTCGATAGCATATAAAAGCCTGGTATAACTCTCATATCAAGATAGGGCTTAATTGAACCTGGTTTGGAGATCATACTGATATTTGGCACATAATTATGGCCGAATAGGGCTCGATTAATAGTCTTTGGGGGAGAAACGTGAATATAGAAATAGGGATTAGGAAAATCCATAAGCTTTTGAGGGTTAGGGTTAGGACTTAGCAGATAACAAACACGCACGCCTTCCGTCTCTACACCTCCACACCTTCACCTCTACACCTTCATCTCCACCTTTACACCTCCATCTCTACGGCTTCATTCTCACCTCTACGGCTTCATCTCTACGGCTTCATGTCTCTGCCTTCATCTACGCCACCCCCGCTGCAAATTGACATCATTGTCCAGACATGACGCTACCCCGTGGAAGCCAGTGGATCCAGCGGAATCTATTACCTCGACTTTTCCCCTCCCCCCAATCAGGCAAATCTATTTGGACCACCCATAGCAATCCAAGTCCAGCTCGGCCTTCCAGCGCCAATCCAGAAAAAACGCAACGCTGATTACAACCGAGTCGAATCTAGCAGAAGTGAGCACCACCAATCCAAACGATTCAGCAGCATCCCCAAATGTGCGAATACCAGTGAATCCAACACTTCATCCAAACGGATTCAGTACCCTCGCACACTAGTAGCGAATGACAAGCAGGCACTGTAGTCAGTACGGCAGGCAGGCGGGCAGGTAAGGTCAGGTAGGAAAAGTTGCTGTATAGAGTAAATGGCATATTAATAGAGAAATAATTCAAGAGTTTAATTTGGCGAAATTCACCTATGGCTAGAAGGCGGTGTGAAATTACTGGCCTACCTGCGTATCCAGACTTTTCAAAAACCGAATAAAAATAACACCTCTGTATCGGATTATAAAACATACTAAGGCTGAATACATATAACCCTTAAGGCAAACAGGGCGTTTCAAGGACCTTATAAAGGTTTTACGGGTTAATATCAAATAATGGTTAATTCGGACGTATGTAGGCATGGTATAATCCTCATACAGATATGCGGACGGGCGGTAGTGTAATAAGAAGATAGCATTTCTTCCCTCAAATGCATGACCAGGAGTGGTGTAGACCGCTTCGAGTATACCTAGAATTTGTGCTACCTTGTGAAGGGTAAATGTCTGCATCCGGGAGAATTTTATCTCATAATCCTGTTGAGGAATGCCCTCGTATAATTCATCTACAGAATCTACACTCATTTTCGCGGGACAGTGATGCGCTAAGAACCATTTGTGATTTCAGTACTATATATTTCTATTTGCCACCCCACTCGCATATTGTCTCCTCGCCAGTCAACCACAAATGGTCATGATATTAACTCAAAAATGACACTCCCGGCAACCATCATTGAGTCCGGCAAATTGTAGATTTCAGATATCGTTAGTTGGCAAGTACTCTCTCTTGCATTGGAAAAGTGTTAATATGCTAGCACCTTAGCTTGTTTAGTTTCGTCGTGTGATAGTATTGGTGACACATTTAGACTACGTCTTCAGCATTGTATAAACACAAAATACTGTCGAGATTGTAGTGGGCACCCGCATCTCCGGGGTTGTTCGCACGTATAGATGAACATGCATAGGTATACTTTCTTTGCCCAGCCGCGGACCTTCGTACCCGCCCACTACCGGAGGGGCTGGAGCTAAATCGTTCCGAGTTTTGGTAAGATTTTTGCGGATGTATGAATTAAGAACCCTCGGACGTCAGAGACGCTGCTAGCGGAGGTCGGGGGCTGTCGGGGAGCTGTCAGAGCCCACTTTACATACAAGGAATAAAGTTCCTTTTTAGCTCTCAACATGGGAACTAAGGTTCATTCTAACCCCGATATCATATTTCGGCCCTAACGTCACATTTTGGGACTCCGACATCACAATTCAGAGCCCGATATCACATTTCGGAGACCGACATGATCGGGACCGCGATTGACGCCGCGGTCAAGGCCGTCGGTGGCGGGCCCAGCGCGAGAGTAGGTAAAGCGTTAGGGCACAAGTCCAAGAACCAAAGGAAGTATGTACTGTAGTATCAAGGGCGCTGACTGGATACTAGGGAGGATAGTATCGCATGTTACAGGGTGTGATCTTGTGTCAGTGACGGCATAGGCGCAGAGTAGGGGCGGGAACATGGTTAGCGTCAGTTTTACGGGCTATCATGATTTCCTTCTTATCCTGGAATTAACAAGGTTTCTACTCTTTCTGTTTTGGTTAAATGATGGATGATGAATGTTTCTGTGTTTCTGTTTTGTTAACTTATGGATTAGCAATGTTTCTGCGCGCGCTCACCCGAAATTAAGTTATTTTTTTGCATCCGAGACTTGAATCCAGGCGTTGTTGAGATTATATATACCGGGAGTATATACATGCGGGGGCTTAAATGCTTGAATAGTGATGCGTAGAGACAAGGGCGCTTGTCTGAACTATCGATTGGTCTCAAGTCTCGAGACTTCGATGTCATGTATATATATGACTTTGATGCCAGAAAAGGCCCGCTGCTAGATTGACCCCAGCCTCAGCTCGGGAGTCAAATTGTGTCTCGAGACATCTATGACAGGTCTTGTTCTGCCCCGGGACATTGTCTCGAGATAACTTGTCTCGTGCCCATCACTCTTATGCTTGAAGACTCCAATGATGTCATCTCACCCGTCCTGAACCTCAGGTTGATACTCCGCGCTCTCCACCATTATATATTTGGAATAGTGTTATAGGCGAGGTACTTATGACGACATGCCCTTTGGAGCGTGGCCAACATGACACAAAAACGAAACGACCGTGGCGGTAAGAAAACGTGGCTCTGCACCAGGTTACCTTTATTACCCTCAATAGATTTTCTCATGCTACAGGATATCCCTTGAACCGCCGGTAAATGCTGTCCCCCAGCTAAGGAATAGAACATATTACTATAACTCCTTGGCTAATTAATTGCCAAGTCTGTCAAAAGAGACCCCGGGCCCATCAGCGTAAAGGGTCTAATACTGGCACCTGTTAGCAGATCCTGACATTTGATAATTCATCCCCCATGCAAGCTTTCAATCTTTATCATTGGGGGCGGGTTTAACATGGACACCTTAAGGGATAGCCAGCTATATAGTTATATGGTAAAAGACTACAACTTCAAAATGTCAAGACCCTCCCCGTGGCCATGGCCAGGGGATCGTTTTCTTGGCATGCAACAGCCTTATCACATATGCGAATGCGGAGCCTCACGTCACTACACTGAGCTTGTGTATGTTTGGGTGAGGAGGTGGAGTGCTAATATTCCCTATACTTTCTGACAAATGTTATATCATCTTGTTGGAGGGGGTGGTGGGATATATGGTGGTGTGGTTTGGAGTCGCAAAGCTTGATGAAGTATTTAATTCCAAAGGTTGAGCAATAATTACTTGTATGGATGATATTAAGAGGTAGCGAGGTTCTGACCTCACTCTCTCAACCAAGTATGATTTCTTAATAGCCAACTATGCAATGAGTCTTTGCCACCGGCCTATAATCGTCTCTACTGGTATCTTTATGTGGATTACTCCAATTAACACCTTCTGGTCAATCCAGATTCTCCCCTGATGCACCCACAGGTCTCTCTGACTCTTGCTGCAAACATCAGCATCCTCCCCCATCCATTTCCGGCGGCACTTTCCCGCAACTCATCCTTTGGCCTTGAGATACGGTACGCACGACCACACACCACACACCATGCAGCAGCAGCAGCGCCGGGCATGCACCGGGAGCTCAGCCTCGTGATGAGATGCCCACCCGTGATGTCGTCGGGGGCGCTGATGGTGCCATAAAGTCCCAGGGTAGGTAGAGAGATGTCGATGTTATGGATGTATTCACATAGAGTAGTAGTACTCTATCCGTTGATTCCTCTGCCCCCCCCCCCCCCCCCCCCCCCCGCCACCCCCCCCCCCCACCCCCCCCCCCCCCCCCCCCCCCCCCCCCCCCCCCCACCCCAAGCCTGGCACCAGCCCCCGCCACAATGTCACGCCTCATCTCCCCTACACACGAGCCGCTACCCGCACTCGACAAATATCACGAGCAACTACCGCAAAATCTCAGTTTATACGGACGGTTGCCAAGGGTTGGGCTTGCAGGTAATCAACCCTTTTGGCCAATAATTGTGTTGATCTTTGCGGCTGAAGTTGTGATGATATAGGAGTTGCGTGAGGTGTATTCCTAGCCTCTACAACAATCAACCCACGATACCCAACCATGATGTCCACTAAAGATCCGCTGCAAAACCTTTCCAAAAGGGATAGAAAGAAGCCCGGCTCAAAGCCAAAACTCATCAGAGAGCGAATGCCACTTGATGTCTCAACCTTAAAACCTACAAGGAAAGTGCGAAGAATGTACAGCCGTGAAACCAAAATCCGAGTTCTGAAATTTCACTTTCTTTATAAATTACCAGTGGAAGGAAGACTTGACCAGTACCGGACGCCTACACTTGCGGAGACCTCTAACTATGTTTTTGATTCCTGAGAGTACCGTGCAACAATGGACCAAACAGGAAGGTACTATTATACAGCAACACTCTGGCAGCTTTACAGCCGGTTCACAATCATTTGTTTGTAAATGGCCGGAAATGGAGGAGAAATTGTATAGTTTATTCTTAGCAAAGCGTGCTGAGGGAAAACTAGTGAGGAGAGGATGGTTTAGACGACATGCAAAAAGGCTATTTTTGGAGTCCTACCCAAATTCTTCCCTATTTGTTTTTTCCGCTGGTTGGTTCAACAAATTTCTTGTCCGTCACTATATTTCAATCAGATTCACGACCAACAAAGCCCAAAAAATTCCTGATGATTACCGGAAATTGATTATCAACTGGTTAAGGTTCAACAGAAGGGTGTCACAGCCCCAGAACTTTTGGGAGAGAGTAGGACTCATGGGAGACATTGGGAGGTACCTCCTATCCAATATTGGTAATTTGGACGAAACACCTATACCATTCGAATATCTTGACGGCAGAACCTACGATACAACTGGATTACGTACGATATGGGCAAAGACTGCTAAAAGTGGCTGGGATAAACGGCAGGCTTCTCTAATCTTAATGGTATATGCAGACGGAATACCACGAGTAAAGCCTAAGATCGTCTTCCATGGAACTACAGGAGAGCAGATTCTTAAGAAGGAACAGCACCTATATGACCCAAGGGTGACGGTAGAGTTCAACAAAACTGCCTACAACAATGAAAAAATATTTATCAAACAAATCGAAGAAGAGATAGCTCCTGCCTTCGAAGGCCGTCCCTCCCTTTTTGCAGTAGATGCAGCTGCATTTCACAAAAGCGAAAATGTTCTAGCAGTATTTAAAAAATATTTAATCACCCCATCCATGATACCTAGCGGTTGTACCAGTCTTGTCCAACCTTTGGATATATCTATCAATTTCCCTTTTAAGGAAATGTTACGAGAATGTGTGGAGGAATATATTGAAGAAGCAGAGAATAAGCCAGGTAGAAAAAGCAAGTGGAGTGTTGGGGATAGGCGTATCATGACAACTATTTGTGTTGGACGGATTTGGGAGAGATTCTGTACAGAAAAAAAAGGGATCATAAAGCAGGCTTTCCGTAATGTGGGGTTATCCTTACCCTTAGATGGGAGTGGCGATCATGAGTTAAACATCAAAGGATTTACACACAAGGACTCGGAGTTGAGATGAGGAGACTGGTCAAAAGATTAATGATAGTTCTGTATTGGTAGAATCATGACTGTCCAGTGAGGCAGACGAACTGAGTCTCCTCAGTCTGTAGAATACCATTGAGTACGGGCCGGGTGGCTCTGTCTCACCTGCAAGCCCAACCCTTGGCAACCGTCCGTATAAACTGAGATTTTGCGGTACCGCAACTCTTTGAGCCCCCAAAGACTTGATTCTTCCATACACACAACGGATACAACTGCGGCACTGGGGGGGTGGGGGGGGGGTACCGGTGTCGGCAATGTCTGAGGTGTGGTGCTGCCGGGCACAGGCTGGTCGCGCGTTGGTCTCTGTCTACTGCTGGGGGCTTGTGTGTTGAGGTTCCGGAGACTTGGGAATATGGGATGAATTCATGTTCTCAGGCAGGCAAGGCTATATGTGGCGGGTGAACTGATACGCGACAGATTAGCAGAACGGTGTCGGGGGATATGGGGGAGAGTGGGGTGTGGGACGATGGCACCCCTCGCGGACGTTATTTCTTGGGTGGAGAGCGGGCGGAAGGGCAGAGGTTGGTCGCTGGTTGCTGCAGAGCGGTGGGGGGATTTGAGGGGGGGGTAAAGTTCTGGACTTGGAGACTGGTGGGGGCGGGGGATTGCGGGAAGGGGGGGGGGGAGCAGCTATATAGGCTACGGCGGCGTGGAGTGCTAGATACGGCCGAGATTACTTTGGTGACTCCTCCTGCCTACCTGATCTTGGAATCTCCTCGTGGTCTTGAAGGTATCGGCCTCCCTATTTAGCTTTTTCCCCTGCCGACCCTTGAAGTGAGGGATAAGAGGTTCGTTGTCTTGTTCTTTCCTTTCCCTCCCTTCACCATTAGTACTAACCAGCGGCATCAATATCCTCGAATGTCAGTCTTACTTTGTTCGTAGATGACAGGTCGACTACCATAAACCTTACGCATATACACCAAACCAGTGTTACATACTATCCTACTCCGCCTCGACCAGAGATCGCGATGACCACGATGAGTGAAACGACTTCTGGTTTTTGGCTACGGTAATTTCCGCTCAGGGTGGTGACATGGTGTGTTTGGAACTTTCTCCACCGAGTCTAGAGGAACCCATAGCAGCTTATTATCTCAGTTGGCGAGGCAAGAGATATACAAGCGGAAGTGCAGCACCATAACCAGGGGCTGCTTATTTGTCGCTTGTGGGTATGTTTCACTACCACGAGACGTCCCTTAATGTTTACAACGTTTACATGAGTCGGTTTGTTGCTACTTTCTTGGCTGCTCTATCCTGCAGACTTTGCCTGGCCTCCGGGTACAGTCTTGAGTGTTGTATGGCTTTCTCTGTCGGCCTTGTCCTAGACCTTTTGATAGGCCTGAGGTAGTCCCTCATCGGTTCCGGTGCCAGAACGATTTTCCCTACCGCCCTTGAAGGGAGATCGGACGGCCCTAGAGCGGACGTCCACCACCTGGCTCTATAGTTCCGCCCTGTTGATACTTCTTCTGGGAATTTGGGACGGATCGCACGCCAATATCTCATCTACCACCGGGGCGGCTTCTGAATAGGGTTATTAGATAAGGAGCGTTCGACGCCGGGATAGATTAAGTCCGTTTATAAGTGGGGATGAGGTTGCGGGAAGAAGTACGGAGCGATGGTCAATCTCAATTATACGTTAGAGTGATAAATGTTACGCAGGTAGTTAGTCTATAGCTTCTTTAGGTACCCCAAATTTGACTACACCCCCTATGTTGACCACACCCCCATCAAAAGCTTTAGTTACCGGTTTCCGGAAAGATATTGTTTGGGTTTCTATTTGGGTTTGTCACGCGGAGTGTTGATGAGTCTTCGTCCTGGGTACAGGCGACTCTCGTTATAGTGATACGTGATACTCGCTTTATAAAGATAACACTTGCCAGTCCCAACAGTATGCAGTCTTAATGATATCTTGATGAAATGATATCATTAGGTATTTAGTGAAAGTTTGTACGGGTATCTTTATATCAAGAGAACAAAAACCTAGCAAGAAAGTGAAAATGATTAAGGAAGAGTAAAAAGGTAGCGTTTTTTTGAAGCTGGGAATTTCTGAGCGGGTGAACGTTTTGCTGGGATAATAAAATAGTTTTACGGTAAAGGACTAGGATAAACACGCAGACAGCCGAGCGGGCAGGCGTGTGGGCATATATGTACATCACCTACACATATAACCCTCAAGATTTGGCCATATATCATAAGGTTTATTAAAGGAGTCTCAAAGTCCAAGAATAACCACCCCCACAAAACATGTGCCAAGACCTGATATTTGTAGGGGCCTAGCAAAACCCGCCCAGGTCCCGCGAGCTTAGATTTCAGAGCGATGTAGATCCTCAAAGGATTGATAAAAGGGGGTATAACTTGAAGTATATCTTTTAGTTAAAGGATGGGTAAGCTCTCCTTCGTGACGCAAAAAAGTAGTACACAGGGTCAGGGTTAGGGTTAGTCGAGCCGGAAAGTACTTATTTGAATGGGGCGAGAAAACTCTTTGTATGAAAGTTCCGTCGTTATGTTAGGCCCTAGTGCAATCATTGGAGTAGATCTCCCAAATGCCATAGACTAGTTAACTACAAACGCCGAAGATGAAGTAGAATAGAATTATACTTATTGAATGATACCAGGAACATACATTGGAATTTGCGGTAGTGGTGTACGAGGGGCATGGCAAGGACAGATGGAGGTAGGTGAAATGTCTAGCGGAAGTAGAGTGCGATTCGCTCCACCAATTAAAGTGATATGATATCTTGTACGGGAATTCGAGGACTGGAGTGTCATCAGCCAAAACACAAGGACATGTAAAGAATCGTAAAGGTGATCACTGTGACACGATACCAGTGCAAGGACATCAACGCCGAGTTATCAATACATTAACAATTATCTTTATCTATTTTATATTTTAAACAGTGCCAGTACTTGGAGGGGGGGGGGGGGGGCGGGGGCGGTATTGTACGCACCTTAGAGACGCGCCACACTATGGAAACATACCCCACGACTACGAATAAGAGGTGCGGCCTTAACACCGCCAATGCGAGTGACCCCCCATGACGCCCTGTCCCACCGCGGAAACACAATCCGCGCGAGTGCCACCGACATTGGCATCCGTTTCCGACGACACGGCTCGCGGCCTACAACTGCACGCTAGCTCTATAGTAGCCCCCCTCGAACCGGCTAACCACGTTATCCCAGCACCGCCCCCCCCCCCCCCCCTCCCACTCTTTACTCCTGGACACCCCTCCCAATTGCTGTTCCTGGCGAAGCCCTCGCTGGGGGCCACCAGTCCTGCGGCGGTGGAGGCGGTGGGAAAACCGGTCTGAGGCAAGCCCTAATACTGCTTTGATGCCGTTACTAGCCCCCACCCCCCTCCCCTAGATGCTGCATGCGCCCAGAAGGTGGCTCTGTCCCACCGACTACCGGGTTAAACTTAAAGGTCTGGGAATATAGCGTTGTGGATCACGACTGGGAATTATTACCGCAATTGGAGCTCGCCAGCCCGCCACTTTTCTAGACTAAAGAAGCTAGACCTTACAACCCGTTTAATAATAATAAACGTCCCCTTAGCTTACCCCCCCCCCCCCACTGATATGATTTGACCGCTCGTCTAGAGGCGTGTACTACGGTTCTAGATTACCCATGCCGAGCCATAATAACACCTAAATACTTTCCACCAAACCACTTTCCGGTCTACCCCCTCTCTCTACGTTTTTATATCCAGGCAGGTTGATACTCAGGCATCTCGTAGTTGGATGATAGACACAAAACAGAAATTCGGATCAGGGGGAGGTATCGTGATTTGGCCAACACCCTCTGAATCTAATATTTAGTTCCTGGCGGCAGGTTTTGGTGTGGAAATCCCGCCAAGAGCACAAAATGTGAGCTCAAAATTTGAAAAACAGGGATTTGCCAAATCACTCTAATACTTCCCTAGGACTAAATAGTAGATATAATATGGGGCGAGAACTGTACTGTTGAGAACCCTGCGGAGATGTATGTCGTATGTATGATGTCGCATGTATGTGTCGGCCGTGTGGTGTTGCATGTGGGTGTCGCATGAACTGTTTCCGGAGCGGAAATCGGGAACCGTTCTGACAGGGTAGGGCACCGACGACCTCCCGACCCGACCCGACCCCTCTGCAGGTGCAGACCAGGAGCCAAAAAATGACTGTTTCTAGGCGCAGCTTGGTTACTGTTTCTAGGAGTCGTAAAGTCATGTTTTTAGACGTCAAAAGAACATGCGTCTAGGAATCGAAGATTAGGGGGATTAATCTTAATCATGGATTATCACTCGCTTCTTTGCGCGCCCCTCTCTCCCTACCTCTCGCCTGCCCCTCTGCCCCCCCCCCCCCCACCCGCTCTCCGCCTGCAGGATATCGACTATGAAGGATGCTACAGGTGGAGGATCCACATGGTGTCGCCTCTGTAGGTAGTGGCGAGGCGGCCATCTGGGGGCGTGGGTGCGGGTGCCGGGGTGGTGCAAAGGACAGTTCTTTCACGCACCCGGGCGAGGATGCGTATGGGCTCCAGTTGGCTGATAAGTATTACGAGCGGTAGCAAAGCCGCAACTGGTCCCGAGAAGAGATAAATTCACTGGACAATATGGTTGTGTCGTCGAAGATAGTATTCATTAGGGTGAAATAATGGGTTCGGGGGTATGTGTGGGACTGTTAGTGATAGTGGGCACACAAAGGAAATATTCATTTCGGATTTTTTAAAAATATAGCTGTTTTTTTCTTCCTTGTGGGTGTCAGTCTAATAGTGCAGGAACATGCGATGCGAAAGGAGGTGATACACATAGAGTAACTCAAGGTTCGCATGTCATAGTAGAAATCAAGAGAGATTCTCGCTGCACTCTTAAGGTTAAAGTCTGACATGATTTCGATAATGGAGATTTATGTTTTAGGTTTTCGGCCTAATTGAGATGCCGGTAGGGGCGGGGTGGAAAGCTGTAAAAGGACTTTTTAGACACCCTCACCCCCAGGGCCCATGATTTATGAGTAAGGCCTGAAACTGGCCTGTAGATACCTTCAGGTGCCTAGATACAAGATTCATAATTTCGGGGGAAACGGGGAAGCTCTCGGCATTTTGTGCTCTTTGGTGTGCTTCCTTGATTGCGCCATTAGATTCTAGGTATGCAGTAGGGGAGGTATTACTTATAGCGAGTTGTAAGTAATATGGGAGGCCTCTGGTTGGCCTGGCCAGCCATGCAAATCCTGTTTTCAGACCCCTGCTTCTACAATAAGTCTACTTTTCGCTATGGGCTGTCAGTTAAATGATGACCCTTTTTTCGGTGAAGGCCAAATGTGTGGCTTTGCTGGCGGATTCCCTGCTTCATTATCCATTAACCGGGCGGGATCAATCTCTAGCCAACCTCACCTGGATTTGCTGTGGGTTTTGGACCCCATGGAAAAGGGTGAGCAACTGATTTTCTAAGAGATAAGCTTTGGTAGTTGATTTGATAAATTCCGTGTTATTCCCGATCGAACGATCTATCTACTATAGAACACGAACTACGACCCATCCGAAAAAGACATTGCATCTCTCCTCAACTGTCCTAAATGCTGCAAATACATCTCCAGATTATCCCTTCCCATTAGATCTAACCCCCTATTCTGGCCCCAAACCTCCAGGCAACTCCTCACAAACGCCACGTAATTCCTGCCCATCGAACGGCCAACCTTTGCTATCGCTTTCTGCATCGTGAGGTCTGATCCAGCAGCCGCGCCTTGAAGCTCATCCACCCACAAACTCCCCAACTGTAGTAAGAGATACCCTAGCCTATAGATATCGCGATTCCGATCACCTACTAGTATATCGCTGTCCCCCGGCCGCAGAACTAGATATGGCGTCCACAGACCGATTTCCGCATTTTCGCTCTCCTGCGCTGTGAAGTAGTGTATTGTCCCGATGCCCCAGTCTCGTATCCAAGGGGAACAATATAGGTGTAGCAGTGATTGAGCAAGGGTTACCGTCACTAGCAACCTATCTTGAACTGTCAAGTCACTGGGACGTGTTTTGATGACCTGCTGAAGTGAAATATAGCCACCGTTGCCGCCGCTGCCGAGCTTGTGCGGTAACGATGGGGTTAGCCGAAGACGGAAGCCGCCGCTATCATCTTGCACGTGCCGCTCATGACCTTCAACCTCACCCGCCACCTGCATACAGATATTTTCGTGCCTGCTTATGTGAGGCTGGGATGCGGCTGTTATATCACCGCTGCCGGCGGGTTGAAAGCACAGTAGGGTCGATCCTGGTTTTACTGCTTGCCCGCTACCATACGTAAAGAGGAACGAGAACTGCGGTAATATCTCAGTAGTGGTATTTTGTAGCTGCGCTGGGTTCTCATTTTGACCCTCCACCGCCCCCACCGCTGGTGTGCCGACGGTCTGCCCGTCAAGACAAAGGTGTACAGTGTGGCACTGACAGAGTAGTGCATCTGAGATAGCCTTGTGAAGGCGCCCACTAGCCGCATGGATAAACTCTGTATTTCGGCGTGCCTTTGCCATGTTCGAGGCGGAGGTTACTGGACGTGATGTATCCTCCTCATACTCGATTTCCAAGCGCTGAGATCTTTTAATCAAGTTGAAGATCGATTCCAAGTCGAAGATGTAATTCCGGAGTTCTCCGCAGAGTTTGCGAACCTCGTCGACGAGCCCTTTAACAAGGTGCGACAACCGGTCACGTGACAGTTGGGGGTTGCGCGGGCCCATACATGGTACACTTGACTTAAGCGAGTGTAGTGCACGACGACGCCTCCCCGTCGAGGTGCCTGGGAGGGATATGGGTGCTCCTGCCTGCGCCAGTTTCTCCTGCGAGAGCACCTGTGAAGCGTGGATCTTCTTGAGTGTGGATGAGCAATTGTCAATAGCGGCCTTGACCGCGCCGATATGATTGCCCAGCTTGTCCTCGAGGCGGGCGTTGAGGTCCTCATCTTGCCAGTGCGGGCTATTGAGGTCCTCCAACAGCGCATGGCGCAGCTTCTTCTCTGCAATGCCCCGGAGAAACAGCTCCAGTTCTTGCCTCAGGATTGATTCAAGAACTGTGGCCGTACGTAGTATCTCCTTCGAGTCCTCACCGTACGATTTGTAGCTTGAGACAAAGGTAGTGACTTGGCGGTAGCCTTGGAAGACCAACACCGTAAGAGGGAGGACCCCAAGGGTGATGTCCATGCCGGCAGCGGCGTTCCTTTCCCCGCTAAGATAGAATAGAGGGCGGGGCGGGGCGATGCGGGGGTGGGAAAGAGTGGGGGTGGGAAAGAGGGGTGTTGTTGTTGTTGTGGACTGCGGGGCTAGAATTCGGGAATATGTTTGGTCCTCAAAAGCCTCGGACCAGCGAACCAATCAGGATCTAGCAGATATGTAGGTACACATCTTACGTGACTAAGTACCAACGCGTATTTTCTTTAATCGCAATATTGACTCACTCGGCGTGGACCAGGTTCGCCGGTGCATTAATCTGTCTAGATGTCCTCCTCGCAGACACCACGCATTGCCAGTAGCCTCGTCACTGCATGCACCTCCCACATTCGCGACCTTTCCAAACTCTCCAGCAAACACGGAGAGGTTGATTACAGAACATCTCTCTGTCACGAGTTTGGGCGCTTCCGCCTGTGGACGCATGGCTTCGACAAGGCACCTCCACCACACGGGAATATACTGGATGAGGTACTTGAGGAGGCGAAATACCTTAAGGAGCCCACGGTCCTCCTTCTTGCCTCGTTTGCTAGCTGCCTGCTCGATAACTGCCTCCGGAAGGGTACCATTCTACTTTGTGATGGGTGGGTAGGGCTAACATCACTTGTAGTTGGCAATAACAACACCCGCAAACTCCTCCGCTTATCCCTTCGCGAGGTGATTAGCGCCTACCCGCACTTGGAAGAGAAGTTGAACTGCGTGTGGGATACGCGAGATAAAGCGATCCAGGAATTGCGCGCGTGCATCGATGCTCTCTTTGACATGGTGCCGACACTTGATAATGTGGTCCATGAGATGCAAGAGGGGACAGACCTACCAGAGGAGGAACCAGTAGCTTGTCCAATACTTGGGACGGGCAACCACTGGGAGATATACCAACGGTATATTAGAGACAGGTTCCCCCAAGCCATTGAGGGGCTGAATATCGAAGGGTTTGCGAAGGGGAATGCTCAGTTTTATGGATCGCTGGTAAGGGGGAACGGAGAACTGGGTGTGGACGAGGGTGTACTGCAGGCGGAAGGTGAGGAGAAGGGAGACTACGAGGAGGAGGACCAGGGGCAGGAGGGGCAGGGGCAGGAAGAGGAGGAGGAGAGGGAGCAGGAGCTTGGGTATGAGGACTGCGAGCTGGAAGCAAGGTAAGCGTGCCAGAAGCACCCCCTATAATATTAACAAGATTTAAAATCGCTTTTTGATAGTCAGCACCTACCAACTCTACTAGAGGAGCCCGCCATCAACGATGAAACCGCGCAAACCATCTTAGGGCCGACACAAGGTCCAGCCTCCAGGAACGTCCCCGCAACGTTCAAAGATTCCGGTCTCGGGAGCTCCGCACCTGGCACTCGCCCCATTAAGTCCATTTGCCCTCTTCCAGTACAACCCAATTTGTTGACCCCCCCGAAGTCTCTCCTCACAGACACACTCCTTGCACCACCACCCTCTGTCTCAGCGTTCTCTGCATCGACTATCTGTTCCACAACTTCGGAACCAAAGAACCGACGTCTCCTCCCACGAGTTCCAGATCATTCGAGGGGATCCTCCGGCTTTACTTGCACATTCTGTGGCCGCATGCAGCTCCCAACCACTCGAGGCCATGCGTGGAGGTGAGCTAATAACCCACAACATTCCCTTCTGCCATATAAACACCACCGAAAACTAATGGATATCATTGCGAATCCTACAATCAGAAAACACGTCTTTGCTGATCTTGCACCATATATGTGTATACGCTCGCGCTGCCCTAGCGCAGGCACGTTCTACACCTCGAAGAAGGCTTGGGTCGCGCACGACACCCGATGCATACGAGACGCACGCGAGGGCGCCGGAGAAACTACGACAGAGATGTGTCCGTTCTGCTTGAAAGATTTTGGTCGAGACACGGGACGGTTCTATAGCCATGTTGCACACCACATGGAGGATATACGACTATTCGCCCTCCCACCGGCCTTTCGGGAGTATGAGGTGGGAGAGTACATGGATAGCTCGGGGATGGGGAGCAGCGAGCATACGGGGAGCAGCGAGTGTACGGAGAGCTCTATGGGTAGGAGTCCAATTGGGGTGCATGTTGCGAAGAACAAAGTGATTGATCCCTTGAAAACGAGGGAGTGGGCTATACAAGCACAAGTCGAGATTGGGGGTTAGTATGCGTCAGTATAGATATTGCTATCATTATACTAACAGGACCACCCATAGCAGCAGAGGGTGTCAGACCAATATCAGTTGCATCGTTGGAACCTGAAGATGATCTAATGGGACGTACATACAGGCGGACGCTCGGAAGGGTCACACCCGCAGGGACGAAGGGGCTGTCGAGACATCAAGAGAGAAACGGATGGGATGAGCGCGTGAGGAGCACAGCAGCTCATACGCCCCCTATTAGAAGTACGTCTAGCTCGGAAGAAAGCAGTGTGGATGGATAATGTAGGAACTAGGGTTAGGGTTATGAATCATATGTAATTTGGATATAAAGTGGCTACAAATTCAACAATATTGTTTGTTATTTCATTGATCTTGTGTAGCCGCTAAGGATATGAAGATATACAGCATTTTATTCTTAGAAATCCCCTACAACCGTTCCACCAGTCATGACACCGAAAATAAAACAGGCACATAAAACAAAATTAGGAAACTAGAAGGAACCTGGTGTGCCTGCCCCCCTCCCTATTCCATTTTGGACGAGGTTGCTCCGTGGCTTCCATGGGGGCGACGGGGCCCACAGAGCACACCGGGGGATTTTGTCTCCATGGAGTGACCCTGTTTGCTTCTACTCCGCGAGAGCTCAGCGAGCGGGGACAACCACAGCAAGTTGTCAGCGGGGTAGCAGGTTTCGCTAGCATCCTCTACTGGCAGAATGAGGTCACACGGCAAAAGGTACATTGACTAGGACAAGGTTTCCGCGCGATTATTATATTTTCTTCGCTGTACACTCAGCCAGGTTCGCCGTTGAGCAATGTTCATCGCTTGGTCAGATCACTCCTAAGGAATAAGTATATGTCCCTGCTTGGAGATACATATACTTAGACAAAACGCTACGCAGGATACCCGTGAAGATCTAGCCAGAGACTAATAAGTGGAACAACGCTAAACTATCCTCTTCAATTAAAATCGTAACAATCTGGAACATCGTGCTTTAATATATCCTGCATGCCCCAGAAGGCCTACAATGCCTTCAAGGCTTCATCCCCGAACAGGTATAGAGTGCATAGGCTGACATTCATGTCTCAAATATCTGCTCCATGGCTAAGCAGCACTTCAACCACGCTCTTATGCCCGCTTTCCGAAGCGAGATCGAGTGCGCTCTTCCCCAAACTGTCCTTGGCGTTGATATCTACTCCGCGCCCCAGAAGGATTTTAACCACCCCCCTATGCCCACCCGAAGCGTGATGGAGTGCGGTCATCCCCCACCTATCCTTGGCGTTGATATACGCGCCGTGGCTAAGAAGGGCCTTAGCCACGCCCTTATGCCCGCCCTCCGAAGCCCAATGGAGTGAGGTTGTCCCCCACATGTCCTTGGCGTGGATATCTGCACCGCAGCTGATAAGGACCTCAACCACACCCTTATCCCCACCACACGAAGCGCAATGGAGTGCGGTCTTCTCCCACTTGTCCTCGGCTCCGATATCTGCCCCGTGGCTAAGTAGGACCTCAACCACGCCTCTATGCCCGCCCTCCGAAGCGTAATATATTGAGGTCATTCCCCACCTGTCCTTGGCGTTGATATCTGCGCTGTGGCTAAGCAAGGCCTCAACCACGGCCTTATGCCCGCCTTCCGAAGCCCAATGGAGTGAAGTCGTCCCCCACATGTCCTTGGCGTGGATATCGGCGCCGTGGCCAAGAAGGACCTTAACCAAGCCCTTATGCCCGCCCTCCGAAAACCAATGGAGTGCAGTCTTCTCCCACCCATCCGTAGCGTTGATGTCTGCCCCAAGCTTTAGAAGGACCTCAACTGCCTGCCCACGCTTGCGTTCCAAATCATAACCGGTCGGGGCTATCTCGGCCCTATCCTCCCCTTCCTCGATATCTTCGCAAAGCGCAAGTACAAAGGCCTCACCCCCCTCCCCCAAAACATGATGAAGTACGGTCTTTGAATCCCATGTTAGATTGATATCTGACCCATTGTGAGCAAGTAACTTAAATAGCCGCCAGTCCTCATCTTCCAGTGCTTTCTCGATAGCAGTTTGACCGCGCTGGTTCCTGGCTTCTGGGTCGCCTCCGCACTGCAGCCACAATTTGAAAAGAGTTAAGCTGTCAAGCACCTCAAGGCTATTCGAGGGATCAGGTGCGAGCGTAGGGTAGGCTGCGCTCATTTCCAGGACGGTTTCCCAGGGTATGTAATTGGCAACGGCTTTTGTGGTCTCCACATCATTTTGCTTCAGGGCAATCTTGAGGCTCTCTACGAAGCGTGGGATGAGGTGTGTAGTGACATCCTTGCCAAGCGAGGGTTCCCGTGGAGCAATAGGTAAATCACCTCCCATGTACCATTTCGGATCAATGATTAAACCATAAGTAGCATAGTTTGATACTTCAGCAAGACTAATGCCAGAGAGTATCGACCGTGATCGTTTGATTGATGAAGCGGAGGGCCTTGGCGTTGCCGGCCGGGGTTTATTTATGCCTCTGTATACCCGACTGTTCTGAAGGCTGTTCTCAAAGTCTGTCCCGACCGAAGAGGGCGAAAGCATACTACGCCCGGTCACGGAACTCCCAGCAATGCTGGCGCCTGATGATCCAACCGCCGCGGCTAAGTCAAGCTTACGTGCCACTTCGGCATCGCTGCGAAGCAGTTCTGCTACTTCCCCTCGCAATTCATTCAAGCCACCGGCCTGCGGTTCGCTATATCCCATAACGTGTCTCAGCTTATGCCCTCTCGGAGAGGTTGTGACCTCAGGGGAGAGAGCCGGCGCGAGGGGCGGCATCACACATACCTAGTAAGGATTGAAAGTATGAGGGTTATACTGGTCCTGTGCCCTTGTAGTCGTTGAACAAGGTCCACCAGGTTGGACTTTGCCACTGCCCACCGCAGCCGCTGAAGAGTCTTTTGCCATGACCGCAGGCGCTTGATCTCCCTCTCAAGTTCCGAAAATGTGGCCACGCACCTAACTAGCACTGTCACAACCTGGTCTAGGTCAATAATCGACGCCCGAGCGATGTTGAGAGACCCCGAGTTAATGTATGTATTCAGTTGGAGGATGGTGAATCGGAAGTGATTTATTTCATCATAGACCGTCCGGGCATAGTCATGGGTAGGTATGAACTCTGCAAATGACTTAGCTACCTCAATGGAGACTGTTAACAATCCAGCGATGGAGGCGGCGACTGAAAGGGGGTCCATGGCGTTGTATTGAATTGAACTTTGCGATCTAGGTACTGAGGTGATGATATTTGGTGTGTTGTCGATGCCGCATTACATAACCGTGCGAGGCTGAAGGTTCAGCGCAAGATCCATACCTGATATGGGGCCTAGATCCGTCAACATTGAATATCGACCAAGGAAGACTCCGCTCTTGGCGATTTCTCCCTGACCCAATATAGCATAAACCAAAGCTGGCGGGGGGGTTGCTGTACATACGGCTTTATAAATTTAATTACGTATGGAAAGACACTCACCGTCTCTATCTTGTATAAGGAATAATTTCCCGCATGGCGAAGATGCCGACATTCAATCCGGAGGGCAATGACAGCGGATAAAGCCAATCGATAGGTGCCTGTGCCTGCATAATAAAAGTGCGCGGTTGCGGGATCCCTAACCCTGTCGGGGTTAGACTGTTGCTAGCAAGGATCGTCCTCTCACTCCCTCTTAAGCTACATGCCTTTCTGCTCTACAGCTCCCACCCTGCGATCTATCCTCAGCTTCCCCACCACCTTCCGCTCCCCAGTGCGGCAAAGTAGGCGCGACCAAGGCAAGGCGATTGGCACCGAGCGATGGTGCTACACTCACAGAACGCCAACATCAGGCTTGGTGATGTATTTCGGGTGTAGGGGTAAGTGAAAAGACACCAAGCTGCCAGGTTTGCATGAAGGGTGTCTTCTCACTTACCCCTACACCCGAAGTACATTGCCTGGGGGAAGGTGCAATGGCTAATGGGGATCTAGAAAAAGGAAATTTAGCAACGGTGATGGTCAAATCCTACCCCTTCCAGGCAACGACGTCACCAAACCTGGGGGTCCAGAATCTACTTGTATCACCAGGCCAGGAGATAATCATACACAATGGGTCGATCCATAGCTACTCTAGACAAAATGCGGTTTCTAGGATCAAGGCCGAGCAAGAAGATCGTAGAAGCGCAGTCTACAGCCTACGACCGAGTGCCTACGTGCTGTCGTTCACAATGGGTCGATCCATAGCTACTCTAGACAAAATGCAGTTTCTAGGATCAAGGCCGAGCAAGAAGATCGTAGAAACGCAGTCTACAGCCTACGACCGAGTGCCTACGTGCTGTCGTTTACAATGGGTCGATCCATAGCTCCCCTAGACAAAATGCAGTTTCTGGGATCAAGGCCGAACAAGACGATCGTGGAAACTCAGTCGACAGCCTACGACCGGGTACTTATGGCTCGAGAAGCTATGGAGGGTAGGTGTGTAAACTTCAGCATTTGCAGCCAATCAGTCTATAGAAATTGGGAGGTCTACTCCCATAATTGCACTAGTGCCTAGCCTAACGGTACAAAAAAGATTCCTCTGAGGTTTACACACCCACCCCCTATGCCTTCTCGCGCCATACGTGTTGTCGTTGACTGGGGATGAAAGAAAATTAGGAGTGAAAGATAACACAGCCAAGCTCCTCTTCATTGACTCAAAGTCCTACCCCCGCTATGACCCAGTTTGATCAACTGCAACTTTGTGTATCTTGGGGCAGTTTCATGATTGATGCCACCACAGAACTATGCTCGATGAGTGCATTATGCAACACCAATTCGCACTCATCCGTGGGGACCGGCGATTTGACAACATTTACGAGCGACCATCCTACTCTAGAGGGTCGAACTCGAGCGTCCCAGACCCCTCTGGGGCCGCCGTCCCCGAGATATAGATGGTTTTCCTAGCCACTCGAACCGCACCCCCCCCCACCCTCCCCGGGGCAACCCCCCTCAATCCAATATTTCGTTCTAATCAGCTTCCATATCGCCAACTCCAATCAATCAGTATCAACAGTTTGAGCGAGGGCGGTGTTCTATTTGCTAGGGAACCTGTATTGTTTAGATTATTCGCAGCTTGCCTTTTTGAGCTAACACTACTCGCAACATCATAGCGCTTCTAAACCCAGCTGCTATGCATGCAATACAAAAATGTAGTATTAGTTGTGTTCAGAAATCTTAAGCAGGCAGTTAAAAGCTATTTTTGATTGGCTCTAGGGTCATTCCCAATCATCTAGCTCAGTCCGTGCGCGTGCGCGGTCCAGGCTGTGAATTTGACGTGCGCATGATTTGCGTAACCCGGCCATAGGAAATACGCAATGCCTTACCCCGCACCCTTTGTATCACATAGTAATGCTGATCGAGGATCTTTCCCAGGGTGCCCACATGCCTTACCAAGCGAGTCCACCGAGTGTGGGGTCGATCCTTTCGCGCGCAAAGAATGGCCGCAAAAGCTACAGAAGGGGTATTTGGTGCTGCGCTTGGTGGGTGGTGGACTCGCTGCTCAGGGAAGGAGAGTATTTACAGCAAGACCAGTGATTGTATATATGTCACGGATAATCCGCTTGAAAAGCATAACACATCCCACAATACCATACTCAAATTCAAACCATCCCACAATATCACACTCAAATCCAAAATCCCCTATCGATTCCACTCAACATGTCAGCCCCCCCCATCAAAGAGGGAATTTATACCATTACCCACTACCCTGCTGGCGACCTTCACGTAGTCAATAAGAATGTTGTGGCTAAGAAGGACGTGGACACCAAGTGGCGCATCGGACGCCCCAAAGACTCTGACCTAGGATCCTACCAATACGCGATCATCCTTGACACTAAGTTCTGGCCAGAACAATGTATGAGCCTGAATACCGAACCCGGGCCCGACGAGAACAATATTGAGATTAGAACCCTTTTGCTCCCGGGGTCATCTGGGCCAGATTTGTGGACCTTTGAGGATTTGACTATAGGGTTTGTACTGTCTCTCAATAGAGTCCTTTATAGCTAGTTAAGTGGAGAGTCTAGCCGTTTTCGGCACAGACCCGACTTTAAAAGACTCTAATTCCTGAGGAAATGGCATATAAAATTAGGTGGCTATGTGACGCGGCGAGGACACAGGAGATGAGGGTGAGATTAGAGTGGGTAAAAGCGCATGAAGGAGTGCTAGGAAATATAGAAGCAGACAGAGTGGCCAAAGCGACGGTTGGGAAAGGGCCTATCGATAAAGATGCATTTATATCGTTCGCATATCTGCAACGAGAATCGAGAGAGACTACTATTCGGGAATGGGAGGAAGAGTGGAAACAAAGAAGAAATGAGAAGAAGGCATTGCTGGGACCTCATCAACGGCACGAAATTCAGTTTAAAGCCACAGATAGAGCGAATCGAGTTCTGATCTCCAGATTACGGACTGGGCATATAAAATGCAACGCATATATGCACCGAATCGGTAAAAGACAGTCGGCCGAGTGCGAATGCGGTGCAGAGAAGCAGGACGTTGAACATATTCTTACAACATGCCCCTATACCGAATCGAGTCGATGTCAAGAAAGGGAGATGACAAGAATAAGGGCGTTGCTATGGACAAAACAAGGGATAGAGAAGTCTAACGGGGTGGGGTCGGGTTCAGGTACGAGGCGGAATAGACTTCAGGGACAGAGACAGGACAGGGTCGGCTCAGGATATACACAAGGCAAGACAGGTTCGGGTTCGGGTTCAGGTTCGGGTTCAGGGATGAGGTGGAGACAGGAGGGCCGAAGCCAAAGTAATATATTGCTAACAGAAAGAAGACGTTGCCTAGAGAGGCGGAAACATAGGAAAGAACACATTCTATATATACAACTATCCCCCCGCACCGATGACTCATCCCATAGAATCCCATAGAAACTCCTACATTCTCGTATCACCCATACTATTCCCAATAGCTCCAGTTCTATCCCGTTACTCCAAACCTCCTAGCGCTACATTCTAATTCCCGAGGCTCCTTCCAATCCTTCCATCCTACCCGACATCCACCGATACTGATCCCAACCCGTTCGAAGAGCAGGCTTGGCGCGGGGCGAGATGCAGGAGGCGGAAGCCGTGATATGTTGCCCTCCTCATTGGTTTCAGGCTCCCCGGTACGAGAGAAACTCCGTCAGGTCTCGGTCTTGGGTGGATAGCTGTATGAAATCGGATCAACAAGCGGGAAACTTGGTAAGATCTCAGCGTAACCTCCCCAGGTTTGGTGCCGTCGTAGCCCTTCCACTTAACTAAATACTGCAGACGGGAGTAGCGAAGGCGAGAATCTAGAAGTTCATCAACTTCCCATTCTTCATCACCCTCGACAATCACCGGAGGTGCCGGAGGAGGAACGTGTCCTGGGAGAGGATCTGTAGCACAGGGCTTGAGCTTCGAAACATGAAAAACAGAATATATCTTTATCGTAGAGGGCAGATCAAGTTCGTAAGCGTAAGGACTAATAACCGACTTAATCTTAAATCGACCGATACGTCTCCAATCGAGCCTTCGGGAGGGCCTAGTAGTCTGAATATTTTTGGCATTAAGCCATACCTCATCGCCCACCCTATACATAGGAGCAGGAACTCGGCGGGTATTAGCATTAGTCTCCTGTCGATCCTGGGCGTAGCGTATCTCGGCTGGCAGCTGATCGTGGATTTCGGCCATCTTCTGAACAAGGGCATTCGTATCCTGAGGAAGGCTCGTGAGCGGAGACAATGTTAGGTTCTCCGTAAATCGTGGATCAAAACCATAGTTAGCCATAAAAGGAGAGACCTGAGTCGTTTCCGAAGCATGATTATTAGAGGCAAACTCGGCGAGCGGTAACCAATCCACCCAGTCATCCTGTTGATAGGACACATAGCTCCTCAAATACTGCTCCATTACCGCATTAATTCGTTCTGTCTGGCCATCGGTTTCGGGGTGGAAGGCAGAGGATAAGGCCACATTAACCTTCAGTGCCTTGCAGAGAGATTTCCAAAATTGAGATGTAAACTGAGTACCTCGATCGGAGACAATACTAGTTGGAAGACCATGGAGTTTCCAAACGTGATCAATAAACAATCGTGCAAGATCTTCGGAACCAGTTGTAATATTGCAGGCAATATAGTGTCTCATTTTCGATAGACGATCAACTACCACGAGAATCGCATCTCTCCCTTTACTTTCCGGTAATCCCGTAACGAAATCCATAGAAATATGTGTCCAAGGTCTCTGGGTGATCGGAAGAGGACGAAGCACTCCATAAGGGGCGTGGCGAGCCGTCTTACTACGACTGCAGGTATGACAATTCCTAATATAGCGGTCCACTGTATTGCGCATCCCTGGCCAATTGTAGGAGCGGGCGAGAAGCTGAAAGGTTTTAGCTTTCCCGGGATGGCCTGCAGAGGGAGCATCATGGTGTTCTTTCAACAGGTGCAATTGCAACGGCGCATCGTTTAGAACAAAAAGTTTCCCGCGATAGGTTAGGAGACCTTTCCTGGTTGAACATTCCGCTAGAGTAATTTCTCGGGAGTGTCTAACGCCATCTCGGAGGAGTCCTAAGATTTTATTTGGGTATGGGTCAGTGACATAAGCCTGTTCAAAAAGTTTTTCTAGGGGTGACTGTCCTCGGACAGCCGGAATGGCTGCCAACAAACCCAAATTATGGGACTTCAACACTGTCTGACTTTGCTGCGTCAGGCGTTCATCCCCCTCTTTAGGCAGATCTCCTGATCTCCTAGTCAATGCATCTGGTTTTCCCCCTTGCTTTCCTGGCCGATATTTAATCACATAATTAAACCGCGACAGGAATTCTGACCAGCGTGCCTGTCGGCGATTCAAGTCTCTCTTGGTCATAAAATACTCCAAATTCCGATGATCGCTCAGGACTTCAATAGGTTCGGCTACACCCATAAGTTCAGCTCTCCATTCTTCGAAACACTTAATGATTGCCAGCAGCTCTTTATCATAAATCTCGTAGTTGCATTCGGCAGGCGAATGAGTTCCGGAGAAGAAGGCAACAGGATGAAGAATATTCTCATCGCTGTACTGAGAAAGAGTACCACCGGAGACATAATCGGAAGCATCTGATTCCACGATAGCTTTACAATCGAAATCAAAATGACGAAGAATCGGGGCCGTAGTAAACGCAGTTTTTAGTCCTTCAAACGCCGCTTCACAATCCGAAGACCATATAAATGGCACACTCCCTTTAGTAAGCGTCGTAAGAGGCCGAACAATACCAGAATAATTTTTAATAAAGCGCCGATAAAAATTTGCCCAGCCGTTAAAAACCTGTATATCCCGAACATTTAGAGGACGAGCCCACTTAATAATGGTCTCAATCTTCTTGGGGTCGAGCTTCAAGCCTTCGGTAGTAACAATCATACCCAGGTACTTCACTTCCTTAACCTGGAACTCGCACTTCTCAGGGGAGCAGTAAAGATCGGCATCGGTAAGGGCTTGCAGAACTTGATTAACATGATCGCGGTGAGATTCCAGATCCTCACTATAAATAAGGATATCGGCCAGGTAGGCAGTACAAAAGCGATCCAGGAAGGGGCGAAGAGTATCGTTAATAAGATGCTGGAAAACGGCGGGAGCATTGGTCAATCCGAAGGGCATCACCCTATACTGGAAATGGCCCACTCTGGTACGGAACGCGGTTTTCCACTCATCTCCAGCTGCCACCCGGACCAGGTTATAGGCATTTTTCAGATCCAACTTGGTGTACCATTTAGCCTTGCAGAGTTGATTAAACGTTTCCTTGGGCAGCGGCAGGGGATAGCGATTCTTAACAGTAATCGCATTCAGGCTTCGATAATCCACGCAAAACCGAAGTCCGCCACCAGGCTTCTTCACGAACAACACGGGAGATCCGGCGGGGGAGGAGCTAGACTCAATAAAACCCTTCTTTAGCATATCATCGATGTATTCGATCAATGCAGCCAGTTCATCTCGAGACATGCTATATAAAGGACCGAAGGGGGGTTCCTTTCCCTCATGAAGATTAATCCGGATATCATAGGGACGATGAGGGGGCAGCTTCTGGGGGCCTTCTTTTCCAAACCGTTGCCAGAAGTGGTGATGTTCGGGGGGAACCAAGGTAGCAATTTCCGGGGGTATCGACTCCGTAGAACCACCAAGGAACAGGGCATAGACAGTCGATCCCTGAGTGGTCTCGGCAAAGGTAACAGCACTGACGATCTCAAAGTCGTGATGAGCAGGAAGCGGTGAGGTAATTCCCTTAACATAAACAGAAACTTAATCGTCATTGCAACGTTGAAGACAGCGAGGGGACCCAAAGGTTAACGAATTATCGGCAAAATTAATAGCAACATTATGTCGGCGCAGCCAGGGAATTCCTAGCACCAACGGATAATGTCCTAAGCGGGTAACATAGGCGGAGATTTTTTCCATATGACCTTGAATACGAAGCGAGAAATGAGCAATGTGGGTAATGCTACCAGAGGAGATTTCTCTTCCATCGATAACATGAAGGGCGCGAGGATTAGGTAGAGCAGTAGTGGGGATTTCCTTGTGGCGTACAAATAATTCATCAATGAATGCAAATCCAGAAGCCCCGGTGTCAACAAGTGAGTAGGTCTTAACAGTTTTATTTTGATCGGATACGATACATGAAACAACAAGGTGATCATTATCCGAAACCTTCTCACCAGGGACACCAGAAGCAGCAGAAGCAGACAAAGAAAGAGGAGGGACCAGGCCTAAGCCACCTAAGACAGGTCCTCGTGAAAACCCGACTGATCCGGGGCAGTCACCGACATCGAACCAGGAGAACCCAAACCCAAAGATCCAGAGCCAGAAGAAGAAGAAGCACCAAAAGGAAACCCAAAAACATAACCAGGAGAAGAAACAGGACGAGAGGCTTGATTAACAACAGGAGGCGCGCCGGCCCCAGACATAACAGGAGGTGCACCGACCTCAGAAGTAGCAGCAATACGAGCGGGACGAGCAACAGGACGAGCAGGACATTCAGCAGCAAAATGCCCAGGACCTCCACAATACATGCAGAGTCCTTGGGCGGCACGTCAGGCACGCTCGGCAGGAGTAATAGGGCCCCGGCGTTGGGGGCGGCGGACACCAGACAGATCCATTGGCACCGCACCACCGGGAGAGTAAGAGGGGTGAGAAGCGGGAGCAGCAGAACTAGGAGCGGAAACAGGAACGCGAGCAGGGATAGAGGGAGCAAAAGATTGACGGGCGGCAAAGGGAGAGGGGCGATCCCTAGCACGAGCATCCCGGAGCCTATTGTCCAATTTTTGGAGTAACAGAACATATTCAGAGGTGGCGGCAGGGACATCGTGATGGATCATAGCGGAACGGAGCTCGCGGGAGAGGCCTTGAGTGAGTGCGTGTTTTTTAGCCTCATCGTTCCATCTGACCTCAGCAGCCAAGCGTTGAAACTCGGCGAAATAGGTAGAGAAGTCCCGGCCGCCTTGGGTAAGACGTTCGAGTTCTCGTTCAGCAGTGGCAATACGGTCTGGGTCTCCAAAGGCGGTTTCCAGAATGGTAATCAAGGCTTCAATATCTTCCAAGTCAATGCGTCCTCCAACAACGAGGGGCATTACCTGGGCAAGGGCACGACCAGAGAGAAGATTAATAGCGTAGGCAAGGCGGGCTTGGGCAGCGGGAAAACGATCATGGTTGGCGAGCATCTTGAGGCGAAGTTGAGTAACAAAGGGGCGAAGCTCCTCCCTCTTCCCATCAAACTTAGGTGGGTCGGGGACCTTCTCGGAACGAGGGGTGGCAGGAGCCGCAGGGGGAACCGCAGGAGGGGCGACGGGAGGAGCAGCAAGCGGAGCCACCGATGGAGGAACCGCTGGAGGAGGAGGAGTCTCAAAGTGGACTTGACGAACGGGGGGAGCCATTGGGGGAACGGGTTGTGCCGTAAGCAAGGCATTCAACTGGCGGGTCTCTGCCAGCTGTCGTTCCAGGTCAGCCACCTGTTGTTCGAGTTCAGGAATAGCAGCGGTTTGATTCTCCGCAGCTTGGCAGGCGGCTGTCATATGGGCTAGATCGGTTCGAGCTTGATTTCTTTCCTCCAGGACTCGGTCCCGGATTTGTGAGATCGCGGTCAGATTGCGATGTAGTGCAATAGGGTCAACATTAAACTGTCGCTGAAACTCAGTAAGAGCAGCGGGGAACACCCAGGCTTCTTGGGCGGACATAATGTATATCGGGAGCCGAAGGCGAGGCAACGTAGTCTAACGGGGTGGGGTCGGGTTCAGGGACGAGGCGGAATAGACTTCAGGGACAGAGACAGGACAGGGTCGGCTCAGGATATACCCAAGGCAAGACAGGTTCGGGTTCGGGTTCAGGTTCGGGTTCAGGTATCACGGCGTACCACGGGCTTCGCGGAGGAGGAGGATATCGGAGTATAGGTCTTCGGGTGTAAGGGTTTCTTTTGGGTCTTGGAGTTTCTATGGGTTTCCGTTATACGGTGTGATGAGTCATGATTGTACAGGGATTAGGAGGGGTATATATATGTTGCTACGGATCTTCCCTTTGTTCTTTTCTTTCTCTTTTCTTTCCTTACGTGTCTTCCTGTTATCAATCTACGGTTAGTTTCGTCTCGTCTCTTTCTTTAGTTCTGAAAATATTCGATCATACCATAGTCTCGCCAAGACGCCTCTTGGGTCTTCCTAAGTACGTCGTCTCGTCTTAGTTTCTGCTCGTCTCAGTTCGCTTTGCCTCACTCATAGTCATGACCGTAGTACGTATCGTCTACTGGTATCTTCGTCTCCACGTTTTCGTCAGAGAGGCATCTGGAACCCTCTGCCCACCATCGCTTCTCGTTGTTCCCTCGTCCTTGTATTCGTCCTCGGTCTCTGTCTCTGCTCGGTTGTGTACTCGGCCCTATTGTCTGTTGTCTTTCGGTGTTGCTCCGTACATCAGGGAATGAGGTGGAAACAGGAGGGCCGAAGCCAAAGTATTATTGCTAACAGAAAGAAGACGTTAGCCCTTAGAGAGGCAAAACATAGGAAAGAACACATTCTATATTACCAACTATCCCCCCGCACCGATGACTTATCCCATGAATCCATAGGAAACTCCTAATTCTGTTCACATACTATTCCCAATAGCTCCAGTTTATCTCCGTTACTTCCAATCCCTCCTAGCGCTTACTTCTATTCCCGAGATCCTTCCTAATCCTCCATCCTACTTCCGACATCCACCGATACTATCCAACAACCCTGTTCCGAAGACGCCTTGGCGGGGGGCGAGATGCAGGAGGCGGAGCCGTGATAAGAAGGCAAGCAGTATATGGAAACAATGGAGAGGATATTGGGCGGAAAGAGGGGAGAGAAGTGAGGAAGAAGTGTCAGAGGAAAATGAATTGAGACAAGGTTGGGGAGATTTAGAGAGAGAGTAATTGGAGGATTTTATTGGAATGAGTGTTGCGTGTGTTTTGTTTTCTTTCCTTTGTTGAGTCTGGCGGTGGAAGGAGGGAAGTTCCGGGGATAAAATAGTGCGATATCATCATAGCCTTATAGGCTGGATATGATTACTGATGTAAACAAAAAAAAAAAAAGACTCTAATTCCTGATTGCCGCCTTGGTATAGGCACTAACGATACCAGAATGCCCCCGGCAACTTACACTGCCCGTATTCAGAACGTTGCTAGACCTGGGCTCGCGGCTGGTATCGGGAAGATACTTATAGAACCCCCCAACGTCGAAGGTGTCGAGAGTAAGCCTGGGGAAGGAAATCAGACATGGATTTTTACATATCAGGGCAGCGACTAATTCGCGGTGCACGTTATGCTATCCGGTTATCGCAGGACATGAATGGTTCGGGTCAGAACGTTGGTTATTGATTGCGATGGATGGCCTTTGTTTTGCGAGTGGGGAGGGGGGCGGGGATCAGTGTTTATTACTTTTGTTTTTTATTTTTCTCTTTTTTGTTGGTCCATTGGTACGGATAAGTTATGTAGTTTGCATCAATGAAAGTCGTTTCTCCCCCTCGATTATACTGGATGTGTGTGAATGTAAATGCGATTAATGAATCAACAAGAAAAACGAAAATGTGTGCGCGGATGTGAATAAGAACCTGAAAATTCAAAGCAGAGGCCCAATTTTGCGCAGTTTTTACTAGTAGCGAATTGGAGATTGTTACCATTAAAAGTCATTGTCAAGTTCCTCTTACCTGACCCGAGTAGGTACTCCCCGTCACCCCCGACACTCCGCGATCGGTCACAACCTTCCACACTGAGTCGCAACTGGACCCAACCGGCACTCCGCAACCTAGCCCGGGTTTGTGTTCTGTAAAAAACAAGTTCAAATCTTACTGTAGCATTAACTCTTAGTCTGCCAGTAAAGTGCTTGAAGAATCAACAGATCCCGTTATCAAATAATAGATCTTGCATATAAACCTAACCCCCCGGGGGTCACCACTGACAGGGCTAGGGATATGCTTGCAGGCGACATTCTCAATGGTGATTCTTTACGAAGAAGTGTAGATATGTTTCTGTGGTCAACGTACACGGCGCCAGGTCCCAGGAGAAACGAATTGGAGTGGACTGGATAACTCTCTGCCCATTAAACTAGAAATCATTTTCAATTACCACATCCTAGATACCGAAGCGAATATAAGAGATAAAGTTGAATGGTAATGTGAATTAACGCATCGATGTAAGAGAGGAAAGCAAGGGGTTTTCCGAGCAGCGCAAAGCTCATTAACCATACGAGACACAGACCATGTGAGACCCTGGAGTACATATCCAGCCATTCCCAATAGCTTCTGCTACATATCCCCTTCCAATTCGCGTTGGCATTAACTTGCGACTCTATCTCGACCCGTATTATCATCTCTTTGACTTCTACCTCATCCGCAGTTTGCTCGGCTCTTCTCCTTGACTTTAGACTACCCCTCGCCGTCGACGCCGCTGGTGTCGGCTCTTGAAACTCCCTATTGTGATCCACCACCACCTCCGGCGCATCACTACCCAGCACCATGTCCTCCGGAGGCGTCTGAGATAACCATGCGTCGCGATCTGGACTAACTGAGCCCCATCCGCCCGGTATATCTTTCGCCAGCCCCGCATCCTCGGGCGGAATCCCCAACGCCGCCGTATCTTGGCTGAAGGAACTCCACAACTACACCAGCTCCATTCTCCCTGTCATCGGTATGGTCATCAACCTCGACTTCATGCTGCTCTCTCCCTATAGCGGGTCATCACATTCCGGGAGATAATCTCATACACTCCCGCCGTCGCTCCCGTCACTCTCGGTCGCGGGATAGCCAGCGGCGGGGTGAGATGGCTGATGGGCGCAAAAACGCTGTGTAGCCGGAGGAGCAGTGGGTGCGGCAGTTGTAGGCGGGACGGGTCGTGGGTGGTGAGTGTGGGCTTGTGGCCGTTGGCAATGCTGCCGTTGGGCTCGAGGCCACGGTCGATTGAGGCGTAGCGGGTGAGACCGATGAGTCCCTTCCCGAGGGGACGTACGTGCACGTCGTACTGGACTCGTCTTTAGTGGTAGCTGTAGTAGGGTGTGGGGTGGGGAGGGGGAGGTCTCATGTGGGGAGGAGAGGTAAGGGGCGGTGAGAAGGGGTAAGAATCGAGGGTCATTGAAGCGCCACAGACCAACCCACTGAGATAGGAGCGTGGAATGACGGGCCGAAAGAAAATTGCGATTTACCTTTTCACGTCCGCACATCGTACGGCACCATCTCCTCCGACAGCACCGGTACGAGCTCCACCTCATGGGCATCGAGGGGGGGGTGGGCCGTGGCGTTTAGTAACATTGCATTCGTCAAACTGTCCGTATCCCCAGCGGCCCCAACGTTGCAAGCTTCAGTCTCTCCAAACTATCCTCCCCCAGGAACTTTCCAACCAGCGGCCAGAAGATGCCCCCTCACCGATTGTGGAATGATGTGCGCAACGTTTAGTCTCGTCCTCATTGGGAATGCCCTCACTACACACGTTTCGATCACGCTCGTAACACTCCACTTTTAGGGCATGCAAATGCGGCCGCTTAGTCGACGAGCCGGGTGGTGGTGGTGGCGTGTATGCAATACTTGGGGCGTCGTCGTCGTCCGGCTTTGTGGGGGTGGTACTTGGCGACGATACACTTCTCCTCCCGCCGTGCGCTGAAAATACCTTCAGTCCATTATTGACAAGTTCGTAAAGCTCGAGCACACGGCTCATAGTGGTGTCTTCATCAACAAGCTCATAAGGCAACGGACTCTCACCATCCCGGGGGTCCGGAAGATGTCTCTGCATGATTGAGACGGCATCTGCGCCTCGAATCCAGCTAGGCGGACGTTGCACCTCTCGAGCCGCTCCCTAGCCGCAGCAGGGAGTACCTCCATGAAGGAGCTGACATGCTCTGCAAGTAGTGCCGCATCACACGGCACGGTGAGAAAATGGTGGTGCTCCGTAATGAGATGATGCGGGGCATTCTAGGTGAGGCGGCGGCGCTTATTGCTGGAGAGATTACTGGTAGGCGAGGCACTGGGGGTGGGATCTGAGTCGGGATCAGCTTTGTTGCTGCGTTTGAGAGACATGGCGGATGTGGGGGGAGATGCACGACGGGGAGAGGCCGAGGAAGGTGGCGGTCATAATGGGTGATCTGATGGGGAGGAGGGGGAAGGGAGGTTGGGGGGTTGGTGCTAACCTGACAAGCAGGGAGAGGGCAACGATGCGCGTCTTGGAGGGTGGTCGGGGTGGGGATGTTGGTGGAGGGGCGGCGGCGACGACGTTTTGATCCGGACGCGTTGTTGCTGACGGAGGTGGTGGGCGGGGAGAGGGTTTGGGGGGTTCCATCCGTAAGAAGATCCTTGTTCAGCCTCAACTGTCCCCACACAACCCTAACCCATGCACAATCTCGCCCCGAACTTTATTACTCCGACTTTTTCGCAGCCAAATTTCGGGCGGCTCCCGGGATTCAAATAAAACTCTGCATATAAAAATAAAGTCTGCGCCGCGCAGGATAAATAGGTACAGTTGGACTCTACTATTGGCCTTGAGGGACCAGTTGGGGTTAGGGTTGAGGTGTGGTACAAGGAACATATCCACGCAATGATCTGTAAGGCGGTCACAACCCACCCCACCTGGGGGGCCGGCTACGGGGTTTAGTGGCGGGTGCGGAGTTGGGCCGCCGTTGGGGGAGTGCTGTACCATGGCCAATGCCGCACTCTTAACCCCGGTGCTTCACGTGGGCTATAGTCCCACCCCTCCTTTTAGTACCGCAACTATGTTTAATATAATCAAGACCATACATTAGACGCTCCGCAAGAAAATAATAAGCTCGGCTCGCGACTGGAAGCATGATTGGTTGGCACGGCGGATTGTTTAGGATTGTTCTCGAAAGTAGGATACCTTTGGCTCCACAGGGTCGTTAATCAAACCTCACTTCTCCCTTTTTCTTTCCATAGCTCAAAGCAAAGAGCTCCAAGTTTCAATTAACGCAATTTAGGAGTGTTTTGATCTCAATCAGGAAGATTTGCAGTAATTCTGCTCCACTTATTCCTTCATTGTCCAATCACATCCCATTCCATATCTAGTCCAAAGCCAGGTTGCGAAACCTCTATTATGGGTATCCCAAAGTATGTAAGCCCTCGGCTCAGAAGGCGCAAGTCAGCTCCCATCGCAAGCAAGCATGGGAGGGATAAGCGTAATGCTGGGTTCCGGGAGTGTCGCTGGAATATCAATGTGTGCCAGGAAAGAGTATACAGAGGTTCTGCATGAAGTCACCTCACGTATTAGAAGAGATTTCATGGAAGTGTGGGGACTCTTGCGCAAACTGCGTGGGATGGGTTGGTGAGTGCACGGCGGGAGGTGGTATAGGTGTAGCGGGGTTAGGAGGGGGCGGTGGTGGAGGGTGTCATGAATGAGGCAGGCGGGACGTTCATGCGCTGCATATAATGAGAACCAGGCAGTCATCAGACATGTAAATAACGGGGACACCGAGCGGCAGCGATGGGTTCCATCCTCTCAGACTTAGGTGATTCGATAGAGCCTCATTTCGCTATTATTGCTTGTCCTACAACTCCCCCACCCCCCGCCTCCCAGCCTCTATCCCAGGCTTGTTGGTGTGCGGTAGTCCTTACTTACCTCAACACAACCTCTCTCCTATATAGCCGCCCTAGCTACCACAGGGGCTAGAGCTACTTTAGCGCCAGTCCACATAATAATATAAACCTATATTAAGCCATTAATACTTCTATTATAGGACTTTTTTTGATTCCTAATATTTCTTTTTTCTTGCGTGCTGGATTCGCTGGATTAGGTACTAGGTTTGCTGGATTCACTGGATTCACCGCTTGCCTCACCGACCAGCCCATGTCTAGACGATAATAGATAGTTGAATTGCAGCGGGGGTGGGGTGTAGATGCAGGCATAGAGATGAAGCCGTAGAGATGGAGGCGTGGAGAGATGGAGGTATAGGGGTGAAGGTGAAGGTGTAGAGATGGGGGTGTAAAGATGGAAGTGGGGGTGTCGAGGTGGAGGTGTAGGAGATGGAGTTGTAGGAGGTGTAGAGACGGAAGGCGTGCGGGTTCAGGTTTGATATCTGCTGAGTGCTAACCCTAACCCTGAATTGTAAAAATCGTTCCCACCCCCTTGGGTCCAATTAATAGCCCTTCCGAAATTAATGCTTTTTAGGAATCCTACATACCCCCCCCCCCAAAGCCGAAAAAACCTCAGAGAGAAAAAGAAAAAGAAGAGGAGGGGGGGAACGCGCTCGAGAAATCACGGAGAAGAGTGTCAAGTGCCGGGAGAAAAATGGACAATCTACGCCGAATAAAGAGCGGAATCCATGGCGGGCGCTTTAGAGCGTCGGCGGCGATTGTGTGGATTCGGCGGGGGCGCAGACTGTAGGGTGAGGCGGCTCATTTGGCGCGCCAGAGGAGAGATGCGGCCTAGCAAAGGGCCAGAGGGGGGAGTGGGGGCCGGCGGAGGGCGGCAATTTGGAGTTGATTTTTTTGTACTGCCCTTTGGAAGCTGCACCGTAGGTTGGCAATGGCAGGGGGGGCAAGGGCAGCGTAGGGACTCCTTGCACCAGATGGGTTCACCACAGGGGATAGCACAGGAGTGTTGACCTTCGTGCAGTTCGGCGTGACATGAGTCACATCCCTTGTGGTTCGAGTGGGTGCAGTCCTTGCTACGGCAAGCACATTCCACCTCCGCATGTTTTTTGCCCGGGATACCCTTGAGGTGCTCCGGGGTCTTCGTAATTTTTAAACGAGGTGATGGGGCGTCAGTAGAGGAAGAGGGGGAAGGGGACGAAACCAGGGAGCGAACGGCGGCGAGTCTTTGCCGAAGGACCAGGACCTTTGCGTTGAGTGACTCCATACGGGCCTCACAGACCTGATTTTTGCAGGGTGGTCTGATCGGGAGAGTCATGTCGAGGGCCCCGGATTCTGTTAGCTCTCGTCCGGAAAGACGATAGCGGGTCACGGTGGCCCTAGGGTACATCGATTTGTATGGTGACACGGTAATCTATCCTGGGTACGGGGATAAGAAATGATAATTCTGCATGTTTTGGGCTCAAAAAGTGAAGTTATCTTTCGCACTGGATATAGACCGATATATATCGCCCTGCCAGGATATGTATCATCCTGTTAGGATATGTATCCTATATATCGTCCTGTCAGGATATGTATCCTATATATCATCCTGTCAGGATATATATATCCTGACTGGGCAATATATATATCCTGAAAGGGCGATACATATATATCCTGAAGGGAGGATATATATATCCTCATAGGACGATATATATCCTGATAGGACGATATATAGGCAGGGTTATGCCGAGCCATCACGAACTTTTTCAGCTTCATCACCCGATCATCACAAAACTACTATATGCATCACCGCCCATATCATAGTACTTCAATCATCTTTTTCCATCATTGGGCTTGCCAGGTTGGGAACACAATAACCACAAGAAGTATTTGCCACATGAATTCGAGCAAACAGGTTGGGGTTTATCTACACTGTTCTAATCAATCTTGAGTAGTTGGGCATTCATGGTGGTGAAGGTGAGAGCTGATTGTGATAGTCATGGCGATGATGGTGATGATGATGATGTTAGTGATTTAGCTTGCTGCCCTGGCGTTCCCGCCGCCCTGCCGTCCCCCGCCGCCCTGCCGTCCCCGCCGCCCTGCCGTCCCCGCCGCCCTGCCGTCCCCGCCGCCCTGCCGTCCCGCCACTCTGCCCCCCTGCCGCCTACATGATAGCTTATACCCCCCTATATGATACCTTACCATACAGCGATGATAGAAGGGCTCTAGATATCGGGGAGTGGAGATATGCCTATCCCGAAAACTCGTGAAAGTGCACGAGTTACGCAACTGGAGGTATAAAGCATCCTTGGTTTTAGGATACATTAGTATGGGAAAAGGACTCGAGATTTTCATCCTCTATAGACAATAAGTTATCTTTTCGACTCGTGTACCACAGGGTGGGAAGAGTGGGTCTGGGAATTGACTGCCTTCGAAGGGCACGGACACCACAGGTTGCCTCGTTGATGGATGTCTGGTTGCAATTGGCGAAGAATGTTGCGATCCGGCTTACCCGGAGAGACTGAGCGAGCTCCTGAGGGAACTTGTCGTAGAGGGTCTCTAGGGTTGCAATGGCCTTGAGGGCTTCATGCAGCGGGTAAGTCTGGGCCGGATTGCTGATTTGACGGCAGGGGTACATGAGGGGGGCAGCGGAGCGCTCTTTGCCTTTCAGGTTTGCTAGCAAACACTCGTGATGGGGTCCCTCAAGGTAGGACATGGAGGGGAGGTGACCGCGATAGTAGGCTGCCATGGTTCCGATGATAGAGAGAGAGAGGAGAGAGAAGGGAAAGGGGGAACAAGCAGAAGCAGTAGGGCGACTCTAGCAGGTCGACCAACAGAACAGACGTACATTAGAGTCTTTTAGCCATCGAAGAACAAAAATTTATTCCCAAGACTTCCAAGACATGCAGATAGGATGTGATATAATATTTTCAACTACAGGACTTGAAGGTACGCATGGAGATATAATCCTTATGCCTATGATTTCCTTCTCAGAGTACTTGCGGGCCCTTATGTGCGCCAAGAGGCAAACACATGCAGCATTGTCTTGGGAATTAATAATTTTTTGTTCGTTGCCTTTCACACCCGTGGCTAAAAGTCTCTATTAGCGCCAGTCCGTATATTTCCATAAGTACCATTTTGAGCACTAACACTGCGGCATGGTTTTAAAGAGCCTTAATTTTGAAAAGACTATTAATTGAACCCAAAAGAGTGGAAAAGATGATGTTTGGTGACCAATTTAGACCCGTTAAGACAATGTAATTAAGGACAGAATCATATATAATTCAGGGTTAGGGTCAGGATTTAGCAGATATCAAACTCTTGGTGAGATCTCTTGAGAGCTCTCCGACGTCGGAGAGGCTGCTGCATGGCGGAGGTCGGAGGGCTGTCGGAGTCCGATTTACATACAAGAAATAAATTTTGTTTAGCTTCCGACAAGAAGGTTTTAGACTCCGACACAGCAGTTAAGGTTTATTCTGAGGGTTTTACATCATATTTGACATAGGGAATGGAGAGAGTCGAGGTTTTCTCCGACACACTTAATTGTCTGAAAGATATTGCTCCAGACTCTAGTGGAGGCTACTCTACACCCCGCCGTATCCCAAAGCTGTATCCTAAGGCCGTTAAGTGCTTGGCATGCTCTGCAGCACTTCGACTGCATTATCGCGGGAATCTCATCGGATGCTCTTTAGGCGCCTGCCAAGCATCGCCTCTCATCGACCACGCTTTCTCCCCCCCCCCCTCCTCCTCCTCTTCTAAACCCCCACTCCGCACCCCCTCCCATGTCGACCCTACGCCAACCCCCTCCGATTTCTCCTAGACGCTTCTTCGCCATCCACCATGAACGCCTCCACGACATACTATGCCCCCGCTCACACTCCCCCTCCCTACCCCCTAAAGCACCACTGGGTTGACACCTACCTCTCCTCCACGCCACCAGCCCCTGGGACATCCTCCGCTGGCAAGCCCACCCACTCCTAGACGAAGGTTCTTACCGCGCCCGCAAAGCTGGCTGGTGGCGTGGCCGACGGGGGGGGAAAGGCTGCATAGCTGTAGAGTGACGATCCACTGACCCCTGGACAGGGTCCAAAGTCCCCGCTCCGCCCCCCGCCTTTGGTGTTGACCGATACCATCACCTCCTACTCCATAAACTTCACCCGACCCGACCCAAACATCATCCCCCCGCACCACCCACAAACACTGCTCCACCCCACCCACGCGCAAAAAAACCAGAAAGGACCAAAAAAGACCGCTTTCCCACACACACTTGGCCTCCCTCACCGCTTCGCAGTCTCCCACCCCTCGCTCCACAATTCACAGGAGTGGCGTCTCCCGAGCGGGAAGAACAGCAAGGACATCCTCTACGCGCCCTTCTGCGCGCATTCGTGGGTGGTGGACCCGTTTGCCGATTGCGGGCTGGGATGTAATCATACCAGCATGTTAGGAGTTCGGGGGGGCTGGAGGTGGGGCTTGAGGAGCGCGTAGGAGTGTAGGGAACCGGGTGTAAGGGGGGGGGGAAGGGGCAGAAGAGTTGTTATGGCATCTGTGGGTTTTCCCCTCGAGCCGTATTGTGGAGGGGATCTGTGGAAGGGGGCAGTCCCCGCTGTATGGGAACCTAGGCTTCCTTATCTAGTGGTCAAGTTATGGTTGGCGTTCTTGCACTGTCGCATGGTTACGCTTGCGGGGGTGCTTTTGAGCCGGTACCTCCGGGACCCCCCGAAGCTTTACATTTCCTCGCCTGCTAACCTACCCATAGTGGGGAATCTATCGCAACGCCCCCCCTCCCCCCTCCCCCACGTCTCAAGGCCACTGCCACGCCGGCATCCCCGCTACCACTCCATAGTGATTAGTGTTGTCGAGCATAAGTTAGCCCGAGTATCATTAAAGGCTACCTCCGGAGAGGAACAATTGCGTAGAAGAGACTCCCATCAAGCGGCCGATTCAGTACCTCTATTGACAGAAGCGACTCCTATCCCACCACGCCCAAGAACCAGTAAAGGCCATGTATCACCAATGGTCAATTGAAGCAAGAGAATGTCGATGGTCATGGTACGAGCTGGACCAATTACCTCTGAACAAGTAGGTGATTTTCCTACCCTTTAAACAAGAGTGAAAGAGGTACGTTGACAGCTGTCATTATCGTTTCGATCTTTGGTGTGATCCATTTGACAGACGAGACCTGGACAGGTCTTGTCTCGTCTTGTAATTTCTGATTCTGGTCCCGGAAGTCTCGAGAATTTGTGGTCATGTGATTTTAGTGCTAGGAAAGGCCAGACGGGCTATTGCCAAACCCTAACCCTGATTTAGGAGTCTGTATTACCAAACCGCCTGGTGGAAACAAAGTCTAAAAAGTCCCTAGACAAGTCCCGAGATATCTATGGCCGGCCTTGCCATGCCTTGTTGACCCAGGTCCCGTCTTGTTTTGCCAAAAGTCCCGTCTCGTGCCCGCACCGACAACGCTATTTTACAAACTAGAAGACGAGAAACGTCCTTAACCACAAAAACAAAACACCAAGCACCCACAACAAGCTGCCCCAGACAGGCGTACAACTTAACCTGCAGAAAGAACGAGCTCAGTAAGTAAACACAAGACACGGCCTCTCCGGCGGAACAGAGAAGGGCGAGAGGACATCAGGGAGTCCAACCGACAGGGCCGTTGATCCAATAAAGAAATTATTGCGCACCTTACGGTATGTATCCAGGCCGCTGCCTGGTGGGGGGTCGAAATTCCAAGATTCTCTGTTATGTCACTTCTCCGTAGCCCCATTGCCGAGACCCCCAGTGCAGCGGACACCTACTAGCACCCTTTGCCTGCGGAACAAATACATCAACAACTGGTTAGGCGGAGCGGGGAAGAGGAGGGGGGGCTACCACTCAGCACCGAGTTATCCTATTGTGTCGCCGCGACATGCCATCTTTGAGTGGTATTCCTGGAGGGGAGTAGTATTCCCCCGGGGTGGGGGGCGGATGGATACCCCGTCGCTCGCCGTGGCATTATGGGGCCGCAGGGTAGTAGACGCTGGCTATTTACAACATCGTTAAGAGAGGCAGGCTGTGGTGGAATGTATGTAGAGTTACCTGTCATGAAACACCATGTCCGCCCCGCCAATCCCCGCGGAGCTGTACTACCTCCTCACCATTCCGCTTGCATGGTTGTCCTACCCCCCATGTACGGCTGGCCCATCTCCGCCCGCATCGAGCCCATCGCTGTCCGCACTTTGGCCACGAAGGTTCCTGATGGCTGCTGCATTTCCTACGCAAAGGCGGCGGATATGACGGCGCCCTGGCGAGCTGATCTCACACTTGAACCCGCCGAGGCACTAGGTGGTGGCGGTGGGGTGCGGTTGCCCGGCGGTGTTGGTGGGGGTATTGTGCGTTGGGATAGGTTTCTGTGCTATAGGTGCTTGGTCGTACGTACGGGGGCGTGGCGCGCATGGCAGCTGCCGATGCCGACAGCCTACAAGAGAGGGGTAGAGTTTGGATCGGTGATGGATTGTTTGGATCGGGGGATGGCGAGAGCTATTCGTTCCCAGGTGTCCGCGATGTATTGATAGCTTGAGGGGTGGTTGTAAAAGAATAGCGGGGTAGTTGCCAGTTTATGGGGGGTGGAGGCCGTTGTCGGGAGGGTAACTAGCGGTTCTGTTGTTACCCTTGGCACTCCCGCACTCCCTTAGTAGACGTAGACTAGCTAGCATATCAGATCCATATTGAACTCTCTGGCCGGGACAAGCCAATTCGATTCCCTGCGTACCCACAGCGGCTTTGGTTGTATATACACATGACCTTGGGGAGAGACTTAACCTAGGCTCATACCCAGCTTTCCTAGCCAAGGGGCTGGAGCGTTATGGTCCCGATCCTTGGCTGGGCACCTCTGGGAACTCTCCGATACTAGAAAAGCTGCTGCATGTCGGAAGTCGGAGGGGCGCTGTCGGGGCCCAATTTTCATCCCTGTCGGGGTTCATTTTGGCCCTTGGATGAAAAATAAGTCTGATTTTTGACCCCGATATTACATTTTAGAGCCCAATATCACATTTCAGACTCCGACACGGGAAATTTGAGAGAGTCGGGGGAGGGGGGGTACGTGCATGTACAGTCGTACCTCGACATACGGAACCCGGGTATGTCAACTCGTTTAGATACGAACCGTTGAGATCGGGACCTGCATGAGCGATCGGGGACCTGCAGGGGTTGCGCATGGTTGCGGGGGTCGCACCCGGGGTCGCGGAGGGCGGGATCGCGTGACGAGGTGCCCGCTCAGGGGGTCCGTGCCGGCGCTGCAGGGACACTACCCCCCCCCCCCCCGCAATCTCAACAACCGCATAAGATATCAAAGCCTCGAGGGGGCGGCATGATCCAGAGTGTGCCCTTTAGCTTATATCCAGGAGATCGGCGTTATCAATTAGACGGTTCCCGCCCTCCCGATATCTTTTGAGCCCAGTGCACATTAAAGATGGATACCTGCATTTTACGTCTTTCTAGGATGGTGCTATACCCCATTACAAGCATGACAACGGAGGATGGTTTTGGTGGATGGACTCTAGACCCCGGGGGGCGGAGTCCGGGCTGGTGTTCAGTCAATGTACTTGTGTTTGAAATGGAGTGTACAGTATAGGTTGAAGTAAATTGCCTAAAGCCGAGCTCCTGACCTCAGGATGTAGAGAGTTGAGGCCTCAATTGATTGTTTTCGAAGGGGGGGAAGCCCCATATTTATACTAAAGAAAGGTGGTGCAAAAGAGCTATCACGGGAGACAATATAACGTAAGAAACACGACTCGATCTCTGACGACAAATGCAATGACCCAACACAGTATGGCTAAAAGGAAAGTGAGTAATATAATGAACACATGACCCGTATACTATCGCTCACGTGCGAACATAACTCAATCAAAACGAGCATGGTCACCGACTTCCTCGCCAAAATCAATGATATCTAGCTCACAAGATCTCGCACCATCAAGTGACCTTCTCCAATCCCTTCCCCAGCCTTCCCCAATGAACCTCCCCCCAGCGCTTCTTATCCCTAAAAGAACACTTAAAAGGATTTTACTCTCTGTAAGCATAATTGAATCAAAAGGGGGCGACGGTGTCCCATAGATCGACAACTCAGAGAACCCAGCGGCGCGATCCAGGCCAGAATACCGCTGAGCGTGGAAAATAGATTGCCTGAAGCCAGTAGACAGAAGATTAAAGAAGCTCCATGTATGAAGTGTGCAGTTGCCGTACACACCATTCCAGGGCCAGTAATCATTATTGAAGTTGGGGCAACCACTTTTGGAAACTTGCACCATGACGTATCCTGGGCTGAGGAGAGATATCAACCTCAGTGGTCTTTTATATATCTTGTTATCAATCCCACTTTCCAATAAAAGCTGAAACACGTCACTTTGTCCATGCTCAGCCGCGAAGTACAGTGCGTTGCGATTCTGGTCGTCCCGGGCCTGTACGTCCACACCGCCGCGAAGGAGAAGTTTAATAGCGGCTACGTATCCTTGGCTAGACGCCAAATGGAGGGCTTTGCAACTCATATCCTGGACCTTTACGTCCAGTCCCTCGCCTCCGTGCCTAACCTGGCCCTGTACGTTTTCACTACAGGCAAGGAGAAGTCGAACAATCGCCTCGTGTCCATTTAGAGCCGCCAAATAGAGTCCGTTGCGACCATTCTTATCACAAGCCAGTAGGTCCACATTTTTGGCAAGAAGGAGTCGAACAACGGGCTCGTGCCCGTGTTCGGCCGCGAAATGGAGCGCGTTGCCACCGTTCTCATCCTGGGCCCGTAGGTCCGCACGGCTGGCAAGGAAAAGCTGAACAATGGCCTCCTGCCCTTCTATCGCCGCATGGTGCAACGCAGTCCTCCCCCGAATGTCTTTAGCTCCCGGGTCAGCGCCGGAGTCAAGGAGAAACCTAGTAGCAGCGTAATGCCCGCCTTTCGCAGCCAAGTGTAGAAGGGTTTCTTTTCTGGTATTGTGGGTATTGATGCTGCCAGAAGCAGCCGCTAGATTGCGGATGGCGGTAAGGTACCCTCCCCCTGTAGAGGCAAGTATTAAGCTATCTAGGCGATCTTGCACATCGACTCCGGATCCCTGGGATCTGAGGGTGGGCAATAGCAGGCAATTCAACAGTACGGTCGAGAGCGAGTTATGCGATTCCTTAACACTAGAGAGGAGATGCGACAGCCTGTCTGTTATCTCCGGTGCCAACCTATCCATGTTCTCTTTCAAGTATTCCAACGAAAATCTAATGAACGGCCTCTTTTCTAGGTACTCGACCAATCTGTCTGCCCAGAAGCTTGACTGCCCCACTCCCTGAGGGATTTTGTATTTTACCCCTTCCTTTTGCACAACCTCAAGGAAGCGGACACAAGTTAGCTGTATCATGTTTCGAGCATCCTGGGGGTCGGTGACATCGAGATGAGATCGTCTTATGAGGTCACGAGCGTGGAGGAAAAACTCTCGAACTGTTTGGTGCATAACCTGAACAACTGGAGACACTTTCGTACCTGTAAGGGCTTAATGTATTTCACTGGGAAACCGCTCAGGACCGGGTAACCACCCAAGTACATGGTTTGGGCCGAGTTTCAAGAGAGCTGTCGAGGCCAGCAACAAACACTCAAAATGCCGCGACTAAAGGGCAAGAGATTGGAGGAACGGGAAAGATTGATTCAGCAAGCTATTATCCACTATAAACAGTCAGCTAAACCTGCTTTGCGAGTTTCTGCAGAAACCTTTGGTATTTCTTGGTCTACTCTTAGGGATAGACTTAATGGGGCAACAAATAGGCGAGAGGCTCATCGTTCACAGCAACTACTTACGGAATATGAAGAAATTGCTATTGTGAAATGGTGTGAGCGTATGGATGACTGGGGGTTCCCTTTGAGGCTCTCCCTTGTTAAGGAAATGGCTACATATTTGGTCAAAAAGCGAGATTTTGCCAGAACACTCGGCAAACATTGGTTACAGAGATTTTTGAGCCGCAATCCTCAAATATCATCCAAATTCAGTTCTAGATTGGATAGACAGCGAGCGGTTACAGACAATCCGATTCTTTTAAAAGACTATTTTAAAAAGGTATTAGCAGATTCTATTTATCTTGATAGCTATTTACTCACTAGTGCTAGTTAAAGGATGTCATCGCACTATATGAGATTCTCCCAAAGAATACCTATAATATGGACGAGAAGGGGTTTATGATGGGCATGGCAGCAAAAGTAAAAGTCATATGCAGAATTGGTCGAAGAAATCCCCGCCTTACCCAATCAGGAAATCGCACCTGGGTAACTGTAATCGAGGCCATTTCTGCATCTGGCATTGCTATTCCTCCTATGGTAATCAATCAGGGTACAGCACACTATAAAGGCTGGTATGCAGGCGTGGAAAGTCAGGATGTGGCAACATTTGCCTATTCTGTAAAGGGTTGGACCGATTCGAAATTAGGATTGAATTGGTTGTCAGACAATTTTAATAAATATACAGCTCGAGTGTATGTCAATCAAATAACATTTTATCAAACTTGATCGCTAATTTAAACTAGGGCTGGTGGCCGGTGGAGGCTCCTAATTTTGGATGGCCATGTCTCACATGTGACATGGGAGTTTTTTGACTATTGCCTCAACAATAAGATAGTACCGTTCTGTCTACCCCCACACTCTACACATTTATTGCAACCTCTTGATGTTGGCCTCTTCTCTCCCTTACAAAAACATTACAGCAATGTACTGGATGAAAGTATGGAGCACTGTGGCGGAGATACAGGAATTAATAAAGGTACTTTCCTCCAATACCTGTTTGAGGCAAGAAGACGGGCCTACACCACCCATAACATTCTTTCCGCATGGGCAAAAGCTGGTGTTGTCCCCTACAATCCACGCCGAGTCCTGAACCCTGTCGCGTCACCTACCAAAAAGAAGAGATTTTCTGTCTCAGCGTCCACAACCCCACGCACCACCCGCATGGCTAGGTCTACAACCAAAGAAGCTCTTGCTTTAGTCAAGGGCGGGTCCACTAGTGCTCAAAAATTAAGAGATCTCATACATCAGTTGGATAAAGGATTACAAATCTCTTTGACTGAGAAGGATATAGCAGATCATATTAATAAGCAATTCCGGAAATCTATTGCAAAGAAGGCAAAGACAGCCACTAATGATAGGAAGCAGCTTAGTAAAGCTAGAGTAATCACTACAGAGGATGTAGTGCGCCTGAGAGAGCAAAGAGAGATAGCAGACAAAAGGAAGATTGATTTAGCATTGGCTAGAGACATGAAAAGGAAATTGAAGAATGAGTCAGATATAAAAAAGAAGAAGAAAGAAGTCCGGATTTCCGAAAACAGAACTGTATATACTATAGATAACACTGAAGATGGTCAGGAAGAAGATTATAGGCCTGAGGTGGTTGAAGAAAAGCAAGAAGGGGATTGGTATAGTATTGAAGAATTTCATAGTACACCCCCTATAGTAGCTAGTAGAAGGTCAAGTAGACTTAAAAAGTAACTTATAAGTATATAGAATTATTATTTAATTATCTCTGATTAAATAAAGCTTATATTTAGGGTCACTTGTTGAGAAATTCCCTGAGTGCGCGCGCCGCACAGGAAATGATTTTTTGGGCGGTTACCCGGTTCCGGGCGGCTTCACGGTCAGATACGTTATAAGTCTGGGGATTCTAATATATGGGAGAAATTATGGTACAGTCCTTCTTAGCCTTTGGGGAAGCCTGTGCGATGTTGTGTTACCAGAGACACAGAAGTCAACCCTAGAGACCTCAGGGTAGTCATGCGTCCACCAAGGAACAAGCTCCCCCAAAGATCCAAAGGGATTGTAGCTACGTTGATATTTTTATACGTACCCTCTTTAACATCTATAAAGCCTCCAATGCAGTGGGTTAACATCTTGCGGATGTCCCCTGGTATCTCCGACTCCCAGTATTTGAAATCTAGTTCGTCGTCTTCAATTGAACCCGGGATTGCAAGAGCGTGCTCCAGATCAACGAGCTCTATTGCACATTCAGAGAACAAACAAAATTGAAGGATCCGTTTACCGTCCATCCCATCCTGTGGGTTGTTATTGTCTAGTGCTTGAAGCATACACTCATAGAGGCTCTCAAGGCTCTTGGGAAGTGATTTCAAAAACTTGAGTAACGTGCTTTTCCGTGAGCCATTCATCGCAAACCCTGCTAACTCTTTTAACACCAGCGAAACCCATAGAAAAACACCATCAGCACACTGTATGACATATTTCTCTATCTCCTCTTTTACATCAACCTTAACTGAGTCGAAATCTTCGTTTTGTAGGATGCTATGTGCATAGCATTCTATATCGCCACGATTCATGTCTTGTAGCTGGAGTTTCCATCGCCCTGGCCATTTGACGGGTTGGAGCTCGTTAATGGGTCGGCTAGCGAGAAAAACGTTGTATAAGCATCCAGTACCATCACCAGCAGCTGGTAGAGACAATTCGTATAGGAACCGAACAATGTCAAGACGATCCGTACATTCTGACTCATCCATAGCATCAATGATCAGATACACCGTTCGGAGTCGGGGATGGGTCTTGCAGGCGCGCAAGACATCTTTCATATTCTCGGAAGACCATTCGATTCTACCTGCCCCATTACGACGGTAGATAGACTGAAAGTGTATGAATAGTGACTCGTCAGCCTCCAGCATTTGAAACAAGAGTGCTTTCAACATGCTTCGATGATTTCTCTCTGATTCACCATCCCGCGAGTTGTAGAAAAAGCTCGCAACGATAGTCCCTCTCGGAGGATCGAAAAAGTCCGCAAAGTACCGTACCAAAGTACTCTTGCCACTCCCCGGTTTTCCTTCTATAAACAGAATACCCGAGTCTGGATAGCTCAGAGAAATCCAGGATTTGTATTCACAAGATTCCCAAAGCCATGAAAGCGTATTCCCGTCGCGTAGCCCGATCTTATCATACCGTGAGTTTTTGAAATTGAGAGTATGAAGGCATTCTATAGCAGCATGAGCCATTCCAGGTTAGACGAAATCAAAGAAGACAAAGGCACAGTGTTTATACCCACCTTGTCTTTCCTGATCATAGGAAACCAGAACCCCCGAAGGCAGTAGAGGCAGACCGTTCTGCGTATCCGGTGGATGCATAATAAGTAATTTAACAGTGGAAAATCCTGGGCGTAGGTGTTGCATAACCCGACGAAGTTGCAACATTATCATTTGCCATTGCTCAACGGGGAGCTGATCAAGGTCAACTATGAACTTTAAGCTTTGTTTTACATGTTGTTGGTTTGGTCCAGGACACATGTACAAATCCGCAGCTGCCACAAAGACTTGCTCAAAAGCAGCCCAAATGCTCTCTGGTTCTGAAAGAGTGATGATGTTATCAAACGCAGTCTTGATGTTGTTTTGGACTTTCATCATCTCATCGTCACCAATGGTTGTTAAGAGGGCCTGCAGGAACTCCTTTAAAAGGCATTGCTTTTGATCCTCCGGAAGTGTTTCAATGGTCTGATGGATGAATGTCCATACCATGCCCGCAATCTTCCTTTTGACGTCACCATGGACGGGTCTGATCATACCACGTCCTATCGAGCTGAAGGAGAAATGCAGCAACAAGCAAGTCTCTCCTGTGCTCCGTAAAGTTCGAAGAAGATGGAGAGCTAGGTATGGCAAAGATGGGAACCGTGTATAGACCAAAGTTTGGACCTCGTCAGTTGTTGAAATCCACTTTTGGTAGTCTAGGTTGTGTAGCAACAAAAAGAAATCTGCTCTTTCCTTAAGGTCAGAGGGCTCCTTAGATTTGTTATAATAATCCTGCTGGTCGATATAAAAGGTAGTTTGCCCCGGTAACACTGTCTGGACAAGGGTCTTGATTGCTGTCGCTCGGTCGTATTGCACTGTCACGCCGTCAGCGTTTTTGCCTTATCGTAGTTCGCCTACTAAACACGGACTATCCTCACCGATACAAGTAGCCATGCAGGTTACAACATCCTGAAACGCCTTGTCATCAGATGACTTGAATTTCACCATGTCGGTGTGATTTGACTGGATAGGAAATCGTAGCTCGTTGGGTAGAAAGAGTTGAGATGACGATCTCTGCACAATCTGGACCTTCTCGCCTGATCTACTAAACACAGTAGGTGCCACCTATGCAGTTTAGCCAGGGAAACGCTGAAGGGCAGGGAAGAGTTGAATCACCATCTTTACCGCATTTGTCATCTCAGTTTCGTAAAAGCTGAACACCTTTGCCTTGAATCCGTTCCACATCCTGCTCAAAGAGTCCTTCTGATTCTCCAAGAATTCGGAGTCTTCCGCTAGCTGTGACAGTAGGGTCTGGGTTTTATCGCTCCATACCCCTTTACCCACCATTTCTCTAAGCTCTTTGATTCTCAGACCGTTATGGGGTGTTCCGAAGAAGAATATTCCATGGACGCAATTGAGCATAGACCCAGGCTCTAGATCTAGTGCCCATTTGAGTAGTAACTGCATGGAAGAAAGAGCCCGGTCAGCGTTTGGTATCAAAGGGCACGGGGTCTCTCCTACCTGTACTACCAAAACACCTCCCATACTATGTCCAATGAATATAATGGGTCTTTCCTGAGGATATAAGACAAGTGTTAAGACCCCGGCAGACTAGGAAAGGATCACAAGAGCTCTCATCTGATCATTTAACGAGACATACCGGACAATCTCGTCTAGCATTCATTATGCACTGCTCGAGATCTAGTCTATGATCTCTTATGGTACAACCGTTTGGCTTGGAAAGACTACTGTCATAACCATATGTCATGATGCGTGTTTGTGGAAATTTCTCAGGCAGAGAGTCACGTAGCCACATTGGACGACCGAGAGGGCGATCGCCCACCCGACCTCTCCAGGAACCGAAGGCATGGCCACTGAGACCGGTGATTGCGATCACACTATGGATAATTCAGTTATCAGGAATAAGTTGCGCCCGGGAATTTAGGATTATACCCACTCCGCACATATCTGATGTTGTGGGTGGTTCATGGGTGTTAGACCATAGAAATGTTTATCGATTCTTAGTCGGACTTCTCTGTCTCATTCATTTGCCGGGAAGACGTGATATTTTTCTTGATGGGGACCGATATTCAGGTACTCCGTGCACGATTCGACGGTTAGCAGGGCCATTTGAGAGGTGTCACAGCAAGCTGGGGATAGGGCGGAAAGTTGGGAACTGTTGGGATCAAGTTCCGGATCGATATCCTGCAACGCTGTCCCCAGGTCACCCCCGCTCCAGCAGGAGGGTATTCCACATATCCGGAAGCAGATCGGTCCATGCGGTGAGGGGTCGGGGGCAATCGTACTTGGGACCCCGGGGTCTCTTGATCGGACTGATGCCGATGCGGTATTTGCTGGCGGCGAACTTGCCATTAAGGCGGCAGGTAATGATACGAAGAATATCTCGGGAGTGTCGCCAAAATATCAAAATATTTCCTCAGCTCACAAAGCTCCGGGAGGCTAATTCTGACGATGATAGAACTCTGCTCGCTTAGTTATCATCGGCGGATAGATAAACCCTGCTTCCTATGTGGCACTCGCGTATAGGCATAAGGATGCAATATTTCTCCATGCGTATCTTTAAGTCTTGCGGTGTAAAATATTATATCACATCCTACGTGCATGTCTTGGAAGTCTTGGAAATAATTCTTCGTTGAATGCATATTTTGACTAGACAACGCCCAAATACTTTATCACGATCGTACAGAACCTCTCTACCATACCTAAGTATTTTACTTGATGGAGGGTATCTGCACACCCATATTTACGTTGAAATTACCCGGTGTGGAAACTGTCATCCAGCAACCCATACAATCAGTACATACCTGCACTATTCCGGGAGCCCAGCTACGGAGCCGTACCATTATCCCTTCAAACCCTGTATCACCTGGTATACCATACCTGATCTGTTACTTTTATATTTCGCTTCGATAAATACTTCGCTTATTCGTTACTCAACTAGCCTAACTGGATCCGTGGATACACCTACGCCTCTGCCTCGGTTGTGTACCTTGACTCGGCACGTCTGTGCCCTTCGACCCCGTAAGAATTGAGACGCCACCAAGTCAAATCCAAGGACATGGACAGGAGAGACAGAGTCATCAAATCAAGACTCCCGAACATGTCATATGCAACGAATACCTACGTTACATAGGGAAGAAAGAAAGCGTAAATTGCGAATGCGGCCACGGCAAACAAACAGTTAAACACACTTTGATCCCCCCAGAAGAAATTACTATCGAATACCTCCTATGGAAAGACAAAGGCATTCAAACAGCCCTAAAGATCTGGAGGAAATTTTTGAAGGCGCGTCACAAAGAGAATGAGAAAACGGACGAAGAAAAGCAGGAGGAGAGAGAACTAGGAAGGGGGCGGAGAGTATTAGAACGGGAAGGACGAAAGCAGCTGAAGAGGGGGGGAGGGAGCAAGGAAGGGAAGTTGAGCGAAATGGAAAATTGTAACAACTTGTAATTTAAATGTTATTTCTTATGTATTTTTTATGTTGTTATTTTCTATGTTTTGAGGGGTAGGCATGGAAAGGGTGAGCTTTGGTCATAGTCTTCCAGCTATATAACGTGTAAACTATGATTAAATAAATAAATGGATAGATAACTCGACATTGTCATAGCCTAAGGGCTCGGTGCAATTAATGATGTAAACAAGAAAGAAAGAAAACAAGCCTGCTCCGAATTTTTGCGAGTGATATTACATGATGCAGCACCGAAAACGCAAATTTCAAAGTGATCCTTTAGACATGTCTGCTGTGAGATTTCAGAACTTTTGAGTATCGATAAATCCAGTCTAGTATCTACTATGCCTACCAATTTTTGACGGGCTCGGGACAGGCTCGGACAGAAATTGAAAATGTCTCGAGCCAGACCTATGAGCCGGCTCGTCTCGTGGGGAACACTACTGTCGTATTCCTCAGTAATCCTTAAGCTCGTCATACGCCTCCCCCTCATCATACTCCTCCTCCTCCCCATCACCCCCTTGTGCTGCCAGCTGTCTCTTGATCTCGTTTCCACGACCCTGCCTAAGTGCCAAATCCTCGGCTTCGTTCGTCAATCCCGAAGCCCTTTCCTGTCGTTTGAAGCTTGTAACCCAGGTGGACTTGACTGTCTCCTCATGATTACTCGCAACATACTTGCGTCGCACCGCCAGTCTCACCTATGTGAGGTAAAGTTAGCGAGTACAAAATGACGTTAGCGGTGAACCGGTCAGTGGGCGGGGAAGGGGTAGGTCTACTCATGCCTTTCCTCCCTCTGCGCTTCATGGATGGTATAATGATTCTTTTCGAACCGCTTCGCCTGGTCCTTAGGACCAGACCCACCCCCGAAACCCACCCCCACGCCAGAAAAATCGTGCATCACCGCCTTTCTGGCCACCTCTTCATCAGTATGTTCGAACCTCTTGGCGCAGTCCTTAGCGGGGTAGGCCATTATGGTGCGGCCTGTCTTACAGATGACATGTCGGTATCTTAGCTGGGAAAATCTTGGCTACTCCGGATTATTTTGATCCAACCTGAGCATTACAATGCAGCTGAAAATCACATCTTAGCCGCAAGTCTGTAATGCAGGGGTATAAATGACAGTTGTTGTTCCGCCCCCAACCCTCTCCAGCACCACCCCAGAAAATACCCTGACATGAAAATAAGGTTTTTCTAGCCCCCAACCGCAAAATGAGGTTTATTTTGACTCCGATATCACATTTGAAAGCCCTATATCACATTTCAGGCTCCGACATGGGAAATAGAGAGTATCGAGACATCTGCCCGAAGGTTAATGTCCCAGACTCTACGGTGAGCAGCAAGCTGCTTGTAGGGGGTGGGTACGTACGAGACTAGTTGGAATCCTCGTTATACCCTCCGTCTCGCCCGACCCTCCACCGCTCTACTGCCGCATTCTATGAAAATTGTTCTTGTGTGGCTTTGCAGCCCTAACCCGCACCAAGCCTTTGAACATTGGCAGGTAAAAACATCCGCCTTATGGATACCGTTGGTCAAGAGAAGGCCGCCTATTATTGAATAACTAAACCGAACTAAGCGTGTCGTATTTAAATTATGTAACCTCCCATAACCTCTTACACGATCCTCCGTTCTCCACAGACTTCTTTCTTACGCCGCATATTCACATGTAGACTATTTCCTCTCTTCACTCGAATAGAACGTTTTTATCTGTACCTACATTTGTTGAACCACGCTAACCGGAGAAGCGATCCCTGCACTAGCCTGCAGATCCTCGATACTTAAATTTGTTTTACTTGAGCCTCGTCTGTACCCCACCATCAACTCAAATCTAATGTATCAGTATTAGATTAGACATTTTAGTTAGGCCCTCTTCCTTTACTATGGAAGGGGGGTCGTGGTTGGTTGATCGCAGCCTGATAGCCATGCTCTCACGGCTGCACCTGAACACTAAAAGATCTGCATCAGTTTGCTAGTAGAAATGCCAAGCCCCGCCCCTCGCCCGACCCACCACCGCTCTAACTAGAAATATATAATTGATAGGTATATCAACTACAGAACAATCTAATTGAACTACTTAATTTCGGACTCCAACATCAAAATTTAGAGCCCGACATCACAATTCAGAGCCCGATATCACATTCCAGAGACCGATATATATAGGAAATGGAGAGTGTTGGGCTTCTCCGACAAATGTCAGAAATACATATTATACTGTTCCAGACACTACTGTAGCAGCGAGGTACGAGCAGCCAGTAGGGGATGGGTACGCGATCTAATTTGGTATATGGAGTCTACATACTCGGGTAGATTATCGCGGGGATCTTATCAGATGCCCTTTAGGCGCCTATCATCGACCGCGCTTCTCCTCCCCTCAACCCCCACTCCACACTCCCTCACGTGTCGAGCCTTCGTTCACCCCCTCCGATTTCTCCTAGACACTACTTCACCGTCTACCACCGACGCACCTCGTACTATGCCACCGCCCCCACCTCCTAAAGCACCGCTGGGTTGGCACCTACCTCTCCTCCACGCCGTCAACTCCTGAGAGGTCCTCGACTATCTCCGCCGCTTTCGCCTTGTCAACAAGTCCTAGGCAAAGGCTTGGCTGCGCCCGGAAAGTCGGACGGTGACATGACCGACGAGGGTAGAAAGCCCGCAGAATTGAGTGACGATCTACTGACCCCACGGCCAACAGTGCACGCACCGTACAGCTCCGGCTCCCGCTCCACCCCCCACGCGCAAAAGCCCAGGGAAACTCAAGGGGGCCGTTGCCCGCATGTACCCACCCACCCCCCCCCCCACCGTTTCACTGCGTCTCGCTCCGACGTCCGAGTATCAATCGCTCAATTAACATGGTCAACGTATGGCGGCGTTTATGCACCATACATGATTGGGTTTCGGGAGTGCACTTGAGCCGGTACCTCCGCAACCCCCCAAAGCTCTTTATACATTGACTCACCTGCTAACCTACCAGTCGAGCAGGGGCACACCTGGACGCAAACGGCGCGCTTCCAGGGGTCGATAGGGGGTATCTCCGGACAGGGATGATCATGCATAAGAGAGTCGAAGCGAAGCCTAACCCATTGAAAAGTTGGTTCGAATGCGTGAATACATGTCGGCAGCTGCTGCTGTAAAATAAGGATGTAATGCTTGTCTGGATCGATGTTTTACATTGGGTGCGTCGGGGAAGGTAGCGCGTAATCACTCGTCTCGGTCCCAGCCTCGAGATTTGGTATGTATAACTGGTATGTTGCTACCTAGCCCTGAGCTCAACAACCATTTTTTTTTTCAGTTTTCTCTCAACGGCAATAAACCATTATGCATCATGACGCACTCCCATTTCTTTTTTACACAGGGTTAGACGAGGTTTTTCTTGCACAATTGGCCAGAGCGGAGTTGCAGTCTGCCGGCGCGGCTGCCCAAGGGGTTGTCTGATTCCTAATAATATATGGGTTTGGAGTTATAAGAGATTGTTATGAGTATACTACAGGTTTCTCTTTAGGTCGATATTTGTAGAGTAATAGTCTCATTTGATCATCACTATTAACACTCTCCCTATCAAGACCGAAATCATGCACTAAAGCTAGCTCTGCCACTACGATCTAAAACCAAAGGAACATATCTTTAATAGTGTGATGTTAGAGGAATTACAGTCGCAACTCGATATGCCGGATCTCAGTACGCTGGACCCCCCGCTATCCCATACGAAATCTTGGGGAGATTTTGGTTTTCTTACTGCAAAATCTATTTGCTATCCTAGATTTCCTGGGGATGTTTACTATCCAGTACAATCCTTAGAATCTTGGCAATCCGGCATATCAAGTTGCGACCGTAATTGGAGGTGGAATATGTTCAAATTAACATGCACCAGCGATCGCTCACCAGCCCCCGGGCACTTGTACCACCAACCACCAATGTAGGTGCGCGGCGGAGGGGCAAAAGCAAGCGGGATAAGAACACAGGCCGCGAGAGTCCCAGCGCAGAAGTGAAGAAAAGCGTTTGGCTACATGTACCTATCCTGCAATTGATCTATTCATCGGGGGTACACACACGCTGCAGGCTGGAGTACGTGAAAAGGGGTTTATGAATGAAAGATAACTGTGTGGAGGTTGTGATGAATGCACGATTCAATAGTCCTAACGAAACAAAACTTATTCCTAGAACCAATGAAGATTGTGTGATGGTGATGCAAACAACAGGAAGAGAAGCTAGCGAAACGGATCCTGCCAAGCTGACAACGTGCTGCTAACTAGGCGCTAGGCGCTCACACTATCGCTTGCTTATCTAGCCGCCCAGCGCCAAGACCAGCCTACTAATATATCCCTGACCAGGCTCCCCACAACACCCCACACCACCTTTGCCCGCCGTGAGTCTTAGCGCGGCATGTTGATATGAGTTTTTGTGGTATCTATTTTGCGGGTCGATAATTGTAGGGCAAACCCAATTTGCAGTCACTTGCGAGAATTTTTGCACCCGCGCGCGTGAGCGGACCCGATCGAAATTCAAGCTTCACACCCCCGCGCTCGCGAGGTGGCCCACTGCTAGTACTTGGGTATTTAAACACCCACACCAACCCTTTTATCGGTGGTTTTCTTTTAATCTTTTACATAAAACGGACGGACGGACAATATCTGATTGTTTATTGTGTTCTCACAACTAATACACTTCACACCACGGAAGGCGAAACGTATTTTTGCGACAATAAGTAACGGGCGCGCGATATTCGAAGAGATCTTGCTGTGAAGATGTCGGCTCCTAACCTCGGTAGCATTGCGAACGATTTACAGTCTATATCGAGGAATTTCTCAAGCTTATGTCTGGAACTAAGCAAGCTGGAGAGCTTGCCGTCGGTGGAATTGCTTACACAAATAAAGATTTTGAATGACTCCATTGGCGCCAAAGAAGAGATCCGAAAGGTTGCCGATTCTGTGAAGGCCATTGAGGAGAAGTTGGATAGGCGGTTGGATGCGTTAATTGCAGACGTGAAGGCAGTCAAGGGTAGTGTTGAGTCGTTGCAGAATCGTTTGAGCGGTGTGGAGAAAGCTCACGCGGCGCAGAAAATTCAGACAACGACTGATGCACGTGTTTCTGCAGTGTATTTTTCCTTTATGTTTCTGTTCATATACACACTATGTAGTGTTTTGCTGATATATATGTGTTTATAGGGAGTATAATTGCTATGCTGGGTATAAGAACTCGAAAAATCCCGGTTATTACGAGCTTGTTTGTTTTCTGTCGGACGATAATGAGTCTGTTCCGAATTTTCCTTCGGAACTTGATAGTCTAAGTTGTTAGTACTTTGTTATTTCATATGTTATTTTAAGCTATAGCTAATTTAATCGTGATGTTAAAATAGCAAATGCAGTAAATTATAAGGGCGTTAAAATTGAATTTTCCTGGGAATGAAAGACAGCGGAAAGAGAGACTGGAGTAGGTGGTGGCCGTAGCATGAAATCGGGTGGCAGAGTTTTGAGTCTTTTTCACGGTATCTATTTTGATATCATCTATTGTTTCGGAGGGCCCCACGAAGTGGGGGGGTGTAGCCCAACATGTGTATCTACTATGATGAATAGAATTTGATGGAGGGAGCGGGGCGACCGGTGGTATTAATACTTTATTTTTGAGTGAATAAAGTCTTTTAGCCATCAACGAATAAAAAATTATTTATTCCCAAGACTTCCAAGACATGCAAGTTGGATGCCAGTAGGATGTGATATAATATTTTCAACCATAAGACTTGAAGGTAGGCAGGAGATATACTCAATCCTTATGCCTATGATCCCCCTAGTCTCAGAGTACTTGTGAGCCCTTACGCGCGCCAAGGGGCAAACAGATGCGGCATAGTCTTGGGAATTAATAATTGTTTGTTCGTTGCCTTTCACACCCGCGGCTAAAAGTCTCTAATATCTCTGTTTTCGCTGATTTCGTTACTTACGTATGTAAATATTAAGGCGGTTGACGTTGTGTTGGTTGCATCCAGAGATTGAATAAAAAAAAACACCTCTGGAGGTGATTATTTTATTAGGCCCAATCGGTCAACTGAATACAGTCGCAACTCGATATGCCGGATCTCAATACCCCGGATCCCTTGCTGTCCCGTACGAAATCCTCTGGGATTTTTACTCCTATTACTGCAAAATCAATTTGCTATCCCGGATCTTCTGCTATCCCGTACGAAATCCTTAGAATCTTGGCAATCCGGCATATCGAGTTGCGACTGTACTCTCGTTCCCCACCCAGCGAGTTCACTGCCAATCGAGTCCGGGTGTCTCACTACATCGCAATTGCAGAAAATATGATGGATCACATTGGGCTAGGGTTTTGGAATATCAAGTTCAACTTGAAGGTGAGCGGTCGCTAGATCTAGAGATTCAAAGTTCTTGCTAACTCATCGCTATAGGAAATATTTTGCATGCCCGTACTCTACCACCTAAAACTAGAACCTAGACAGCTGGTACTCTATATCTTTCCAGTTCCTGCAATCTTCATAGCCCGGTATCCTGCTTAGAGTGTTCATCCTCGTTCTTCTCTACTGTACGTACTACCTCAATAGCCATTACACGATGGAAAGAAATCTAGTAGGAACCCAACAAACTAGCGGAGCATACCAAAAAGGTCAGAAAAAGTTGAGGAATCTAATAGGACAGCGGGATTGATAATACCAGCTACTCAATTTCCTCTTTATCCACAAGTTCCATGGGTCCGCTACCTTCAGAAGAATAGTCTTCGCTCTCTGAGACCTCTGAATTGGAGTTGGCTGATCGGTTCAGGTTGATTTTGGCAAGTTCCGATTCTTTTGCTTTTATTTTTTCTTCATATCCATGGGCTTTTTCATATTCTGTTGTGACTTCCTCTTGCAATTGAAGGATTGTTTTAAAAACTCGGGATTTTAATCCTTTTTCCAATTTCACTGCCCGTACTTGCTCTCTTCTTTCTTTCTCACTTGCTGTTAGTGCTTGTACTTTCTCCTCTCTAACCTTCGCTATAGATATCTTTTTCTCAATATCTGCTGCTCTACTGAAAGCGCCGTCTCGCATCCGCTTCAGCCCCGAAAGTTGTCCTTCAAGTTCGGTATAGGTTGCTTGACTTTGAGCTTCAACAATTCCTCGGATCTCTTTAACACTTGCAAACGCTCGACCCTGCAAAAGAACTTTCTTGCGTAAACTTTCTTTTCTCTTCTTTCTGTTTTCCTCTTGTTCCAAGGAAACCTGTTTTGAAACCTGACGCTGGATATGAGTTGTTGCTAAATAAGACTGTGCAGACTGAAAAAGTCATTCGACCTCATTTAAAACCGTTTCCACATGCTTTAGGGCCCTTGGGGTTTTTGGATAAGGAATTGATTTGATATTTTGTAGGACTCGCTCCCCTAAACGGTTCAAGGATTTAGGAGTTTCAGGTATTGAAGCAGTCGGATTTGTAGGAAGTATAGGTAAAGTTGATATAGTTGATATACGAGACTGTATATAGGGAGTAGGATTTGATAGAAAAGAGAGATCTAAAGATGAAGGAGTATTTGAAGTTGTTGAGCTGGACGGATATAGAGTATCGGCATTGGCAAGACAATCAGAAGAAGAATCATAGTTTGGAAGCCGTTTGAGTACTGATAGTCTATTCAATGGGTAAATACCTGTCATTTGAAAGAACTTTTCGATTATTTCAGGTCTAAAAGCCTGTTTCCGAGCCTTTGAGAGAACAGGCCAAAAGTCGTATTTAGACATTCCAAATCTCCGAGCAGCAAAGCGTTCTCCTACCGCAAGTTTGAGTCTGTCGTCCATGTTCAAATTGATAGTATCGGAATGGTTTGGTTCTGACATCTTGGTTCTTCGCAGTGCTTGCTAGGGTCTTTCAACAACTATTGACGCCTAAGACGTTGAACCAAGACCTCACGTGTGCTGGCTTGCAGGAACTAGCATGCTCAGACTCGGTTGGCAATGAACTCGCTAGGTGGGGAACGAGGGTAGACCAGCTTGCCCATAAACGAGCACGGCCCATCAGCGAGCGTTGCCTGCAATTTTTCCCGTTGCAACGGATGCTACCCACCAAATTTTGGGTGTACGCTCGTTGAGGGGCTGCGCTCTCTGATGGGCAAGCTGGTCTATTTGCTTACCCCCAAATCAACCGAACTCAACCCGGTTTATATAGGTCGGCCTAGATAGCCCATCACTCGTTGAGAGAGTGGGTGTGCCAACTCCGCAAAACCCCGCCCGCCCTCACACAAGAGGCCGGGCCGGTAGTCCACTCACAGCGCACTCTATCCCGACACAATAGAGCGGTGGAGGGTCGGGCGGGAGGCTTGGCTCACGAATGGGAATTCTAACCAAAAGATCTGCATCAATTTGCTATTCTAGTAAAAGCTGCCAAGCCTCGCCATACCCTCCCTCTCGCCCGACCCTCCACCGCTCTACTAGATATTACTAGATGTTGCGCTGGACATAGACGACTGATTGGTCACGTGGCGCTGACTGATAGAGAGGAGCCTAAATGGAGCGATTTGGCCAATAACCTCTGAAGCTAAATAAGATCAAAGTTTGGGAAACAGGGATTGGCCAAATCACTCTAATGCCTCATTTTGTTCCTGTTTCCATCAGGATGTGTGTATCATCCCCGGCTAGACATGCTCAGGGCCCGTTTGGCAACAGGCCAAAACGGAGTTTTTACCTTGTAAACTCCGTTTCAACGATCTTTCTGTTAGGCCTTGATGCTTGGAAATTCCATTTTGTCTGGTTGCCAAACGGGCCCTAAGTCTTACTCCATTCATTCGAATTCTTGAAATTATGATGCTAGCCTAGGAGTATTGTTCTAATACTCAAATGAGTGTTAGTATATACCCCAATATATAGTGATAGCGCCCTAGTCTAGCTAGGCACAAATCCTTTTTCTAAATAGTGATGGGCACGAGACAAGTTATCTCGAGACCTTGCCCCGAGGCTCTATCAACAACAGGCACTTGTCTCGAGACTTTTGAGACTGGAATGAAAAAATATACAAGACAAGACAAGACCTGTCCAAGTCTTGTCTCGTGCCCATCACTATTTAGAAATAAAGGCTTGGTATTATTATCCCTTAGTCTGTCAGTAAATGCTGACCCCCCCAGAAGATGTGCGTTTACTAGCAGATCCCCTTATCACATAATAGATCTTCCATATAAATTTCACTCCTCTATTATAGGGTCAACATTGACATGTTTCTTACTCCCAGTATCTTACCCTTGTATATTTGACGGGACCCTAATCCAGACTGCAGGTACGCCGTACGCGCACGTCCACAGCCAATCGTCCAGGATCAGGGTTGCCACATTCAGGCATCCAACTACAAATGGGGCGTCTATTTTTGGCGGCTTTCAGCCAAAGCTCCACACTTACCTACCCCACCATCACATTGACACTCACGATCTACAGTTCTCCCTACACCTCTGACTTTATTACGAATATTCAATACAGGAGTGAACAGGGAAGTGGACGCCATGCAGATTCCCAACTCCGACGACGAGATTCAAGTGAGTGAATACGAGGACCACGAGAGCGGAGCTGGCTGCCAGGCTGGCGTGCCGCTCAACAATTTCGACCGTGGGGAGGAGGCGGTGGCGGTATACCGAGCGGAGGAGGCGGCAGTATATCGAGAGCCTCCAGTGCCCGAAGGCTCCGGAGGGGCAAGCGCGGCCGACCCAATTGCAAACTCCATGCTCTGGACATGCGACATCTGCGACATAAGCGTCAACATCTTTACACGCGACGACCACCTTGCCAGCTGTTCTCACATCCGTGCAGCGAGGATAACGGACGGTGTAGCAAACGTACTGCCAGCGGCAACAGCTCCGCCGGCATATCTGCCTATGTGGCGGTGTGTGATCTGCGATGAGGAGATGTCAATCTTCTTGCGGGAGGATCATGTGGCGGGGAAAGCGCACGCACATATGGTAAGGCAACAGATGCGCGAGGAGGGATCTGTGGTGTCTGATGCGTCGGCGGGTGGTGGGCTATATGGTGATCCTGCAGAATCGCAGAGCTCCTTCCCGCGCCTGCAGACACCCGAGTTCTATACAGCTTCCTCATCGTACAAGCTGCGCAAGACGTTCTACTGCATCACCTGCGCCGGCGAGTTTAATCTCGCCACTGAGGGGCTACATTCCATCGACAGTCTGACATGGGAGTGCACTCTATGCGTCAGGACACTGCACCACGCAGCCAAGGAGATACATCTACAGAGCGAGGGCCATCTTGCAATGCAGAGCTGCCCACGGAACATCCACTGCGAGGTGTGTAACACGAGCTGTTCGCGGGTGGAGTGGGAGACGCATGTGGAGGGCGTGGGGCACCAGGTGGCTCTAGCAAGGATGGAACTAGAGAAGCAGTATCGGAAAGGGCTGGAACAGATCCAGAGGGGGGAGGCGGCGGCGGCGTTGCCTCGTGGGGTGGCCACTATGAGCATTAGGGAGGGGGCGGAGGTGACGGCGGAGGTGAAGGAGAAACAGGCCAGGGAGAAGGAAAGGGAGAAAGAGAGGAAGAGGGAGCAGGAGACAGTGAATGAGAAGCAGAGGGAGGTGGTGAGAAACAGAGATCCAGGGTGGGATAGAATGTTCAAAATGCACGAGGAAAGGCAAAGGGAGAGGGAGGAGGAGATAGAGGAAGGGGAACGGAGAGCGAAAGAAAGAAAGCAAGAAGAGGCAAGGGAAAGAGAAAAGCGAAAAGAAGAGGCAAGGGAAAGAAAAAAGCGAAAAGAAAATGAAAGGCAGAAGGAAAAGCAGAATGGCATCGACCAATGGGCATGCGATGTTTGCCACGAACCCCTCCTTGGTGTCCTCCTAAGCAACCATCGCTTGTGGCACTGCAAGGCCACTGTCACGTCCAGTAACCAGCACCACCACCGACAGCCACCACCCACCCCACAGCTACCCTACGAAACCTTCTTTTGCGAAACCTGCGAAAAGCGATCCGGCCCCACCGGCCGCCCAGGCCACCCCGAAGGCCGGGAGCGCCCCGAAAAGGCCGCCGCGAAAGCCCAAGCCGAAGCCGCCGCGAAAGCAAAAGCAAAAGCAAAGGAAACAGCCGAGCCGCCCCCGACCCTGTCCGCGCCGGAATCCGCGCCTCGACCCGATTCTGTGGGGCAGGTAAGCTGCGACTCGGAATGGGTGACGGTCTCGGGGCAGAAGTTCCACTGCGCGGCGTGTAAGCGGGATGAACAGGTTGAGGGGATAGAGCGGCATTTGAGGGGTAAGGGACATAAGAGGAACGTCAGGCTGGTCAAGGAGGCACGAATGGGGGGGTGAAGATGTGTCTATTTACCGGGTAGGAGTTGCTTTGGTTAAAAGGGGCTAGGGGTGTGAGAAAGGAAGTTGGATGGTGACTGTTTTTTTTGTTTCTCGTTCTTTCTTTTTTTGAACTCCCAGCAATAGCTTGGTACGGGTCATTCATGGATCATGTATAGTAGCGCTATCAATTGTTAACCGATTTGCTATAATGGCGGTTGTTGCTTGTTTAAGGAATAAGTGACCATGTCATGAAGACTCAATCTTGGAGCTTCGTATCAGGTTTGTTTCGACTTCTAGTAGAGGGTTTCTTTTTTTCACTCAGCTTTCGGCGGTCTTATCTCCATGCCCGGCAACAATCACATTAAATAACCCACCTTATCATCATGATGTGGTCCAGACAAGAGGGGATGCAACGAAACCTTGGGATCTAGGGGAAGTATTCTGCCGACTCCTCACCTGCCAGGATCCACAGGCGGTGTTCTTGCTGGCAAAACGTACGGTATAAGGTACCGCCCCCCGACACATGAAGTTTTATATTCTTTTCTCATGTCTTTTTCCCATGTCTTTTCCTCATCTCCTTTTCCCATGTCTTTATCGCATTTTTCTTATGTCATTTTTGTGTAATTTTTTAGAGAAAGTAGGACGTAGGTACTTGAAATGGAGATGGAGATGGTAATGCAGGTATAGATACTGGTGAAGGCAAGAGTTGGAGGCGACTTGTCTCATGAATGGCAATATCACCTAGACTGCCCTTCCCATCCACCACCATCCCATTTTCATAAGCGGCACAATGCGAGCGCAAGCTGATACTTCCATGTGACTTGGGCGGTTGGGACTGGGGCTTGGGGGAGAAGGGCGGGCTGATTGCTCCTAGTTACAACTTTCTAAAGCATCCCCAGACCCGAGCAAGGAAGAAATGAAAAATACACACAATCAAGCAGTGAAGAAAACGATAGGGAAGATAACATACATCATTATAGGAAAGATAAATAAGGAAACTCGAGGAACCCTAACCTAAACCTTTTAGATACCGACACAGAAGCCGGGTATATCTTAGCACCCCGACACTCCCCATTTCCCATGTCGAGGCCTGAGTCGTGGTACCGGACCCTGAAATGTGATATCGGGGACATAATAAACCTTATTTTCCCGTCGTGGTCCAAAATGAACTCCGCCGGGGGCTGAAAAGAACAGGAAAGTTCCGCTGGAGGCTAAATATCTTTTGTAAATCACCACTGGTATTGATATTGAGTTCAACCCGCTCTAAACGTTCTTTTTTTCCTCCTTCACTTGAGTTAACCTATAATCCTCACTAAACTACTTAGTAAACTCGTCGAATGAGACCGGTATTCATATGCCGATAAATTCACCGATGCATTTCCCGGTGATGCATTCATATACACGTTTACGTACTTAGGCCCGTACCCAGCCCTCCTACCGGAAGGGCTGGAGCATCATTGTTCCGGCTTTTGGTGACACCAGAAAGGCTCCTGTCGCGGTCGGAGGGCGTCGGAGCTTTAGTCCCCCGTCAGAGTTCATTTTGGGCAAATAAGCCTCCGGCGGAGTTCATGTGGACATGGGAGGCCTCCTCTTGACCAATCGTACCCGTAAGGCGGGTGTTCTTACCTGCCGAAATATCCAAAGGCTTGGCGTGGGTTAGGGCTGCAAAACCCACCAGAACAATTTCCCTAGAAAGCGGCAGTATGCCAGTTTTGCAAGGGCACATACATATGTACTCGGGTCAGGCAAATAGAACCTGAACATAAAAACGCGCTAGCAGGGGTCAAAGTGGTTGTTACCAGAAAAACGATGTTCAGGTTCTTCTTGCCTGACCCGAGTACCTACCTACACCATATCGCGCCTACAGGTTATGCATATCAAGCCCTCCGGGAGCCACCTAGACACCCCGGACGAGTGGAAGTCAAGATTTCAACTCCGGTGTGGAGTCGATATGCTTCCCGGGAGCGCTCAAATGCCATTACTGGTTGTATAAATTACATGAAACCTTTGCTGCCCTCTGGACCGGAATAGTAGACTTCAGATTCTGATCGGTACAAGCACAGATAGAAGGCTTGGCATTTATTTCAGGTGGCGTTTCACGCGCTATCACTCGATGTGGGTCGCCCTCCTTTATACATCTATGCAACGTGAAGATTATGACATCCTCCATGTCTTCCCCACATCCCTCGACAACATCTCAGACAACAAGAGCCCAGTCCCCCCCTATCAACCGTTGCCTTCCATCCCCACCCCCGAGTGCACCTGCATATATACACAATTCAACTGTTGCCTCTAGATCTTATAGTCGTCCCGGTCAATCGCACATCAGACGACAGCACCATAAATTACAGGGTCAGTAACCTCGCCTACCTCGACCTCGCCGATACCCCAAGTTACCAGTTTTGCATAGTATTAGCTAAGAGTTTCATTCATCTAAGGGATAGCAGATTCATTTTATATGGGGACAGAGGGGAAGTACAGGGATACGTGTATTATTCTAAGAACTCCCGTCCATTAGAGTACACTTGTCCTATCCATTATAGACCCACATCTCAAATAGCCATCTCAAGCAGCCACTCTGAACCTAGCCGAAAATTCCAACTCGAGCCTCTCTTTTGCACATGGCCCTTCGCTAATCTCTCTTATCATATCCATCCCCGGTGGAAAATCATGCTCGAATACTGGCTCTCCGGCACCCCTCAGGTTCGCAAGCACAGACTGCCGAAAGTGCCACCGCAAAAGCCTATCAGACACTCTATGAGGATCCGCCGGATCTCGACACACAGGGTCTATATGCCGTCCATCTACGCCTAGAATATCTATAGTACCAAACACCACAATCTTGTAATTGTCCTATAATCAGTCAGCACTGAGGATATCGACCCTAGAACTCTGGAACTATGACTCACATCCGGATTCACCGAAACAAGATACTTATCAAATGCCTGGTGCACGTCCGCTTTGAGCAGAAGCCCATTTTGACAGGAGTTGATTTTTGACAGCCCCGTAGTATCGTCCATATCCGTGATGCATCCGCTATAACCCCACTCGATCCACAGATTTTCCTTCTCCAGTGGAAAAATATGTGCAGCTTCGAACAATGTCCAATCGAATGGAGCCATCCTGTTCACCACACCCGTGATAACACACTTTCCGTCACGAGCCCGGATTCCTTCACGGAACTCTTTGTCTCGACCCGATACATTAAACGACATAATGCGTTGCACCCACGGCTCGTCACTGACACTAATCGTACCATCACAATAAACATCGTATATCCCAAGCTGCAGAGGATTGTCGCTCACCGATACCGTCTCGCCCGAGGCTCTATGTTGAACACGTATAGGCTGAGTCCCAGTAATAATAAGAATGATCCCTAGCATATGGAGGAAATTTGATTCTGTAACCGAGCCATTCTGAATGAGACCACCGAGAGCAGCATCACCAGGATTGGTAGCGTCGTAGAAGTGTACGTTGCGAAAGTGTGACCGATTTGACGCCATGAATGAATAGAGGACTAGAAAGGAAGGTTACCAGAGGGTGGGCAACACCCCTCTAAATACCTGTGGCTCCTCCATCGATCCCAACCTTCCCGATTAGGTAACCTTCCTCATTAGGCAACCCGGGAACGTTCCCAGTTCTCACGTTTACTCTAGTGGTATGGAAAATTTCGCGTTACACTCCGCAAAATTCAAGCAGCCGGAGCGATGGTCCAGCGTTCCCAGCGCGGGGGCCGGAGGGGGAATCATATATAGATACTCTACAATGGAGAAGGCTGTAAATAGCCGAGAACCCCGGCGCTCTCCGTTTCCCATGTCGGAGCCTGGAAATGTGATGTCGGGCCCCCAATTGCGATTCCGGTATCAAAATAAACCCCATTTTTCCGTGGAGGCCAAAGTACACCTGGTCGGGGGCTAGGAAAACCTTGATTCACAAGTCGGAGGCTAAAGGGGCTCCGCTAGAAGCTGAAAAAAAACCTTATTTTTATATATTTCCGCTCCGGCAGCCCTCCGACAGCTCCCCGACGCGACCCCGACAGCAGCCCCCCCCGCCCCCCCGCGGGGCGCCGGAGAGCCCCAAGTACTTCCGCAATAAATTTTCACTAAAAGTCGGAACGATAACGCTCCAACCCCTCTAGATCTGGTAGGAGGGCTGGGCACAAGCCTAATAAAGTACCAACATTAGCCTCATTAAGACAAAGAATATATCACATATCTACATGTCTATATACTACAGTACGTCCCAGAAAATATGAAAGTGCAACATCTCGATGCGGTTTGGTTGGTCGGCTAATGGGAGAGGGCAGTTGACTAAGCACCGCCAAGAGCTTAATATTTAGACAAAGAGGTGGTTAGCGCCACTTCCCATATAGGCGCGCTAATGGCAGAAAGTATAATAGTGAGACATGTGTGAGACAGAATCTACGTGATTTGAGATTGATGCCAAGAGTTGATTATTTGGGCACAGAGGTGGTTAGCGCCACTTCTTAGGCACGGTACAGCCCTGTTCGAAAAGTCCTGGCACCCTACTGTATTCTGTCTGTTTACGAATTCTAACCCACCAACAACCATTTCTCCTGCGCATACTCAAAATTGATAGGTATGGCCGTAATGAAGATATTGTAGCTCTCTGTTATTATAGTCACAGTAATGGGAGAATTAGAAAACAGAAGAAACACCCTCGTACTTTTGACCCGGGGTGCCAGGACTTTTCGAACGGGGCTGTACATCAAATCTAAGCAGGTTAATCCCTATACTTTACCGCTGGATACTGTGCCGAAGGTCTCTGAGCGTACAGTTGAAAATATCGGACGGAACGCCACCAGAATGCGCGTTTGCAGGCAAAATTGTGGCTAGGGTATCCGATGACCTTATTACCCACCGCTTTACGTTGATACTGAACCGATGAATTTAATAACTGTCCCATTTATTGACCTGACTATTGTGTTTCTATACAGTTCTGAAACAATAAGTGTTCCCAAAGATATTATACCCTATTCGTTACTATTGCTAAGATGTCCACTATTAAATGTACAAAATGCAAAAGAAGTGTATTCAAGAATATAATCTCGATTCAGAAGGCCATCTGCGCTAGAACGTGAAAACTGTTTAGTAAGTAGTTATAAGACAGGAAAGGAACGTTTGACATCTACATCCTCTCAAGATAGTAATGTAAGGATACTACTCCACTCCTAGCTGTAGTTGATTATGGAAACCGCGGCAGACAGAAGCCGTGAAAATATGCCTCCCAGCAATGAAGTAGCGGTCATTCTTCTATATTAATACGGTCAAGCAAGATTTTTCAATATAGTTCTTGCTTACCAGAACCCTACAGAAAATAATCTACTCAGTATAATTAATCCAAATCATGCTGGGAGGAAGGTTGACCTACTCCAGAGGGGAGTGGGCCCATTACCATAGCCCAAGGGCTGGATGTAATTAATGAAGTAAACAAAAAAAAAATCCAAATCATGCTGCCTCTATGCCATTGCATTACGTCTTGTTGTGATTTGGGTTACCATCGGAGTTTAGACCCACCAAATGATAGAGTTGTATGGAAAAATCTCCAAATAGGTCAGCGAGCTTTTTACGGGTAAATTTGACTCTTTGATTCTTTGATGAGAACAGGTCTCAGTTGTTTGCTACTATAGTTTGCTTGTTATCAGGGCTGTTTTGTAAATTAAACCTCCTATATTCACCAATTTTACTAATATACTTCACTCATTACTACCTGCACTTGGAGCTCGCGCAGCTCGCGGTCGCGAGGTGACCTACCCCTAATTTACTATTCTTAGGGGGTGTAAGATTATAAGCTTCTTTCCGCAGAGTAAACTATAACCGCTCCCGCATCAGTATCTAATCCCGGTGAAGCCGCTTTCCATCATGGAGGGGCTTGTTTTGGTATCCTGAAGTCAATGGTAGTGCATAGAATCCCCCTTTCTTGGCAAACATACACTGTCTGGCCCTTTCAGGCGACTTGGAACACCACGAAATCAACTACATGGCTTCACCTTGGTCTTAGCTATCATCAATACTATTCGGTGCTATATAATATTTAGCAATAGATACCTTGAAGCGCTTGATAGGGTAGGAAGCATGCCACATCCGATTGGTAAAAAGATAGGTTAGTCAGATATTTTCATGACGGTGGTAGCCGTGGTAGTAGAGGGTGCAGCATTCTGTGAGCTATATCACGAAGCTAGCTAGTTCTCATAACCATGTTTCAGAAATGTGATCGACTGCCACTTTCCAAATGCAACCGACGGTGGACGTTATGTGTTTTGTGGCCATTCCCACGCTTTTTGGACCTGGCGACGAAAGGTTGCCAATTTCATTAGAGCGTTTGAGCCAGCGACCACAATAGTCGTTAGCACTAAACTGAATACCCAAGACTTTGGTGCTTGAATTAGGGGGGTCCTTGGCCTGCATGCTATGAGGAATACTCGCACAAGAATTGGTATGCTAAGTATTTGACCGCGTATTCCTAAGCACGGAGTCCAAAAGGTGATATGCGATATGCAATCTGCATGTATTTAGTGTTAACGACCCTCGCGGCCGCTGGTAAAAAGACTCTATCGCCCTGTAGCTCCAAATCACAGGGCTTGGCATATCCCCTGGTTTAGAACTTGATCGCCGCCAGCGAATGTCGCTTTGATTGTCGCTTCTGCATGATCATATGAGCGAGGAAAATGCATGCATATATAGCAGTGTAATGTTGGCAAGGGATACTATATAACCCTAACCCTCTCTTTCCATAGTAACGGGTGTTGAGTAAGTGACCAGAATCCGACGTGTATTTCGCCTTCTGAGGCTGGGAGTCAATTTCTGGGATTTGGTCTTTCGCTTAGCTGTCGAAACATGCTGAAAGACTGGGGCGGGCGATCACCAGCCTTGGTTCTAGCCCTGTTAGCTGAACAGAGAGCTCTGATTACATGTGAAGGAGCAATATTGATATCACGCGGAAGCAGCTGTCGCTGACACCACGGCACTACCGGCAGAGATTCCCGGCAGGGTGGCTTGACACTACTATCAGCTACCACTCGCACAATTTAGAAAAAACACACATCGCGGTTGATGTCGAAGGTTAATCCTAGTATACGATCTATTGATTTTGAGAATTGGATATGCCGGCGGCGGTAAGCACGAGACAAGGCGAGGCGAGACATGAACAGGTATTGACCCTGTCAATTTAGAAAGGTATCAAACCTTGGGTTGGAAGGGGTCAAGAAAGTATGGACAGTTCTTGTTGGCTCCCCCAGGTCTCATCCTTTTTTGCTAAAGGTCTCGATACAGAATCTCAAGATAGCATGTCTCGTACGTGCCAATGACTAGGCGAAATATAGTGGTAATAATGATTGACATCGTCTAATAAGCTCCCAGCGGGGTTGTTAAGCTGACAATGATACTTCTAAAATAATCCTGTCACGGGTTCAGTTGCTTTGTTGTATCGCTGGAGCCATGGTCCAGCGTACATGTAATACTAGGGGTAGCCACCTCGCGACCGCGAGTTGTAGGGACCCGCTCGTCCTGGGCCTCTACAGCTGCTATTGGGGCCACGGCCCCCCTCCTCCCCCTCCTCCCTCCATTTCCCACCAGTTAGCTACATGATAATTGCCATATAAAAATGATTTTATTCGATGGAAGATCTTGATGCGCAGGTACAGTTCATAGGCTAGTATTCGCACTTGTTCTGCATAGGGAAATTTCACAAATTAAATTTTTATTCATTTCAAAATTAAATGTGTACATGTGTCCAAAAACCTTCACTGCAGCACTGCCATGCTCGATTCGGTAATGGATATATATCTAAAAAATAGCCTCGAACGGATTCCATCAGCAAGCTCAACTTGTGACTGAACCCTCCCAACAGTCTCCCGGGTCCCCTGAGAGTCTCCCGAGACTCCTGGGGATTTTTTGGGTCTTCTGGGGCTCAGGAGACATCAGGAGACAGATCAAGTCTTGCTGATGTCCCTAATTCAGACTTGTGTCGTGGACGACTCTTGCTAGGCAATGACGCTCTACAGGCTCCCACTAATCCTCAAACATATACCACGCCCCCAAAGGTTGGTAATGCATCCAGCAGTTTGCATGTCAGTGCTCTTTATTAGTACCCGCGGCTGCCAGTACAGCGGCGTTAAAAGTACCCTCGTCGGAACGTGTATCAATCCAAAAGAATGCTAAGTGGGGGTTACCCACCTTTAAACATCAATGAAGGCATAGAGATGAAGGTCTGGAGGTAGGGATGTGGAGGTGAAGGGTAGCCTGATATACGGGTCCCCAGCCCTAACCCTGAGGCACTAAACCGGGTAACCCTCAGGCGTGCAAACCGGGTAACCTGCCACAATCAAACCGGGTAATCTGCCACAATCATACCGGGTAACCTGCCACAATCGAGCCGGGTAGCCTGCCGGGCGCGCGCGCAAAAAGACCACTTTCCAGTAGAAGATCAAGCGGTCCAGTAGGTGTTGTATATCATAATAGATCTGCGGACTCCTACATTTCGTATGGTGTTTCTATTGTGCTAGATATGTACACTACCGGTCCTGGTTATGATTCATGATGTATGTGGGCTGGGCGCCGTCTCCTCCCTGGTTTTCGCTGGTACGAATGAGCCTTGGCGCCAAGTCGTTTAGGCTGGTTAAGAGATGGTAGTAAGTAGGTCCACGCTTGTAGCGCTGAAGAACGGAGGGTGGCCAAGATGGCAGCCTCAACTTGGAAATCTCCTAGCTCATGGAACAATGTCGAGTGATATACCATGGCCGAGTGATAATATATGACCATATCGTGGTGAACAGGTGCTACAATAACTTGACACATCGCTCGCCCCGTCCGGGATTAGGTGGGACGCGGCAAGCGTTACCAAGCCCCGACAGCTTTCAAAGCCAGCATAACTCACCCTAGCTAACTGGAAGATATCCTAGTCACCCACTATATGCATGTAGCGAGGAAAAAAGACGGCTCAATCCGGGAGTGGCAAACGCTCGGCTTAATGTACTGGGACAGACTACGATAGATGGTGTGTCGGACTGTATATCTGTGTGTATGAAATCATGGAGCATCACTCGACGCCAAGAACTCTCCTTTCCGAGGTTATGCAGGTACGGGGCACGCACCGATGCCAAGCCACCAAGCACCTAATCCCGCAATGACGAACGGGGCCGGGCTGAGCAGGGTGAATAGAGTCTTTTATCCACGGGCGTTCGAGCGTTGCAATGAGAAATCGAGGTAGAAGAGCTAGGGCCCTGGCACATACATGCAGCTTGCATGAGAACTTGGTCTAAATAAGTAATATCTCAATATCAGGCGGGGTGAGTTGGGAAGTATAGGTTGGGGTTGAGAAGCGGAGGTAGAGAAAGATCAACACCACAATCATTTCAACCTCAACCCCATCCAACCTTAACCGTGCTCTCGCTATTGAGGATTTCCGATCTAGAACTATACCTTTCTTCCTATAATCACATACAATGAGTAGAAATATTCTTGAAGAGGTTCCTGTCCAGCATCGGGAGATACTACAAAGGTCCAGACCCGAGTTGATGTTCCTCTATCTGACAGAAACTCTTTTCTTCTGTCAAGCTCCTAGAAAGTGTCGCATCGATTTCTCTACTTTGACCGACCATGAATTTGTCCACTTTACCCGATTCAGCTCATACGACATTGTCTCAATATCTACTCTACTTCGGCTACCCAAAAAGTTCACTATTCCTGCTGGTTCCCCTTTTACCGGTCAAGAAGCCCTCTTCCTACTTTGCGCTCGTCTTGCTTGGCCAACCCGTTTGGAAACCATGCAATACATGTTTGGATATCATTATACCGCAATATCTCAATGTGTAAACTGGATTTTACAGTTTATTTTACAACATTGGGACTTCCTTTTGACAAACTTCGATTCAGGCCATTTGTCACCCAACCGTCTACAACACTTTGCACAAAAAATCAGAGAGAAGGGTGCTCCTCTAGATAAATGTTGGGGATTTATCGACTGTACTATACGGAAAATATGCCGACCATCTAAATGGCAGCGTGACTGTTATAATGGCTATAAACATATGCACGCTCTTAAATATTCAGCTGTCAAGTGTCCAGATGGTCTCATTTATCATTTATATGGTCCATTGGAGGGAAAAAGAAACGACAATTCGCTTTTATATGAGAGTGGGCTTCTGGATCGCTGCTATAAGCATGCAAATAGTTATTACATGTTTGGTGACCCCGCATACCCTCTCTCGACGGTCCTACTATCTCCTTTTAGTCATTTGGTACGTGATTCGACCGAAGATGAAAAATGGTTCAACAAAAGTATGAGTGCATGTAGAGAAGCGGTAGAATGGGGATTTGCAGATGTGTTAAGACTGTGGACATCATTAGACTTTTCTTCAACTCAACGTCTATTTAATTCTCCTGTTGCAACTCAGTATCGCGTTGCAGTACTGCTTACAAATATTCATATTTGTCTTTACGGCTCAGAAACTACTTTATATTTTGATTGCGCTCCACCGTTACTGAAGGACTATTTAAAATGTACTTAAATCATTATCCCCTTATATCCTTCAAGTTTAAAATTTCAAGTATATTCCTCAACAAGCCTCTGATCTCATCCCTATATTCCACCTCCCGTTCATGGTATGATTGTGTCAATTGTTCCTATAACGCTGGTAATGCAGTTGATGGAATGCTTCGTCCGTGTCTATTAGAAGTAGTTGAGCTCGTTGGAGGAGGAGAAACCGCTGTTTCAATTGGTGCACTTAACTGTGAATTGCCGAATTTATTTTCTTCCATAAGTACTACCCGTCCATTATCCAATCTCCTGATTTTCCTCAGTAAACTTGAAGAATATGGACGGGATCTTCTTTTCCTTTGTGAGTTAACTGATTCAACCTCCACCTGTGAAGAAGAATTTAAACAAGCAATAGAAACCCGTCCTTCAAGGGCTGACTGCCGAATGATTGTAGCTCTGTCTCGTTCTTCATCCCTATTTTTTTCTTTTTCAAGTCGCTCCTGTTCTTTCCCCCCATTTACCCTCCGTATATCATGTTGAAGAAACTCCAAAGTAGAGGCAATACCGTTTGCTAACTACTGAATATATTAGTAGAGAGTTTTATAAAGATACCAGTAAAGGTTATTACCATATCGTGTGAAAACAAAAAATCCCTGATTTTGTGGGCTCTTTTGGCAATCTTTCCGCATCTTTTAGGCTCCCCCAACAGCTCGTTCACCTCTTTAAAAGTCATGAACTCTTTAAAAGCTATCAATTCCTTCATCTCGTCCCCAAGAGGAGATCATCATTGACGGTGTGGGAGGCGACCAGCGAAGCTATATGCGATGCGGCTAGATCCGATTTGATTAGATTAGCGCGCTTAGTCTTGCCATAAGTGTAGTTACGTCGCGTGGCGAGAAGAGCATAGGCTCAGCTTTCTTTTATTTATTTTTGCATCGTGAGTACGCTTGTTCATCTATCCAAAACTCCTCTACACATACACAAGCCTACAACGGAGCGAATTCACAAGTTACCACAAGGAGGTCTGGCGGTTTGCTGAAAGTAAATGCTTACCGCAATACCTGTAGCAAGGTCTAGCTAGACCACTCTTGTACTATGTACTGACTCCCCTCTTATATTAACGCAAGACATATCCGCTGCAATAGTCAACATCACCCTTGGTAAGTAAGTACACGACCGAGAATACCTTAGACAGTGTTTTAATTATCGGACTCGTGAATTTATATTAGCCGTTATTTTATAGATACCTGTTTATCTATTATGATCTTTCTGTCCTTTCATTATTATACTTTTGTTTCTTAAAGGAATTAATTACATTACCCGTAGCCTATACAAGCCCCAACCATCCTGGTGAAGTATGAGGTCAATATGTTGCCGAGTTGAGGAAGGATGTGTGGAAGCGCGCCCTTCATGGAGGTGTGAGGATGACTCTCGGCTGCTCTCGGAATAGGAGCGAAAACAGGGAACTATGGGGAATCTTACCACTGGTACAAATCACAGAATGGGTCCAACTCTATCACGGGTCATAGAACAGGCCAAGATGTTTGTTTGGGGATTCCCCGACATCTAGATTGGGGTGTGGCCCAGTCACTTCGCCATTGGATGTTACAGAGGAAAAGGCTGCTTAGCCACTGCATATAACTCCTCTCTTGGGAAGTCGGGGAATCTGCATGTTTCAACCGCCCAAGACATAGCGCGGGGTATTCCTCGCGCCAAACCCCGTCGATGGTTTCCTCCTGCACCCACAGTGTTCATCCAAGATCGCCCTCACTGTTGCAATTGGCGCTTCACGGCCCATCACTCGCTCTATCCCTCCATCGGGTTCTATCCCTCCATCGGGTAATACCCCTCCATACTCGTACTTTCCTGGCGTTTGTAAAGGGGACCACGATTGCGTACAATACTAGATTTTGGGCTTGGCGCGTATTTGTATGGCATGCAATAGCGGTCACTCTCACAAACGTCAGGAACATACGGGTAGTGTTCAAAGAGTCCACAGTGACCGCACAGGGCATTATTATTAATGCGGTTCCCTGGTTGGAGCTGGTGGGGTAGAGGTATGGTGCGGGTCCTATTGGCTGGAGCAGCCACCTAAACCCTGTTTTTAGGCCCCTGTTTCTACATATGTACTAGGGTGTCGCAAAAAGTGATCAGAATCTGATAAGGCAAACACACGCATTCACAACAACATTCACTTATCAGATTCTGATCACTTACCCACCCGAGTACAATAATTTTGCCCACCGCTGGATAAGGTGCCGATCGGCACAGCTACCCAGATCGATAGCCGCCAGGTCCGATTGGAAAGTCAACTATTTCGTGTTACCATCCATCCATATTGACTGCCTGAATTTATTGGGGTGTATGGTAAACCCCAGGCCGCAAGGAAACAAATAATTATCTAGCTACAATCAGAATCTAGCAATATATGTGATTTCGTACGCTTGCTGGGTGGGATATATATACTCTTCTGGCCGTGCCGCCTGGAATTGCCCACCTACATAGCCCTGGACGGTGAGTGCATGGAATGTGCAGTGATCGAGTGTCCAATGTTTCAGAGGGTTGGAGTTGATATGGGGGGGGCGGGGGCGGAAGGTGGCTATATAATAGTACACCGTACAGGGACTTAACTTTTATATATCGAGTCATCATACATCTCTGCTCCGATCAATATCTCTTTACCCCTACCCGCCATGTACGTCTACACCGGCAATTTTACCTACTGTGAATACGCTCAGGAAGAGCTCTTCACACTGGTCCTCCCCCGCTCTTTCAACCTAGGTGACCCCGCCCTCGCCTACTGGCACTGGACCATCTCTGGCAGCGGGCAGCGCAACCAGCCCAGCTTCATGCGCGGCCTCATCGACTCCGTCACCCCCTCTGCCCACACCACAACATTAACGCTCTTTGACAACTCCTATTACCACCTCACACTAATTCTTCCCCACCCCCAGCCTCCCAGCACCCTCCTCATGATTTTCACCAGCCGAAACGGCACCTTCAGCATCGGTACCCAGCTAACGCTACGCCATGCTGACGACGGCCTCGACCTCTGCCGAGTCTACACCGGTGCGCTGACCTACTTCGAATATGCGCTTGCTGTGCCAATCGTGTTTGTGTTGCCAAGTGGCAAGTGGGGGGCGGGTGAGAGGATTGGGGCCTACTGGCAGTGGACGGTGGATGGGAAGGGCGTAAGGAAGGTGGTCGTGGACAATCAGGGCAGTGTGAGTAAGTTTGTGGAGGAGGGGGAGGAGAGGTGGGTAGAGTGTTTTGCGGAGTTGTATTATAGCTTTGTCGGTGTGGTGAGAGGAGAGGGTGAGGAAGAGGGGGGGGAGGAGGTGTGCTTGACAATGTGGAATCAGAGCAGGACGGATAGGAGTTTGGAGGTGGTGGGGAGGTTGCGGTACGTGGGGGTAGGGGGGAAGGTTTGTAGAACTCCCCTCCTATGCGTATACATATTTGAAGAGATACAGAGAGATGGGAGGCTGTCATGGTATATTTCCATTCAGGTTATATATCTCCAGTCACTCAACATACTCTTCATCATATTCATATTCTGTATTTTTATATACTCCTTTAATTCCCCACTAACCGCCCCATCCGGCCCCCCCTTTAGACCCCCGATCCTCTCAGCCCACCCTCTGGCTCCAGCTCCAGCTCCAACTCCACCTCCATACACCCACTCTCCAAGATCAACCCCTCCACCTTCCACCTCACAACCACCTTCCACCCCCACTCCGTCACGCACCCACCGCCCACGCAGGCACCCTCCCCACATCACCCCTCCACCCCACAACAATCCCAAGCTGGCACCTGGACCGACACTCGACTCATTGGCTCCGGCGGCTTCGGCAGTGTCAGTCTACAAACGTGTAGCGACCGCGAGGGCCAGCTCCGTGCTGTGAAAAAGCTCCCGCTGGGGATGCGCGGTATTGACTATCACCGCGAGCTGAGGGCATTGACGTTGTTATCTGATGTACGTATGAGCCTTTTTCTGTGGAGAACGAGACCGAGACTCACGCGGGCGGGGGAAGGGGGATAGAGAGCGGACCTATTCATAAAGTTCCTCGGCTGGTACGAGAATACGGATTTCGTTTACATAGCGATGGAATACCTACACCATGGCGACCTAGCACAGTACATCCAGACCAATCCCGCCGGAGCGTCCACCAATGCCCGCCCAGTAACCATACAGCTGCTTTACAGCCTCGAGATCTTGCACAAGCGCAAGATCTGCCATCGGGACCTCAAGCCACCCGTATCTTCCCCCCCCCCCCTCTCCAATCTTTCCCTCCCACCCGTATCTCCCCACCCCCTGCAATCTTTCCCTCCCACCCGTATCTCACACGTACTAACCCGCACCTCCACCCGTGTGTGGATCGCGATACGGCAGAATGTCCTCCTCGTGGCCCTAGATCCAATCCGCGTCAAAATCACCGATTTTGGCATCTCCAAACAAATGGCCGGCACCCAGCTCCGCACGCACTGCGGGACAACAGGCTATATCGCTCCAGAGATCATGGGGTTTCTGCCGCGCTCGGGCGGGGACTACACAAATGCGGTGGATATGTGGGCGCTTGGCACAATACTGCATGAGTTGCTTGTTGGCGTGATCCCTTTTGCTGAGGAGGAGGAGGAGCGGGATGAGGATGAGGAGGAAACCATGGCGACTGAGAGTGTGGTGTGGATGAGGCAGGTGAATAGCTATATGCTGCATAGGTATTGCAGTGGGTCGATGCCGTTCCCGGAGGAGATGTTGATACAGAGAGGAGTGGGAAGTGAGGCAAGAGAAGTGGTGAGGGGGTTGATGGTGCCGGAGCCGGGGAAGCGGTGGGGGGTGGAGACTGCGCTGGCGAGTACGTGGTTGGCGGGGGGGAGGGCGGGGGCGCCGGAGGGGGAGGGATTGTAAGCCGGGTAAGAAGGTCGGCCGATCAGGATAGGCACACGCGGCGCTTGGCCCGTGGATTTGCTCATGGATTGGATGGTGAAGGTGTAGGTAGTGCGTGCTGGTAAATGTCTGGCCTGGAACGGCTATCTCTGTATCTTCTGGGGCATGTACATACAGCTTATCCTACATATCTCAATCCAAATATATTATAGATGGCCCTACGAAAAGGCAAACAACCCCGTCCCCGCCAGAAAAGTCCCGCACATAGCAACACACACACAAACAATATTACAATTAACGACGGGGAGGACGACGGGCTGATGGCTTAGGTTAGGGCTACAACTCTATCGAGAAATTTACCTTTTGCGGTCGTGTCGCTTGGGTTGATGTGTTTTCTTTCTTTCATTAAGACATAAAATAACAATCTGCTCGGTGGAAGAGCTGGCAGGTGGTGGGGGGGTGTTTAGGGGAGCCCTGCATACAGCGGTTGCCCACGGGACACAGCCGGTGACCTGCGATCCAGCGTTGAATGTAGCTGTTTTTTTTTCTTTGCTGCTAAACACGGTGAGGAGCGGGGTGGTATATTGTAATGAAACTAATCACCGCCATTTTTGTTTTCTAGTGCCATCTCGATACCCGGGACGGGGTGAGATACACTCTGCCTACCTAAGTACCTAGGTATGCGGGCTGTCAAAAATAATAGGGCGACAGGCCTAGGCTTCAGCGCAACAAACTCCCAAATATGACTAACCAGCAAGGCAAAACAAAGTAAATATTAATAAATACTAGAGGCTCTAAATACACCCGTATTCGGCGTTGGGTTCACTAGTTGTGTGGTGTGGGTGAGTGTCGCAGTGCTCGCTAAGCCCAGTCTCCCCGGAATCCGCAATATTAAGAGGCCAATTCCTAGCCAATTTCTTTACCCATCTTGACTAGAGCCAATAGATCAAAGCCAAGATACGACTTTACACCCTACAGTCTATCTTCTTTTACAGGGCTCACCTGGAGTTCTGAGCCAGAAAACCCGAGATAATCCCATGTACACCGACCGCACCCTCTCTTAGCGTATATACCCGTAACGGGCTTTACAGAATGGTGGCGACCCCAGCGCCGGGTGTTGGTTGGAAGGCCATTTCACAGCTGCCGGGAACCAATCGGCTTCTTGCGGAGTCTGTGCGGAGTTAGTAGTGTGTCCAGTCATTGGCTTCCCGCCCATTACCGTGCTTTCGGCTTCATGTATGCGGCGCGGACCCCCGTCGGGCTTTGAAGTGCGGTTGGTTGTTTAATGTTGGGAAACGGCGGAGAGAAGGCTTTGTGGCGGTATATGTATATATTAAATACAGGTCTCAACGACATGCGGTGTTTTTATTTTCAGAAGAGATTGTTGGTTCTGTACGTCAGGGAATAGGTGCTTCCGCTGAAGTTCAGGCCCTGTTAGTGGGTGGAATGCAATGTCCCTACCAAATAAGAGGGAGTCTACTATGTACTAGATTACATCGGCTTTCGCACCTTCTCGGAACCTGATTGGTTGAGAGTGACCGGGGGGTATTGACTAAGCACGACACATTAAAACCTGTGAATTGAATTGCATTACAGGGCAATAAACTGGCGGGAATTGGAGAAGAGGGGGCCGAAGACTACCATATGAAACGCCTAGCTGGCGGGAACGGGAACTGGGAGGAGAGGCGGAGGGGGAGAAGGAGGGGCTGAAGGCCCTCACAACTACATGTACGTACGTACCGTGGAGAGAGGATTTAATTGTACCGCTGTTCCCTAAAACTTACACAACTCGCGGTCGCGAGGTGGTAACCCCTAGTAGTTTTGTACGGTATCGGGGCTGGAGTGGTTCATTTTTTTATTTTCAAAAGGTGCGTGATAGGTTGGAGTTGAGGGGATTTGGGGGGGGGGGGTGGTATTGGGATCATGAGAGATCACTCGCATTGTGACCTCTATCTACCTATTTTTTTTTTTGTATTTATAGAGGCTGTAGCAAAGTTAACCTCACTATCGAGACAGCGCAGGCCCCCCCGGTCGGTCCAAACAAGGAACAAACAATACTAGAGCAAAAGAAGCAGACGATAAACAATACTAAGATTGAAAAGACCAACAGAATGGACAACTACGTGACGGGAAAGGTACCGCCGAGAAGAGAAGAACGGCCGCTGTCGCTAGAGAAAGTGCCGCTGTCGATAGAAGAACGACACCACCAGAAGAACGACCGCCAGCGGGGGAGGACCGCCGAGAGCAGAAGAAGAGGTACCACGAACAGAAGAAGGGCCACCTTCATAAGGAGAAGGACCGCGAGGGGAGGGGAAGTACCGCCATCACCAGAAGAAGGGCTGGCACCACCAGGGGAACGACCGCCGAGAGAGAAGAAGTACCGCCACGAGAAGAAGAAGTGCCGCCGCCACCAGAAAAAGAACCGCCGAGACTCCGGGGAGCTGGGAAGCACCGTCAACACCAGGAAGCGCGCCGTCACCGGAAGACGAACAGTCGAAGGGGGAAGAAACGCCACCGCTACCAGGAGACGGACCGCCGAGAGCAGAAGAAGTAGCGCCGTCACAAGGCGGACTGCCACCACCGGTAGAGCGACCTCCGCCAACAGAAGAAGGACCGCCGGCACCAGGAGAGGAGCCACCGATACCCTGAGGGCGGCCTTCGATCCTGCGAGGTGTTGGAGGGACTGTCGTCACCGAGTTACCACCGAGACTTCGGGTGGGACCGTCGAGACGGCGAGGGGGACCATTTGGCCGTATGTATGATGTATAAAAAAGTAAATAACGACCATTTGTGCGTTGAGAAGGACTGCCGACGCTCCGGGGCAGCTCTTCTGTAATCCGATGCATCGCGGGGGCGCTAGGTACTGCTTATTCGTGGTGCAGGGGTCGATGGCCATTGGTTGCCAGGTTCGGTGCGGACTGTGATATAATTTTCGGGGGGGTGTGTGGTGGGAGCGTGGGGTGGCGGCGCAAGAATATACGGAACCCGCGTTGCGCGGAGTAGTCTGGCACCCATCGCCTAGGGGACAGCTTGCTGTTCTCCGGTGTGAGGAACTAGTTGGGTGCACGGGCTGTATGAGAGGTTGTAGAGTGGCCAAAGACTGGGTTGCATCTGTCGGGAATGAACCCGCAGCATGACGGAGAGCATGCGCTATGCTGATATTAATAGGTGTAGAGACAATCTCCTATTCTTGTTAAAGTCAAGACATTATCTCGGGGCTGGGGGGTGGTACCTTAGAGCGCGAGATCTGGATCTGCTAGTGTCTGCCCGGGGTTGCTTGACGGAGGTGGTGTTGAGCGTCGAGAGGTCGCCTGTGGTGATGGAGGTAATTCTTGCGGTGTGCGGATCCGCAGCGGGGTATCTGAGGCGTAGTCGGAGAGGGCAGCGCTCGTTACTCTTCGACTTGTCAAGCATTTTGGAGGGGTGATTTTGAAACAAAAAAAAATGGTATTGGGACGGGGGGGGGGGGTATTTATTTCCAGGTCTGGAGAGGCGAGTACAAGTGATATAATCTCCCTTCCGGCACGACTAGTAGTAACTGGGGATTTTCTACAGCCGAGAGCATCTCCGTTGAGGGTTAGGTTTACTGCCAAGGAGATGTGAATTTCAGTTCTGGTAGCGAGGCTGATCGATCTCGCTTATCGGTACCGCATCTGTGCATACTGAGGGAACGCTGTTGCGACGCGGGGTGGTGGCGGGATGGAAAAGGCAGCAGCTATGGCGGATCTACTCATAGAGGGTGAGCGGGAGTACTCCACCCCCAAAAATGCTATTGGCTGATGGCCACTAAACCCAAGTGATGGCAACCGAGAAAGGACCCGTAGTTCCTTAGATAGGATTAGTTTAACACTATTACAGGCCCCCAACCAATTTCAGGGTGGATATGTACTCCCGCTCACCCTCTATGAGTAGATCCGCCATACTCAGACTAAACTAACGGGCGAGTAATGTGTATAGTGCACGGTATTTCCCCATTCCTATCACTGTACTAGGTAGTTAGTATATACCTTAGCGAGATGTGTGGGCAACCTTGGGTAGGAATGTGGTGGTGGTGATGCGGAGGAGTGTTGTGGAGGGTCGCGCCCCGGTTCATGCCCGGTTGGAGAAGTGCCTGCTACTTAAGTAGATGGGGGCGGAGGGTTGTCCTGCATCTGCTTGGTACGGAGCCGAGACCATGTCAGCATTGGGGAACTGGAGAGGTCGATCATTAATCCGTACTTCCAGGTTCCGGGGGTGGCTTACTACGAAAAATACCCAGCCTCGACATACTCTCTGCCGCGCCGAGCGCCGCAGTGCTCTACCGATGCTAAGGGGGATTTCTCATGATCGGTAGGGTATTATGAGAATGATTAGTGGGAGAGGTCGCGGCTAGTTATGAGTAAGTTATTTGTTATTTTTTCTATTTATTCGTTTCTTGAGTGGAGGGGTGGGATGGATTAGCTCGGTCCGGCGGGCTAAGGGGGTGGTGCGTGGTGGGGTCGGCGCATGGGTTGAATACTTTGCGGGTGGATCCACCAGGCGAGTGTGGATGTGGCCAGGTGCAACTGGCAGGGACGTGTCCTGGTTATGACACGGGCCACCTGCCTCCCCAGGAAACGTACCTGGTGAAAAGTACACTGAGATGGGGATTCTCGTGAAATCCAACGATCGATCAGCATGCTCTCGCGTCACCATATATCACTCGGCGAGTGGGTGCCCTTTGGTTGACTTGTCTCTCTACTTTTGAGGTCACAGAAGGAGAAGTTTCATCTATAAGTGAGCAGTTGATAAAGGAGAGCCTTGACCTGCCAGAACGTCATCACACGATATCACTCGTGATGCCAAGGCGTGGGTTAGGGTTTGTACAGCCGCTCTTTTTTTTTGTTGATTTTTTTAGTTCATAATACGGCCACTCTTGGAGTACATTAGCGTTGAATGCGCGGATGCGAGCTGTGAGGGCGGATGAGGCGCAGCGTCTAGACTCCGTCGTTCAATACCTACCCTGGTCAGCCATATGTTCCGGTATAGTTTTATCATAACCTTGAGCGGTGCTCCGACCTGCTATCACCATTCCCACGGAGAACGCAGGAATCACGGTGGTCCCCGGAGGATATTCCGTGGCAGAGAAAATAGGGAAGATCGGTACATTTTCTCCAGAGGGACAGGTTCGGGTCCCTCCACATCAACCCCGAGGAGCATATTTAACTAACTAGAGCTATGTATCAGCTTCGACGTCCCTTGCGCTGAGAGCGCTGCTTTCGGGGCCTAGAAAGGAGGGCCCGAACTGGGCCTCTCTATGGGGTTAGGGGGTATATATTTTTGGCACGTGGGGACGAGGCCTCACCGGCGAAGCGATGTGTGGAGGTAATTCGTAGGAGTATAGGGGCCTGAGGTAGAATGGGATGCCGCACTTATTGGGCCCTACGGAGGGATGAGGCCAAGGGCGGTGTGGTGTATGTAAGTCAATCGTGTACTTGACTGCATGATGATTGAACCTCCTTGGCCTAACGCACACCCTGCATCACACGGCGCTCCATCACCGACCAATCATAGACGCCCGTGGTGTACTCAGATCGGTGCAACTATGAACTAGTACTAGCAATGGCCAGCTCGCGATTGCAAGCTGAGCCAGTATAAGTAGGGAACAGCGACAGAGTCTAGGGAATAGCGCTATAGCTACAGTATCCCTTAAGCTGTCAATGCTGCCCCCCCATAATAGAGGGTGAGAGTTCGTATGGGAGATCAAATATTTGATAAGAGAGATAATAAGATCTATTACCAACCTTTGCATTTTTCTGCGGGGGCAGCATTTGCTGACATAGGGAACAGCAGTAAAGTATAGCGGGGATTAACCTGCCCAGATTTGGTGTGTCGTGCTTAGGAGGTGGCGCTAACCGCCTCTGTCTACTCGCCCGTCTTTGCCAAGGATTTTCACCTGACCACCCTCTCCATAGGTTCACCACGATATTCTCCAATAAAACCTCAGAGTGCGAGTCACGTGAAAATCCTTGGCAAAGACGGGCGAGTAGATATTAAGCTCTTGGCATTAATTCCTGCCAGACCAATCAAATCACGTTGATTCTGTCTCACACATGTCTCACTATTATACTTTCTATCACTAGCGCGCCAATATAGGAAGTGGCACTAACCACCTCTGCGTCCAAATACTAAGCTCTTGGCGATGCTTAGTCAACTACCCTCTCCTTAATCCCGCCACATGTCGCACTTTCATATTTTCTGGGACAGGGTACTGTAGTACTATATAGACTCTAGTACTAGCAGGGCCAGCTCGCGACCGCAGGTTGATCGATCTAATAGCAAAATGATACTCCCTTTTTCGGTTGGGGGAACAGCGATTCGAGGCTATAGGGAACATTGGCTCAGCACGTACTGCTTCCCCGATTCTCCATTTGACAGTGCCCCCACGGATCGCTGCCGGTGGCTGCTTGGGGTGACCCCCTCACGCAAGTACGATGAGCTGCCCATCCCCATAATACCCTACACTCCATCTCCTTAAACTTCACGTCGCCACCCCCACCCCAACTCATTTCTAGCTAGCTGCCCTCAACTCCCGCTACCGCCAGTTATAAATATCATACAATTCAGTTCGCCAAGTCCTGTTCCCCAGATATTGTGGTGGGGTGTACCGGTTGCCTTCCAGGGTTAGGGGTAGCGGCTCTCATTCAATCAACAGATTGACTCCTGTGACTGGGTCGGCTGCATAAAATCCTTGGCAACACTTCAAGTTGAGCCTCATTGTGAATCTACACTGCCCCTCATCACTCCGACCGCAAGCCGGGCATCACCATAATATATCGACGACTCCGCTTTCACGGTCGTCTCCTCTTCATACGACTCAAACACCAACAGGCCTTCTAGAACGCGAACGCTGCAGGCAGCCCAAGGAACATACACCCCCCATACCCAAAACAGACCTCGAGCTCATCCACTAGCGCGCACCGGAGGACAAAGCTCCAATCTGCTCCCCATCTCCCTAGTTTTGAAACTGTTCACCCCAAACACGAAATTGTACGGCTAGGCTTTCAATGCACGCCGTCACATGACACCTTCCTCACTACAAGCGCGCTGGATCGGCCATGGAGTCGTTTGCCCTCCGCCGTTTCGCGTCCGCAGGCAAGGGCCTCACCCCCCCCCCCTCTCTCCCCCTTGACTGCAAACACTTCAGAGTTATGGCGACTCTCTCCACCCTCACTCATGGCGCGTCGGTATCCCTACCGCTAAAGCCCTCAAGCGTATGGAAACTGCGCGGTGGCATTCCGTTCTTTGATGGGTTACTAGCCGTTTCCGATCCACTCCCCTGCTTATACTGCAAGCTGAAGCATCTTTTCCTCCCCTCTCGTTATATGTCCCATCTCTGCGCCCCGCTACGCGGCAGAGTCCAGCCAGAACTTTCCCTTCCTTACCTTCGATTTCGCCGTTCAGATACAATCATCGTAGCGACCTCCTAGAGGAAGGCCAAGCCCCCATCCCACAAAGGCGTCACAGGCTCCCCATTTCTTACCAGTTGTTCCGGTCTTTCCCGCGACCCAGAGGACACCATGGGCAACGTCCCCCCTTCGGCGACGTATTCATTTCCTTTTCCTTAGACCCCTCGGTCATCTCGCCTTGGACTGATTCATCGAGACCCGCGCACATAAGACTGCTTACCCGCCCATCCCTCATGGATGTACCCCCTCCTCACTTCGGTCTGAGGAAGAAGACGAGGACTTCGGGTGTGCCACTCTGCGCTGTCCTGCCCACTCTAGCGTCTGGGAATCCCACATTCCAGACGTCTACACTCTCGACGCACTCTGGCTCTCATCTCTTTCCCTCACTGGCCGAGTCGCCTACATCAAGGACCTGGTCCCCCGGATCGGGGCCAACCCCCTCTATACGATCTTTTCCCAAAGCCTTTTCCTTCCCCCATATAAACAGTTTCTCCCCTTCAAGATATCTCTCCACGTACTCCCGGATGGCCTTTCTTTTCGCTTTGAACGTTGCACGCTTGCCTCGCTGTCAGGGGCTGCCACAAAATTAGACCAGACAAGTATTTTGCCCCCGCTTTCTGTTTTCGGGTAGAAACTCATATATGTTGGGGAAGATGCTTGGCTGGTGAGTGATGAGGCTCGAGGGATTGAGCGCGCCAGGTTGGCTAGTGGTGGGAGACAGTATTTTTTTTTTTTCGGTTTGCTTTATGGTGGTTGCGTAGGTACTCTGCCCTGGTGAGAGAGAAGGGGTATGATTGCGTCATGACCTTCCGGTTGCGTGCGTGGGATGAAGAAATGAATATGTATGTCTAGAATCTGATAAGCCAAATACACACTTACCAGACTTTGATCACCTACAACAACACCCGTGTCCAAGCCCCCGGCCATAGCAACCAACCCAATCTTTGATTCTATTAACAACCCCAAACATATATTGGGGACACCTTAGAGATAGGTAGAATAGCTCTTCCCCATACATTAGTTACTCTGCTATTTCTATATGAATCCAGTGGACCGTTTGTCGACTAGAATTAATTTTATACAATCACCGAAATTGGGTAAGCATGCATCCAAAATAGAGGTTTTCTAAAATTTCTTTTATCTAGGTATTTGTAATCTTGAGTATTATTTTCACTTAGATACTTTGACCCTACAAAATCGCTTGCCCCTAATTTGGTATGTCGGAGACCTAAATGATGCCCGCCGGGGGCTAAAAAAACCTTATTTTTGTATGTAAACAGCCCTCCGACAGCCCTCCGACAGCCCTCCGACAGCCCTCCGACAGTCGGAGAGCCCCCAATGCTCCCGCAAAAAGATCTCACCAAAGGTCGGAACGATAATGCTCCAGCCCCTCCGGTAGGAGGGGCTGGGTACGAGCCTAGTATACGCCCTATTGTGCCCCTTCCACGAAAGTTTTTCGGTAGGGACCTTACATAAACGCACAGCGCATGAACGTCATTATTAACACCGCTCCTTGTCAATTCTGGCCTACATCGCCAAGGCGCTTTGGTAAGCGGCTTGTTAAAAATAATTCCGCGGTGGAGCGCTGATCAGGCAGCCAACTTTTGTAAGGTGCGCGGTTATAAGTTAGCGCGCCTTGGTGCCTTGGGAATCACGTGGTGTTCTTGGCGGGGAGCATAGGCGGGCTCTGTTTCCTTTTGTTCTTATCAATCACCATCTTTGGTTCTAGAGCACATTGAGGTCTAGGAGCTAGTGGAGAAACCACTATCCATCTATCCCAATACAAAACCTCCATTCACGCACATCAGTCTACAACCTTTGACCCCACATTTGACCCCCACTCCCTAACCTTTGTAAAATCACCAAACTAAGGTATTTTTCGAAACAGGTAGCTGCATAACAGGAGCCAGAAGCAAATGGGTCTCCCTCTGAAATGTCAAGGATTCAGCAACGAAGATGATGCTAGAACAAATTCTGATCCTTCGAGGCTAAATATTTCCTCCCTCACCTAACAGAGGGTACTCTAAACTAAGGAACGCTAATCACTAGCAAAGCATTTTTTTTTTTCATTCTTTTTCAATTTTTTGGTACCGGAAGATCTTGTTTTAAATGGCCAAGAAGCGCCCCAAAGGGGCTACCTATTGATGGCTCAAACTCCCCGAAGTTGCAGGTATATGACAAGTATATATATAGTCTATCGACCATGTCGTAACCGGAAGTACTTCGGCTAATTACTTCATATGATGCTTTAGTGACCCGCCTGCGCTGCGAGGGTGCGAACCGAGAGTGCCAGGTAGCGCATCCAGCGCATAGGACACATATTCTGGGCTATGAAACCCGTAACCCGGGGCCTGCGATTCGAGGAGAGTACATAAGGAGGGTGGATGCCAACGACGGAAACCCGTCTATCCCCCCCTCCTCTCCATCTCGACTTATATTTACCCGCTGTGCCAGCTTCACGACACGCTTCCAGGAGCCCCTCACTGCAATACGTTGAGGTGAGCTATGTCCAACCCACCACCGCCAGAGTCGAACAGTCCCGGCTCTGAAACCCCGAATGTTGACTCTGAGACCCCGGTCGTTGCCACGGGAACCCCGGCCGTAGCCACCGAAACCCAGGACGCTGTATCGGAGGGGGCGGCCGGCGCTTACCCTCCTCTTCCAAAACCCCCATACGGGGGGAAACAGGTCACGCGGGTGTATGAACTGCTTGGGCTCAAAATAATAGCCCATAGGGCACCAATTTACGATCGTAAGTTCTCAATACCCTTCATCTCCCACATGGCAACCGTGCGGGGGCGTGATGACCGATGTCGTGCTAACTCTAAACCTCGACAGGTATAAATGCGGTTTGGAAGAGAAGGCCTGAATAGGCCACTACGGAGCTCAGGTGGACTGAGATCCCGCCTGAAGACCGAACGAAAGCGGAGGAAGAACTACAGGAAGAACTCGAGAGGCAATATCCTCTCCCTGGCACAACTGCAGAGCGGATACGGCGATGCCGGGGAATGGTTGGCTGGGAATCTTTTGAGTGAGAAGCATAGGGCAAGGGGCAAAACGACGGGGGCCGCCCGCTCGAGAGGTGCACAAAACACTCACTGATATATCTTCGCTGGATTCCATTCTATAGCTATAGTCTAGTTTGTTGTCCGAGTACTCGTGGTGTTGGAACTGAAATGCCGCCACACAATGGCGATCTGGTATGATGTGGACTGTGTGGAAATATTAGTAAAATGTCAAGTGAGCGGTAATTTAATTTTGGGTAGAGAAATTCTGAGTAGTGATAATCAAAGGGCGAGGTGTGTCGTACGTTAGTACTAGTGATTGTAAAGAGGTATAATGCGAGTCCGTGATTTATATGGGGTATATACGCTCAGAGAATCCCACCGTATAAGGATCTAAGAAAATACAAGGTCTTGAAGACAAAATATCGCACAGGATCTTTGGGCGAACCTGTGTGAGTATCCCGGGGTGCAGTGGTTAATTCAACCACTGTCCGCCGATCCTTGGCAACCGTTCCCGGATAGCACCCCGCGGCTCCGGTTACTTGCCACAGCTCTGGAAACGCCAAGCTGTCTGTTCCGGCGTAATAGGCTTCATAGACCATCACTCCATAATTTGGCATCGTTCCGAAGGGCTGGAATGGAAGAATTAAGCAACTCCGGAAAAAATCGATACCGGCTCCAGAGAGTCGGTTACTACTCTCCGTCCCTTCTGGACTGAGATTTCTAACTTTCCGGTGCCGGGACAAGCTAGCTTTCTACTCGTTTAACACCTTCTATACCAGGGTACATTGACTAACGGATAAAGAAACCAGGCCACCGGAAAATGGAGCTAGAATAGACCGATTCCCGCACAGAAATCTAGGCGTGCATGCAGGACTGGTAAGCAATTTACTAGATATTTGGCTCCAGCGAACCAACTATCACAGGATCCCGTATAACCTGACTTGTAATAATCCTGATATTCTGAAAGTTCGCGCTGGCGGGAATCGGTGGGTGAAAAAAGGTTGGAAGGATCAATAGGGGGGAATAAGCGCCTTTTGTCTTCCTCGTCTCTCAGCCGAGCACGCAAATGTCCTTGGGGAGTCATAGGCTTATTTTTCAATCCGTTTTTTTGGCCCCCTTGCTAGTCGTTGCAGGTTGAGAAGCACTAGAGCCGGCTTGAAGTGGCGACTAGAGGCATTTTCCACTTCCGTAAATGCGAAGGTAAGGAATCAAGAGATAGAGACCTTGCCGGGGGGAAGGTTTCGGGGAAGACCTTTTGGATCTGGCTTTTCTTTTGTAGAATGAGAACGTCGCAGCAATTATTGACACTTTTTCAATATTGCTGTAATAGTGCTCGAACATGGGGAGTTGAAGTCGAAGGGGCAGGGAAGATGGATTGGGCATAAAGAAACAGTGGCGAGCCATGCGCACGCATGAAGAAACCTGTGGCCCGCGCCCATTCCTGGTCCAGTAGAGGAAGATAATAGACTGAGTCCGATATATATATATGTAGTTAGAATCTTGGATAGCGGCGTACCTCTCTGTCTCTTAGCATTATTAATTCAATCATGCTTGCCCGTACCAAGGGAATTACCGGAGGTAAGTACATAGTCGGTTATAGTTTTTTTCCCGTGCAGGAGTCCGCACTGCAATAATAATAGCCCCTTGCCCGGGTTTCGGTAAATATTGTAGGGTTGCAAAGGTCCTCGTGATTTTGTACAAGGATGGATTAGGAAACTACTATAGGTTGACGGACACAAGAGATATACAGAAGAAATTATTATGGTTAGAGAGCTAAAGGTAATTATCAGTAGATTCAGCAACAACCTAGCACGGACCACTAGGCCAAGAAGTATCTATTTTGGCACTCAATGTGCTTGCTTAGTGGGCAAATAACCACATAGAAGGTGTCGATTTTTGTAGAAACAACACAAAACTCAAACACACTGAATTTTTCAAACCAAGTCTAATGAGTAGACCAGATGCTAAATATCATACCTTGATATTTTGAAGGTACAACATACACCATGGGTGTTGGCAAAAAAAGATTTACATGTTAGAGAGCCCCGTTTTTGAACCCCAAGTTTTATATGGGGGAAACTGATTGCCACTTGCACAAAAAATAATATCCGCTGCTGAATCCGCCTATTGCTAGCCTTTCGGATTAGACTTTTGAGAACTTTTGTCATCCTACGATTAATAAAGATTGGGATATCTTACATACCTCTAGTTAATTCTTTATTTCTCCGGTTGAGGAATAGCTTGTGTCCGTGTTGGGTTAATTTGGGCGCCGGATCGGGGGCGGGGCGGGTGGATCTTAGTTGTTTTAGATGTCTCTGATAGCCCGATAAATGTGTATTTTATGCCTTTTCCCATGCAATTGAGGTCGGTGAATGAACCAAATAGTGCATTTACATGCAACGTCTGATTTAACTATGTCAACAGATGATTTTACCTACACTTTTGCCAATGACTTGACCTGCAAAGGCGCCTGCAAAGTCGTAAAAAAGTGACATCTTTTCCAAGAAATATGTCTAGAGTTAATCAATTTGTATCAAAATAATTGATAGACAGTCTCTAAATGTCAAATATCACAGGTTCAGTTCCTCACGCAGCAGATTCTTAAAAATCTTTTTACTTTTCAGGGCTAGGGTTTCTTTATTGATGGGAAATGTGTATGTAAAGTCGTCCAATTTCCCCAATTACACATTTACTGATTCATTTGCACATACAAAATAAATTTCCTCACCCACCGGAAGTCTTACATATTTACATGATTCATTTAACGGGATATTAGAATGTCGTGGTGGGAGCAGACTTTGGAATTATACTTTATTCAAAGCTATTAGCGAAGCTATCGTTTCTTCTGCGTGCAAGGTAGCAAGAGTAGGTGTGATACCTTAAATACATATAGACAAGGAAAAGTAAGGTTATGAAAGTACAAAAGGAAAGAGGTTGGCGGGAGCCGTTACTGCCGCTCGCCGGGCTTCCTGTGGCATATGCTGTTTGCCCTATTCGGGGCTTTGCTATGCCATGCCTCAAGTGCTGGTCAACCCTTAACCCCTGCCTCTCGTATGTATAACTGAATCGAGTTTCAGGGTGATAATTATGATTGGTCCAAGTCCATTCCTCTCAGCTCTCATTTCCCGCTTCTCCACCCCCGAATGCTAACTCATGTCTCGTCTCAAGTGCTGGTACTCAATTCTCAATCCTCAGGTCTCGTTTCTCGCTTCTCAACCCTCACATACTAACACTCACCATGTGGCGCTTTTCTAATCCCGCTAATACTCAACCGCCATGTCTCGCTTCTCGCAGGCCCTCCATGACCTTCACCGGGTGATAATTGATGATGCTATGCACTCATAAGGGTGTTTATTGGGCATTATTGCAATGGGTGATGGTTGACTGGTTGGGGAGCGAATAGTGGGACATATTCGTCCCACTGGGGCAGAGTACTCTACCGAGATCTATTTGAAGCAGGAACGATCCCAGATCGAAGTCGTAGAATACCCGCGACAGTGGATGCCCACAATGATTTAATATTTCTGCCTTTTCCTGGTGTGTCGTGACTGGGCTGAAGCCGCTTCGCTACGTTGCGAGTCCTAGGCGAACGGCCGCAATATGCGGCTCAGGGTTGCGAAATGTAGTGTGCTGGCCAGTGGTTCTATAGATAGTTAGTAAGTAGCACACTCCCTTAACCGTAAGCCCAGGGAGGCTAAAAGAAAGAGAGGAAAGAAAAAAAAAAGCCAGGAGACCTCCGCCGGGAGCTAGAAAAGGGGAAACAAAATGTATCTTGTATTTAAACTCGGCGCTCTGAGAGCCTCCCGACAGTCCTCCGACCCCAACAGCAGCCGCGAAGGGATCGGGTCCCGCCAAGGGTTGGAACGATAATGCTCCAGCCCTCCGGGGGGAGGGGCTGGGTACGAGCCTAGGGGGGAAGAGTATGGAAGAGAATGTCAAGGTGGGCCCGGAGACGGAGGGAAGAGTGTAATATTGTGGGGGGGGGGGGGGGTTGTTGTTGTTGGTACAAGTGCCCGGGGGGCTATATGTAGTTAGTAGACTAGTGGCGGCGCTACTTACATGTATGCCACCCGCTACCTTCCATACTCGGTAGGACATGTGCCTTTTGTAATATATAAACTCCACTGCCAAATTTTGCCCATATATGGTGCCGCGCTCCTAAAAGGTGACACAAATTGCATCGTGATACAATTTACCTATTTTTGTATATAAAAGGTGCCAAGTATACCCATTTATAATAACCCTACACGGCAAACATAAAGCCAAGATTTAGTTTTCGGACGTAAAGTGGCTGGGATCTAAGGCGTTTATTGGTCCAGCCGAGATACCGGCATGTCACTTTCAAGACGCGCCGCATCACAGCAACCATTCCTGCAAGGTTGGCGCCCTGAGGAATCCCCGCCGAAAAAAAAGAAGATCGTAACCAATCAATTTAGACCCCTTAGCCGACCAGTGCTAGAGCGGGTGCCGCGTGAGGTACAGCCTATTATAGAATTATTTTATAAATGTGGTAAGAGTCGATTCTATTGGCTGGGCCAGCCACCTAAACACTGTTTTTAGACCCCCTGTTTCTGCAATATTTCTGCCAGAGGCTGCACAGCCTCTGGTAGACAGCTGCAGGGGCGAGAGTGGTGACCGCTTAAATTCTACAGCGGGAGAAAAATTATTGTAGAAACAGGGGCCTGAAAACAGGGTTTAGGTAGCTGCCCCAGCCAATAGGACCCGTACCATACTTCTATAATAATTTTCCCCATCGCTGTAAGATGTGAGCACCTACGTACATGTAGAGTATCTCTGGGGTTCGGTTATTGGGGAGGGGGGGCCGTCAGGGAGCACCGACACACCCACCGGCAAACTTTACCGCGACGCCCTACATAGGCTGAGACCTGCGGCGCTCCAAGGATGTGGGGGTGTTCAGGCGCGCATTGCTCTTGCGCCCATGCTCTAATAATGTGAATAGGGTTGCCTCTCGGCTGATTCTAGAGCAATATACGACGCGCTGGGATGATCGGCCCTTCCGACTAACCAATCCAGGCTGTACATGTACAAGTGTGCGAGGTATGAATAAAAGCCAGAAGGTATGTAGGTATTGCTGTAAAACCAAACTGATCGCCCATTCAACGGCGTACACCAACAACTATCAACATGGCTGAGGATATTCGTGCCATCATCGATCATTACGAACTCAGCACAAGTTTTCACAACCCGCGCGCTGGTGATGTTATACACACCACCTACGAGAACGGAGTGGCTGTACAAGAGTGGTGGGCTAAAGAACGCTGTCTCTCTTCCGGGGGATCCGGGGATGTATTCCTCGAAAGGAGTTCGAGGGGGCAGTGTAGGGCCGTGAAGAGTTATCCAATTAGGGGAGATATAAACACCACGCGGTGCAATGCTATCGTCAGCTTGGCAAATCATCGAGATGTAAGTTTGTGTGTAAACAGAGGGGCTTATCCCTCAGCGGAGAAAAGATAGACTTGTTAATATTAAGGTGGTTTGACTTAGTACCAAGGGCACTTCGCTCATCTTTTGGGCTGGTTCTCGTCGGAATTCCATCTCAATGTTGCGATGGAGTTTACTGAGTTCGGTGATCTGAGCCGCTATATACAACACCAGGAAATTAGAGACAACACGAGGGATATTACGCGGCAGCTTCTCAAAGGTCTTGCTGCACTGCATGAGCTATCCATAGTTCATCGAAATATCAAGCCTGGGGTAATCCCCAACTCAGACTTGTTCTCAGGTGCCATTAGATGTTAACTGACCACGCAGCATATACTCGTGGCCTCCTTAAAGCCAGTCAGGGTGAAAATTGGCGGCTTTGGGCTTCTTCAGCTTCTCGACCCAACCGAGCGGCGTACAACGGTCGGAACATCGATGTACATGGCGCCGGAGTTGCTCGGCATTCTCCCCATGGGGTTTAGGCGCATCTCTCCCGCTGCTGATATGTGGTCAATGGCTGCTTGGTCCATGAGTTGTTAACATCGATGACGCCTTTCCTGGAACACCCAGACGTATCCAATGACACCAAATCAAGTATATTTGACATATCAACTCCGTCCAGCTTCCAGTTGGATTTTGCCCAGATGTTGAGGTTTTGCAGGGGGGATATTTCATTTCCCACTGATATACTCCATTCAGCGCAAGCTGACACGCAAGCGATCGAATTTCTCAAATCTCTTCTCAGACCTACGCCAGATCATCGCCTTACGGCGGCAAAAGCGCTGGAAAACCCTTGGCTTATAGAGGCAGGTGAACAAGGGATGGAGGTTCCCGACCTCTCTATGGGGATAGAAGTGGATGTTGCTGTTCCACCTGTAGCGCCGGTAGTTCTAGGATCGGACTTGCCTAGGGCGGGGCCGCGCAGCTGGAGTGACTATAGGATGAAAACTATGGTGTCGGAAACTGTCGATAATTACGTCTCGTATGATCGCGGCGGCCTTGAAGAGATCTGGCGTACTGTAGACTTGTTAGGGGTTGGTGGACAAGGAAGGGTTTACCTTCAGGGGTGCGCAACTACTGGCAGTATCCGGGCGGTCAAGGTGATTGCACGTAAAGACCAGGGCTCTGTCGCACTTCCTACTGGCGATCGTCCACAGGTAGGCGATGAGCATGAGAGTCGGAGGAACCTAATTTACCTCAATCGTGAACTACGCGTGATGGTTACTGTTCGTGAGGTATGTCACTCTCTGACATAACGATTCAAGCATTATCTCACGGTTTGGGTTAGCACAACGACCTATTCGTCCAGCTACTTGGCTGGTATTTAGGTGAAGAGGATCTCTTTCTGGCTATGGAGTTTGCCTGTTGTGGGGATCTCGGGGGGTATATGCAACAGAATGAACATGATGCCCGAGCCCAGTGTACGCCGATTACAGCGCAGCTTTTGTTGGGACTCACCATCCTACATTCCAATGGGATCTGCCATGGGGACATCAAGCCAGAGGTAGTAGCATCCAAAGCAAGCTTTAAGGGGATAGCATCGGCTAACGGTGGGTCTCCTAGAATGTCTTACTTACTTCCCTTCGCCCAGTCCGGCTCAAGCTCGCCGACTTTGGGATTGCAACCTTTACGAGTGAAGGTGAAACACGCAGGGCCATGGGAACATGGCCTACGCGGCTCCAGAATTACTTAATCTCCTTCCATCATCACAGGAGACTAGATGCAATGTAAACAAGGCTGCCGGAGCTAGTGACATGTGGGCGTTGGGCTGTATCGTGTTTGAAATTGTCACAGGTCAGATACCGTTCGCACAACGTCCTCAAGGCCTACACACCGCCGCATTTCGATGTCGTCCGGTCTCGACATTAATGACTGGGATATTACATGACGGTCAACCCGAACCTGACCTCCCGCAACACTGGCGCCGATCACTCAATCTAATGTCCTTGCAAGATTTTTGCAAAGGCCAAAATGGCCTCCCGATGCACGTATTACGGTCTTCCGGGTGCTCATCTATCGCTACCCTCCAGGCCTTCATTGAATGTTTACTGAAGGCCGAACCTAGAGACAGATTGACAGCGGCTGAGGCCCTGAATCACGACTGGATAACGGGTGGCGCGCAATGTCCGGAACGAATGCACCCTTCTTTGGGTTCCGGTATTAAACAAGAGCAGGACAATTTACACACTGTAGATCATCAGCAAATGCCCCGGCCTACAGGGGCGTCCGTCATGGACAATGAGGCCAGTCCTCAGCCCATCCATTTCTGATGTGGACAGTATGGATGCATCTGTGCGGACCGTGGATTCCGGCATGGAGTTATTAAATCCACGAGCTCTTGATCAAGGGGCGGCATATTGGGGGCGATAAGGCGTAAACTGTCGGCGTGGACTGAATGCATGTTGCGGCGGGATATGAATGGCGGTGAAATTCTAGAATTACATAACCTATAAACTCGGAGGTGAGGGGGTCGGGAGATGTGTAATTCTTCATGATTAATGAGAGGTTGTTTCTGGTTTGATGAGGTCATTTTTTTCGATGAAATAGACAAGAAGTGTCACACAGATAGGCTTCCATATGGCCTAAGATTATTGTGGGGTAGATGTAACCACCCTTTTTCTTTTGTTTTTTTTGCCCACGTCCTCGCGTCTTTCCAGGTCCAAATATAAAACACATCGGAACTAAATTAACCAACCAACCAACCCTAACCCTAACTGGCGTCCGTCGATATTCAGCATGACACCACCGTGGAACGATCACGAGTAGGAGCCTAATTTACCATCCTTCCGCTATACCGCTGCCCTTCCAGAAATCGAGCAGAACTCCGTTATCGATCTCTGCCCTACGAGGAACTGTCGCTATGCCGGGACTGTTGGAAACACTGCTCGGAGTCGGAGTCTGTAATTCTTTCCCCGATAGAGAAACGAACAATTCCGGTAGCGGAGTACTGTCTAAGTGGCAGGGTCTTGCACTACAGCCGATACCTGGTCTACTGCAGAAGAGGACAGGATTCCGAGTGAGTGTTCATGACTGGGCGCGAGTGATCACTTATGACCCATAAGACTTTTTATTTTTTTTATTTTAATTTATAATGAATTAATGAATCATGGACTGGGTGCTCTTTTTTTTTCATTTCTTTGTAATCATAACATGCTGCGGGATAAGTGTGAGTGTCTTGTGATGAGTGAAGTTGCTCCACTATCTATGCTCATTTACCACCTACTTAACCTCCCCCCGTCGGGCATGTACAGCGGCTAAGCGCCCTTACGTCGGTAAACTGGCCGCCAACCCGTCTCTAAAGCCGGCCGAGTAGGTGACTACTACTCAGAAGGTAGCTATAGATAAACATGGACAATTACTGAATTCTCGGCGATGACTGAGTTGCCCTCCCCGAACTGTATGGTAGAATTATAGTATCTGGAACTTGTGGTGGTGGCATGGAGCATTTTGACTGATTACGTCCTCAGGCTCTGCACTCCGGTACCCCGGGTCGACCTATGGGTGGGCTCATACATATATCCTCGGGAGTGAAAGAACTATGAAATCGATTATTCCTGCAGGCGATAGACCTCTACTGCCTCTGGCAGGAAACTAGTGCTATATAATCGCTAGGCACAGGACATCCCAATGGTCGTGACATCGAGGGTCATGAAACATGACTCGACCCGTGGTGGGTAGCCCAGGTATAAGGAGATATCCAGTGTTTGCAGTAGTACAAGTCGGTACGAGAGGCAGATCAGGTGTGCATCAAGATGTGAGCCTCCCCAGGGCCAGGTGCGCGCAATCGACACAGCATCATCCCCACCCTTTTTTATCTGTTCCGCTTCCTTTGTATATGTACATACGGTGACTTTTTACCTACCCCTGTACCCTAACCGTCCCCATTACCTTCAGTGTCAAGCCTTTTTCTTTTCGCGCAACTATCCTCTCCTATATATGTTATATTCATTTTCGGGTGGGGGTGCTCTCCCGGGGCGGTCAGCGGATGGTGGCGGCTCAGGATTTCATGATGGTTTTTCATGAGCTGGTCGATCTCATTGCAGATGGGCGTAATTGCGGGCCGGGCATATATATGATATTGCAAGGCGGGGGACTTCTCCTTCACCCCCGGAATATGTGTACCCAGGGTATTGGAAAGTGATGCACATTTTGACTACGACCAATTTTCCTCCTCCGCAAAGCCCCGTCTCGTGCGCATCGTAATTTGTGGCCGATCCCTTACCCCACCTCTTTTACCCCTGCTTTCGCCTGCCACAGGATGTTTGGCCAGGGTCCCATGAGATACTGGAGACCGTGTTTAAAACAGGGCAAAATACTCAAGCTGTTGGAAACTGGCGTTCATACAAGTAGCTGCATGATACCCCGGATGACATCAGACAAAAACGTGGGTGTGTCTTTTGTCTGCAAGTGCGCCAGGCGGGGGAACGGACTTGTTTCATGTTATTGCTTAATAACCCTAACCCTGCCACAGTATCTTCTCAACTGGACCTGAGTTTATAACCGGATTATAACCGTGTTTCCATGAGTATTCTTACCCTTGTATATATTTGACGGGACTCTAGTTGTCGCTGAGCGGTAGGTGAGATCTCCAAAGCCGGGTGTTGAGATGAGTGATCAGAATCTGATATAAAAATATCTTATCAGATTCTGATATAAAATCTCTTATCAGATTCTGACCACCCCCTCCCCCGGGGCAACCTCAACAACATATACACATAGACACAATAATACAGGCACTCACACCCCACACCATGTCAATCTCCACCCCCGCTCTCGCCCCACTAGATCATCTCGTGACACTCCCCACCGAGCTCATCCTTTTGATCGCCAAATGCCTCCCGGATGCAGACCTTGCTGTCCTCAGCCGTACCTGCCACCTCCTCCATACCCTGCTCGCTCACGCCCTTGACCTAGCTCCGCTTCGCCGCCTCCGCCCCTGATATTCTACTGTGGGCGGCCCGAAGGAACAGCCCCGCCCCCCTCCAGCGCGCCTTGTCTCTCGGGACCCCCGTTCCGCAGAGCCTAGGGGTATAGCTATAGGGTTACCCCCTACTCTACGAGTCCACCTGGGATGGCCTTACGGACACCGTACGCGTGCTGCTGGCCCATGGGGCTGACCCCGACATCAGGAGCTTCGACTCGACGCCCCTGTTGGTCGCGGTGTATCGCGGGCATGTGGGCGTTGCAAGGATGCTCCTGGAGGCGGGTGCAGATGAGGATCGAAGCTTTGGGTATCATCCAGGGATGGTACCAGTCATGTTGGCGAGATATGGCCGCGTCATTAATAGTGAAATGGTGAACCAGCTCCTGCAGTCTGGCGCTGGGGATGAAGATATCCATGGGGGGCCGGAAGACGTAGGGACTCCGCCCGATAAGAAGTGACGCCTCTGGTATTCTTGCCCCACCGCGTCCTGCCCTACGTAGCGTGACTACAGAGGGTCCTTCTGGTGTCCGCGTCCCATTGCGTCACCTCGCTGGTTTGTCTGCACCGCGCTAGACCGGTGGTATCTCTCGCGCGGCGGGGATTTGTTGCGCCGGGTTAGGCCAACTCCTGGAAAATAGGCTACAAGTATGATGAGACTCAATATACATTTAACTGCAGCTTCCTGATGTACCCGGTAGCTCAGGCCGAATCAGGGTCAGGGTTACATTTGGGTGATTACTGTAACGAGGGCAATTTCGGAGAGGATTAGTCTTGTACTTCTTTGTAATCACGGCAGTTAGGGTTACCTAGCTTGGCGGAGGTTTTAGCAAGCCGCCGCCCCTGAACGTTCTTGCTCTGGCCTGTGGGTCCTGGCGAAACCAAGTCCCCTACCAACCTATACTCACGGAAAATCTTTTGGACTTGGAATGAACCGAAAATGTGTTTATTATATGGGTGGTATCTGAAATTCGAATCTCTAGATATTTCTTCTAGTAAATACATTATCATTCACCCGAGACCTATATTCAAATGTATCCCTAAGAAAGGGATGAACACAATTGTTTCCGGCTTGAACCTGAGAGAGTGCGACTGGACCTCTCACATCTTTTCACTTATGCTCCCGATTGGGATGCTAAGCCCAGCACTTTTGAGTCATCCTCGGGTTAAAAACCTGATGCTAGAAATTTACCTCAAAGGGAAAGCCGCAAGACAGGTTCTGTACCCGGAGGCCGAGAGAGGACATTAGAAGGGGTGTTATGATAAAAGGTACAGTCTTAGATTACGACGCATACCCGCACCAACCAGGCTGTATATAGGCGGTGAAACTCTGGAAATGAATCAAGGAGACGGTGTCTTGGAGCGTTAGGGGTTCCAAGGACAGCTGAGAACGGGAGACCCTTGTATAGTGTCCCTTCGGCTGCCCGCCCTGCAATGGAGATATTATTTGATAAGAGGGATACAGTCAACTCTTGCGATAAGGGTACGGGGTTTTTTTTGGGAGCCTGGTCGCGGGTTACCCTTATAGAGAAGGTACCCTTATAGGAAACCAGGGTTAGGGTTAGTTGCGAGTCCGGTCCGATAAAATCTTTTTTCATTTATTTATTTAATTTTACTTCATACTACATGCAAGATAATGATTATTAATCCCACTCAACCACAATATGATGGAATGAAGTAATTGTGACTTGAAGATACTAGAGTAAGAGGACAGGATCACTTCATATATAGCATTATATCAGGTGGTAAAGCGAATTTGATGTGGTGTTATAATAGTTGAGTACGATAATTTAGCTATCAAAGCGTTCGATAATTATAAAGGTACCAGTGAAGCGAAATTAATTTATGACATCGCGCATTATTTTCTATACCTTTTGTCAATAGTAAGGAATCTTGCTCTGACCCATCCACGTACTCACTCATAGAGCCTAAACAAATACAATTTGTTCAGAAAAAGGATCGATCTGCATGGGGGTGCTGATCCTTGAGTACCAGTAGGCCGAATTCTCCTTCTCGTAGCTCGGAAGACCACAAGGCTACAGTGGCACAGCTTCTGAGATGTTGCGCATGGCGCATACTCAAGGACTGCAACCTGAAATCAAAATTGAAGAACAGTCCCACTTTCGGAATCCACCCTAATTAACCACTTTGTCCAAAGGGTTATATGCCCCATTCTCTCACAACCAATTCATTTCTAGTAGAGGCTGTTGAAGTGTGCTGGCAACACATCTTAACCCCTACCGTTAAATGACGATGTTTTGTATATTTATATGTTCTATCTTAGCTAACTTTGTGTCTAGGCTTGCTATAGCTAGTTGGGTTGGAGTGCGGTTCCTTGGTCCCTGCAGCGTTACACGGAATGTGGGGGTTTAGCGCTGTGTAACGCAACCCGCCGTTGTGGATCTGCGGGGGCGGCCCGCCCAATATGCAAGATTCCCACAGCCCAGATGACGTACAGGGAGCCCCCACTTAACAGGGACCAGTCGCCACCCGACATAAGTGCATGTACTAGCGCTTAGCTAAGCGGCGGAATTATCGTAGCACACCATTAAAAGAGAAGAAATACCAAGAAAAAAATATCAAGAAAGTGTGTAGGTTAACAAAGCTAAAGTCGAGGTTATGAACAGACATAGGATCAACAGGATCTGGCTTCAACATTTCCTAGCCACCTTAACCTCCAGCTCCATCTCCATCTCGAGTATCCGTCAATGTGATGTAAATTTACCCGCGCAGAGAGGCCTGATCTAGGTTCTGCCAAAGGTATACAACTTAAGCTTGTTTATTTCTTGATACAAAAATAGCAGTTTTTATAGTGCATAGGACTGTGGGTGCGTGCGTTGGGGACTTGTTTCCATTAGGGCCCAATCCCAGATAAGATTAGATTTGATAAGACGAGATTAGATTAGATGGACTAGTGGATGAATGGTTCTCAGAACTTGATCTTGTGAGCTTAGGAGATGTAGGTAAAGAGGTTGAAATGCCTTTACAGCCCAATTTGATTAAAAGAGCCTAACAATTGAGATACCATCGGTGAGGGTGTGGACCACTAAATGTTCCGTGGGGTGGAACCCTAACCCTGCCACTCAACGCCTGGTTAGGCTCTCTTGTGCCATGAATGCCCCCCACCCTCTATGATGTGGGTCGTTTTCCTGACACGTTTATGTTGAGATTAATGTGTAATTTTGGACAAAAAGGATTGAACAGCTCAGCTGTAAGTGAGAACCGTATCATGCCTCATGTTACCTAGCCGTAGATCGGGAACAAGATGGGATGAACGAGTGTGGTGAACGTCGGATTTTTAAATACTCGTGAGGAGTAGGTGCCTATTCATAACCCCTATTGGCCGTCGGCTCATTGGCTGCAAGATCCATCGACAAAAACGCATTTCATCGGCAGTCCACCCTGGCAATCTTTCCATCTAATGATCACGGCGCTGGTGGTTGCTTTCCGATGCGTGTTGTTGCGGTTTCCTTCCCGGAATCACCGTATCCCGAACGTGTGTCGTTGTTGGCGGGGGCGGGAGAAAGAAGAGAAGGAGGTTCATGCACATATAGGGACGGTCGTTCATATGGGTGATTCTAGGGCGCCTAGCTGTTACCGAGTTCAGGAGAGGTCAATTATACTTCGAAGTTGACTGTAGATAGAAAAACAATAGAGGGGTATTGGAAATCAGTGCCAAACCCTAACCCTGCGCAGTCAAGAGTTTTTTTTTGTTGGGTTTATGAATGGAGCGGTTGCGAATTCGAAAGGACAAATTTGGTGCTGGAGTAATGTAAGTGATGCATCGAGGCAGATGTCGGGACCTCTGTGACTGGTCTTATTTATTCGTGCGATTGGTTTATTCGAAGGCGTGCTCTGCCCCAGGACATGCAGTGGGGTGAGATCTTGTCATAACCTACGTGTTGCACACATGTATGAAGAAGTGATAAATAATAAATAACGGTCTTATTCATTTTATTCCGGTCCTTTTGCCCTCTAGGTCCCGTTCTGTATTGATTATATAAGCCGAGTGATATTTGATGTCCTTCTGCCGAAGATCGAGACGACAGAACGTGTAATTTTATGCTACCTGTGGCCTATGGAAGCAACGGGTGCTCGGGGGTGCTCTCCTCGGCGCCGCTGAATATACTTTTCAAGCTAAGTGTTAGCCTATCTCTTATATCATTAAGGAATGTTGAGCTCGTAATTTCTCAATCAGCACAAAGAAGGTGTGATAAATTCTCCCCGGTGATGTTCCTCTTCGCATCCGTATTGAGGGTCTACTGCACCCCAGCAGATTTAGTCAGCCAAGATATTACCTTATCTCAGCCACACAACGATGCGCGTTACGCACTTCGCCACCACGCTTCACACTAAAAATAGAAACCCATAATGTTCAACCAGTTACACGGTGGCCAAGACTTCCGGGTCTCGAACGAGCTGTCCTCTTTTGGTGCTGATAGAGACGCAATAAGAGATCGATTGCGATTATGCCACCCTTTTACTAGTCACCCTCCTAATGTGCACGAAAAACGATAGTGGCCATATAGATACTTTGCTAAATGCTCTTCAATCGGGATCCGGCAATGTGTAATCAATATCACAGTGTTTAAACTTCTCAGGTATAAGGCTAGAGGAAGACATGAATCACAGGTTAGAACATCAATGTTTTCTCGCCAAATTTTTCAATTGCTAAGCAAAACATAAATCCCCTATCTCTTGAAAACTTGAAATCTCCATCGGGCAGAAAGAAGAGATGATTCCTCCACATCAAAGCAAAGACAACTATAACTCATAGCCAATCGCAGCCACTTGAACAGAGACTCACATCCCAGGCGTGGTGTAGGCAGAGTTCTCGTGAACTACCCACTCCATGCACTTAGTACGCCTACATCTCAAGCTGTACGAAGATCCAGCGGCTGGGGTCTCCAGGTAAGGCTGAGACGCCGAACGCCGGCATAGGGTGGGGTTGTGGGCCCGGGGTCACAAACGCATGGTCATCCATCAAACTACTAACTGTGTATCTGAATAGAAAAGGTATGTTAGTAAGTGGGCTGGTGTGATATTTGGTAACGCAACTTACGTCCCGGGCGCCAAGTGATCAAGCGTCCACACCTGGCGAGGGATCTCGTTTGGTTCGAGAGTAACTGGTTCAATGACGCAGACCGTGAAGTTGTGGGCACTCCTTGCCAAACAAAGCCCGCTCCTCTGGTGTATGATTCTGACACTGACAGGGTCCACCAGTGGGGCAACTACCCACACATCTGCAGGTTGAGCGACCGCCCTAAGGTCCACGATAGGAGGATCCAGACCCGCATTCGCCCCCAACCAGCGGTTCGCAAGACCCGGGTCTCCCGATTGAATGACGCATGGGCCGGCCTAGGAAAACCGTCAGTAAATGCGTTTTAGCGGTCTTACAGGAGCGGAGGAGGGAATTTCGTACAGGTGCCATTTGATTTGATGAAGGGTGAAGCTGACTGTGGATTGTATGTGATAAGAGGTAAGTAAGTGAGAATGGATGGTGATGTTGGTGGTTGAGTAGTGAAGAGAGGAAGGAGGGCACGACGATGGTCTTCCTTAAATACTATTTTGCCCTGGATTAAAATTGAGAATGTGTGTAGGCCCCGGTACACTCCAACCCAAGGTTTGCCGACGCGCGAACACGAGTCGCTGGTTGGGTCTATGATTGTCGACAGCCTCGCCGATAGGTGCTCGACCTTTGGTGGTGTCCTCGACCCCCCCCCCACTCCTCCCGACCTCCTTATCAGCCTATTCGGACATTGCGAAAATCCATGGTTCAGCACATGAGAGCTAGTTTTGCCTTTTTTTCTCTTGGGCAAGAGCGCTACTCTCAGCTGAGGAGGAACTTGGCATATGCTTTTTACACCCGCTCTGCATTTGATGATTCGTCTACACTCTACTGGTCCGTGCAGGTAATATACCATCACATTTGATTGTAATAAACCACAACTCGTGTCGTAGTTTCCTTGATTTCTTTCACTTCGCTCGATACCTTTACGTAGTCGGGGACAGTATGAGTACTCTCCAGCTACGGGTTTGCCAATATGCGACTGCGAGTTGCTACATAAATCCATACTATGATAACAGCTTCTCAAATATTCGACTCCAGGTGATAGGGCCTTCAGCCCGAAACCACTCGAATATGTGCACTTCATAGCTGGTTTTGCTTTCTTCTTCTGCAAGAATGCTACGCCCAGCTAAGGAGAGGCACTGCCATAGACTATTTTGCACTTGCTCCCCGTTTGATAATTCATCTGCATTCTGCTGATGCGTACAAACGTCATTCCCCGCATACGGCGGTAAGAATCCTGAATTATTGTACCTGCCCCCCCCCCCCCTTTTCCTCTTCTTCCTTTCTTCAACGTAGTTGGGTGCTTCTGCGTAGTCGAGGTCAGCCTCCCGATATAACAATCGGCCATTGCCCTATCAATATCTAAACCTATGGTTGAAGGGCTCCAGCTGCATGAATCTATCATAGAGCTACCTGATAACTCAGTAGAGGGCCGATATGAAGATCACACAGCTGCAAAAAGGCAGAAACATCTCTCCAGAGAAAGAAAATGTTTGGCGGGGCTCTAGAGAGCTCTACCAATCTACAGGCCCGTCCAATCTGAACCACAGCAACTAACCTGCTCAGCGGCCAGCACCACAAGGGCCGGTCTTGCTCAAAACGCCTCGATCGATAGAGCCCTTATTTTCTGACTATACTATCTTGACCAACCAACTGTCTCTCTTCAGTGCAAGTGCTAACCCTCTGACATATCCTGTACTTGATGTAATCCCGTCTTTTTTCAAATATTCCACTATATTCGCTCCATGATTGTTAATTCACGGAGAGAAGAACTATATTTGAGCGAACACGCGAAATTTGATGCTACCCGCTCGCCCTTACTCAGACCTATCATTTCCCAGTAAGAATATAGTGCATGAGTCGGGATAGGGCGGAGCTACTCGTAAAACGCGAGCTCTAGTAATTCTCTACGCCAAGATATCTCATCGGCTGGAGAGTTTTGGAATATAGAATTATACTATTTGAGGTCCTACGGGTACCTTCTTGATCGTCATTCTGTGTCCTCAGCCCGATCTTTTCTGTGGTGGGGCGGCACTCCCGCCCACCTTTTATGCATAGTTCGGCCGTAACGGTACAGCGATGGGAGGCAGGGCGAGACAGAGACAGGGCTTCTGCGCTATCCTTCTGTCTCTCCATATTTCTCATACGGAGACAGTTCTAGAGTACCGTATTATCCGAGAAGATTCGTAGACGGCAATATCTGAAGGTGGCCTCTGGTTGGTCTATACCCCTGCTGTCTCGCAACCAATTTTTTCAGATAATACGATATCTTATTTTAGCGAGAACGATCATTCACGTTTCTGGATTTACCTGCAGGCTGGCACTATCGCATTACCCGCACCTTGCATATCAACCGCACGATCGTCATCCACCACTCCCGCAGATGACGTTTCTCAGGAAACCCGCTACTGCACGCTATCGTGGGTGACCTGACAGTCGGTGTTGGGGCGTTCCGGGTGTGGCATATCGGATGTCTCCCATTGGGGTGCCGCTTTGCGATCTCTTCCCGCTAGCGCAGCGATCTGCGCCTTGCATATCAAAAATGAACAACTTTAGCTGAACTTCGCCCTCGATCCTCACTCACCTCGGTGACGCTAAACAATAGAGAAAAATGCACTTGGGAGCTTTTGTAAAAATAATAAAGTCTACACTTCTCAAAAACCTTCCCGCGGTGCATGAATTAGGGTGCCGCCGATCAGCACAATCAATTATGATTTGTGGTAAAATATTAAGGGCCTTTTCGGACAACCCAATAATCTATATAATTGGCGGATTATCGACTTTCGGATTCCCATAATAGCCTATGCTGTTTGTGCAATTGAATAATCCAAAGACTCCAAGAAAACAAAATCACCTTTGGGAGTGATTATTAACACACAACACAAATATCCTGGTTATCTGGACATTTAGATTATCTACTGGTTATGAGTATTATGATTATCATTTTCGATACCTGATAATGCAGTCTCTCCAATAATCCGAAGAAAAAATCTGAAGGTGTCCGAACGGGCCCTAAGCGGCAATCTAACTTCGGCAAAGTGCATATACCAGTCTCAAAAAACGGCGTGGGCTATCCTTTGGACGGATGAAAGTCACAACTGCGCGATATGGACCGCGCACGCACCGAGCAAGGTAACTGTTTTTGATTTTACGTATGATAGTAATAGAGCCAATGAAAAAAATGCATCAGTTACCACAGATGACACGAAATATCTGGGATGTCGCGAGTTTGAGGACTTCATCCGTCCAAGGGATAGCAGTATGGCCCGACCTAGGGTGTAGAGTGTGACCTATGAGGATGTAGATTTCATTTCTGATCAGGAACTGAAAGAGTAGATCTATTATCAGCTGTTGTCTGGGTCTTCACCACCCCTCTCGACCGAACCTCCCCACGATGCAATTATTTTTTACCCAAACGCCCCTAATAACAAACTAGGTAGTAGTAGCGACAATATGCACTTGAAACCCGCATCTAGTAACTACATACCTGGGCGACATATCAGGGTGTATTTAGGTGCTGTCAAATACCGCCAACTCTATCATCTCGTGCTGACTTTTCTTGACTAGGTTAGTTTCGGAAGCCCGTGTGCCTTCACAATACCCGTAATATTTCTGTGTTGAAGTTATATATCCTTGCTGCGAGTAGTATAGGCGCTACATCAGTCCCCGCTCGCCTTAGACCTGTTTCCCCTCCAAATAACACTCACCAGATCGGGTTTGCCCCACTGGAGATGGGAGCTGTCTGCGCAGGCCCGATTTTACTAGTATGCCCGAGCTATGCGCTTCGGGGTCTTCACCAAAGCCGTTGGCCGGTGCTGATACCTACAAGTGTAATTCTGACCATGAATGAGTATTTTACTCAATGACCTCACCATGACACCTCGACCCATTGCCAACGATCAAAATTTACTTTTAGATCGGAGTCGTTTAGGCATCTGTCAGCTAGGCATCTAGACAGCCGCGGGTTAGCACACAAACGCACTCATACATCACAAGAACGTTTAACATATCATGTATGGGATAGCTAATTGCATTAGCAGGATGAAACACAGATCACCTAAAGAACTTCGTACGGGGCAGGAAGGGATCATGCAAACTAATTTCTACTCTAGCAAGGTGGTGTTGTACTGCTAAACCCAAGGGCCAGAGAAAGAAAGTTCGAGCGATTTACCTCAGGTCTCACCGAAACTAGCTACCGTCGTATCTCGTAGACTCTTTGTATAATAGTAGGCCTATAGTAACCAACCAGGAGCACCCTTTTCACTCCAATATCAAGGTTTTTTAGTATCCATTAGACGGATGAAACTCCCGAATTCGCAGCGTGCGTTTTTGAGATAATACTAGCTTAAGCAGGCAGCTAACATCTATTTTGATTAGCTGTATAGTTATCATCAATCATTAAGAGAAACGAATGTACCGAACCCAGTGCGTGCACGGTCAAGGCTCCGAATTTGACGATTTTATCCATCTAAGGGATAAAAATCCCTATCATCTGGCGGTAAAATGATTTTGGGGTAAGCCATAATGATATTGTTCAAGTCCTACCCTAGGTACCCTTCACCCTCCTCCCAACGTACACTAAATTATCCTAACAAAGAAACTATTGTGTATGGGATATATCTATCAAATGACCAGGTCCGACCTGCCCGGATACATACTAAACCTCTATCAATCTCCCCAACTATCGATACCCCAGGAGATACTTGGTCTTGATAACTCTCTCAACAGCTCTACTGCCCTCGTACAGGCGGCCGCGAATCTTAATACGACTGCTTATAACGCTCCGCGTGTCGTCAATGCTCCCGTTCTCCTTTCGGTCCCGGGGTCAGAAAATGAACTGAAATTGTGGTACGTTTCCAAAGTGTTTCCGCTCGGTTCTGGGGGTGATAAACCAATGTGTGAGGTATGATTTAATATATAACCCAGATGGCGGGGGCGGAGACGTGTGAGGGGCTAAAGGCTGGCTTTGTAACATAATCTATTCAAAGAGATAAAAATATATGTATTTAAATTTACTTTCGACATCCATACACTCCTTGTTAGGTACAATTCTTCCTGATGGTCAATAGTGCGGATATCGGTAGAAATGCACTAGTCATGCTGAAAGATTCAATTCTTCACGTTATGTTTTTTTTGAGCCTAGCAAAAGAAGAATTGTTGACCATCATCTGATGTTTGATGACATTTTTATAATTTTATCCCCCATGGTCTTGTTCTGCTGTTATGGGTGGGGATTTCAAGTCTCCAAATTGACATTTTAGACCTCCAGCAGGTGAGCTCTCTGCATACACATCCAGGAAGGCATTGCCTCTGCATGACCGTGATTAAGTGTGACAGTGCAGCAACCTAGGTCTGCGTCGCAAACTCTCTATTGTGATGATGCTAAAGGAATGTGTGGAATGAATGAGGAAATAGCAGCCCAGATTTCATATCCGGGCAGACATGCGGATTATCGTGGGGGAACTAGAAGTAGGACGGCGTAAAAAGTATTGGCTGATATAGAAGAATATTCCCTGTTTGATTCCCCTCAAAATGGAAGAGGTCGGGTGAGTAGATTGGCTCATACAGGCATAACCCTGATTCCATAAGCCTTTTTGGAGCTACAGTAACGCGGTCACGCTCGTATGTCACCGTTGGGTGGTTTGTTAATTATGACATCAGATATATGCAGCCTTCACCACCTCTTCTCTTGATTTTTCGGGCCGATCGTTGCACGTGCTCCTTGGCCGGTCTTACAGCCCCAACACAAGTTATCCTCTGTAGGGAGTGTACGTGTAGCCCGTGACTTCGTATATGGGAATCCTCTTGGAGCCAGTCAGTACTACTACTAGCCGAATGCAAAACACCCTCGCTATGCATATATGGCCTGGAAGTATATCTATAGAGTAAAATTTCAGATTGCCGAATTCAACTGGCCTAACGTTAGAAAGCGACAGAACTATACTAAGGTGCGAATCTCCCGCAAACTGCCACACTGAATTATAGGACTTGTAACTATCCCGCCAGGAGAATACTATATGATCCCCCCCTCGGCCATAACGACTATTGCCTTAACCAAACGACAATCTCAACTAATCAACCTGTTCCATCCATATGCGGCGGAGTGAGTCCTTTTTACAATCACTCACTGAATTCACCTATAGCTACATTGGTTGTACACGATCAGAGCATTGAATTTGTGACTACAATCTGCACGATCAGTACTTTGACCACCTTGCAGCAACCCAACGGTGGATCCTTTCTAGGCACGTTACATTCATGATTTCAAACACCTTCAAGTTGTTCTCTTCATTTCCCGAGACTTAAACAGGTCTCCCCTCAACTTGTATTTTCCACCCTTGCCTGAAAGGTCTCGACATCCTAGAAGGAACGGTAATGTACAACCCTAACCCTGGTCTATGAGCACGCAATGTCAAATATTAGGTGGTGGAAAAGAGTCAAAAAAGACTCAGGACTCAATTGAAACCGCTGTGAATCGTCCAGTCCCATCTCACCTTGTTGCCTCATGTTTTTAAAGCGTTGTCTCGAGCAGTTTATCTCATGTCCGTGACGAAGTACGAAGATTTTTTCTATACTCAACGACCTAAGCACCACGATAACTACAATCCAAAAGCGGTCCAAGATCTCACCCCATCTCTGGGCAATAATGACATTCACTGCCCCTTTTCATTGCCCTAGAGGCTCATAGAATGAAACGGGTATGAAGCGAGTGATATGATATGACGCACCCCCGGTCGACGCTGCGAGAGAGTTATTTTCTTGTTTTGTTTGATTCATTAGTTGTATACCATGCTAGAGAATCGCGGCCAAGGACTCTATGATATGATATCCGGGGACAGGCCTACTTCGGGGCTTATTAGGGAGATAATTTGTTGACCTTTTACCACGAACTTATCAATCGGTGCAGTTAGTCAACCTGTAGGAATCAGCTCATGCTGTATAGTTACACGTGTACCCTATGTCACGGAGGGGCCACCAAGGAAGTCTTTCCGCCTCCTGGAGCTGAACAAATACACTACTCTCTATTCTCTCTTCAGCCATCATTGAAACTATTCATTATCTAATTCATTGCTCTGCCGAGGAGTTAAAGGTTATAATACTACTAAACTTCCAAACACAACAGTTCTTGAACTCTTGTCTCCAACCAAACCCTCTGGGGGTGAATAAAGAAATCTGCAACAAAGCCGGTATGGACGGGCCGACCGAGCTCTTCGGTCCGTCCATGCCAATCCGCGCCGATCGGAACCGCCCGCAACCACGCCGATCCCCCGATCGTGCATGCAGATCCCGATCGCAACCAACCACTGCAGGTCAGATCTAATCTAGCCGAGCCGCCACAAATTTGCAACCACATCAGGGTCCCGTGAGGTGCTGGAGAACGTTTAAAACAGGGCAAAATACTCAAGCTGTTGGAAACTGGTGTTTATAACTGCATGATATTCCGGATGACATAAGCCAAAAATGCGGATGTGTCTTTTGTCTGCAAGTGTGCCAGGGGTCTTGTTTCTCGCTACTGGTACCCTCTTCCTTAATAACCCTAACCCTACCACAGTATCTTACTCCCTCTCAATTGGACCTGGGTTTATAACCGGTTTATAACCGTGTTTCTTACTCCCAGTATCTTACCTTTGTATATCTTAAACCACATACACTTTCACTCACCATAACTCGAAGGCCACCCCACCAGAAACTGGTATAATGATCACCTTTATAATTTTAGGTAATAGTAAGGATGATATGGCATCCTATCTGCATTAATAATATCATGATGGGGTCTTTTACTCTACCAGCGCAAAAAATGAATCACTTGATACATTTCCCATACTAGAATGGCGCACAAATGCATCGGCTGATGCATAAACGTGTTGAGGCCTCTGTAATGTTGTCTATTGATGACTTTATTGACGACTTTATTGATTACTTTATTGATTACTTTACTAGAACTTTGGTTTATTGGTATAGTTCATAAGTTCTAGTATATCAACTAGTAGCTTAGCAGTGGGTGTGGCTTGAAAACATAATAAGCACAGGTTCAAACCCGGACTTTTTTATTTTTTTTATTGATATATTACATTAAACTCTTGGCGAAATGAGACTGTGATGCATTATGGATGCATTATGGATGCAATAGCCACCCGTTTACTGATACATTATCGATACATTATGCGATGCATTTCTTGGGATGGTAGAGTTATACGGATGTAGGGGTAAGTCTGTTAACACTAGCCGTGGTTGCAATACTGCATTAATTCGTCTCAGCGGACACTCATATTGATGTTGAAATTGCTTGTTCTGGTCGTTTGTCTTACGAACGCCCCCCAATATCCCCTCATATACGCGCTGTAAAAGGCAACTTCGACGACTGTGTAACCGTCCGCCGAGACGAATTACTGCGGTAGTTCTCACTGTTAACAGACTTACTCCTACACCCGTAGTACATATTTATCCTTTTTCTAATAGTGATGGGCATAAGACAAAATGTGTCAAGACTTTGTCCCGAGATACGAGACAAAGGAAAACATTACAAAAATGTAAGAACACAAAACAAGACCAAAAACAAAACTGTCTAGTCTGGAGACCTTTCAAAATATGCGAGTGATCGTCTGTGACCTTGATATCAAGGTTAGGCTATCCAATTTTTGCTGGTTTCCGACCGAAGAAAATACCATTATGTAAAAAAGCACTCCGGGGAAAATTCGGTGTATGAACCTGATTATCCCAACCCTAACCCTAGGTCTCGAGATGTTGCACAGTATATACATAGTTAGAGTATTGTCAAGACCTAACTACCCCCGCAGCTCACCGCGAAGCATCATTTTGTATTGTGTCCATCACTATTTTCTAAGCTGGACATATCCTTCCGATATACTTGAGAAAATACCACCGATGCACTGGGTCGGAACAACGGGACCTGATACATTGGGCTCTTCCTCCCCCTTTCTTGGCACTCCCTAATCCGCCAATTGTGTTAAAACTATGCGGCGACATTAGTAGCAAGCATTTTTTTAAGCCGTTTACCATAGGAGGTGTATCCCTTAAGTCGTCACGACTGATTCTAATTTTATACTTGAACCCAATATGAGAGTCGTGATGGAAACGTGTCCATGATGAGGTGACCTGTCACGGCCTTGGCGATAAGAACCAGTACTGTTGTGCACTCCCGAGTATGGCAGGTTTGCAGTGCCGTGCAACACAGGTTTACCAATTACGGGGTCTCCCGAACAAAGCGAATATCATAGATCTCCCCCAGGTTCAATTCATGCGCGTCTGAGTAACATACAGAAACTAGCTATGTGTAGTGATACAAAACAAAGCAGCACACTAGTCAAAGTACAGGTAATCTAAAAGGTGGTTTGAGAATGTCTTGCGGAGATCGTCAAGTCCCCATCCTTGCGCAGTTCCAATCGTCGTCAGGACCTCCTTGAACTGCGGGATTTGAGTGTCATAAGCTACCTGCTTCAGGTACTGCTTCATTTTCATACCACCGACCGTAGTGTGCTCCCTGCGATGGGATTCCGTATCAGTAACGGTGTTGATACTCCTCCGGCCACATATACATGATGGGGGAAGGGAGGGAGGAAGGAAGTGAAGCTACTTACCATTCTTTGGCCCAATGTGGTCTGACATTAAGTGGTTTACCATCTGGTGTTTTGTACGCAGTCCAAGCATCAGCGAGCTTTTGGATAAACGGCAGCCAACTGCCGTCGTTCCCCGATGCAAAATTGCTGATAACCTCGATGCATGCCGTCCACTTATTCCCACCCTGCGGGGCCATCATAACCTCGCTGGAGCGCATAATACGCAGCTCCAGGACGATACGTAGTGCGCCACTTTGTAGCTTGTCCTGCTGTGTATTGGTCAACGCATCCCACCAGGCGCGCTGGACAATGCTCCAGTCAGGCTCCTCAGGATCAGTCGAGGAGGCGGGAATCGGGATGCTCAGTTCGAAACATCGGACGTGGAAGTTTTGGATCTAAGAAGGAAATCTTAGTACGTATAATGTGTGAGAATACCCATTGATAAGATACTATACCCCGCGTCTGAAGTGGAGACCATTAATGAGAGCCGTTTTAAGTGTCTTACTAAAGAGACCGAAGGGTGGTGGCATGAGGGCCATGGCGCTTCCACCTATTCAAGGAAGGTCAGTACCTATTTTTATAATTGATCTCGATCGTAATCACTCCTATAACTATGTGAGCCATGACACAACTGACCACCGAATACTCCTTGCTTCCATCCAGGCTGGCTCGTGAACCACTTCATCTTGTTAACACAATCCGCAACCGAGCTCTCCCCCCACTGAAGGAAGGTAGCAGCTGAACTCGGGTATTCCACCGAACCCTTCTCATCGGGGGTATTGTTCCTTCAAAGCAGGTTATTTCAGCTCAGAACGGGGTTCAATTACAAGGAGGTGGATCTAATTAACCGGCGATGACATACCAGCAATTAACCCAGACACGGGGGTTGTACGGATACCAAAACCACTCGGAATAGAAGGACTTGGCCTTCTCGATAAAAGTAGACTCGGCGGTCTGTCTTTGGTCCTCCGAGAGATTGTAGCTGATGCCATCCGGAATCTTGTAACCCGCCGGAGGAGGGATTGCAGATCCAACCGCTGTCTTTTCGGGAGCAAGTTGTGCGTAAGTCATTTTGTCAAGCTCGAGGGTGATGTGAGTAATAATTCCTTGTTCTTAATGTCAGCTCAAGTGTGAAGAAAAGTGTGAAGAAAAGAAAGAATTCGGGGTTGTTGTTTTGAAAGGGGGGGGGGGGCGCATACCTAGAAGACCAAACGCACCAGCTGCAGCCTTAAGCTCCTCTGGTCTAGAAATAGCTCGACACTCTCCATTGGCGTCCACGTATTCAATCGATCGAACAAGGTCGCTGAGTGTATCGTGTGTAATTCCAGCACCGTGGCAGATAGGGGCATTGGCGCCACCGGCTGTAATTGTGTTCGATCCAGGATTAGCCAACTATATATACTCTTTCGACCTGCGTAATTGTGCTTGGTATCATATACGTACTCCACCATGATGACATTAATAGGCAGTGACTATCCATTTTTCAATGACCACCTCCGGAACGCTTCATTACTGACAGCGGCGCCAACTCGCACCAGCATCTTATCCCCATCTGTTGCTGCTCTAAATGTCTCGGGTATTTCAATCTGGTTGAAGTAGGTCGGCTTTCCATCGATCGCGTCCGCAGTGATCTCAGCAGATGAACCGGTCGCAATTTCAAGGCTAAGCAAGGAAACGAGTATGTCGCCATTGTCAGAGTACATGTCCGACCAGGTGTGTCGGAACCCAGCAGCTCGGACACGCTTGCCCTTCTGTTTGGCCAGCTTGACGATTTGCTGCACTTCGCTGACTTTGGTGGGGATGCAGGTGATGCTTGGAATGTTACTGACTGTACCGCCCCAGTTGGAGAAGTCCACATCGGTGAGGATCTGAATGTTGATTTAGAAATTGTCTACGTATTATGTGGGTCCATCGGAAGTTAAGCCTACCGTCATCTTCTCCCCTCCATCCTCAACTCCTATCACCGTCATGGATCCCGATTCCTGGGTGCTTCTATATCAGCAACGCTCGTGATCACAGGTCATAGAAGGGCACTAGCCTGGGCTTCCCTCAGCACCTCCGGAGAGAATAATGGGCGTGTAGCCCCCAAAGGCGGGATAAAGTCACCCCCCGCTACCTCCTCGGCGGTTTTCCCGGCCATGAAGTCTTTCACCTTCTTGCGCAGTACTGGGTCCAGATGTCCAAGGAAGTCAAGAAACTCGGGAGTATCTTTGATCGAGAGCAGCATGTTGCGGACATGTTCTTCACCCTCGATCTCCGACCGCTCGAGGCGCTCTAGCGAGTCGAGAAGACCAGGGAAGTGAAGGTCCCAGGGATCCTCACCGACAAAGTTCTTTCCGTCGCGAAGGAGCTCTCCTGTGGTAGGAAACTCCTCATCCTGGTTATGTCCACCGGTGATGTTGGAAGAAGACATGATATGATATGTTCAATCTGTTATTGTTATTGAAGAGAATAGGTTTGTGGGAGCACCTTTGACGCGGGCTATCAGTTCGTTTTAACTGCATCTTAGCAGCAACACTCTCGCTGTGGTGCTTCCCGCTGCGGGGAACCCACCTCGTCCATATGATTGATTTCAGCTCTTGAATCATACTTCAGCTCTTCGAGATGGAGGTGGCCAGCCGATAAGCCTTGCCGCACTACGATTATGTTTATTATGCATATACATATAACCCTTCTTCCGAGGCCATGGCAATGGGGTACCCTAGGCGCTTGCATATTGCGGGGGTAGTGTGCATTAGGGCGTTTAAGCTCGCCCGCCCTCCTCCGCTAGGAGATATGCAGCCAAGGGAGCGGATGTGGCCATGCTAGAATGAAAAAGGAAAATTTGAACCTCTGGTGGATGGTAATACCTGGATAACTCGACGTTCTTGGTCGTTGCACACACCCATACTCAGTTCTTTTTGGCCACCCAATGACTTGCCCCGCTTTTGTAGGTCGAGTGCCGGCGGCTTTATTGCCATTGGGCCATTAACATGAAGGTCTTTTTATTTTCGCTTTTGTGTATGTCGGTATTTCAGCTGGAACAATCTTGGCTTCTCCGAATGCTTTTGAACCAATTAGAGCATTGTAATCCAACCACCTTATGGCTGGAAACAACATCTCAGCCGCAACTGTGTAATGAAGGGGTATCCCTTAGTCTGTTAATGCTGACCCCCCTATAATAGAGGAATTAAATTCGTATGGAAGATCTATTATTTGATAAGGGATCTGTTAGTAAAGCCACACAAAACTTTCTTCTTCTTGGGGGTCAGCATTTTACTGAAAGACTAAGGGATAATGCTGTCCCCTTCACCAGGTCTTGTGGCTTTTTACATGAAAAAACATGTAAATGGCATCGCTAATAACTTTTCAACAATAGAAGATATCAAAAATCTATGAAGCCAAGATCTTTATCATATGGTGCGGCGCGTCTTAAAGGTGACATGCCGGCATTTCAGCTGGAACAATCTTGGCCACTCCAATTGGCTCTTGAGCCAATTGGAGCCTTATATTCCAGCCATATTATGGTTGAAAACTAAATCTTGGCTGCAGGTCTGTGATGTAGGGGTATAAATGGGTATAATACTGTTCCACTCACCCGGTCTTGGCGCTTTCTACATACAAAAACAGGCAAATCCAACCCCTAATAACTTTTTAACAAGGGAAAATATCAAAAATCTGTCTGATGGAAGTATTCATCATCACTAGACCTACACTTCTATTAGACAGATTTTGAATATCATGTCTTGATAAAAAGTTATTAGCGACGGAATTTGCTGTCACCTTTAGGATGCGCCGCACCATACCTATACCTACAATTTGGCTTCATGGATTTTTGATATCCTGCCTGGTCGAAAAGCTATTCGTAGTTTAATTTATGTCACCTTTAAGGCGCGCCGCACCATATTTCTCTCTTGGCGGTTCTGAAATTTTGTTTTTTTCTGTTGGGGGTTTTTTTCTTAGCAAGAGGGGTGCGGTTGGTGACGGACCATGAGTGTATGGCGAGGCTTGGCTCCAAAAGATCTGCACCAATCCACTAGCAAAAACTACCAAGCCTCGCCTCCCTCTCGCCCTACCCTCCACCATCGCCTTCATGGATGGTTGCAGCCCTGCCAAAATCGGCAACTTTCCCATAAAACAAATATGTGGTAATGGCTTGCAGCCAATCATAGGTCACAGATTATCACCCCAAATGGCTATTAGACAGCGGTTTGCAGGGTATAACATGTTTCACCGGGAAAGCAATCAACCATGACAACAGGACTCTAAAAATTTGAGATTTTGAGACTGGAGCGAATCAAGTGTCCTGAACCACTCTCTAGGTGTCTTTTGAGTATTTTAGAGGGCGTTTGCTAATGTTGAGTGGTGAAGGGTAGCTGTCATGATACACTTGTAATTTCTTCTCCTTTTGGGTCTTTTGAAAGTACCCCCCACCACGTACTCTAAGTAAATATCACCCAAAAACAAAAAGCACTTCCAGCATACCTGGCTTCGTATTAGATTGAACTTTAGTCCTACCATCTTTCATCAACTGGACACGGTTGCTTTCTGGTGACGATCGCTTCCCCGGTGAAACACGTTATGCACGTATGTAGCGAATTTGACAGTCATCCGTGAGATCGATAAGAGAGCGTATGGACTAAGCGCCGTAGATACATTTACAGTTATTATCTAGATTATTGCGGTGTTAGGGTTTGGCGGCCGCTATGGGGCCCCTCCGCCGGCGAGTGCTCTCGTTGGCAGGCTAAGGACCTGAAGTTGCTGTTCACGGATTTTGGGGGGAATTGTTCGAGTTCATCGGATCTTGGGGCTCGCCAGGCGTCCTTGCCTACTCCTGTGGCGGCCGTGATTTAGTCGACAACTGTATCCTCTTCCGCCTTCTTATGAAGGCGTTTTGAAATCTAGGTAGAATATTGCGCATATTTGATGAAAATATTTGTCGTGGATGGGTTTGACCTGTATCAAACTTAGAGATCCTTTGTGTAGATGAGCCACATCCTGCGCCCTGTGTCCTGGGCGTATATATGAGACAATTTACGAAATCTCTCTCATGCATGGAGGTCATGTTATCCCCGATTTTGCTGGAAGATATGTCCGGGTAGGCTGTTTGCTGCATTACTAGTCGCGAAATCACTTGTGAAATGCCACAATGCGTGACAGAGATATAGTGAATTGTCGTATACGCCCAGGAGGTGTAGGGGCAGGAAGGAAGGACGTGTCAGGCGATTTTAGCTAACCTAGCTAACCCCAACCAACCCTAGCCCTGACTACCCAACTAACTGCGGTCGAATCTATCCCTTAGTCTGCCAGAAGGTGCTTGACCAAGAAGAAGCAAGTTTTGTGTGGCTTTACTAACAAATCCCAAATAATAGATCTTCCATACAAACTTCATTCCTCTATTATAGGGGGGTTAGCATTGGCAGGCTAAGGGATACACCCAATTTCACGAATCGAAGGTGGGATTAATGCCCCTATCTTACTTTAGAAGGCGTTGCTATTGCCCCCTCTCTTAGAAAATGCTGCTAACCCCACTTGATTTGCGTCCTTTTTCTATTTCTGTTCCTCTTACGCAAGTTGTACTCGTCGTCCACATGTACCCCGGAAGTCCTTAAAAGTGATGCAGCGGGCCCAATATTCTGGTGCCGCAACCATCGATAAAGTTAGACCAGTCAATTTCTTCCATTTGTATTTCCATTTACTATCATTATACAGCTCCGCCTGATGCAATCCGACATATATAAATTATTTCCCAACCTTTGGGTATGGTAGCCAGTAGCTGCGAAGTTAGTGGTTTTTGTCGCCGTTCATGCATCTCTTTGAGAACCTCCGGGGTACATACAAGCCCACTCTCTTTTTTCTTTCTTTGTCAAGAGATAAATGAGAGATATTGAATGAAAAAAAAAAGAAAAAAAATAATTATTTTGAAGTCGGGGCCTTCCCTCCCTCCCTTTCCTGATGCTTCCAACTTGTCTGCCGGAGGAAGATCATTCTTCTCCTCTCTATCAAAGGTAACAATTTGTCCGCTGGCGTCTCCCTACCTTATTCCATGACGAGATCTTTTCACTGTGCCATTAGTAGATTTGATGGAGGCCGAGAACCTGTCACGTTGAGTTTATGTAGCTGTACACCATCTATCCTTAGCTGTCAACGCCCCGCAATTCTTGAGGGAAAAAGATGGGAAAGATTACACCTGGATAGCCTAATGGAAGCACGCTATAGTTTTCTCCCAGGCAAGGAATATGAGGCCAAGAAGTGATAATACTGTTTCTGGGGAGGTATCGTCGCTAGCTTATAGAAAGACAAACACTACAGTATGAAAAAATGGGGTGAAATCACTACCATAGGACTACGGAATTTAGTGACAAATACCGAATTAAATCGGCATTAGAGGAAGAGTACTGTACGGATACCGTATTTTTACCGCATTGCTAGCGTATCAACGAGAATACCGTAGTGATCCCACCCCTCTTTTTGGTACTGTAGGTTTGATGTGTCGTGCTTAGTCTAGGAAGTGGCGCTAACCGCCTCTGTGTCTAAATGTTTAGCTCTTGGCATTACCTCATCAGCCGACTAATCAAATCACGTAGATTCTGTCTCACACATGTCTCACCATTATACTTTCTGCCATTAGCGCGCCTAGGAGGTGGCGCTAACCACCTCTGTGTCCAAATAATAAGCTCTTGGCGGTGGCGCTAACCACCCCCGTGTCCAGATGCTTAGCTCTTGGCGGTGGGTTCTTGGTGCGTGTCGTGCTTAGTCAACTACCTCTCATTAATCCCTGCCACTTCACCAAGCCGACCATCGAGATGTCGGACTTTTATATTTTCTGAGACACAGGGTACCCCAAAAACTGGACAATAACGAACGGGGCCGGGCTGGAACCCTATGCTCTCACTAGCTAGAATCATGCAAACTTACTCTTTTGGCGGTTGTGGTTGAGGCTCGATTGCATATCGACAAATAAGAAGGCAGTATTCACCCTGCGGTCCCGTTCGCCATTGTCCGGTTTTTGCGGTACTGTACTCGTCTACCAGCATATTATCCTTGCCCTGAGTAATTGCATTTTCTGGTTGTTATGCGGGTAGATTAGGGTCCCGTCAAATATACAAGGGTAAGATACTGGGAGTAAGAAATATAAACCGGTTATAAACCCAGGTCCAGTTGGGGGGGGTATGATACTATGGCAGGGTTAGGGTTATTAAGTAATAACATAGGCAGAAACAAGTCTGTTCCCGCCCCAAAGGCATATATACAAAGGACACACCTGCAATTTTGCTTATGTCATCCGGAGTATCATGCAGTTATCCCTTGCACGCATGAAAGTTGTCGACTTCGCAACCTGGACCGTGCACCACTTAGTGAAGGAATTATATTGTTTGTTACGGTAAATAGCAACAATAGAACTAAACAGGACTTTCGAATTGTTTACCACACTAGGTTAATATTTGCTGAAAGAGGGAGGTCGTGTAAGGGATGTTCATGAACTACAACGCCCCAGTTCAAAAGTTCGACTCTGTTCAGCTGATCAGGACATGTGTGGTGCCACGCTCCTTAAAGGTGACAGAGGTTGCATGGCGAATAACCTTTTAGCCAGACAAGATATCAAAAGTCTATGTAATTAGATTGTAAATATAGGTATGATAAAGATTTTCCTTCACATAGACCTTTAATATCCTGTATGGTTGGAAAGTTATTAGCGCTGCCATTTACCTATTTTTGTACATATGTGGAAGGCGCCAAGACTAGATGAAGTGGAACAGCATTATACACATTTATACCTCTACATGGCAAAAATAAAGCCAAGGTTTAGTTTTCAGCCATAAAGTGGCTGGACTCTAGCTCTTATTGAGCAAGAGTGACTAAGATTGTCCCGGCTGAGATACCTTTAAAACGCACCGCACCATAGCATTTTTTGGGACTGTTACCATGTCGAGTGTGCCAAGACATAAAACTACAGTTTTAGCAGTTAAACCGGTTCCAAGATAAACAGTTAGTAGAGTTGGTACGCGTTGAGCCCTTTTATGTAGCAGTTTGTTTTATATCGCGACGGGTTTCCACCGTTGAAAACCTTGTCTCATAACCTACAAAACACTAACGCTCTAACACTCCAATTGATGAGAGAACTAAATAACAGGAGTGACTAGGCAGCCTCTTTTCGCCGCGCCCACGTATTCCTTCGATCCCTGTGCCTTCTAGCTAGCAGAACCCCGGGCAACCACTCACGACATGCTCGCACCTGGCCCGCTATAGATGAGGTGGCCGGGTACAGTTTCTCCAATTTGCTTTGCAGTTGTTGCTCCGCTGCACCCCTTTCTTCCTCGGGAAGCTCTTTGTAGGTCTTTGTGCTGGTACGCCATGTGGCCTGTCCCCTATATACCTCCGTCACGCCTGTGATGGTTCGTTAGCTACACTCTTTGAAATGCGCTCATGAGTTTTTGATTACATGTCCGGAGCGGTTCCCTATCGACCTTGTCTCTGCCTATCCCGAGTAGATCGAAGGGGAACCCCGCTTGCCGTTCCTCTTTATACGTGGGGCGCGGGATTGTTGCTGGCTGGCCTGAATTGGCAATCCCCGGGGTGGACGGTGGGACGGGCCCCTCCGGCGACGCCGCAGCCGCTGCTGAGTCAGCTCCATCAGTCTCAGTCTCAGGTGCGGATGGTGGCACCGATGTCACCGGGGCCTTTACTGGGTCGGCACCTTCTGCGGGGAATCTCGGAACAGGGCTCCCGGGCGGGGGAGAAGTCGGTAGTGGATCCCTACCGTGAGGCCCAACTAACGGCGGGATCGGAGAGGAGATGGCGCTCTCGGCTGTCGGTGGCGGTGGCGACGACGGTGGTGGGCTGGGCATTTATATGGATTTTGTTACGAAGGGATAGAGGCGGTGTTGGGGGGGGGGTTTAGGCCGATGTAGATGAGAATCGCTAACGGGTACAAGGGTTCAGGTTACGCGTTTGTAGCGTTGCAACAGGCACGAGCCTTGGCGACGGGACAAATGGCTCATTGAGCCATCCACCAAGTGTCAAATCCGATAATTGACTGTCCCCCTCAGTCGCCAAATTTACCACACATAGAAGGTATGATAGATGAAATGCCGTAGGTAAACAGTACTTCAGGATATGGACTGCAGGCAGCATCTCCGGGCGTATCATACATCCTACTTCAGAAATTGGTTAAGGTTGACGGTTTCGGCAACCACCCTTTAATGTGGCGAAGTTTAAATAGTCGGTTTTGACACTTGGTAAATACTCTCTAATAGAAGTTCCGTTAGGTATTGATGCCTGAAGTTGCAAGTTAGTGATCAGCATTGCGCCAAGACTATTGCCAGAAGGCGAATTTCAATTTCCCCAACCTTCTAATTCTATGTGATAAGTAATCTCAGTATTAATTTTATTTATTTAGATTTTTTTCAGGTAAATTTGCAGAATCCCTCTAATGGTGCATCATGCAATCCAATCCACCACAACTATCATCAACTTAACCTAGCTAGTGATAGAGAGGTTTGACACGTCTAGCTATCGACGGGAAGTAATCACTATCTAAGTAGTCAACTTAAGAACTAAGGATATCAATAGTTCTTCTACTCCGTCACTAATTCAACCAAACTCCTCGCTGGCCTTGTCGGAGCAGATCAAGGTCGACGACATCCGACAATCGGCCATCGACACCGCCGATAAAACAATTTTGTGGTTTATTTAAACAACTTTATGGTTTAAGTTAAATAGACATCGTAGATAACATCATACAGCGCCGTCAGTTTCTCCACATTGATAGGCAGCTTCGAGCACTCGCCTTCAACAAGATAGAATACGTTCCTGCTGACACGACATCGTCAGGAGGCGCATTCCCCGGCCTTTAATCTCGTCAGTCTCCGAACGCTGACAAGACCGGGAGGGCCACCATGCGCCGTCCTGCAGTACCCCCACAACCACAGGCTCCGGAGGTGCCTTCTCTTCGTGCTCAACCAGCTCCATTAGCGCGCATAGCATCGCCTGCACCACGCGACCAGCTTCTCGCGGGAGATATCGGGGACTGCGCACTCAATGCACCGTTTACCGCGATGTTTAGTGCTGGCAGCGGGCGGCAAAGGCCAGTGGGGAGCCTGAAGAGAGGAGCGGGGAGGAGGGGGGGTGTACCGCTGGAGAACGATGGTGGAAGTGCTGGCAAGGTACTTTCCCCACAGAGCGGGGTAGGTGAGCGAGTTCCAGGCGCCTTCGTTCAGGAAGTCGTAGGAGGGGATGTCGCAGGAATTCGTAGTCAATCCGACGCCGTCCCCGACAAATAGTTAGCCACAACACCCGCCGTGCAGACAGGTGGGAACAAACATATGTCGAAAGACGTCGTCAACCCAGTGTACATCCGCATCATCTGGACTACTCCGCGCGATTTCGTGACACTATGCAGTTGTCATTATGCCGAGGTACTGTTTCATTTAAGTGCACAGGTCCTCCGGGAACTCTGGTTATTCTGGGAGGTAGCACGCGACACCCTCATCCCGCGGTTCCTCCAGAACCTTCCAGAACTGTATCGTTGACGATGAAGTAGTGCACGGGGCAGCTCGCCCAGCTGGAGAGCATGCATCTAGAGGATCTCTTCGAGGAAGTAGCCGTCGGAGAGGATAAACTTGTCGGCCATGTTGTGGTAGCAGTGGTCAAGACTACGTAGTGTTTTCCGGGGGTGTGCGCCTCCGCGGTGTTCTCCCGAGTCGCTCGCCCGGGGAGGGTGCTGCTGCGCCTTCTTCCTCCTCTTCTTGTTCCTCCGGACATGCCAGTCCTACGTCCCGAGATCAGACAAACAATGAGAGGGGGGGGCGGGGAAGAAGGGGGGGGGGGGCGGGGGGGATAAGACACACCATCGCTCCAACGAGAAGTGCGTGCGGGGTTGTCGGTGCGGTGGGTGATGGCTAGGTATGTAGTAGCTAGCTCTAGGTGGGGTACTAGGACGAAGAGGTGTACAAACAGCTGGCAGGGTGAGGTGGTGATGGTGCTTAAGCCACCCTATGTTCCAACAAAAAGATCAAGAGAAAAAGACCGGCACCGCGATATGATCAGGGGGGCGCTGTGTACTGCCATATGCCATCGCGGGCACTCAGGACACTGTACCAAGAGTCCCTGTACGCGGCGTTGAATATATCATACCAGCTTCTAGTAGGTAGGTACATCCGGCTAGTAGGTACATGCTTGTACCGATCTCTAAAGTTCCATACACAGAAGAACACGCCAAGGCCGCCTTTTGTATGGCATGCAATATTGGTCGTGTTCGGAAACATCAATTAGACGAGCTCACGGGCACGGGGTGTGGGGATTTTCTACCAAAATTGATTTTCAAATAGATATAATGAAACGAAATTAGGGTCTTTCAGTAGAGTTTTTTTAGCCAACGACCATAGAAGAGTCCGAGACATTTTGGGCCCCCAAAGGGTTGCACTGTCAAGGTATTCCTAATTCCATGTAGTTCTAATGCATGCCTGCCCACGTCATTGATTTACACCCAGGAGCTGAGATCTGAGAGTAGCGAGTCAAAGTTAGCCCCGAGTAATTACTCGCAATTTCATAGCGTTTTTGAACACGACTAATATTGCATACACCCAAAAAACCGCCAAGACTACATTTTTGTATGGCATGTAATAGCGGTTGTGTTCAGAAACGCTATGAAGTTGCGAGTAGATTCGCTGAAGTCCTCTAGCCATCAACGAATAAAAAATACTTGTTTGTTCCAAGACTGCCAAGATATGCAAGTTAGATGCAGGTAGATTGTGATATAACATTTTCGGCGGCAAGACTGAAAGATACGCATGGTGATATATTCAATCCTTATGTCTACGGCTTCCCTCCAAGAGTACTTGTGGGCCCCTATGTCGGCTATGAGGCAAGCACATGTAAGCGCTGGATCAGAGGGGGAACCACTGGATCTAAGTACTCGCTATCCTCCATAAGAACCTGAGAATGCAAGCGACAAAGACAGGGATAATTTGTAAGGAGAGTCGTCTTGGCCATACGTATACAAACATTGAGACCTGCATTTTCAGGTTCATATGGTGGATAGCGAGTACCCCGCTTCCCTGCTCAGCGAGATTCCTGCTCAGTGGGTTCACATACAAATATTCCTTTGGCTCTAGATTTCATGTGGTGGAGGGCTATAATTCGTGGTCAATAGGGAAACGGAGTAATTGGTAGGGGATCCGGGGGAGTGAAGAATCCACCATTCCCTAAAATCACTGTTATTCCCTTAGGTTTACTGCTATTCCCTGGAGTTCACCGCTGTTCCATATAGTAGACTGCTGTTCCATACAGTAAACCGCCATTCCATACAGTAAACCGCTGTTCCATACACTAAACCGCTGTTCCCTGTTGTTCCTAGAACATATCAGTTCGGGGTCGAGGGTCAATTCTACAACTCGCGGTCGCGGGTTGGCTCACCCCTAGTAGAAGTAGTACTAGACTCTACATACATTATTGGAGCGATCCGTAAAAGCGCTGCCCCCACCAATCCCTACATGAGAAACAGAACCTATCGGACGGGGTGACCAAGGTTGGCCATGTTGCAAATCGTCCTGACTGGAGGAACTGGCGAGCAGGGGATGTGGGTGGAGGACAGTGAGCAAAAACGCCCCTATATAGCCTCTCTCCCCACTCAGCACGATCGACTTCAAACAGTTCTCAGCCTTGAACACCAACAACCACCATCGCCGATTGCGCAGCCTACGGTGGCGGACACGCGGAATCTTCAGACCTTGACGAGCACTTACCCAAAGACCACAGACTCCACAACGAGCGACGACCTACACCGCACTCCAGCACTTCACCTATACAAGAATCGAACCCGTCAAGTGTAGACCTCCTACTGGTGGGGACCTTTCCACTGCCGCCTGTCGCCAGCCTCAACTTGAGATAAAATTCCACATCGCCCCCAAATCACCCCGAAGCAAGTCCTGGGATACGAACTATTGTGTCTGATCTGCACCTGAAAACCTAAAGAGGAATTTGGGAACGGAAAGGGGCCTCCTAGGAACAAGGAATCTCTCCGCGGCCACCCGGGTGTTTCTACCGCGATGCCTTGTGAAAGGATATGGGAGTGCGAGACCCTCCGGTCGAGCGAGGAAGGGTATTTCGATCATGAGCTGGTGTTGGCGGCGGCGAGGGGGGAATATAATGAGATGAAGAGGCTTATGGAAGTCTCAACGGAGCCTCAAAGAGACACGGAGACAGTCCCCGACGCTCGCAGCAGGGCCTCATTGATCACAGGGACAGTGATGTGGATGACAGAAAATCGTGTGTGGCGGAATTGTAGTACAGGAAGCATGGGATTGTATGCGGCGGCCCTGTGCGGACAGGAGATAATTGTGCAGCTGCTGCTGGATGACTATAAGGTGAGTCCCAGCGCAGCTGTCGAAATAGGCGGCATCAGCAGGACGGCTTTAGTGGCGGCAGTGAAGGGCCGCCACGGGAAGGTGGTGCAGCTACTGTTGAGTCGAGGAGCGGATGTCAATGCACCTGCTGCGGAATATGCTGGTAGAACAGCTTTACAGGCGGCGGCGGAGGGTGGGCACGAGAAGGTGGTGCAGCTACTATTGGGTCGGGGAGCGGATGTCAATGCACCTGCTGTGGATGATACTGGCAGAACAGCCCTACAGGCGGCAGCTGAGGGCGGACACGAGAACGTGGTGAAGCTACTGCTAGGTCACAAAGCGGATGCTAATGCCGCCGCTGGTGCTAAGTCTGGTAGAACAGCCTTAGGGGCGGCGGCAGAGGGCGGACACGAGAAGGTGGTGAAGCTACTCTTGGCTCGAGGAGCGGATGTCAATGCACCTGCCGCGGAATATGCTGGTAGAACAGCTTTACAGGCGGCGGCTGAGGGCGGACACGAGAAGGTGGTGCAGCTACTGTTGGATCGAGGAGCGGATGTCAATGCGCCTGCTGTGTATGAGAATGGCAGAACAGCCCTACAGGCGGCAGCTGAGGGCGGACACGAGGAGGTGGTTCAGCTACTGTTGGATCGCAAAGCGGATGTCAATGCAGCCGCTGGGGTCAAGTCTGGCAGAATTGCCCTACAGGCGGCAGCAGAGGGCGGGCACGAGGAGGTGGTGTGGTTACTGTTGGATCACGAAGCGAATGTCAATGCACCTGCTGGGCAAGGTGCCGGTAAAACAGCCCTACTGGCTGCGGCGGAGGGCGGGCACAAGGAGGTGGTGCAGCTACTGTTGGGTCGCGGAGCGGATGTCAATGCACCTGGTGAGGAATATACTGGCAGAACGAGCTTACAGGCAGCGGCGGAGGGCGGACACGAGATGGTAGTGAAGCTACTGTTGGACCACAAAGCGGATGTCAATGCACCTGCGGCGGACTATACTGGCAGAACAGCCTTACAGGCAGCGGCTGGAGGCGGATACGAGAAGGTGGTGCAGCTACTGTTGGATCACAAAGCCGATGTCGATGCACCTGCTGCGGAAGATGCTGGTAGAACAGCCTTACAGGCGGCGGCGGAAGGCGGACACGAGAAGGTGGTGCAGTTACTGCTGGATCACAAACCGGATGTCAATGCACCTGCTACGGATGATACTGGCAGAACAGCCCTACAGGCGGCGGCGGGGGGCGGGCATGGTAAAGTGGTGAAGCTACTGTTGGGTCACGGAGCGGATGTCAATTCGCCCGCTGGGGTCAACTGTGGCAGAACAGCCCTACAGGCTGCGGCGGGGGGCGGGCTGCGGAAGGTGGTTAAGCTACTGTTAGATTGTGGAGCAGATGTGAACATACGCGCGGGATGGAAGGAAGGTAGAACAGCCCTACAGGCGGCAGCGGAGGGTGGACATGAGGACGTGGTGCAGCTACTGTTAGATCACAAAGCGGATGTCAATGCACCTGCTGCGGATGATACTGGAAGAACAGCTCTACAGGCGGCGGCGGGGGGCGGACACGAGAAGGTGGTACAGCTACTATTAAATCGTGGAGCGGATGTCAATTCGGCCGCTGGGGACAAGTCTGGCAGAACAGCCTTACAGGCGGCGGCGGAGGGCGGACACGAGAAGGTGGTGCAGCTACTCCTGGATCACAAAGCGAATGTCAATGCACCTGCTGCGGAAGAGGCTGGCAGAACAGCCTTACAGGCGGCGGCGGCGGGCGGGCAACAGAGGGTGGTTAAGCTACTATTAGATCGTGGGGTCGATGTGAACATACCCGCCACATGGTGGGAAGGTAGAACAGCCCTACAGGCGGCGGCGGAGGGCGGCTACGAGAAGGTGGTGCAGCTACTCCTGGATCACAAAGCGGATGTCAATGCAACTGCTGCGCAAGGTGCTGGTAAAACAGCCTTACAGGCTGCGGCGGAGGGCGGACACGAGAAGGTAGTGCAGCTACTATTAGATTGCGGAGCGGATGTCAATGAACCTTATCATGAAGTTGATGGTAGAACAGCTTTAGAGGCGGCGGCTGAGGGCGGACACGAGAAGGTGGTGCAGCTACTGTTGGGCCGCGGAGCGAACGTTGATGCGGGCGCCGGGTTGGAACGTGGGACAGCCCTACGCGTGGCGACTGAGGGCAGATACTCGCGTGTGCAGGCCTGGCTACTTCTTGCTGGAGCTGATTTCGGTTGGTCGGCCGGTAGCGAAGGGCAGAGCTTCCTCCATTATGTATGCACTCCCGGCAGGGCCCATATGCTGCCTGAGCTTCTAAAGAACAGCAGTCCTCAGGTCGTCAATGCCAGAGACCATTCTGGATTAACACCTCTACACCTAGCTGTTAGGAATGACCTTTTGGAATGCGTGCAGCAACTACTCACCAAGGGTGCAAACAAGGAAATCCAAGATGCAACTGGGAATACGCCACTGGCGATGGCTCTTGACATTCCCAACAGTAGCATTTTCAAGCTTCTTCTCGAGAAAGGTGCCAGCACAGACACGATTCCTACAAGCAAGTATCTCAAATGGCTAGATGACCAAGGAATCAGGAATGATCACGATTGCATGCTCATATCCGATCACCCAACAGAGGGCCGGGACATCACAGAGACGAGATGGTCTCAGCAGAAAGTCTCATCGTTTAGGAATCTCCTAAACAGAAGATCCATTCTTTTCCAGAGGTTAGTATTCTGTTCCTTAAATCTATTTTTCATCTGCGGAGAATGACCGTCCTATAAGGTCCAACCGACGCGAGACCCCCGAACCCCCTGCATATCAGGGTACATGTGTTGGTCTTCCAGGCTACCCAGATTCGGAACCAGATTTACCGGGTTCGGTGGTCCGGTGCATGTGGGCAACGGCTGAGAAGCCGAGGCACTATGGTGTGTTAAATTTCGTGCCCGGTATTCCCAGTAACCAGGAGATTCTGTCTCTTAGCCCCGCCTCAGGTAAATAATTCCCCAAAGGTCTGTTCCATATAGTTTACACAGCTAACAAAAAAGTAATTCTCATTGGTCATGCGTGTTTTATCTGGCCACCTCCACACCCGCCGCAATCGACCGCCACGAGCCCTTCAAAGGAGGTCATTCCATCGTTCCAAGCCGGGACCCAGGCGGTTGAAATATCCTGGGTAATGTCAAACAAAAATCAAACCATGGCGGAGGGATCAAATCAACCTATGAGGTTCATCCACTACCGATGTACATTTTCGCTGAAGCTGCTTGCTATCCCCTGCCACGGGGTCGAGTTTGTTGCCTGGTTTCTTCGCGAGATAAACCGCCGATGGGTGGAGCTGATTGCCGGCGCCAAGTCCCATCTAGCGCAACGGGTGAGTATCTCGTCTCTAATATATTTACTATCTATACTGAGAAACGTCTAATGGCCTGGTCCGTGACCAACAGCGATCCTCTCAGTTGCTGGCAGCAGGCAAGAATCCCACGATAATCAGCTCCTTGTTGCAGGACAGCCAGGAGTGGTACCGACTCCGACAAATCTGGCGGGAACACTACGAGAAATCGTGCGACCTTCTCCAGCAATTTGAGGAACATGACGTTTTCAGGAGCATCTCGACAGACCACGATTTCACAAGAACCCATGATGCGACGGCCCAAGGCGCTCACACCAACACAGCTAATGGATTAAACAGAAGAAAGAAAAAAAGAGGCACTCAAAACAGGCCGCCTCTAATCGAATCCCTCCGGGATCAAGTCAAGTACCTTAGAGAGGATTGCGGACAAGCATTATCGGAACTGGACAAGGAAACAAAGGAGCTTATCGAGTTGGTGAGATGTTCAATCATGGGAATTTAGACGAGAAAGTGCTAATCGTTCTATACCGCCTTCAGGAGTTCAACCTTGTTTCGATTTTTGAAGCCCGCAGCTCCCTTGACATGGCCAAATTGTCCTGTGAAATGGCCAAAAGATCCATTGAAATGGCCGAGGTGTCCAATGAGATGGCGAGGAGTATGAAGAGATTAAGCTGGATTACCGTAAGCTGAATCCGCCCATTGGTGAACCAATACCGTGACTGATGTTCTCCATAGTTTATTTTTCTACCATTAATGTTTATCTCGGTGTGTATCTCCCGGGTGGAGTTTTCTAAGGTTTTTCTGACAGGTAACAGGGTCTGTTTGGCATGAATGTGAATCTCCTGAGCGATAACCCAGCATGGCAATGGTATTTTATTGTCGCGGGCCCTTTTTCAGCCTGTGTTATTATTATTTCTCTTTTGTGTAAATACCTTCCGGTATGGAATCCCCAGGGACGATTAACTAGATGCTTCGGCTAAGCAGCTGACACCGTACAGATTACGGACCTCATGAAAGGAATCGACGAACGCCTACAATTGGCATTTTCCAGCGATATCTCAAGCTCAACAACAGACAGAACGAGTGACCATCAACAGGTTCCTACCGGAAAGGAATCTTTGAACAACCAAGGATTGTTCCTCAGGATGTCGGGCCTGCGGAGAAGGCCGATGCCTGACTTGGAGAGCCCACGGCCTGTTGAATCCAGGACACCTAGCCTCCAGCAGTAAGGATTTGATTTTACTGCTCTGCAATGTATAGAATATTACAATGGGCAGGGGAGGGGTGGGGGACGGGCAAGGGAGGGATACATATGTCCTCTTTGCAGGTGCGGAGCTCTGGATATGGAACTTGGGAGCGGATGGCTCTGTCTCGGGGAAACTCTTTATCTACATTTCATTAGCCACAGTGTTATTATTAAGTATGATGTAAATGAATGGCATTCGTTACCTACTTGTGACATCTGGTCCTTCAAGGGGGGTGAGGGGGGCTTTTAGTAGTGTTATCGAGCTCCTCCATCATAATGACAGGTCGGGAACCTCTGGGGGGGCCGGAAATTAGCATATTTTTTTTATCTCTCTTAGTAAATAATAGATCTCACAAAAGATTCCATTCCCCTATCATGGGAGGTGACGGACCATAGGATAATTTTATGGCCTTTTTTTTGGTGCGAGGTTCGGTTTAGGGCGAGCGCCGACTCTGCCGGCCGCGGGGGTGTCGTACAACAGTGATTATGAGACTGTCTGTCCTAGAGGGATGATCGAGCCATTCAGCTCCCGATGCATTTGGTTCTAGAGTCGCCAAGCATAGGTTGTGAGCCCTAATAGCCCACAATGCCTATGATTACTAAAGCTACTCACCGTTTTTAACGGTCTTCCTCTGATCACCTTTGGATCCTCCCAACCCACACAGACCGTCACCATACGATGTCTCAGGCCCCCCACCCTGGGGCCCTCCGTCCGCGAGATATGCTAGGTCAACAAAAGAGAGGGGAGGTGACATAGGAAAAAGGAGAAATAAGACAGGCGAAGTAGTGTCCCCTCCGTGATCCCCGCGGATTCTCCCCTCCCTTCCTCCCCATACCCCTTCACTACAAAAGATCCATCTTTTGTCACAACCCATCACTACCCATTATTGCATATTTCCTCGCCACCCAAAGACCCACGCCCTATCACAACCCACGCCCTATCACAACCCACGAACTCTACCATCTCTCTACCTAAATTCTCTCCCTACCCGGCCCCCTTATTTTCCCTTCCCTCCTCAGGATGGTGCTTCACTTTGCCAACCGAATACAGCTCTTGACACTTATCAAATTAGCTGCGGATCGGATGCTGATGCAGCGACATCTCTGTCATCCGTCGCCACCCCCGGTATTCCCGGCATAGCCTTGCGCCCCGCGTTGCACTTCACTCACAAAATCAAAACCACACATGTCACACATGTTCCACTGTGAGTGAGCAATCCAGGGGGCGCAGTTCGCTGGGGCATTATGTTAGAATACGCCACCACGCGAGAGGAAGAGATATATTTGGGGTCGAACCCTCAAGTGATAATCCCTCTCTTCTCCTTTACATTCCGGGCCAGGAAACGCGGGCCAGGAAACGCACCCCGTCCATACACGTCCTAATATTACCCCCAAGCCGCCCCCGTGGAGGGGCGAACGGAGGTTTGACGCGACGCTGCAGTACTCCGCGATATTGGTACGTGTATTCACTGTGTCCCCAATAGTAAGGCCTCCCTATTCAAATAATGCAAGAAGCAGCATTCCTAGGAGAGGAAATTTGAACCTCGGGAACATCAGTTTGCTTTGGACAATATTCTTGCACTCATGGTTGAAAACAACAAAGCCGTCCATGGGCAGGTGGCGTGGCAGCAAGGGTCCTGCCGGCGCAGTACAACCAACATCCAATTAGAACCTCGCAGGGCCTTAGGTATGTAGACATAGGGGTACCTTGGTATTTACTACTCGTATCGTCCTGACGTTTGTAAATGGGACCACTATTGCATACTAAAACTTGGGCTTGGCGTGTATATGTATGGCATGCAATAACAGTCATTTTTCCAAACGTCAGGAAAATACGAGTAGAGTGTATTTACCAAGTGTCAAAACCCACAATTTACTTTACCACATTAAAATGTAGGTTGCCGAAACTGACTCGGGCTGCAGGTGGGGATGTAGGATACGCCTAGATACTTATGTGTACTATTCTGTGTGTAAGTTATATCCACCAAGCGTATTCACAGCAATGGTGAAGAGTTATTTATCTACGCTCTCCTATCATCCTTCCTGACGTGGCTAATTAGTTTACTGAGGGTAAATGTCAATATCCCCCCCCACAGCCGTCATTCACCTTTCTGGCTTCATTTCTTAGTTATTATAGGATCTGCAGTCTCCCCGGTAGTCAAAAGTGGAGCCAGAAAGTGGTTGCCACCGATCGGCGTTACCCTCAATTTTGAGAGAGACAGATTCAGCCACCAAGAACAATAATCTATTCTGGTATCACCTTCTAGCAAAATTTAGAGACTTGAGAGGCAGGAGCAATCGCTTCTGAATTCTCATATGGGGAACCTTTATTAAAAAATATCCCCATTCGATGATTTTATAAGCTTAGAAGGAGTGGGGGTCGAATGACCCGCTAGATCACCCCCTAGTCAAACTTGTGGCTGGAGGCTTCAGCGCTTGGCTTCTTAATGCCAGGTTTGTCAAAAAAAGACTCCTGATCCATCAGCGCAAAGGACCTATTTTTGACCAGATCTGACACCTGGTACATACGCTCTACTATGCGGGTGTGGTTATAACTGTTACCCACCTACATAGCTACAGTCCTACTACTGGCCGCCTCCCTACCGGTTTTGGCTGCCTCTTGCGGGTTCTATTTCTGTATCTAGGTACAGTCGCAACTCGAGATGCCGGATCTCAATACGCTTGACCCCTTTTGCCCCGTACGAAACTCTGGCGGGGGGCGGATTTAGTTCTCTTGCTGTAGAATTAATTTGCTATCCCGAATCTCCTAGGAATATTTAATATCTTGTACGAAATTGTTAGAATCTTGGCAATCCGGCATATCGAGTTACGACTGTAGTATGAACCAAGCAGATTGTACAAACATTACAAGAGAAAGGCTGCCAGTGGGCCCGAGATGTACTACGTTGTCAAGGGTAGGTGAGTAGAACACGGACATCCAGTTCATGTTGCTACGTTCTACCCACCTACCCTTGACACTGGAGGGAGTATCTCGGAGCTCACGCCGGTGGTGCGCATCTGCCTCTTCGGGTAACTAGGTATAGAGAAGATGCGTATATACACGTCGATAGCACGGTACCAAATGGCATGCATCGGCTAGTCTGGCCAGAAAAATGATTCCAGGGACGACCATAGATATCACCTACAGCCCGGACCTGCCCCCGCAAGTCCTGCACCTTTAGTGGGAGTATGATATGCATACTAGTCTAAATCGGATGTCAATGCTAGTAGAATATTAGTTTTGATGTCGGAAGCCAGAACATACTGTCTTATCTTGTATGTTAATCGAGCGGTTGGGAGCTCCCAGTATTGCAATGCCTCCACTCGACAGCAACCCCCCCCCCCCCCTAGGGTACTAAAACCGATACCGCTTAGGCTGGCAGTAAATGCTGACCTCCCAGAAAGAGCTAAAGCTTGGTGGCGTTTGCTCACAGATACTTTTATCCCTACTGTGAAATAATTGATCCCTCATATACACCCCGGGTCTCCATTGTAGGAGGAGTCGGGGGTGCCGATCGCTATCCGAAAGGGTCCAGCAAATCCACCACACGGGGAAAAAAAGTGGGCGGGAGAAAAATAAGAATGGCGGGAGAAGACAAAACTGCGCGGGAGAAAATAAAGTATGCGGGATGGTGTGTGTGCGTGTGGTGGGGGGGGGGGGGGCAGAAGACTTGGGGTGGGTCTACTCTCCTATGAAAATCTCAACCAGAAAAGGTTGTGGACAGGGTTCTCAATGGTACCAATTGGTATGATCTTCATGCCACATTCCACTCACTACTGGGTCTCCAGGTGATCATCAAACCGTATGATATTCCACACACTGCTTATTTTACTGACTATAATAGGGAGTTTAAGCCAAATCGACAACAAAAGGTCAACAAAAAAAGGATTAGCGTGTACTAGCCCGGTGTAGTAGGTATGATATCCTCGGAGGTGCGCACAGAGACCTTTGGTATAGTCTCCTGAATATACCAGTGATAGCATGGCTATATACAGCGTTTTCCTGATCACACCAGCCTCATTTTCACTTGCCGATCTTTTTTTTTGCGGCGAGGGGCTGGCTTAAACCCTCTGACAAAAGTATCATACTGTAAATGAGTCTTGTCTTAGTTTTCGAAAAGCTATCCGAAAGAAAAAAGATTTTTGGGGGCACCAATTGCAACCTTAAGGCTCTACTATGATATTTATCATATAACCGAGATAGATAGATACCTACCATATCATACCTACTATTACCTAGAGGTCTTCATACCGTACGTTACTTGGTGTACTATCAGAGAATGTTATCAATACGTACTTGTTAATCACTAACCAGATTGTCATTGAGAACCCTGCCTGAGCTGGGTCCTGTTGCCTTGGTATGGATGCACCCTTTCCGCACGCCGCAAGGTAGATCCTAGTGCACTTGTATCGACCGATATGCACAATACCTCTAGTAGTATAGCTCGAGAAGTGATGTTCCCTATGCTCGTCAACCGTTCACATACCATCTTATTTAAAGGATCCCGGGCAGGAGCCACAGTACGCCACAGGAGGGTGGGTAGTGTTGGGCACGAGCCTGTTCGAGACGAAACTGGCCTAAAGCTCGAGCTGGCCCGGATTGTGGGAAGAAGGGCTCGAGCTATCAAAGATATAGCTAAAGATAGTCATATCGATATATATTACATTCTCAGGTGATTCTCAGATGATCTATCCTTGCTATATCTACAGTTTCTCTAATATCAGCCCATTACTAATAGGTTGGGTCGCTCGGGCCTTAGGTCGGGTTTTTCCGGTATTAGCTCGAGCTGGCTTGGGCTCGTGGGGAGGAGAGCTCGGCTTGTGCCCAACACTAAGGATGGGGCAAGGGTCACGGTTTTGAGATCAACCAAGGCTCCCTTCTGACATCTGATAGGACAAAACCAAAAGGTGTGCCTAGGAGTTGACAGTTCTGTCGGGGATATTCGCGCTACTTCAGGTCTTTGGAGGTACTTGGATTCTTTGGCGGCTGCCCCACCCTAATTAAGTACCAAACCTCCTCAAAACATTCCCAAGCTAAGGTGTTCCCGGGGGTATGACCCTGGTGGCCCGGTAGATTGTATTCTATGCCTTTTGGCATAGAAGGCCGGTACGTAGGTGAGCTAGGCGATGCATTTGCGTGCAATGTCTGATGTAAATGTATCAACAGATGACTTTACCTACATTTTTGTGGGCCTAACAGTCTACAACTTTAGATACAACCTTACCTAAACCTTTACATCTGTTTATAATTTTACATACACCTTTCCCAATGATTATACCTGTAAAGTCATAAAAAAGTCGTAGAGTGTTATTTTTTCCCAAGTATATGTCTGGAATAAATAAAATTATATCAAAATGATGGTATAGTAGGTTAGAATGGTATGTAGCGGTAAATGTGCCGAAAAGCAACCTCACCAACCGTGGTAAAATAATTTACCACCGGTGGTATAAGCACAGAACCTCAGTCCTTGTGCCAATACAAATGCTGAGTAGTCTTTTATATTGTTACACTATACTATATTAATTAGTGCCATACTTATGAAGGTTTCCCGCCGGTGGTGGTAAAGTGCTTGCCACCGGTGGACAATTGGACTCATAGATTGGCATTATATAGCCCCTTTTAGCCAAAGGGTCTATGCTTTTATCCATCCTAAGGTATAGATATTGGTATTGTTTTCACCACCGGCGGTAAAATAATTTACCAGGTAAAATCACTTTTGACACGTTTACCACACCATAAATGGTCTGCTCAGTGTTAAATAGCATACATTTCGGATTCTGATATACTAAACCTTTGAATAAGTCCTTCCTCATAGGGTTAGGGCTTTTAAGAGTTGTACATATTGAAGGTCGTCCAATTTTACTTTACATAAGTATTTACTGATTCATTTACTAATTCACTTACACATACAAAGTGAATATTCTCCCCCTCACTACAATTTCCACATTTACATGATTCATCTCACGGGCGTTAGAGTGAACTAGGCAAACAAGACGGCTAAGCGTACCAAACCCTATGATGCTGGATAGAAAAGTAAACCTGTAGATGGAAACGGGCCCACATATAGAGATAGCCTAGATCCTGCGGTAAAGGCTCTGAAGCATAAAAACCCCTAGTCTCGACGAAAAGAGCGTTCAAGGGACAAAATTTACCCTAACCTACGGGTCAACCCACAAAAAAAATAAACCCTTAAGAAATTCAAATTCCAAGCTTAACAGTCTTCTTTAGGCTCGTCGATTCTTTGGCAGTAATAATTTCATTTTCGCACTACAGAGCTTCAAACCCTCACCACCGCGGCGGCAGATAGAGCGATACAAAAAGAAAAAGAACATAGAAAGAAAAGGAGAGGTTGTTCAACGCACACCCCAACACTCCCCCCAAGCCACCCCAGTGTGTTCTACCTCTGTCCTCCCCTACCCTTGTGCTCTCCGACCCATTTTACCGGCTTCGGTTTCTCCCCCTCTCCTATACCCGCATACGGGTCCTTTTCCTTTTCCTCTGCACTCCCTACGTTGATCTCAAACGTAGATCTAACCGGCCTGTACGACTCCTTCTCCGCCGCCAGAATAGTTACTGCCACGGTTCCCTGGCCCACCGCATAGAGCACAAATTCATCCTGCTTATTCGGGGCTCCTGCTGCCACCACCACCTTCACATCGCTGCTCACGGCGATCTTTTCCTTCGCCCACTGAGAGGAGTCCTCAAGCTGCACTGTATACGACTGCCCACACTTTGCCTCCCGTGGTAGAGTATTCTGATTCAGTTTCAGTTCAGGTTCACGTGGCGGCTGATCCGGCGACCTAGCCAGATGTTCGTCCAGCGCCTTTGCGAGGGAAAAGTTGAAGGTCTCCTTTGAGGACGGATCCTTTGGGTCCTTTGCGAACTGCTCAAGACGGACAAACAGATTCCCACGGACCCAAAACGCCTTGTTGGGGGTGCAAAGGCTGTAGGCACCGAGAGGCGATGCGCAAGGTTTAATTACAGAATCCAGTGGGTGAACTTCGAAGCCGGAGACGTAGTTTATGAGAGTGTGGATTGGAGCCTTATAATTATCATGGACGTAGATAGCGGCAATGATGGTGGTGTTCTCACGGGTAAATGTGGAGATGAGACTGACGCAACCGGGAGAGACGTTTATGAGTGGTGTAGCCTCAAGACTCGCTCCCAAGACATCAGAGCCAAGGAATATAGGGTCGAGTGAGGCGGCATTGATAACAGGAGGTGGGGGGTCAGGTGATTCACCATCTCCGATGATCTTGCGAACGCCGGACCGAAACCTCTCAGGGAGCATTGATACTGCCAGATCAACGACGGCGCCAAACTCGGGCACAGCAAGGGGGCCAAGTGGAGGGGGCACAGCAAGGGGATCAGGTGGAGGCACATTTAGGGCGGGGCCCACAGGTGGAGGATCGGGTCCAGGTGGATCAGCGGCGTCCACTTCTGGATCGGCTATTCCCCACGGATTCAAGACGCCGATACGCCTTAGCCGGGTCTCTGGGTTTCGGTCTGGGAAGAGAGAGTTTCGTCAGCACGAGACATATCACAGCAAGGAGGGTGAAACATACTGCAATCAAGCTCATCCCCCAGAGGGTGCTCGTGGTCAAGGGCTGTGGCGAGATAGTCTGCACGTGCTTGCGTAGCAGCGGGCGGAGATGGCACTAGTGCCTCGAGTGCGTGGGTAGCATCTAGGACACGCCCCCCAGCGACCTCGATCCATACATGATGACCAAATGAACTCCGCTCCGGATCCAGCGGAGGCACCCATGGTCCCGTGCCTGTGAGATTCCAGGCTGATTAATACCATACATTTGATAGACAGGTTGGGAGCGGGAGGGGAGGGGCGTAGCGGCTCACCATTGCCTTCCCAGAACGGTGTATTACACCGTAAATGGTCCCCGCCAAGTGGGACACACCCAATCAGCGGCCCTGGATTAATATATCCGTTTGGCGCTTGAAGTACCCAGCGTGAGTTGGCAATCTCTGCACCTGTGGCATCCATTAACAAGGAGCACCCGAGCTGTGTGATACCAGCTACATCGCCACAGTTGCATTGCGGAAAGGTAGCGCCAGCCCAAGCTAAAAGATTAAAGTGCCCCCCAGTAGGACCTTGTACGTAGGATGGACCCCCATCCACTGTATTGTAGCGTGGCACCTGGCTTTCAGGGTTCCAAACGACGTTAACAACACGTCTGATGTACCACTCGCTAAGCTGATTAGGTTCTAGACCTATGAACTCAGTAGGCGTAGGCGCAAACATCCGCCAAAGTGCGATCGGGTAGCCTGGGTTCATATTGATGCGGGTTCGTCCTGGTGCTCCCGCCGCGGGAAGCCCGTCTGGCCAATCTGCCCGAGCCCAGCAGAGCTCGAGTTGTGCCGTTCGATCAGCATGAAAGGCGGCGCCTACCTAGGCGTCAGATTGACCAAGTCTCCAAAGTGAATGAATATATTATACGAACCTAGTGTATCGTGAATGATTACTGAATTGAAGCCGCCTGCCCATCTGAATGGGATATCAACGACATTGTTGGGGGACATGAGAAACATTCCTACTACATTAACATTTCCGTCTCCCGCGCCTGCCGGTGGCACAGGGGTACTGGCGCTCTGTAGGACGAGATGAGGGCCCATGAACATGGCGAGGGTGTATGTCCCGAGTTGTTCCCTCCAGGCATCCGGGAAATCTGCGGTTCCCGTTATTCTCATGCTTAATGACCCATTTGGGTTGAGGCTAGGATTCCGGAAGATATTTGGTATGGTTGGGGCGGGCGGCCCATTCTGGGGGTTGTCATTGCGGTTCCAGATCTGCTGCTCAAGGGCGGGGGTGGTTTGCAACAACACGCCATTGACCTTATCAGCAAGGGTGAAGCTGTTTACAGCACGTATTTCTTCGATTCTCCACGGCATGGCTAGTAGGAAGGAATGAACTGTAGGGGAATGATGGGGTCCTCAATGTAGGAGAAGGAACCTGTATTTATACTAAATTTCAATTAATCAGTAGAACCGAGAATCTAGACTACTTCTTCGATTGAGCTGAAATTATGTAAATCTACTACATTAATCTAATTGGCTTCCTGACGTCTCCGGACTGGACTGGGTCTGCATACCATCAAAATCCAGTTTCCATGCACGATCTACGGCCATGTGCACCCAGGCCGGGTTCAGAAACGTAAAAAGAACTGAGAGCACACGCTACGAACCTTTACGACCTATCGTGCATTAGAGGCTTTTAGTTGACCCCTCTTTTCTATTTTCAAAGTGAAGAGGAAACTCCTGTAGCTAAGAGTTTATGCTAAGCAGAGCATCCTGCGGGTACAAACTGAGGACGGGACGTAGCTGCATGATATTCTCTAAATCTCTCATACGCCTAAGGTATAATTATCTAATTGACGGTCAGTCCGAATTACAACAAGACACCGTTGGCTGTTTGTCGTAAACAATCTTTTCTTCAACGACGATACGGGTGGGGGGGGGGGGAGAACCTTAATCCCCGCTAACAAAGAGATGATGATGATGTTGAGCTAAGGAGAAATACATAGACACCTATCCCCTGGTCTGTTGAGACTTGCAGAATCCAGGACTTCCTATTTTAGTAATAATTGTCCCACTTTTTGCTAACAAACGCCAACAATCTCTGGCAAACACCCACAGAAAGTGACGGGCTCAGTGACTTTGCCACAGCCCGAACAGGAAGTCCTGGATTCCGCGAGTCTCACCAGCCCAGGGGATACCTACATAGTAATTTACTCTTAGGTTTCCCTCCGGCGCTTGCTACCGTGGCTAAACATCATCTTTACATGGGGCATCAACCATTAGCGTCCCACAAAAGCGCACGGAATTGAAAATACTTCACAATGGGCTTAAGCGTCTCTGGTTGTAAATTGGACTGACAGTCTATCAGATAGTGCCAGTAGATAGAGTACTAACTCGCTAGCGTCGTTTGCACTAAAAGGTACTCAGAATGTTAGGACTCTTGGTTAGACGTTACTCCCCTCCCTGGTACTTAGCGGGGCACATACAGGCTCGGCGCCCGCATTTGATAATTCGGCAGCACGCTGATTGGTACGATCTTCGGTGATTATCTAAGTGTTAGCTCAAAAATGCATGCTTCTAAGCGATAGGGTATTAGGTCTCAGATTGCCGTTTGGCCTTGGATTGGGTGTGTCAACTTGATTCAGCTTGAGCGCCTCAAGTCAAAACCCCAAACCACATCTTTTTCGAGCTAAGAGTCCGTTTTTGCCAATGAGAATCATAGTTGATGATCTTCAGCCTGTCTCACGCTTGTTGCTTGCATACTGTTCAGCTAGAGTAGATGTTCATCATGCACTACAACCCCAGAGTACGTAATGAATCAAAATCCCAGCTAATGCACCAGTCCAGGAAATGTCAAAGCCTCCTGGAAAAAACAACAGTCGGAGAATTGACCTTATCCCCTAGTCTATTATGACTATCAGAATCCAGGTCTTGTTTCGGTAATACAGTTGCTAACGAACCCCTTGATAAACTGTGGCGGGAGCCGAGGGGGCAACGGGCTTAGTGACTATCCCTTAGTCCGCGAACGACGACGCCCCCCCCCATCATAGATCTGGGGGATGTGTTGTTTGGTGAGGGAGATAACGCGATCTGGTAGTAAAGCCACACAAAATTTGCTTCTTCTTAGGGGGTCATTTTACTAACAGACTAAGGGATGCCGCACCTTGAATAGGAAGTCCCGGATTCTAGGAGTCTTATCAGCCCAGAGGATACTACTCGCGTTTTTGGACACGACTAATATTGCATACACCCAAGAAACCGCCAAGACTACATTTTTGTATGGCATGTAATAGCGGTTGTGTTTAGAAACGCTATGAAGTTGTGAGTAGGTATATATAAATTACTACCGCTAGTACGCATATGAGATCAAAATTGCTAGAAGCAGACCTGATCTACGCCCTTCAACCGGTCGTGGAGGTAATCCCTGGCCGGAGATAGCCGGTTCGTAGGGTCATTTAGCCGAGAAATGAGTATCCTTGGACGGATGAAATCGTCAAATTCGCGGCTTGCCTTTTTGAGCTAATACTAGCTCAAGCAGAGAATCCGGGATAGCAGATTCATTTTACGGTAAAGAATAAAAATCCCGGAGGGTTTCGTACGGGACAGCAAGGGATCCGGGGTATTAAGACCCGGTATACCGAGTTGCGACTGTAGTCCCAAAACCACCTGCATATAGGTTGCATGTGATATGTCACCTCCTATGAAGGTACAGGCACCCACGGAGTGAAGGCTGATCCCGTCTGATGGCGATCAGGGATTTGAGGCCAAATAACAGCCAGGTTCTGGACGCCAAGGGCAAATTACTGCAAACAAAACCATCAGGCAGGATCCACCGTCAGAGCTACTGTATCCCTAATCCCACTAATGCATGCACAATGATCTTTGCGGTTTTTATTTCTTGGGACCCCGCAATTTGGACCTTTCTACAGGCGGTGACTACAAGACTCTATTACGCCATCAATTGATAAGCTACTAACATTGCCAAAACACCTGTCCTTCTCCGGGGTTAGAGAATCCGGCAACTAACACTCAACGAAGAAAAAATTGTTCATTACCAAGGCTTCCAGGAGATGCAGGTAGGTTGTGATACTACATTTTCGACTGCAAGACTGAAAGATACGCATACTGGTATATTCAATCCTTATGCCTATGATTTCCCTCTGAGTGTACTTTGAACACCTATGTCGGCTATGAGGCTAAATGCAGCATGATCTTGATAATTAATGATAGGTCAATACTTCTTCACGCTTACTGTGAAATACGCTGGGTGGATATCCCGAGTGAATTATCGCTGGGATCCTATCAACTGGGATCTTATCAGCAGGGTCTTATCAGATGTTCTCTAAGCGCCTGCCAAGCCTGACCCCTCAAACACCGACAACTCCGTCGACCTTTGGAACACCCTCCGATTCCCCCCAACGCCCCCCCATTTGCCTACCCCCCGTAGTATCACTGGGCTGATACCTACCCCTCCTTCATATCCTAGACTATCTCCACCGTTCTCGCAACGCGAGCCTAGTCAACAAGCTCACCCGGTCCTGGGCAGAGGTTCCTACTGCCCTGGTACGGCCGGGCGGTGACGCGACCGACAAGGAGGAGACAGGCGCAGAGCCGTAGAGTGATGATGATCTACTGACATCCACAGGCCTCGACAGCGCCCGCGCCTGCTGGTGTCACCTTTCCGTCTCCCGCCCCACCTCCCGCCCGCCCCTTGTGGTTAGCCAGCACCATCACCCCCTCCACCAACCACCCAACAACCCTACGCTCCCCGACCCCACACCACCCCACCCCTACCACCGACAAACCCCGTCCCGTCCACGCGCAGAGACCAAAGAAACCCGAAAAGTGTGCTGCCACGCACCTGGCCTACCCCACCACTTCACAACCTCCAACGTCTCGCTCCGCAACCCGCAGAAATGGCGGGAGGAACTGTGGGGACATCCGCTATGTGCGCTCGTGGACGATGTACCTACATCAGCTCGACGCCCGAGCCCTGACGATGCGGCTGGGATGTGATTATACCGGCAATTAGGGGTTCGGAGGGGGCTGGCGGTGGGGCTTGGAGAGCGCGTAGGGATGGGGACCCCGGGGGGGGGGGGGGGGGCAGAAGACTTGTTATGGACGGCTCGAGCTGCTCGTGCTTCTTAGTGGGCTCAGATATTAGTCTTGTAGTCATTCTAAACCCCAGTGATGGGATATATGTACATAGGGTTAGGGTTCATTATTACAGCATGGTATAATACATTACCAAAGGTATTGTTAGCACCTCTACTGTGATTAAATTAAGAACAAAAAAAGGTGGATATAGCCCGGAGCTTGGCTCGTAAGGGTGGCTGCCTGAGCCTGTTCAAGCTACACCCGAGCCTGTACCTCCGCAACCCCCCCGAACCCCCTAATACATATATTTACTCACCTGCCAACCTACCCGTAGAGGCTAGTGTATCTAGACCTCCTCCTTAACACGCAAGGATACACCTACGTATCAAGGCTACCGCCACGACGGCATCCTCCATCACCACTACACAGAGACCGGCGTCACCAAGCACGGGCACATCCGGACGCAAACGAGAGTTGATAAAGACTACCTCCGGGAAGGAACAATCGCATAGAAGAGCCTCCTATCGGTGATTGAATGATAGAGGTGACTACTATCCCAGCGGTAGAGGCTATCCCCAGGGAGGGACAATCACGCAGAGATGCCTAAGAGCCACTAAATCAACCTCCGGATAGCATAAGCCGCGTAGAAGAGAGCCCTACCAGTGTTGATTGAATAGCTCCGTCGCTTAACGCGAAGGGCATGTATAGCATGTATATCCTGGCTGAATTGTTGATTGATGCCGGAAGCGGCTCCTATCCCACCAAGTCCAAGGACACCACCTCCCAGAATTCTAACAAGCTGCTGGGAGAGCGGGGGTGGGTGACCCTGGAGGGGGCTGGGAAGGGGAAGGTTGGTAGCCAGTGGTAGGCGCCGACCCCAATAGCACTAACGCATGTAGAGCAGGGGAAGCGAGGGAGGCGAGTGTTGACCAGGTTGAGGACGGGTCGGAGGACGGGTCAGAGGACATGGGGGGTGAAAACTGCGGCAAGAGGCAGCGAGGCCAGCAGGGGAAAGGTGGGGTAAGGGAATTCTGTATTGGAAGGCGAGGATACTTGAGTTGTGGTGTTGGGAGAGAATTGAGGGCGCGGGGACGCTTCTCCTCGCGACTCTTAACCCTGACCCTGACCCTGACCGTGGCCTAACCCTGACCCTGAGCCCGCGGCCTACCACAAAGTGTGTAATCTTGCATCACGTGTTATTGCAAGAAGAATACCCACCAGGGACTATATTATTTTAGACCAAAGTTGGAGACAGAAGCTGGGCAGTAAATATGTCAAAAACGCGGACCTTATCATCCCATCCAGGAATTCGTTTCCGCAGCTGATGGAGAAACACAACATGTATCGTAAATGCATGCAACGCATTGCTATATTGCCCCGCTTTTACAGGCAGGTCGAGGGCGGGGTGTGGCTTGTTTAAGTTTTCCTACTTAACCCGAAAAGGCAAAACAAAGCCCGTACCCCTCCCCCCCAAAGAAGAAAGAAAAGAGGAGAGGTGTACTAGTACGTTGAATAACTAGCGATGGCTAGCTCGCGACTGCAAGTTGATCCAGTTATAGGGAACAGCGACAGAGTCTAGGGAGCAGCTACAGTATCCCTTAGTCTGTCAACGCTGACCCCCCCCCTATAATTGAGGAATTAAATTTGTACGGAAGATCTATTATTTGATAAGGGAGATAACGGGATCTATTAGTAAAGCCACACAATTTTTGCTTCTTCTTGGGGGGTCAGCATTTTACTGACAGACTAAGAGATAGGGAAAAGCGGTGAAGTATAGGAACAGTGGGGGGATTAACCTAGCTGCTCAGATTTGATGTGTCGTGCTCAGTCCGGAGGTGGCGCTAACCACCTCTGTGTCTAAATATTAAGCTCTTGGCACTAATCCCTGCCAGACCAATCAAATCACGTAGATTCTGTCTCACACATGTCTCACTATTATGCTTTCTACCACTAGCGCGCCTATATAGGAAGTGAGGCTAACCACCTCTGTGTCCAAATATTAAGCTCTTGGCGGTGCTTAGTCAATTACCCTCCCATTAATCCCGCCACACCGAGATGTCGCGCTTTCATACCTCCTGAGGCATAGGGTACAGTAGATAGATGCTCGGAGCGCATTAAAGAGATTTATCTCTTGGTGTTGACTCTCCATCTCTAGAATTTTGGTATCCCGGAGAAGCATCTAATATGGCAGTTGGAGAGCTCGGGTAGGATACTTCTTCCCGTTTAGGTCCTATGTAGCTTGCAGCAAAATATCCAGAATTAGTGAAGGCTGTGTTAATATATTCCATTCGTTTTCTATAGATGTGCATGCTTTTGGTTTCGACTAGGGGCTGTCACCCGCCGATAGCAGGATGTAGATAAGTGGGTCTTTGCATCACAGTATACATGGAATGTATTCTGGTCATCTCAATTTGGCAAGGTGAGGGACGAATTCATCACGCTTGATGGATGGGACGACCCATCTAAAAGGCACATGTTAAGTTGTATGGTCTACACTAGTGATCAAGGTGTAAGGAGCATTCATACCCTCTCGTCGGGGTTTCCATCCGTTGAGTCAATACTTAGATCGGTCCGGGCGTTACCCGTACACACTTTCACACATATTTGCCAATTATAGTCCCGTCTGCGAACGACAAACCGCTGGATATTATTGGTATGCAGGCCAGAGCATGTACGACAACATTTTCTCTTTGTTTACATCAGTCATCGTATGTACGATAACGTGATTTCTTGACGTATAGGGTGCCCTATTCATCAGTCCTAGTAGATAGAACGAACTCTAGGCCCCTCTGAATAGAAATAGAACTATATGATTGCTACCGCTGCTGGGAGGGAACCTTACGGATGCTTGTGAAGGCCCAACTAATTCTTCAACCATTGTACGGAAATAATGGTAAAATATTGCATCCAATCACTAAAGATGTAAGAGGGTATGGGGGCTTGTCATTGCTAGCTGTCGGGGGAGAAAGCTCCCTATTTATATAAGGAGATGATAGTACAAAGGAAATATAATGAGCGTAGATATACCCATACAATGTGACTCATCACAGTCTTCATGACTAATGTGAGTAATACAGTACCCGAGTCCAACCCAGTGCTTACCCAGCTGATACCTAGTACACGGTTGAACCTAGCCTCCTTCAAGTCTCATGCCACTTCGACCCCGTGGCCGTTTAGGCTCAAATCGCTCCTTATCCAGGTTTGTTTGGTGGGCGACCTGGGTGCTCCGCCCACCTGGCTCACGCAAACCTCTCTTCTCACCACACCTCTCCTTCCGCACAAAAGCAGACCCTCGCCAGTAACAACAGCCTTCCGTAAAAATTAGCTCCCCCACTTCACATACATTCACATACTTATCATGTCTTCCCTACTCGAAAGAGCTAATTCAGTCATCGAGCACTGGCCCAGTGGTTCCTATGTGGCTACGGGGGTGACCATCGAGCAATACCGTCGAGCTCGGCTCTCTATGTAAGGAGCACGGCCTTACTATTAAATACTTGCACGGGGATAGCCTTCTTGCACTCTGCCAGATGCCAAGCCCTGCATGAATTTGTCTAGGCCTGGTTAGAGCGTGAGAGTATAGAGGAACCCACCGGCATAGTCGCATAACCCGCAATTGCTTTGTAGTTGTGGAGTATTAATAGAGTGATGGCCTACGATCGAGTGATTAGCCATGACCACCCCAACTTGATCGGTTGGTTGATTGCTTGGTACTTGATACATGCATCCTCCGGAGGCAGGGTAGAACCTTCCTCGGCCATGGCAACTTACAAAGGGACAAGAATCTATCAATGATAGGCACATCAACCCTAGGGCAACCCGCCTACCCGATCGGAAACACTGTGCAACACTGGGCACTAGAGACTCGGGACTTGAAAGTTGAGGCTTGGAGGTCAGAGGTTTGGTGGGTTGGGGTTGGCGTTGGGGCTCGGTACTCTAGGGCGTGAAGGTAGGTACGCAGGCCACCGCCCTCGTACCAGCCCCTAGCCCCTAACCGAATGCCAATAGGCTGTTCTCAACAGCCTGTGGTAAACTGACTACCTAATGCTCTAGTCTCCAACCCGCCACTCTTTTTCAACTTTCTATTCACGCATACAATCCCACCCATCCCATTTGCAACCCCCTTTCCTCTCCGCTACCCCTCGGTTGTCCACGATACGATACGCTCCTGACATTGGTATAGTGGCTGTTGTTGATTTATTCATTCATTTAATTTGTTGGTTTTGTGAATATTTCATAGGTCATGACTAGACGGATCGCTTGATTGCGTGGCCTAAAGGTGGGGTTTGATTAGCCGGTTAGGCTAACGGGACCTCTTCAGGACTTCTACAATAATCTTACTTTGTGCACTTTAGTGGACCGGTTGTGATCTGGACCGCTCTCTCATATGAGTTTGGTAATCTATTTACTGCCACAGGATAGCTTATGGCACAATTGGGAGATACCCAACTCACGACAGGTCAACATATACCAGTCTATTACTTTACCCCCTGATAATACATGTAATAAAAGAGCCGATCAAAAGTTTGATTTAGTTAGCTCGGAAGGGCTGTATATTCTGAAGATCGGTGAAGCTCTATTATGGCTGTTATTGGGTTACAGCAGTTTGCTGGTACATTTACACGACAGGCAGTGGCAATTGACCATCACGTCGAGTGTAATAGTAAGAAGGGCGATCTAAAGCGTTATGACATCAGTAGTTTGATAGGCTGGTATACAGTGTCTGGCCAAAGTACCGTGGCAGGTAACCTAGAGCTGAAACTATGATACATATGTCGGGGTCTTGCTACATTACTATAACACTATGAAATGCCAGTATCCCTATCTGCCAATTGCAGAAGGCTTGGCTGTTGTTTGCAGGAGGGGGGCGGTAGTGCCCGTAGTGGGGCAGGCGGGGCTGTGGACTGCCGTTTGTGGTTTGGTGGTCCGAAAAAGAAAATAGGGGTTTCACTATAAGCCCTATCATGTGCATTCTACCGATGGGTTCTAGTCACATACTCTAATCTACTGTAAGGCGGGTTTCTTTGGGTTGGCGCTGCGTGCGGGGTGGGCGGGGCGCGGACCTGGCCCGGGTAACTGTTTCCGATACAGGAGCAGGCTCTTTATGTATTGGGTAGTGTGTGAGGGATCGAATATAGTTTTCTTCTTCTTTTTTTTGATTATATAATTCGATTTTGCCTTTATGGGATCCTAAGGTGTCGTTTGTGTATCATATGCATATATTTCCAGAGGTTACATATCGTTGCATACATACATGTACTCAGGATGCTTACAGTTCCTACGCTACCCGAACATCAGTAGTTGGGGCCGCGAATCTATATCTGTATCACTCAATCAATTACACTTGCGTCTGTGTCCCCCGGGTCAAGGTTTGAACTTATACTTGCCTCAGAAGTAAAAGCTAATGGATGGGGGAGGTACCCAACTCTCCACAATTCATTCCCGCTCTAACCAATTCATCATAGAATATCACCGTTGAAGAAACACGATCTTGCTTAATCTTTATAAAACACGTGTTCACCTGTAGCACAGCCATCGCTTACACACCTCCGTTGCTAGTGCTATATCAACAAGCTTTCAAGATGATACATGGAGCTTAATGTCTGTCATATATTTTCACTTGTTAACACAATCTATGACATGCCGGTGTATAAATCCTTTGTTATTTTCCCTCCCTCCTTGATTATATTCTTCCTTCAAGACATTATATTCTTTCCTCGCAATAATCTTGCATCCCACCAGAATGTCAAAACCAATGCGCAAAAACAGCGTAAATAATACACCCTCAAACTTGGAACCTGACAGAGTTGATAAATTAAACAACGAGCTATATTGGAGGCTGGTAACAGCACTAGTAATCAAAACAAAGCAACCAACCTTCCATAAATATCTATCTCCAGCAGTGCAAACAAAGTCAAACTACTACTTGATTCTGAAACTTATATATCTCCATGAAAGAACAGAGTAATTCAGCATGCAAAGCCTACCTTATGTAGATCAAAAATATACTCTGATATTATTTAAAATCCGCAGAGAGATCGAAACCATAATGTTACAGGATTGTTGGAAGTGCGGTACTGGTAGTACAATGGTATAGTCCTGGTATGACGGCGCGATGGAAGAGTGACGTACGCCCAGAAGCGGGGTTCAGTTATAACTCGGCAACCACTACCACATCTCATGAGTGGACCCTTGGTTACCCCACCTTGTAGGAAGTCGGAGCAGTAGCGGAGGCATTGCGGGAGATTTGCTATTGGAGGAGTTAGCGGGTTAAGGGGGTTCTTCATGTATAAATAGCTAGTAGGATTCCCGTCGTCTTAGGGGAATCATAATCTTCTCAAGCAAACGGAATCCGATCTACAATATTACAGGTTCAAAAGCTACAGAACTATTGCTTAGCATTAGCCATATCTTAGTAACATCTGAGATATCCTTTTACACATAACTAATACCAACCAAAAAGTTATTGATTTTGCTGAGTGTAATATCAAACAGGTTACCAGTTTGGGGAACTTCATTGGTTACCTCATTGAGGAGTTACCTCATTGAAGAAACAAACATTGTCATGAGAAGTTGAAGGTTTGTAAAGGCTAAGTAGTTGCTTCGGATATTCAGGTTGAATGGCCGGAAAATCCTGTGAACAATTCCGCCTTGGTACGCGATGGTGCTTCAAACTACGGTTTGCCTATTTGGATATCTAGCTGGTTGCTACATACTTATTCTCTATAGACTCTAATGGAATTGCCTAGTCTGTAAATACACATGAAAGTAATAGTAGTGCCGACAGTTAAACTGGTTTACTCAAACATATATCAGGTAACGAGATACTGGCTCTCACTGTATCTGATTGATATTATATAACTATTGAAATACTGCCTCAAATCATGTTCCCGAGCGTTCATTAACTGTATTTCTACATTACTACCTTTACCTAACATACATATCATGAGTTATGAACACTCTTTTATAGATTCTTTCTATTGCCGATAGTTAGAAAAAAATAGTCTCTTAACTCACATTTGGTTGTGCGTGTTGGTTTTCCATAGTTCACCGCACTTATACAATAACCTTCCCTGTCGTCAAATTATTTTTTAGCCCTTTGCTCTACACAACTATTTCGTAATGGAACTCGAATCATCTGCTCTCCTCTTATACCTCTTTGAGGGGGCTGTAGGCCGTCTGATGGGTATGGTTTCCATTGGGCTTATATGGTTACCTGAAAAACGTTACATATATTCATTTAGTCTCTCGGAGTCCGAGCCGTCGATAACTATACATATGCGACACTCCCGGAACCCAGCAACACGCTTATCTCCCCAGCCAACAGCCATGCTTGCCCGCGATCGGAGCTGACTTGCGCCTTCCGAGTTGAGGAGTTCACCTTGGGATTACCAGCGCGATGAGCGTGCGGGCCCTACCCATACCCACTAGAGTGCAAACCATGAGGTTGATCAAACCTAGATTGAGGAAGCTAGTGCATGGGCCGGTGTGAATCCTGGGAGATCACCGTCGGGTTGAATTGATAGATTATGAGCTTGGTGAGGCGAACGGCGGTGTAAGCGTCTGGTGTAATGCCTTGCACTTGTTTCTTGTGGTTGGAGAGTTACCGATTTGAGTATTGGCATAGACCAGGTCGTGGGTTTGACAATCTTATCCGTCAGAGCGATACTACCTGAGTGTTGCGCGGATAGGGTAGGGATGTCTAGATGGAGCTCACCTAGTGGGGTTAGGGTAGGGATGTCTAGATGGAGCTCACCCAGTGGGGCCAGGGCAGGACTGCGCCAAAGTAAGTCCCGGGACCGTAATTCCTGATAATATAATATATTGGCATAATCCATAGCTGCTAGAAAGGGCCTTGGTTCCATTTGCTTATTCACTGTAAGACCTAATAGGAAGAATATGTAGTGTTCAATGGGATGGAATATCAGGAGGTTCGAATTATTTCAGAATCGTGACCCTCAAATACCATTTAAACTCGTTTTAATAATTAGGAAATAACCAGTCTGTTGTCCTATCAAGCACCAATAAACCAATTTTATAAGAACGGGGGGGTGTTTGCTGCAGGTTTAAAAAAAGAAAAGAAAAAAAGAAAGACAGGAATAACTGCTGCGAGGTGAAACGAGAAAAAAAAAAAGGAAGATTTGCTGTTGAAAAGCAAGAAGAACCGGGAATACTATGCTGCGAGTTGATAACAAAAAGGAAAACAAAAATAATCTTGAACGAAATTCTCAATAATGAAAAGGCAAACCCCCGATGATTATCCATGATTCAACACACTCAACCGCGCTTCCGCTTCCCATCGTGACGTGTTTCCCCAGGCTCTAGTTTGGCACCCCTATCCACTAGGAGTCTGGTATTCTCCTCAGCCTTCTCGCGGCTCGTGTGCCTCGCTGCGTGATGTAGTGGTACTTGTCCGTCGCCGTCACGGGCGTGCATGTCTGCACCGGCATCTAAGAGTAGAGTTATAACCTCTTTGCCATGTCTCGACGCAGCGAGGTGCAACAGCCCCACTTTATCATTGTCAACAGCGTTTACATCAGCGCCCGCCCCGATCAATATCTCTATTGCCTCTTCCAGGTCGCATTCCCAAGAGTCGCCGGGCCGACCCAGAAGATCCCGTAGCGGAGTCTTTCCATTGATGTCCTTGGCGTTAACATTGCCACCGTTATCAACTAGGAATTGGAGCTCATCATTGTCTTCTAGTCCCTCGAATGCTTCGATTGCGTAGTGTAGTGGTACTCGTCCGTCACCGTCGCGGGCGTTTATGTCTGCGCCGGCATCCACGAGCAGAGTCATGATATATTCATTATGTTTCGACGCAGCAAGATGCAATAATCCCACTCTATCATCATCAACAGCGCCCACGTCGGCGCCCGCCTCGATAAATGTCGGTACTGTTTCTTCCAACATATCAATATCGGCCGAACCAAAAAGACATAGTAGAGGCGTCTTTCCATTGGTATCCTTGGCGTCAACATCGGCACTGTGTTCTACTAGGAAGTTGAGCTCCCCGCTGTCTTCGAATTCCGTGAGTGCTTCAATTGCGTGGTGTAGTGGTAACCGTCCGGCACCGTCACGGGCGTTTATGTCCGCACCGGCCTCCAGAAGTAAAGCTATAATCTCTTCGTCGTGCTTCGCTGCAGCAACATGCAATAATCCCACCTTATCATTGTCCACAGCGTTCATGTCGGCGCCCGCATCGATCAACAACTCAACCACCTCTGCCCAGTCCCAGTCCCAAGAGTCGCTGGCCCGACCTAGAAGATCCTGTAGCGGCGTCTTTCCATTCATGTCCTTGGCGTTAACATCGGCACCGTTATCGACTAGGAACTTGAGCTCCACGTTTTCTCCGGATTCCTCGAGGACTTCGATTGCGTAGTGTAGTGGTCCTCGTCCGTCACCGTCGCGGGCACTTATGTCCGCACCGGCATCCAGAAGCAGAGCGATAATTTCCCGGTCATGCTTGGACGCAGCAATATGCAATAATCCCACTTTATCATTGTCAACGACATTCACATCGGCGCCCGCCTCGATCAACATCTCAACCGCTTCCCCCCAGTGCGGGGCCCAACAGTCGCCAGCCAGATCCAGAAGGTCCTGTAGCGGCCTCCTTCGATTAATGCCCTTGGTATTGACATTGGCACCGTTATCAACGTTGTCTCCGGACCTGAGTCCTCTGAGTCCTTCAATTGCGTGATGTAGTGGTACTTGTCCGTCACCATCACGGGCGTTTATATCCGCACCGGCATCCAGAAGCAGAGCAGTAATCTCTTTCCGGTGTCTCGACGCAGCGACATGTAATGATGCCACTTTAGCATTGTCAACAACGTTCACATCGGCACCCGCCTTGATCAATATCCGCATTTTTTCTTCCAACCCCGAAGGCTCGGGGAAATGTAGAAGGTATTGTAGAGGCGTTCGTCCATTGAGTCCCACGGCGTTTACATCGGCACCCTTTTCTACTAGAAGTTTAATCTTCTCTATCCCATAACATGAATCCTGGGTTGCGTGATGTAGTGGGGTCTCTCTACCGCTGTCACAGGCGTTTATGTCCGTACCAAGCGCATCCAGGAGCAGAGCCAGCGTCTCTGGACAACCACCCAACGCAGCGAGGTGCAAAAATCCCACTTTGTCCTTCTCAGTAGGGCTCACGTCGGCCCCCGCCTTGATTAATATCTGTACTGCTTGATCCTCCTCCCAATTCCAACGGCCGCAGTACCATTGGTGTCCCCAAGCGCCGCGGCTCAGCTGCAGAAGGTGGTCTAGTGGTGTCTCTCCATTGATGTCCTTGGCTCTTACATTGGCACCCCTATCTACTAGAAGTTCAATCTCCACCACCCTGACATATAATCCATTGATTGCGCGATGTAGTGGAGTCTCTCCATCACAGTCACGGGCGTTTATGTCCACACCGGGCACATCCAAGAGCAGAGCCAGGACCTCTCTGTCCTCTTCCAACACAGCGAGATGCAATAAACCCACCCCATCCTTGTCAGCAGCGTTCACGTCGGCGCCCGCCTTGATCAATATCTCTGCCGCTTCCCTACGAGAGTCGTGGCACCAGCCAAGAATATCATGTAGTGGCGTCTTTCCATCAATGTCCTTGGCGTTTACATCGGCACCTCTATCTGCTAGAAGCTTAATCTTCTTCATTCCGTAACGTGAATCTTTGATTGCGGAATGTAGTGGCACCCGTCCGCTGCCGTCACGGGCGTTTATGTCCACACCGGGTACATCCAAGAGCACAGGCATAAGCAAATCTCTATATTTCAACGCAGCGCTATGCAATAGTCGCCCCTTATTGCTGGTAACAGCGTTCACGTCCGCGCCTGCCTTGATCAATATCACTGCCGTAGTTTCCCAATATGGAAACGTGTCACCCCGACCGAATATATACTGTAACGGCGTGCGTCCGGTGCTGTCCTTTGGGTCTAACGAGGCTCCATTTTCCAGCAGGTGGAGAACATTCGTATCTCTCGTCCGGGAATCTTGGTTCAGCACTGCATGGTGTAGCGGTGTCCTTTGATCAATGTCTCGCGCCTCAATGCTTGCGCCCTTCTCCGCGAGGACCGGTATCGCATTTGGATCTGTTCTTGGTGCGGGGCTGAGGGGCTGTGTCGCGTGCGGGATGTTTCTTGATGCAGCATGATGCATTGCTGTCATCTGGTTGATGTCCCGTGCTTCGATGTCCGCCCCGGATTCCAGCAGCAAGGCAACCGCGTCGCCGCAGGCATGGTGTAGCGGCGTTCTTTGGCGCTCATCTCGTAGGTCGACGGCTAAGCCTTTCTCGATGAGCAGGGAGACCGCCCCTTCACTCCCCGACTTGGCGGCATAATGTAGCACGGACATCTCGTCATCGCCTCGACTATGGATATCCGGGCCGCGACCGGCGTCCAGCAGCAACCTGATGCAAGATACATTCCCTATTTCCGCTGCTCGATGCAGCAACGTGGCGCGCCCGCTAGCGGGGGGAGGCGCATTAGGATTGGCACCGGCATCGAGAAGGGTGCTTATCAAGGCTGCACTACGCTCACCGCCGAAGTTGAGCGCGCTCCATAGCGGGGTGCCGCCTGCGCCGTCCCGCGGATCCATGATATGAGCGTGCTCATGCGCACGGGGTGTTCGAAGAACATGGTCCAGCAGCAAACGAAGGATATCTATCTGTCCGAGCCTCGCCGCCACATGCAGCGGTGTTTCGCGGAAGATATCCCGCTGACCCGTTAGTTTGCCACCCTCATCCACCATTTTCGCCCAGTAGCCATGCTGTAGCAGCGATCGAACTATGTCTGCATTGCCACCCTCCACCGCCGCATGCAGCAGCTCCCGTTTGTTCCTATCCAAAGGAACCAGTACTTGTGCTGCTCTCGCGCCCTCCCGGAGTAGCGATTCCACAACAGCAGGTTTGCCGAGGCGTACGGCGTCTTGAATCTTCCAACCCTTGTGGTGATCTGTGCTGAGCCCTAACTCGGACATGTCGATGATATGATGCTCGTGGTGGTGGTGTTGGGGGCGTTCTGTCTATAGGTTGAAACTGCTCTCTCCAGATATAACAATTCTCACTTTAAATGTTACCCCGCACCTAAAGGCCCGACGGGGTTGAAGGTCACGTGTGGTTGGTTGGCTTGCACGATTATCAAACAACCCCCTGCATGCCAAGCTGGCTAGCTACGCCTCAATACAACTGAACCCCCCCGCCAACACACACACAAAAATCAATAGACTAGAAAGACTGGGTAGATTCAGAATATATCATTTTCCTTGAACGGTCCTCTAGGTAGTAGCCAAGCCCCAGAAGTAAAACCGGACTCGTTATGTATCTACCCGTACATACCCGAATATGCACTTGGGACTCCAAGCTTTGGTGTTACGGAATGACCACCAAAATAACTCCAGGGAAAAAAAACCAGTGCTTTTGCTCTACTTCCCCCTCAACAGCGTACATCTAGCCAAGCCACCTTGCCAAGATGCAATGATACGTCGCCAGAAGATTCCACCCCCCCCCCCATATTCATAGCAGCCTCTAATCTGATACCTCATGCCATTGCCGAAAGCTTCCCCCAGTTGATGATAGCTCCCTATTGAGACATCTTATAATACCCTACTCCAATTTATGATCTATGTGTGGAAATATGCTTACCTGAGGCTGACTTTTGTGGCCGCTGAAGTCTGCCACCGAGCAGGGGTAATTTATTCACATTTGGTGAATCTTCATGTTAAGTGGTAAAGGCTAAGGGTTAACATATGCGCGTATCATAGGAAAAGGATAACCATGGCATTATATGACTTCATGGGACCTTTATAAAGAAGTCGGTAAAGCTAAGCCACCCCGCTACCTCGAGGGCAGGGAGAGGAGGAGACATGCAGGACGGAGGATCTTCGCTTGTTTCACACCGCTGCTTTCAAGCCCACCCCCATATCTTTTTCTGCGATGTGCAAGAAGGGACAGGCTGCGCGCGCATAATGAATAAACACCAAAAATAGCGGTGGGAGATTTGGATGCCAACCCTAACCCTAGAAGGCGGAGCTGTATGAAAGTTTGCAGGGGTGACATGGGTTACAAAGCGGAGTAAGCATTGAGATTCATCTGCGGGGGGGTGTGGGGGGGGGATCCCCACGCTTACAGCTGCCGCCGCTGTGTGCGCAAAGCGGGCTTCACTACGACAGGTAATGCATCGCAAATGGGTCCCGGAATGGATCCTTCGTGCCACATATTATGAATTGGCAAATGAATCCTAAATGCATCATGCAACAAAAGCATCCTAAATTCATCGGCATAAGCATCCCAATCCCATTGGACGACTTTCCAATGAGGAAAGGGATCAGTAGAAGGATCGGTTAATGTATATGATCCAGAAATAGAAAACTATTTTGTGTTGGGGTTCGAACGGGAATGCTTCCACTGAGAAATTGAATATCTTTCCAACTAGGCTATCAATGGATATAATAATAATATGGTAATAGCCCTTATCTAGCGAGTCTATAGCTATTCGACGAGTTTACCGATGCGTTTCCCGACGCCTTTGCTGATGCTTTTCCTGGTGCCTTTCCCAAAGTCGTCATGAAAGTCGTCATGCATACCGATCAAGAGAGCCTTCGACAGCTAGTGCATCGAAGGATGGTTATTCATTCCGGTCGCTGTAGCCTGTATTCTCGGACTAGCGACCGCAATGGAGGTATCTTGGGGGGGGGGGGCAGCGCCCCCACACCCCCCGCCAGTGGGGCAAATAGTGTCTACTTATCAGGTAGAGCCTAACGTGCTTTGTGTTGCTGGAGATCCACATTTTGTGCTCCCAGGAGGTGAGCGACCAGAGCTCAAGTGCCCGAATTATCCCGTTTCCGTTCCGGTTGTTTTTTCTTTTTTTTTGGGGGGGGGGGGAGGATAGACCGTTTAAGCCAAATAGAAACAGAAAATCGCCGAATGTGGAAAAATCGGCATGTACTAGCCTGTGGTAGGTATAATACCCCCCATGATAGCATGCGTTTCTTTGAATTCATGTATTTAGTGGGTGCCGGTGCTGGTCTTTTTATTTCAAAAGGGGCCAGGTTTCTAGTCCTAGGACAAAATCGACCCTTCACCACCCGACATCATACATTAGGCAAACCTACAATTCTTAGCGGAGATTAGCCAAAAGGCCGGTGCACCTATATACACATAGCCCTGACCCCCACCCACCCCCTCCTCTTCTTTACCTAGCCTTTAATTAGGTGTCAAGGGGAAGGAGGGCGAGATTCGGTGGGCCCTTTCCGGTATGCGCGCGCGCATTCTGATCGTAGGAGTTTGTGTCCTCCACCGCAGTTCTGAAGGTTTTGATGTCTACAGCGCTAATATCATCTTCCGCGGTCGTCTCGCCCGGCGTAGCCTAGACAGCAGCTATTCTCAACATGTTGGCGGAATACCTCCACTGATGGTCTTCGACCAAAGGCAAAGTGGTCCCGGAGAACCTTCGTATATACTGCAAAAATATACTTAAGATGGGGCTCGCAAACCCGATTGTTGGGTAGGCCTTGGTGACTTGTAGCCTATTGGTTTGTATTCGTAGTATGAGCTTCATACTAGACCCGTCTCGACGTACTCGCTAAAGTTGGGAGCGATAGAGAACCGCTCGGATCCACGCCCGCCGGCTCGGTAAAATACCCAACGACGCATAAGGTCTCCACTAAGAACAAGTGCGCGGACAAACCGCCTTGTTGACTGTTCTTGGATCATCAGTCTCACAATACCGGCCAGCTCGACCATTAAGCTAAGAGGTTGCGTATTCTACATAGAATTTTTGAGCTCTCCAAAAACGAGAATGCCAGACCAACCCAGAGGCATGCAGGCGGGTTTGTTGTATAAAAGGGTCCCTGGTTTGGGCCTGACCATCATACATCAGCAAAAGACTGGGTCTCTCGTCTTGCTGCGCCCTGAGGCCGCTCGCCCAATTTCTGTGCGGACCCTGGTTGGCCTACGTAATTACGCCCCGCAGTCGGCGTGAGAGTTTAGACAGTACGGTGCTGTTTCCCCCCACTCATATTACCTTATCACCACTACTTTCTTGTTACAAAAGCCAAGGTGCTGTACAGTCATCTTGGAACGATTTTCTGCCCGCTGCAAAACACCTAGTTATGCAACTGACCCTAGCCCGACCACCAACACCCCACCAGAAAGGGGTATAATTGTATAACGCTCCGAAATCAAAAACATCATGTATCCATCATTAAAATTACAAAAGAAAAGAAAATGAGGGAGAGAACAGCAACAAAAGCAAGGAAAAAGAGAGTGGGGACTGCAAGAAAAGAAACGAAATCGAGAGGGGGGGAGGGGAGGGGAGGGACGGGCAGCAAAAAATAAACGCAAAGAGAGAGGAGAGGGCGGGCGGAAGACGGGAATAAAAGAAACACTAGTAAGAAACCCCTTACGCTCCGTTGTGAATGAACGGCGCCCAATCCAACACCCTCCCCATCTGACGATCCTCCACGCCCCTGGCCTTCACAACAGCATCATGCAGAGCCCTAGCCACACTGCGTCCCTCCATGACATTCTGGTAGAACCTCTCCGCAACCGCCACACAAACATTATCTCGCCCCTCCCACATCGTCCCCACAACGTGTCGGAAGCCCGCCATCTGGAAGGCGGCAGCTAGCGTGATCCCTTCGTCCACCAACAAGCTGTCCCCGGTCTGGGCCGTCGAGCACGCTGAGAGATAGGCTACCACTGCGCATCCGCCCTTTGCAGCCACATCAGCAACGGTGAGCCGTCCACCGTGCAGTAACAGTCCACCACTACTGGGATCCTGGGCGCTGATGACACCATGGCAGGCAAAATGGACGGCCTGGCAGTCGCTGAGGGACGACAGCACCTCTGGAACCTTGGGGTGCTCCATGAGCTTGGTCGCCACACCGACGGGCTTTACGATCTCGACAATCCGCTCCAACTCCTTCGTCACACCCTTGAGATCACTCTGGCCTTCGGTCGTCGGCATCGAGACAAGTAACAGATCCTTTATTGGGCCCGCTGGCTCGGGCTTCTGGCGGGAGTACTGTAGCGCCTTGATGCTTGGTGTGTACGAGGACACGACACGACTTATGGTATTCTTGGTGGATCCCTTGGTGTGATGGCCAGCGGCGTGGAAAGGGGCGAGCCCCAGTGGGCCCGTACCGATCCACCAAATATGTGGCAGCTCAGCCCCCGGGGCAGGCGGGCCGTCGATGCCGATAGCGGTGAGGACGGGAGAAACAACAACATTCCATAGCCAGATCAGTAGCTTCTGCATCTTCTTTGTGCGAACAGCGTAGGTGGGTACACCGCCCTTCACGAGATCCTTTACACTGCCTAGGAGTTCCACTGCTCTGTTGGAGTCCCATTTCTCAAGTGCAACGCTCCTAATGGCGGCGCTGGTGACTATGATTGCGTCACAGTGGATCACACTTGCGTTAACCACAACTATAGGCCCAGGGGTGGCGAGGGCCATGAGACTCTCTCCGCTCGGCGACCTCAAGAAGCCTTCATACCCTGACAGACCCCTTACGGTCTGCAGTACTTCCTCCATCCTGGCCATCACAATCTTACGCCGGGCCATCACATTGTCAGGACCAAGTTGTTGCCATCCTTCTGCATGGGCTGGTGCAGCAAGCCTGTCCTCCATTTCTCTCCGCAATTCCCAAAGCTCCCGGCACAGGTCAGGGTGGTCAGACTGCAGGTCTGTCATGTCGCTGCGGCAGTCTATAATGAACCCCGCAATAATCCCACGACCCAGCTCAAGCAACTTGAGCGCGTGTTTGGCCCCTTTTCCAACCAGCAGAGCGCAGGTAGCTGCCCGTGAGGCAATACCAGTGAGCATCGCCAACAGCCGCTGCTGGTCTACACGTGAGAGGAACGGCAAGCTGACCTGCGGCATGAGGCTCACGCAAGCCTCGTACAGAGCTGCTGCGTCGGTGAACCTCTTAGAACTCATATAAACATGTCCCACCCGCTGTGCGGCGCGGATGCGTACTAGTGGCGGGGCGGAGATGGTGTTCCATGCGTCAAGAAAGGATTGGTGCGATAACTTCCCGTCCGGCCCCTCGTTCTGCTTTGCCCGGTAGCGCAGGAGATAACATCGCCCCAGATCATCTAGGACCTCCCCTTGGGCTGGAGTCTCGACGTTGGTGCCACCGCTAGCAGGCTTCAAGGAGAGAATGGCATAATTTAAGGAGAGGATGGCTGAGTCAATATCGGTGAGCTGCTTAGTATGGCGGAAGCGTGCGCGGAGGAACCTTCCGAAGCGGAGAAGTACTCCGAGGCGTCCTACATTGTATTGCCCTTCCTCGTCGCTCACGGCCGTACTGGCAAGACCTATTGCCCGCTGGAGGTCGACAAAGAGGATTGGGAGGGTAGTGTAGCGGAGGTAGAGGGCGTCGGCTAGAATGATCTCGAAGCGGAGTGGTCCACCAAGGCTGCCACTCGTGGCGGTGTCAGAGGCGTCCATGCACAACTCGCCGAGGGTTATGGCAGCGTTGAGGTCGTCCATTGCGGGTTTGCCGACGCGGCGAAAGCGGTCGATGAGGCGCTGGCAGAGCCGTCCGACGAACCTGGGGCGCTCTCGATGTCCCACAGGTATAAGGTCGACTGCTTGCCGCGCTACCGAAATGCTCATGTCTATATCCTCCATTGCGCCTAGTCTGTTGTACCGACTCATGAGGTATCCGGATAGGATGTTGAGGGCACATGCATGAACCATGTCGTCCTCTGGGCCTTCCAAAACACCTCCGTGACAGTGTTCCACCGCTTTCTCGAGATCCGCTGGGTCTCCCGTTCTATCATACCGATGCCAGTGCCACTGCGAAAGACTCACACGCCCAAATGCAACTACATCACGCTCGCCCGGTGGGACCCTTGCCAGCTCATCCGTGCAATCCTCGATGTTCTTGGCGACTGACAGTATCCAATCGGGCCCATCCAAGGACCGCTGCATCTGCTGTTGGGAAGACATGAAAACCTTCACATGCTGCCTAGTGTGGCTGCTACCCCCACATGACATCTTAAGCAAAGTCTTGCAATTTTCGATCGCCCGGTCCCGATCCTCGCTAGGAACCCCCTCGCCCCGAAACTTGTACATAGACCAGCAGCCAAGCTCTGCCAGCCTGGTTGCATATGCTGGGTCATCCTTCGGTGTCCGTTTCAGTTCCTCCTCATCGCAACGTTTCCCATCTGTCAGATCCTTATCATTCTTACAGAGTAAATATCGTATTATAAGTAGATCCCTGAGACAAGCAAACTTGCCGGTTTGGTAATGGCTGGTCTTGGAGTCCACCCCCATGACCCGCTGGCACACCGCAATGGCGGCATCGAGGTCCACTTTCTGGCCGCTACAAGCAAACTTCTGCGTATGGAGATAGCTAAGAGACATCATGAAATGGAAATATAGTAGACTGCCATCCTCCTCCATTCCTTCCCACGCCATTGTAGCCAGCTCGATTGCCCTGTCTAGGTCCGAGTGCCCCCTCGCTTGCTGCGGGTATCGCACGGAGTAGTAGTAGGCCAGGGCAATCCGCATCTTGGGAATACAACCACTAGAGCCGGCCCCTTGTAAGGCCATCGCAGCAGTCAGACTCATCTCACCATAGGTCAGGGCACTATCGAGGTCCGCCAGGTCCTCCAGCATCCTGTAACGGCTGAAATAGCAGGTGGCCAAACGCTGCACACGCCGGACATACGACCAACCCACAGGCTCGGTCACGGTGACAACAACCTCCATCTTTTTCACCGCGAGTGCTATGTCTGCGGTGTTGCCCAACGTTTTGGATCGCATCATGAGGTGCCCACTGAGGATGTACAGGCGGTCAACATACAACTCGGGCTCCTCGTCCGGATCAATAACCTCCAGTGAAGCCTCTACATAGGCCACTGGGTCCACCCCGAAGCCAATAGCTGACAATTTAGACTCTAGGTCAGCTAGCTGCGCCACTATATTGTTTCGCATACAAGCCATGGGTAGCCGGCCAAGCAACACGGAAGCAATGTCCTTCGCCTCAACCAGACTTTGGCGTTCACCGGCTATGCGCGCATAGGTAATAAATAGACTCCACATAGGCAAAAGCATAAACAATGGTAGTTTTCCCTTATTTTCGACAGCCCCGAGCACTATATTTGACCACCTAATTCCTTCCTCTGCATCACCCCCAAAGTCCGTAGCCAGACATCTCATATGGGCAACCTCTAAGCGAAGGCGGATGTCCTCGAGGACGGGGTATACCTTTTCTTCGGTGGAATCGAGCACAGCCTCGATAGCGGCCGCAGAGGTATCCAGGTCCCCCAGAGCCCTACTGGTCTTATAGCGGGTAGCATGGTATCTCGCCAATATTCTCCAGAGCATTGAGTCGTTGGCGCTTAGACCCGTCAGTTCGGTCAGATACGTGATAGCCATGTTCAACTCTGCCACCTCCCGTGTAGCCATGAATCGGTAATTATGCATATAGCTCAAGGCGAGTAAAAACGAACTTCGACTTTCTCCGCTCTCTGTTGTCAGGACCCCAGTCAAATATCCCACCGCAATCTCCAGATGTTCCGCCTTCCGCGTAGGTGGGTAGCACCCTTCGTACCAACTACTTAAATCCTTCAGCGTAGATACCTCTTCTCCTTTGATGTTTATAGCTAATTCCCCACTCAATAGCAGGTCTGCGCCGGTAGGGTTGCCCTGCATCCTCATGATCTGACACATGCTCACGAGCGGGATCAGCCGAAGAAAACCGGGGAAAAGGTGGAGGCATGACTCGGTGTATTGCAGGGCGAGGCCTAAGCATGTGGGGTCCTCCGTGGACTTGTAGCGGAGAAAGAAGAGTTGACCGAGTATGAAAAGGGTAGGGTCGTGGTGCGGGTGAGTAGGGGGTATGAGCGAAAGAGCGTGGGTGACTTCTTCGACGGTAAGGGTTTGCCAGGAACGGCCCTGCAACGAGGAGAAAGTGTAGATCAATGCAGGCCGGTTAACGGTGGTCTCTAGGGCGGTGCCTGTGGTGTCTCCACATGGGGTTTGTCCACACTCCTGTACTGCAGGGACTGCATTTTGGGCCTCCGCAGAAAGTGCTCTCTCTGCGACGATTCCGCTACCTGAGAGGCTTGACACTTTGGTATCGGGCTCCGTCGGCATGCATGAACTGGGCTGGGCGGGCCCTGTGGGGTCCTCGAGCTGCTTAACGGGTGGCGCGGCTGACGGGGCACAGTCATTCGCACTACTGCCACCCACTGCATCTTCTATACTCCCGCCTCCCAACCCTGATGACCCCGTCACCTCCCTCACTAAAAATGTCAGCCTGAACCCTTGGCATCCTAAGAGGGACCCCCCTGCCACTTTAATCTCTGAGCTCCTACCTATCCTCAGCAAGATGGGATACTCAGCCTTATCGGCGACGCTCGCGAACTCTGGGAGATCTGACAGAGCGTTTTTGCGGCGCATGATGTTGAGCTCCTGCAGGAAGAGCCCCATCCCAATCTCAACCCTAGCCCGCTCTCCCTCATCGGGAAACCATCTGGCGATGGCCTTGCCCCGCGGGGATTGTCTGAGCTCATCGAGTCTGGTGCTCACAGGATCCACCTCAAAGTCAGCGGCAGCGTAGTCGGTCTCGTCGTCTGCTGTCGCTTGGGGTTCCGTGAGCGGCACCATGGAGTTGTTTGTGACAGAACGATTACCTGCAGGTAGCATTTCCCCCGAGCCCAAATCGTCCCCTGTAGAGGAATCCATCGCTGGCAGTAGCGACTGGCACGTTGGTGGGTGTGGTTGGTCGATTGTATCAGTAGAAGTCAAAGTACGAATGCTGGTATATGTGAGATTGTTGGCAGGCTGCACATCCGTAGGTAGAGAGACTAGTACAGAAGGACAAGAGGGGTGTCTCTATGTGCTTTATATACACTGGTAATGTTACTGAGGGGCAGGGGCGGGGGTGGGAGGAGGCGAGGCACGGCAACACCCTGCAGCAGGCTAGGCTGAGCATATCGCCCACAATACCTGGCGCGTATGTCACTCATACCATAAAAGTTAAAGGCTACCACAGGGATGTTATTCAAAATCTACTCGCTACCATCCATAAGAACAGGAAAATGTAGATGCCAACGACGAGGATAACCCCTATGGGGCCAAGACAACTCTCCATACAAATTGTCCCCTCCTCCGTCACTCCCATTTCCAGGTCCTTATGGCGGATAGCGAGTACCTGGGAGTAAGGGTAAGTACTGGGACGCCTATTTGGGGGGATTTCAAAAAGTAAGTGCCCGCAAAAGGACCCGATTGGGCAGATGGATACAGCTTTTTGACAAAATAACACTTGGGAGACAAGCAGGTATTTAGATAGTGTGTCCTGCAGTTCCTACATCACAACCCCCTCAACCTCTCTTTCACTCTGATCTTTCTTAAACTTCACCATGGCCTTTTTGATGGCCTCAAATCGCTATTTAGATGAAGTTAGAGCTATGTAGTACTTATTCTGTTCTACCTCCGGGAAAAGTTTAGATTTTCTTCAATGAAAATATGTGAAATGTCTCTGTACCTCTTTCCCCCATACAAATCTTGGATGCCTTTGGTCGCTACCCATACAAATTTACCCAACCGACCTAGGTGTCTCGGTATCGAAGGTGCACACCCGGTACATATTGACGTGCCTCTGGTTGGTCAATATCCCTGCTGCGGCGCAGAGACGAATGACTCGCAGGTCCATGAAGATTCCGCCTCTGACCGTTACTGCATGCGGTCTTTCTGTGTGCATGCAATATCAGTCGTGTTTCGAAACGCTATGGAGCTGCCAGCACGTATTATCACTACTCTAGTGTCCTGACGTTTTTCACTGTGACTAATATTGCATACCATACAAAAATATGCCAAGCCCCCTATGTTTGGTGCATGTATGTACAGGCGACCCAGTTCAAAAAACATCAGGAAACTACGAGTACTCTTGCCACTGAAATCCCTTCGGATTCTAACTGGTAGTCAGCAATCATTGTGATTTGACGTTTGGTTGTAGTTAAGGTTCGGTGTTTACTTTATTAGAGACTTTTAGCCACGGGTGTAGAAGGGCAACAAACAAAAAATTATTAATTCCCAAGACCATGCTGCATGCGTTTGCCCCTTGGCCCGCATAGGGACCCACAAGCACCCCGAGAAGGAAACCACAGGCATAAGGATTGAATATATCTCCATGCGTATGTTTAAGCCCTGTACTTGAAAATATTATATCACATCCTCCTTGCATCCAACTTGCATGTCTTGGAAGTCTTGGGAATAAATAATTTTTTGTTCGTTGATGGCTAAAAGACTCTATTACGTTTGGGTATGATTATGGTTAACAGAACTGTCTCAGGGGGGCGTGGGATACAATGCTTTGCATGGTACAGTCGCCGATGGTAGGAGTTGGACGAGGAGTGAGTTTCAAGTGGAAAAAAAAAAATAATCTGATCCGTCACTTCAGTTCCAGTTTTTAAGAGAGTGCAAAGATCTCGTTGTTGCGAGAGAATAATAACATTACATAATGTCCTGGGCCGCGTTGGCCGTGTGGTTGTGGTGCCCGTGATGACCGTAGAGCAATCGTGGATGTGGGTGTGTCCTTGTCATGATCGAGATGAACTGCCCTAGGGGCTATGCACCCCAGGCAGAAGGCAGAGGGGCGTTGAGGATTCTTCATCCTCATGGACAAAACTAGACCTACGCCTACGATTTCGTATAGACGTCATATCATAGGTGAGAAAGAAACTCTTCCACGCGCAATGCATGCACTGCGGTAGAGAATCAGTGTTCATATAGCTAGCGCAAACTCTCACGAATAACCAACCGGACTGGGCTGGAATACTGCTTACCGATTGGTCAGGACTACACTTTGGGTTAGATCAAGCAACCCGAACCCCAATTTCCCAGCCCAGACCGATTCGATATCCGCGGTACTGCACTGTACAATAAATCCAATGGTTTCAACTAGTTCGTATATGATGAGGAAGTACTCGTTAGAGATTGCAGCCCCCGATCCGATGTCAGGTGCGGCTGCAGGGCGCGAGACTTATGCACAAATAGGCGGGGTCGGTAATTGAGGTTTTGGAGGTCCGCATCTGCTTATGGGCCGAGAGCCTGCGCCGAGAGACTGCGCCGAGCATGCGTCAAGATATTTTGCCCCCCCCATTTTAGAACTGTCTAACACGTAGCGACTAGAGCTCCGACCCCCAACGAATTGTTCGCACTTGCAAAATGGATTTAGAGCACGAGGAATTAGATATCGGGCTGCCTGGTATCCGACATCTTTCGGTTGTGACATACAGCGCATATTGATGCGAAAATCTCGTTGTCGGACGCTGCAAAACCTCTCTATCTGGTTGAAAACCTAATCTGTACCAATTACATTCTCCAGATTTCTGTTTGGTTGAACTTCTTTGCAGAATCTGCCAACATTTAAGGAGGCCGTATAGTGCACCGCGCACCCGAAACGTTCCCTCAGAAATACGCCGTCTGTACTTCCGAGAACTGGTTCATGGTTATCACGGTGGCGGAGGCGGCCCCTCAAAAGTTGGCAGCATTTAATCACCAGTGAAAGGGATACTGCATACACCATGGCGCAAATCTTGAGTCTATCAAGCTACATTATATAATCTCAGCGAGTCATGTGGAGGTCCCCGGGCCCTTGGCACTCGGTCTGCAGGGCCCGGGGACGTGCGATCTAGCATCCCAGAGAGATCCGGCTAATTCCGCATCTAAATAGTGATCAAATCTGAACCGGTTCCAGTAGGAGCCCTTCCCAGTTTAACCATCAAGTAAAAAGATCCGTACCGCAGAATCTCGGGAATAACGAATTGAATTGAACTGGTCTGGAAGATTAGGGTTCGAGTTGGTCAGGCGCCTGCTAAGCCTCAATCCGACAAAGCTAAAGCGTAACCTTTAGTCGTCTTGACCACTAGGTAAGTGGTATTTCAGCCCAGTCCGATTCGTTATTCCTGAGATTCTGCGGTATTAACGCTCAAACGTGCCTTTATTATTACACCGATATATCACTGGATTTGTTGAAGCCTGCACACCGCAGAACCTGTTGTAGCCTATGAGTAATATTCACTCAATACGCCACTCCTAGAGCCCAACCCGATAGAAAGTGCCCCTATACGTACATGATTCCAAACGCAGGGCTCAATAGTTACACTAAGTCAGCTTGTCTAGGGGGTGAGAACTATGATCTTGCTCACCCAATATGCTCTTTAGGAACGGTTGACGAACCGAACCTGCCTGTAAAACTTGGGTAACCTAGGATAATACTTGCCTGCAAAGAGACAATAGGTGTAGTAAATACTCTCCACCTTACTGAGTGGTGAAACAATAAGGATTATCCTGGTAGTGCACCACTTGGTAATCAATGGGGCTGCATGCTGTACGCTGTAGGTATGCACCCGAGTACTCTACGTACCCACTCGTATGGTGCGGACGCCTTGAACCGGGGGTCAACTTCAGCCGCTAATGACTTTCCCCAACCACACCCTAATCCTATATTCCTCTATGCTATTCGATAATATTGCGTCTCCCCTACCATATGACACAGCCGGATAAATTCTATCTTGTGTTGTGGTGGAGCTATAAATTTTCCAAAAGTTGGTGAAGATCAAAACAATCACGCACAATAGTTCCCTATTTGGGAGAGCTGAATTGCCCGGTTGGAAAGGTATGCCTCTAGTGCTATGTCCTGGACGCATAAGACATTTGGGAGAATCTCTCTCATGCATTAGCGCCGAAATTCTGGCTGTAAAGACGTCCGGGTAAGCAGACTAGTCTCTAGAATACCCTGCATGTGCCACGAAGTTCGCAGGCTCATGCATGAGAGAGATTCTCCCAAGACATAGGAGCGCAAAGATGTCAAATGACAACTAGGTGACCAGAAAATATTTAAATAATCTCCAAGTGGGTGATTGAGCGTCAGGGATCGATGTCGCGCGACACTCTGCCCGGGGCGTCCGCACTCGTGGGCTCAGCAGGGAAGCGCGCCAGATCTACCTTTTTGTACCTTTTGTGTGTCATGCAATAGGAGCCGTGTTTTGAAACCCTGAGTGGCCTTGTCTTTGCGTCAGGCACATCCACGTCTCTTGCTTGGTGTGTGCTATACGAGGCCATAGACTTTTGTCGATTACGCCCTTTAAGGCCATGTCTAGCGACCTCAAGCAACCACTCAGTGTTGGGCAGACAATTAAAAAGACACTAGAAATTATCTAAAGATGCAGCTCAGAGAAATCCAGAATTTTGAGCCCACTTTCCAGGTCTGTATGATGCGTCCTCCAAGGCGGTCCCCAAGGGTCCCTGAGTTTGCATACATATTTTGCCATCAAAAACTACCAAAACCTCTGTAACACGACTATGGGTGTCCCCAACGATATGAAGCGCGCGTGGTGACCTTGGCACCTAAATTTAAATACATATGGGCTACTCGCGGCAGGTAAGGTGTACCCGAGTATGTAAATCTAGGGATGCAATTCCTATTAGATTAAAAGAGGGAAATACACCATGCAGTTTATGTACTATACTTAAGAGGCTATCAGAGAGGGGACCATGATGCTGAGAGAAACTCTTAATTCTCGAATAATCCACTACCCCGTATTTGCAATGTGGTATGTACTCTACTAAGTCTAAGCCAAGGCGATCTTGCGAATCAAGTTTCCCAAATTCCGTGCTGGGTTCAGGGTTTCACGGGGCGGAAATAGTGGGTTTCTCGGGGGTGAAAGGGCGCTTGGTAGGTACATCTGAAAGAGCCACAGGACCCATTCTTCTCTCAGGTCGATTCTGAGAGATCGGACTCCATCTTAGAACTGCGGACGAAGGTCTCTAGGTAGGATCACGAGACCTAGAAAGATTTAAGGTGGGTTAGTGTGCCGCAGGAGATGGAGGCGCCTCGTGCCTTGCCGAATTCAAATTTTCTCTTGGGAGGGGGGATGGGGTTCAGTTATCGGGTGGGCGAGGTGGCGAAGTTTGCTTCTTTTCTACCCCTTACCGTCCATCCGGGTAACTTACCACTTTATTCACTGACCTTATGTTTTTGTTTTTTCAGTTGTGTTTTCTTTTCATGTTCTCATTGACGGGCAGCTAGGCCGGGGGGAGGGGCTTCTAGGCGTGGTCTTCCCTTCTGGGCTGACCTGCTTAGGGTCCCCTCTAGCATACGCAGATACATAACCCTAAGTAACTGTTTCTGAGCGCTGATTAGGCGCAAACTAGTCGTCAAAAAAGCATCCTTGGTGCGCCATAGATTATACTACCTCGCTGCCTCTGCCCCCCACCTCTCTGGCTGCCTGGCACTCTGCCTGCAGTATGTCTACTATAGTGGAAGGGGTGCCCAACCGTGCCCGACCGTGTCCGACGTAGGGACGGACTGACGTCAGTCATTTCCGGCGGATTTCGGGGGCGGAAAACGTGAAACACTAATTTTCAGGGAAATACCACCGCATGATCACTCCTACTCTCTTGTCATAAAAGAAAAGGAGCCGTGTAGCTACCTTGTGATGGGTTTTCGCTCATTGCGAAACACCCCGGGGGTGCGCCGCCAACCGCCTATCGTGTGCGTGACTAAGGTAAGCGAGGTGCGGTTCCACTTATGCCACCCACTTATGCCGCCTCCAATTAATGCTACCTCCAATGCCGTACTATTAAGGGGTCTCTCCAATGTCACCCTGTGAATGATCCCCTCCGGTATTTTCTGATGCTCTGGGATCTCCGGTGGATGACGACATTACTGCATGAAGCATGAGGTGGCTGGTCCCTGCATAAATTTGATCTGCAGCTGCTGGGAACATTTGCCGACGCCGCAAAGGCCAGTGAAGCAAGCGATAGCGGTGGTGTGCAATGTGGGAAGGAACTATTACACCATATCAAGCGTGGGGTCGCAGTGCTGGAAGGGAAGGAAGAGGGAGAAGAAAAGGCGGAGAGGGGATTCCAACTCAGCCAATGGAACAGGACATCCCCCCCCATCAACAAAATATTAGGTACTTCAACTGATTACTTGAGGTTCTGGTATTCAATTCCCTGCCCCGCACAATGAGGCTCTGCCATGGCGGGGTAATTATCCCTGCCTGCAGCGCCAAGGCGGTCCCTGCAAGGGCGCAAAGACCCACAGGGATCAGCCCATGCGGCTCTGCGGCGGCGCGTGTTTCTACCAGAATTGCTACGATTACTGTAACAGGCGCGCACCCGATAGAAACAACAGGAGGATTTTCAGGGCCGCGGATCCAGACGCCCAGGTTTCGTATGGGATAGCAAGGAATTCGGGTCGGTACTTAGCTATAAGGTAGGTATATAGATAGAACTCTCACAGAATATCATATAGAAGGGAACGGGCAGATTGAGTTCTACCATTATAGTCAGATGCGAATGAATCGAGAAATAAATCATAATCGACGACACATGATGGCCCTTTTTTACTGTGCGGGGGAGAAGAAGAGAAAAAAAAATTCCCCAAGCGCGGGGGAGCGTAAACTCCTCGCATATGCCACAAATATCTCAAACCGAATCCCGTCCCCTCGGCCTCAATACAACGCCAATGTCGCAACGAATACGGAAAACCCACCCGCGAGCTTTTGATTACCGGTAATGCGGCTAATTATATAGTGTGATTCTGTCCCCTTTCTCCTCCTCCAACTTTGGACGAAACCACACCATAACGGCCTAAGCTTGTCATACATCGCTTAGCGGGCAGGAGGCAAAAAATGCACAGTGGTCAATCGTTAGATGAATTCAATGAAGGCCGCCGCATCCAAATCAAGGAGGATTCAAGTATAGAAAGAGGTTGAGAGTCGTCGTATATTGCTAGATAGACTAAATAGTAACTCCCAGTACAAGCTACGATGGTATGTTTTCTCTTTGCCCCACAGCAGGAGAACCTCGACACCTGCCCGACAGACCTCCGAGGCGCATAGACACGCTGTGATGGGACGAGCGGGGGGTGTATGCGGTGCGTAGTAGCTAATGGACTGGTGGTCAATATGTGGTCACAGTGGCAAGTACATACTGGCGGAGGAATACGTCTCTATATTTACTTAAGAGCAGAGATTAGCCACCGCTCTTCCCTAACATCCACACTCCTCCTCCTACCACTACCAGCTAGACTAGCCCCACTCCACCACACTACAACAAAATAGCCGACTGCCTAGGCCTCGCCATCAACATCGCCGAGTACCTCGATGAACTCAAAGACTTGGCCGCGCAGCACCTCACCGCGATCAAAGACGAGGTTGCGATGAAAATCGATGGGATCAGGGATGGGGTCGCGAGGGTTCCGAACGTCCTCCCACTCACCAGCGCGGTCACAATCCGGCAGGGGATGGAGAAGATGTTGGGTGCCTTCTTGGCCGAGATTCGCGCGGATCAGTAGCCTCCGCGCGGAGGTGCGGGCGGAGATGGGGGCGTTCCGTGACTGGTGAGTTTTACATTATATCAAACCCATTGTCCCCCCCCCCCCTTCGTACTCTTTGGCTGCGGGTATATCCCGCCCACCTTTCTTCCCATTACTGACAGACTTTGCAAAAACAGCCAAAAGATGCTATCTATACGTTACCACGATATGAATGCCGCGGCGAGAGACGGGGAACGATGAGTGGTAGGCTTATTTCTCTCCCCCGCCACCCACAGAAGCTGGATCATGGTGCTAACGACGGGCGGCGAACAGTGTCAGCTAACTTTCACGGCGGTGCTTAGGCCCCTACTATCATCAGGCAGCAGGCAGATGGCAGATCATATGTGAGGTACCTTGACATGTTGAAGTGCGGTGATCAGTTAGCTGGATTGTAATTAGAGAGGTTTTGCAAAAAATAATAACCGACCCGTAACCAAACACTTGATTGCCCGACAATGACGACCGCCAAAGAACACCTCCGCAGGGCCGTTAATCGGAGTTTAACCCAGCCTACCCACCTCCATACCCGCACGGGGGGGGGGGGGGGCACGAGAAAATGTCTTTTCTGACGCTTTTGTCTAATATCTTTTCTTATACCTCCCTCACGCCACACTTATATGACGAGAACCGGTGGCGGAGATGCCCTTTTGCATGTGCCATGCCATGGTCTTTTGCCCTCCCCCTGTCTTATGCAGGGCCCCTGGTGCCTGTATGTGGGGGGTCCCTGCATACCGCGCCCTGCCAGATCTCGCTTATCTGTCGAGATCTCGGGACATTGAACCCCTGTCGGGCGCGCCGGTGGGGGGACCTTTTTTCTCTTCCTCCTTTAATTTTCTCCCGCGCATTTTACCGAGATATGATGGACTGAGATAAACCACTATAGCTATTTTCATTTTATACTATTGCTATTCCTATCAAATGCCCAGGTAAATAACCTCATCATGCCCGCCCATTTCCGTCTCCGCAACTTCCATTCCTTATCGACCTCCTCCTTTGCCAAATGGCCGTCTTGAATTTCTATACCAATGTTTTCAAATTGAAAACCACCTCAGAAAACCGCTTGGCCTGTATATCCCGCAATTCCATCACAAGAGCATTATCAATGTTCCCCACACTAGCATGCTCATAAAGCTCCTCGTCGATCCACCTTACTGCTCATTTTCCCCCTAACACTCTCCCATATCACTTTAGGCGCTAATGTTATCTCTTGTAGAAACCAAACATAAAGTGAAGCGCCCTTCTCTCTCTAACCTGCTAGCCGAGTCTAATGCTAGCTACCTTACTGATGGATCAATGCTACCTCAGTCCCAGCTAATTACCAATCCATCCATGTCTGGAACCAATTGGTCCACTTCCCCGTTAGCTCCCATCCCTGTAGTGATCGTGATTGATCACTCTTGTGGCGCAGAACAAGCTTCCTGCTCCGCGCCTAACAGCGGTCCGCAGTCCTCCCAATGGCTTTAGGACGTATCTCAGATAGGTGAACAGACACCTCTAATCACTTTTGCACAGTTCGCCCTCTGATGTAGTTATCAGATTATTATCTAAAACCTAAGTAGCCAAAGCCCTGTCCCCTCTTGCTTCCATTTTGCTGCCTTCCCTCCACCCCTACCAACCCCAGGATTGGTTGCTCGTACACCCATATTTCAACGTTGATCACTGTATCGTGATACAGATTTCTGGGGGGACCCATTGAAACGGCTGGACAAAATGCGTCTCCTAAGCGATATGAGTGCCGGGGCGTCTCAGGTTGAAACTGTAACAGGCCCGGCACTTGCTCATGTGGCTAGCTTTGATTGTTTGGTGGGTGGGACATGATGGTTCGCAGTCTTCGCTACCATTCAGACTTTACTACGGGTTTAAAAATATCAGTTCGTGATGGTTTTCAACCTACTTCATGTACACGGCTGTGAAGCGACCTGGGTCTGCATCGCAAACTCTCTCCTAGAGGTTAATGATGTATAGAGTGTGATATCGCTCCACAAGAAGTGCATGGACTTCCTGACCTCGACTGACGTCAATGGGAAATGTCACCTGCTATGGAAGTGAATTGGTCTATGCAACAGAATTGTTTGAATTGCTTTTAATAGTGCACGCCTTAGGTTCTCACCCTACAATATGAAATTATATAATTTGAATAATATGTCAATAACAAGACAGAAATATATCAATCTTAGTTCAGCCACAATTACAACCCTCCGCTCAGCCGCTACCCCTCTCCCAAAGATAACCTCTAGCTCAGTCCTAGGACTCCTCAGCCCGCATAGTCATTGGTCACTACATGTACCTCTTTCTGCTCAGTCGTCGCTACACAATGCCATTTTCGCTCGCCGTGACATAATGCCGCTCAGTCACTAACTCTTTGGCCCAGGGGCCGTTGCATAGTGCCTTTTCACCGGGGTCGGCGAGGGGGGCGGGGCAGCCCCAGTCACGGTTTCGACCTTACCCGACGCGTTTCCAGTTGTGCATCGCGTAGCTCAGTTGTGAGCTTGCTGAGCCCGCTGAGCTCAGGCCGTAACCTTGTAGAACGCACTTCCAGCGGCACCTCGCGTAGCTCACCCGAGACCTGGGTAGGCTGGGTCAGTACCTCCGACTTTACAGGACGCCTTTCCAGCGGCACATCGGGTAGCTCAGCCGCTAACTCGATGGTCTCAATCGGTACCTGCGGCTTTATAGGGGGCCTTTTCGGTGGGTTAGGTAGCCGCGACCCTACACGACGCCTTTCCAGCACAATCGGTACCTGTGGCTTTGTAGGGGGCCTTCCCGGCGCGGTCATTAGCTGCGACTTTGTGGAGCGCCTTTCCAGCACGGACGCGGTGCGGTCAGTCGGTGGCTGCGGCTTTGTGGAGCGCCTTTCCGGCGGCGCCTCGCGTAGCTTAGCCGCGAGCTCGGTGGGCTCAATCCATACCTTCGACTTTACAAGACGCCTTTTTAGCGGAGTCGGTACATAATGTCGCTCAGCCACTAGCTCGATGGGCTCAATCGCCGCTACATCCTCCCGCCCGATCGCCGCTACACACCCCTGCTCAGCCACTAAACCATTCCGCATGGGCTCGCGCGGGTTGATCCAGGTGTGCTGAAGAGCCTCGGAGGCAGATGGGCGTGCGTCTGGCAGGAACTGCATTGTCTTCTTTATGAAATCAACTAGATCCCACGGTGCCGAACTGTTTGTCAAATGAATATCGGGGAAGAAAGTTTGATTGTGGGAAAACTTTGACAGCATGTTGCGACTAGGTCGAGCCTTGAGGTGTATCTCCGGGTTGTGATGTATGGTGGTGCAAGTCGTGGTTCGGTCGTCAGGGCATATGCAGAATGGTGCGATTCCGGTGAAGATCTCGTGAGCAATCGCGCCCATAGCCCAGATGTCAACCGCGTTGGTGTATTCGCTTGTGTCATCATTGTATCCTAGTACTTCCGGTGCCATATATTTCGGCGTGCCAGTTTCGGTTTGCATAATACTCGCAGATGGATCGGTGGACTTTGAAGCACCGAAGTCCGCAAGCTTGACTTTCGGTGGATATCTACATGCAATAAGAATATTCTAATGAACCTAGGTAGTTAGCCTTCAGGGTATGCATCAATAATTTTATTCAGCTCTACGGGGGAATATAACGCACCTCCGGCTTGAGGTCACGATGGCAAAAGTACCTGGAGTGCATTACTTCAAGTGCTGTCAGTATCTGAGTAATGATTACTCTGCAGTGTTCCTTGGCACAATCCGGGTCTCTTCCCATATATACCCGGAGATCACCTTCCTCAAGATATTCCATGGCGATACAGATAGAGTTATTCCCCTCATACCAACCAAACAAGGTAACAAACAGGTCGGTATCCTAGGAAAAATAACTAGTTAGTAAACGGGTGTCTAACCGGGGTTGAGATAACTACCTCGCGAAGTGCTATCATCGCTTTCAACTCGCTTGCGATCGTTTTGTTATTCACAGTCACACCCGGGCGCAGGTAGATCTCTTTGACGGCACGATAAGATCTTCTACCACGGCCCACCAAGCTATGGCGAGAGACAGCACCGAATGTTCCGTCCCCCAATGAATTTTGTACCTCCCAACGCTCTGTGATTCCATTTCGTGAGTTTATAATAACGTCTTTCTCGACTATTACATCGTATTTGAAAGATCCGAAACTCGGTGGGTTTCCCGACATTGGTGATAGCTATTTGGATTTCTCGACTGAATTTTCAGGGGCTTGGATGTTATAGGAGGTTTCGGAGAGCAGAAGGGGAGCGAACAGCGGAGTTCTTACCCTCACACAAGATAATTCGCCTTGCACGTAAAAAGCGGGGTAAACGTAGGATGGGTTAATGATATGCTCCTGTAACCTGACCAATTGTGACATTTGTTTCTAAAGATCATCTTCCTAATCAAGTAATTAACTCACGATTTTACAGCAGACTTAACTGTCACGGTACGCCAAGACTTCCATTTTGCTGCCATCAACTATTCCACCTTATTATGGGTGTGACATTTGGCCCTCTACCAAAAACCTAACCTTTAGAAACTCGATAGCTCCACAACAAATGATAAAATTATTCTGGCTCTATTGGATTAGAGGAAGGGAGACTATCGCTTAACAGAGAGAAAAATAATTTAGGGTGTGGTTGGGGGGGGTTATTAGTAGTTAAAGTTGACCACCTAAACTGGTCAGGTTACTGGTGTCCCCAACCACACAGCCTTAGGGCCTGCTTGGCAACCAGACAAAACGGAGTTTACAGGGATCAAGGCCTAGCAAGAAAATCGTTGAAATGGGCCCTTAATCTTGCTAATGATAATCTCTCGTTGTTGAGTTATTTTCAAAAACCAGTCTCTTCGTTGTGGTTGTCGCTGGCTACTATGTCTTTAGTTACTAGGTGAAGTGGTTTTTATATGCTGGGGACTTTGTTTTCTTCCTCACACACGCAGCACCCCCCCACTCCGCGCAACTATGCCCAAACACCGCCCCGAAACCCCGATATTCCAGTCTCCCCTGCTTAGCTACGTCGCCAGCTGGCCGCAGCACCCACACCACCTGAGGAGGGAGACCCGCTCGCGTCGAAGCCCAATGAACCGCTCCGAACCCTACCCACTTTCTATATCAGCGTTCTTTGCCTCAGTCCATAGCTTCCTCGAGAGCGGTTGCTATCACGAGCAGTTTCCCGTGCTCACACATGGTTCCAGCGCTGGGGGCTTGAGCTAAACAAGCACCCCCGGCTACCTAGCCTCCCCCCTCCCCCTCCCCCACCACAATCCAGGTATGTCCTAACATACAGATCTAGAGCTACGCATACGACGCCCCCCTCGCGCCTTTACTCTACCACGCCGGGAAATGCATCAAATGATGCATTATCGACACATTTCCCATACAAAACCGGGCATGATAATGCATCCCTTGATGCATTACCTGTCGATGGCTCTCTTGAGAGATATGCATCATGCATTTCATGACAACCTTACCACCATTTTGCGAGGATGTCATTAGGAAAGAGGAGGTCATCAGGAAATGTATCAGGAAATGTATCAGGAAAGTGACCTGATAGCCATAGACTCGCTTGATAAGAGCCATATCATATCATTATTATATCAATTGATGGTCTAGCTGGTAAGACATGCAATTTGTTAGTTGAAACACTCACGTTCAATTCCCCCGTACAGAATAGTATTTTTTACTGGATCATATATATCCTGTTACAGATCCCTTTACTGATTGGAAAGTCGTCAAATGGGACCGGGATGCATATGCCGGTGCATTCGCCGATTCATATGTATCTACATTAATACGAAGGATGCAATTCATGACGCACCTTGAGACCCATTTTCGATGCATTACCTGGCGTAGTAGAGTTCCTATTTGTAGTATAGTCACCTCAGTCCACGGTGCGCTCACCACCTGGATGTCGGACATCCGCCCTGATCTCCGTATTTTTCTCTCTGCCGAGGAACGGCCGCACGTGGTGCTTGCTGGGTCGGTGCGCCAGCCGGATGCAGCCTTCTTTTATGCGCGAGTCTCAGCTTATGGGCGGTGCTGGCGTGATTCTTTCCCGGAGGTGATGTTTGGGGCAACCCCTTCAAGCAGCGGTATAAGGAGGTGGCGGAGGTGGCCAGTGTGTGATTGGCAGAAGCAGCTTAACATTATCAAAGAGGCTGGAGCTCACTCGGAGGCGCCATCGCGCAGCTCTGCGCCAGGGGGAGGAGGAGAGCGGGATAGGGGCGACGACGCAAATTGCACTCGAAGAAGGGGCCGCCAGCTCCCCTCCTATTCGTTAAGATGGCCTACCAAAAATACCACCATACCAACTGCGTCGACGGGCCTACGAGCATTCTCAAGGAATCGCGAGTCAGAAGAAGCTATGCTGTTGAGTCTGGTACTGTGCGCTACATTTTTCGGACGGGGGGGTGTGGGAGAATGGCTTTGGGGATTAATGTAGCCGAGAACTAGGAGTTGCTTTAACAAAAAACGTATTCTGCCTGGTAAGAAGAGGGTGTTCTGAAACAGATATAGATATAGAAATAATATATACCGCCGTTGCTCGGAAGACTGGCTATGTATATGAGATCAGAATTGCTGTGGGCGGGCCTGATATACGCCCCCCGACCAACCGTAAAGGAGGTAATCCCTAGCCGGAGATAGCCAATTTCTTAGAGTTTTTGCGGTACTGCGGCCGACGGCCGCGGTGCATGTTCCAAGAAATGGGTATTATACTCAGGGTTAGGGTTATCTACCACTATTCGTTCATTTGGAAAGGTCTGACCTTGGGATTAATGGATACTTAACTTCCTTTTCATACGTCCCGAAAAACCCCCCATGATAGCACAAAAACGCAAAAAGGAAGGAGGGAAGGCAGGGAGAAAAAAAACAGACCACGCAATTCATCGATATTAAGCATGTATCTGTCTACATAGAGCCTCCATTTTGGCTGGCTGTTAACTGGTGCTAATGGCCGCAGTGATGTACATCTTACTTATATGCCTGCTACACCACCTCCAGATATCCCTCATCATCAAACAGCCCCCTATATCTCGCCAGCTCTACCACCGTCTCCAACATAAGCCCCCTCATGTACCCGTGACGTGTAAGTTTCAGGTTTGCATAACAAAACGCCGCCATGTGCCTCGCTCTCTTGACCGTACTCTCATTATACAACTTATCATCACCCAATGCCGGATAATCCTGATACCGGCTTGTCTCCTCTAGGCGGAGTCCAAGCGCGGCAAGACCCCCAAAGATCTCATCCGCGGTCGGCCAAGAGCTTGCTGTTCCTCGGGGGAACATGACACGAATCCTCCGCTTCAGGAAGCTATCGAGCTCCAGTAGCGCGGCGTGGGGTAGTGCGTCGACGTCGGCCATGTGGGCGCGGCCTAAACAGCCGGTCAGATTGGTCTTGGCCATCTGCCTGAAGATCTCGGGGGAGCCGGCGCCGCGTCCGGTGGCGGTGTGGAGGGGGGGTGGCGCAGGGGCAGGGGTGGTGGTGATTGCCTGTTCGACTTGGAGACGGGCAACGGAGGAGGCGAGGTGGGTGTTCACACTGTTGGTGGCTTTGAGCTCGGCTTGGAGTGTGTTTATTATGGACTGGAGGGCGGCGACGTCGGTAGGGAGGGGGTCGGCGGAGGGGGTTGTGGTGGGTTGGGGAGCGGGGGGGCTCTTTGATGGGACGGTAGGTTTATCCGGGGGTTTACTCGGTGGGACGCTGAGTTGGGCGAAAGACATAGTTTGGGAGCTTGGGGGGGGGGGGGGGGGGGGGCGCGTGTATGAACTTGGTCGAGTATCGCGGATGGCAGAGGGTATCGGGTCCTCTTAAGGGGCAAACCTGTTGTCAGAAAAAAGAGGGGTCAGATTTCCATCAGGGTTAGGGATATTTCTCATCTCTCATACATAAATGTCATGTGACCTCTAGTTCTTGCTGTAGAAAACATCCTGCTAAGTATTTTGCTGTCTTATCAAATCCCCACGAGTCCATAAACCTCGCAGGTTGCTACTTTACTTTGGTCAATCATTCCTACATAAGCGACGCTGATGCATGAGAGAGATTTCACAAGGGCAAAGTTCTGCATCTTTTATAGATTGGATGCCTGGTTATTTTGTATATTGGCACCGCGGGTGCCCACAAGTGATAGATTGTATAAATATATTCCCATTCAATCCCCACCCCTGCCCGCACTACTACTCCTCCTTCAGGAACCCCTGGTAATCAAACAAGCCTCGATACCTCGCCAGCTCCACCAACGTCTCCAACGCAAACCCAGGCCAATACCCATCATGGGTTAATGCTCGATTTGCATAATAATACGCCGTAAGGTGCCTCGCCCTGTTGGCTGTGCTGTCTCCTTTCATCTTGTCCTCAGCCAAGATCTTGAAATCCGTAAAGCGACCTCTATCCTCAAGCCGGATCCCCAGAGCGGCGAGACACCCAAAGATACTATCTGCCTCGGGCGTCTTACGTGATTCGCCTTTAGGGAGGATCGTTTGCAGCTTCCGCCGCAGGAAGCTGTCTAGCTCTGTCAGTGCCGTGGCAGGGAGGGCATCGACTTCCACCATGTGCGTACGGCCGAGACGGCCGTGCCAGTTGGTCTTTGTCATTTCCTGGAAGATCTCGGGTGACGCCGCGCCACGCCCGGAGGCCACGGTGAATGGCTGAATCGGATTCGGGCAAGGGAGGGGTGCAGTGGTGAGGATGCGGGTGGTGTTAGTGGTGGTGGTGGTACTGGCGGTGGTAGGAGTGGAGGTTTCCTGCTGGGCCTGGAGACGGGCAGCACAGACGGCAAGGTGGGCGTTTACGCTATTGGTGGCTTGGAGCTCAAGGAGGGTATTGATCATAGAGTGGAGGGATGGGACATCAGTGGGGAGTGAGTAACCTGGAGCTGTGGTGGCTTGCGAAACGATGGTGAACGTTGCAGGCACACCCTCATCCATAGGCGGGTTAGTGCGGCGTCTTCAGGATCGCAGCCCAGAATCAAGGGTCCAGGACTTACTGTTACTGAAGAACTGAGCTCCTCCGGTCTGTGGATTATTACCGAATAAAGACATGGTCGAAGGACTTAGAGGGGAATTTGCTTGAGGGGTGTCGTAGATTTGGAGTCCCAGAGACAACTAGGAGAGGTATTTGAAAGAACTTGCTGTCGGAAAAAGAGGGGTCACATTTAATACAGGATTAGGTGTATCTCCTGTCGGTATTAGGCAAAGATCAGCATCTTTCATTTGGATGCCTGATTACGGCCCACGAGCGATACATTACATAATTATCCAATCGCACCTTGCTATGCCGGATGGCCAAGATAGACTTCGAGCAACTGGGAAGAGGCCAACTCGATGGAAAAAAACCAGTCACGGGCGGAGATCACCATATCTTATACGGGATAGCAAATTGATTGCGCAATAGAAGAAAAAAAAAGAAGAAAAAAATAGATCCCCCAGAGAACTCCGTACGGGATAACAAGGAATCCGGCATATTAAATTCTGCCATGGTGCGGTGAAACTGTATGCACTTTCGATCCACCACCCCCGCCTGCGCTACTCCTCTTCTTTCAGTAATCCCTCGTCATCAAACAAACACGATACCTCGCCAGCTCCACCAAAGTCTCCAACGTCTCCGACGCAAACCCATGCCAATACACATTATGCTTCCTTTGTAGATTTGCATAAAAATACGCCTCGCTTTCTTGGCCGTACTGTCGGATTTCATCGTCTCGTCTTCAAATATTGAGGAGTCCGCATAGCGACCTCTATCCTCCAGTGGGATCCCCAGAGCGGCGAGACACCCAAAGATACTATCTGCGTCAAGCGCCTTACGTCATTCGTGGATCATTTGCAGCCTCCGCCGTAGGAAGTTGTCGAGCTCCGTTAATGCTGTGGGGGAGAGGGCACCAACGCCCGCCATGCGCGTGCGGCCGGGGCGGCGGTGTCAGTTGGTATTTATAATTTACTTAAAGAACTCGGGCAAGGCAGCACCACGTCGGGAGCAATGGTACGTGGGTGGTCCGGGTGGGAACATGGGACGACGGCAGTTATGGTGGCAGGAGTGGGGGGGGGGGGCGGTGGTGGTGGTAGGAGATGGTTGTGCCAACTCGATCTGGAGGCGGTTGGGGCAGGCGGCGAGGCGGGCGCTGGCGCTGGTCGCAGCCTCGACCTCGAGTAAAGTCTGGATCATGGCGCGGAGGGTTGGGGGTCAGTGGGGGGGGGAGGGGGGTAACCTCTTACTGTAACTCTGGGGGCTGTTGCGGGACCCCCCCAACCGGCAGAAAAGCTTCGAGCTGTGGGGAGGGGCGCGGGGCCCAATGGAAAGGTTGATGACATCTTATCCGAGCCTGGTTGTGGGGTTAGCGCGAGGTGTTACTATCTGGAGGGCGGGGGTGGGGAGGGGAGACGGAGGGACGGGAAACTAATTGTGAGGATCATACGTGACATGGCCGAAGAACTTGAGATCAGGAGGGAGATGGTGGATGGGGATGGGGATTTGTGTACTTTGACTTTGGAAAGCGAGCTGGCACAAAACAAGAGAACACATCCACTCAGGGTTAGGTATCATTTCTTATCTTAATTAGTCAAAAATCAGATGCTTAGATTGGATGCCTGATTTCCTGTTCCGTACGTGCATAGCCTATAGATGATAGCGCAAGACAACTACAGCTCTCTTATTTCTGTTCTGTACTGTACCGGCAGTTGGTGCACTAGGGGTAGTACATTCTATTATCTCCCCCGTTCTGCAACTACTCGAGTTTCAAAAATCCCTTATCATTAAACAGCCCCCGATATCTTGCCAGCTCTAAAATGGTCTCCATCGCAAACCCCCGCCAGTAGTTCTCAGTCCCCTTTTCTGAATAGTACCACGCCGTATATTCCGACCCCCTTCTCAACGTGGGCTCGTTTATCACGGCAATATCACTGGTATGCTTCTTTCCATAATGGCCTCGATCCTCCAGCCGAAGTCCCGCCGAAGCAAGAGTCTCGAAGGTCTTGTCGGAATCGGTTGTTGCGTTGTGGGGGCATTGTACGCCGCGAGGAAAGAAGGTATTCAGCTTCTGCCGCAGGAAACTGTCGAGCTCGGCTAGTTTCCCGTCACAGAGGGCGTCAACTTCCACCATGTGCGTGCGACCGAGACGGCCGTGCCAGTTGGTCTTGATAATCTCCTTAAACACCTCCGGCGAGGCAGCACCTCTCCCGGAGGCGACCATGCATGAGTGGTTCGGATGCGGGCATGGGAGGGGGGCAGTGTTGGTGGTGTCATTTGGAGTGTCATTCGGGGTGCTCGTAGTGGTGGTAGTGGTGGTAGTGGTAGTGGTGGTAGGAGCGGGGGTTGCCTGCTCGGTCTGAGCGCGGGCGATCGCGAGGCAGGCGGCGAGGTGGGTGTTGGCGGTAGTCGTGGCTTGGAGCTCAAGTAGATTGTTGATTATGGAGTGGAGGGTGGCGACATCAGTCGGGAGGGAGTAGTTTAGGCCTGCGGTGGGTTGGAAAACACTGGGGCGCCCTGCGGGATCTTTCTTATTTGGAGGCGGGGTTAGCGCAGTGTCTAGTGGGGAGGGCGGGCAGGGCAGGAAAGCAAGTGAGGACTTACGTTCTCTGTGGATCTGGTCTCCACGGGGGTCATAACGGGGTACGTACATGTTGGTCGAAGGCATTCAAGATTTGCCTAGTGGGGGGTGCCGGTGGATGGACACTTCGTGTTGAAGAATAGTTGAGGGTGTGAGTTGGGGTTATTGAAGTTTTATGTGGGTTTGCTGTATCTTAGTGCGTAGACGGGAATGTGTCCTTTAAAAGGAATATTACTCTACCTACCCCGCATCAGGCCTGAGACTTGGCGGTGAACCAAAAATTGTTGGCTTGGCGCATACCGCCATTACTCGAAAAACTGGCTATGCATATGAGATCAAAATTGCTATAAGCGGACCTGATCTACGTCGACCAAGGGAGGTAATCCCTGGCCAATTTTTCGAGTTTTCGAGTTTTTGCGGGTATAACGGTATTTCGGGCATTCCATCACTTACCACCTATCGTTGTGGGGTATTGCCGTAGCTTCAAGACTACATGCAATTATAATGAGGTAAACAAAAAACAATCAGTACAGGGCTCTCTTTGATACAATCGGGAGAACGTTTTGGTAGAGAATACTGCCAATGCGAAAGGTTTGAATGACTTAAGATTCTCCTTCAACCGAGCAAAAGGTCTTTGGCTTTAGCACTAGTCCGACCCAGCTAGGCGTTGATTTGAACTCATTCGACCCTGAGATTAACAAACCTAACCCTGTTTATAAGACCCCTACCCCGCAGATCTCTCTAGGTTGGTCCGCTAATTGCATTCGTAGCCCTTTAGGAATTGTCAAACCCTTTCTTCCTTTAAACCGTACCCCAAACTTAGCTCACTTAAGACTTAATCACTTAAGGGAAAGCATTTTGTAGTGGCAATTCGTTATTAGTGGGGGCCAAGGGCTTTCGCGGGTCCTGATAAGGGGTATTAGACTTTGGAGGTTGCGGAAGGTGTAGGGAGGGTTTCTAAACTAGAATGCGGAATACGTAAAATCATACCGTTGCGAAGAAGCTGAATTCCTTATTTTTTTCGATTTCGGTCCCTATAAGATAGATATTGAAGCTCCTTGCAGATTGCGTCCCCGCCGCTCTAAAACTCGAGCAGCTTGTATCTACGAGCTATGGGTCGGTACCTGAGGGGGCCTCTTATGCAGCCCTAATGTTGCATGACCTACGGCAACGAGTCATGAGATTAATCGTCCCTGGAGTAACGAACGATGTGGCAATGTAACATGAGTGGAGCTGAGGAATGAAGTATTACCACAAACGGGGAACCGAATCAAAAGGGCAACCTAATACATTTCACATATATACTAACCAGTGGCATCCGCCTAGTGGGCTCGGCTCGGCGTTCTATTATTCTTTCTCATAGGTTACCTAAGTACTGAGCAGATTGCCTAGTGTTTGGAATCAACCGAGGTCCTGCGCCAGCGTTAAGAGCGTATGTACCCCATATTTTCTTAACCCCGCCCTCATTGCTCCAGCCGATCTAGGCTCGTGTGAGAGATCTAACAGATAGTGGGACCAGCTCGGAAAATCATAACAAATTTTTATCTTCATTTACCCTTATTTTTTCTTCTCTTTATCTGATTTTCTTTGGTCTCGTTTTTTTTCTTTCTCTTGCCCTCCTCCTTCTTCTTGTGGGGTGAAGGGGTCTGGGGGATGCGGCTCACAATCGGAGATAGCAAGTACAAAGTGATCGTGAGGCCAGATCTGTCAATGAAAGTTTAACATAAAAGCGGGTGGTATAACCCATGAATATCAAGCCCATACTACCCTCCCTGTAGGAGCGAATACTCTCTTGCCAAGTATCAACGTGCACAATTTACTAGCTACCCCCCCCCCTCCAATCACAACCCAGGTATCATGTATCTATGTGCTAGCATACATACTTGGCATGAATACCTCAGTCCACGGTACGCTCAACATCTGGCTGCCGGACATTCCCCCCCCGATCTGCGTACCGTCCTCTCCGCCGAACACCGAACAATAAAAGAAGGCTACAAGCGAGTCTGGGTGCTAGCCAAATGCAGCCTTCCCTTACGCGAGTCCCAACTGATCGGCGGTCCTTTCCCGCGGGGGGAGGGGGGGCGTTGTTTGGGGCTGCTTTCAAGCAGTGGTATGATAAAAAGATGGTTGAGGTGGCCAGAGTGTGGTTGACAAAAGTCGGAAAGCAATATTGGTGTTGGTGGATATCGAAGAGGGCTCTATTGCGACTGTTGGGGCTTACTCGGAGGTGCCGTCGGGGACAGCCCAGCACCGGTGGCGGGGCAGAAGCGAGGACGAGGACGAGGACGAAGATGAACTCGGCGGGAAGCAAATGGAGTCGGAACGCTCCCCGCCACCCCTCCGCCTCCAGGAGTTCCACGATATCTGTGACACCTCGTAGTGGGTTGGCCCCTCCCACGGCCACCGTCGAACTTTTCCGCCCCCCTGGCAACGAAATAGTCCTTGCGTACCCTAATACGTATGTCCTTTTGATCTAAGTCCTCCCACACCCCCCCCCCCGGGGCGGCTCGGGTAACTAATCACAAGATTCAGACACACCTCCGCGGCAGGGCCCCCACCACGAAGCACGGATCTGTTGCGCTCAGTCGACAATGACCGCACGGTCCAGCTACCCCTAGAGCCGTACCACAGTGCGCTTGATACGGCGGTGAGATCTTTGGCGCTATCAAGAAAGGAAGCGTGCATAGGGCTGGAAGAAGGTCCAGGGGCGAGGAGGCCGGAACGAACGGAGAGGAACATGTGATCGTGGGTGAAGAGCAGCAGTAGGAAGAAGAGTGGGGGACACGAGGTGGGTTAGGGTTTGAGGGGTGGGGCTGGAGGTGCCGAAAAGTGATGAAATGGCAGGAGAATGGTGAAGGTGAATCAGCAGAGTACGAATAATAAAAGTACAGTGCGGTGAGCTGTATAGGTCTTATTTTTGGTATATTGGAGTTATTAAGTACAGGCGTGGTGGTGAAGGAAGATAGTTTTTACAAGGGCAACGCCGTACATACATATCACTCTCATGCAGAGCTTAAAAATAAGAATAACGATTATTAAGAAAAGGGACCAGCCATAGTGCGTGGAAACTACATTGCGGCGAGCCTCGAAGTAGCACGATGTGAAACTTGGTACAGGGACTTAGTTTGGCAATACAGCTGCCCCGACTAGAATGTTATCTAAACGTGGAAGCATCTTTTTGGTCCGTAATCAAAGTTAGTATGGCAACGTCTCTATATACCCAAAGAGTAAAAACCAACTAAATCAATGCGCTTTTCTGGGAGCCGAAGGCATGCTCCCAATTATCACGAAACATGTATATAACTCACCAGATATTAGATCATCTGACAATTTCTTCTCCAGAACGACCTACCTTCCACCAACATCTTAAAAAAAGGGAAACCTATAAACAGGAACGGCATAGAACCATAATAGAAGTATAATATCAACAACTCTGGTAAATGGTAGGCATGGATATCGCAAGACATATCTACCGGTATTACCATGATATAGCCTTGGCGCTTCGAGGAAGAGTTAGCATGGCCAATTTACTCCTCCAATTAGCTGGTCCAAGAACAAGCAGCACCTAGCATACTCTGCACCAAGTACGGCAGTCCGGTAGCTACAAGGATTTGAGGGTCTATCAATGGTGGACGCACAGCAAAGGCGGAGGAGGAGATGATGGGAAAGAGGATCGGAGATACACAATATGGGTGGGGAGAGTTGGGGTCCGGATGGATAAATGTGAACATTACCACCTAGTAGGGGTATCTTATTTACACTTGGTGACTTTCATGTCACGGTAAATTTCAAGGACTAGCATATCTATTATTGGAAAGGATAACCATTTCAATACCATATGATTTAATGGGATCACTGTGGCGGGGTGGGTGGGGCCGAGTCACTTCCCTTCCGGGTAGACAGGGAGAGGAGGAGACTGGACGGAAGATTCTCGCCTGCTTCACACATTGCTACTTCCAGGCCCATCCCCATCCCCTTTCAATGTGCAAGCGGGAGGTAGGGAGGGGGTTAGGAAGCCTCAGTGCCATAACCGTGAGGTTGCGCGCCCATAATCAAGAAAGGGGGGGTGCCAGCAGGCTTGGTCGCTAACCCTAACCCTGAAGGCGGAGATGTATGAAGTATTATATTAAAATGTTGGGATCAGATAGAACAGTGGCACGACGTAAGATGGGTTACAAAGGGTACTAGGATTCATCCGCTGGGGGCGGGGGGCGGGCGGGAGGATGCTTCCCACATCGAGTGCTTCCACGCTGACAGTCGCCCCTACCGCCGCGCGCAAAGCAAGGGGGAGCCTTTCTTCGCAATGTGTGAACCCCAACACACAGTGCGAATGTACCGACCGACCCGTACCCAACCTAAACCCACCTGTCATTCCTGTGGGCACGGTTGTACGGTGTAGTATCTTTATAGGGATTGTCGGTTGCTATATTAACCACTATCTCGGGGACGGAGGAGCCCCACCCTCTATATACACAGCTACTAAGCTACTGGTGCCATCACATCCCACTAACGGGCCTTCGCTTGCTGGTACCGCTACATGTGCCGTCTTCCTTACAAGTTGCAGCTCCTGCAGATCAAGGGGGTCCCCCATGTGGTAGGTTAGGGTCACGATACCTCTCACTGGTGCGGATTTCTGCTCCGTGTGTATCATCCAATCACGGGGCACCTGGGTGGATACCCTCTTGTACCCAGCAAAAGCCACTCCCCATTCCCAGCCCAAGCAAACCTGCCTGGGTATGAGGACGCAGAGAGAGGGGGTAGACTAGAGAGTAGCTAGGTGGAACGTATTCAGGCGCGAGATGGCTCGGCATGAGTAACCCGGAACCGCAGTATACGCCTCTAGATGAGCGGTAAAATTACATTAGTAGAGGGGGGGTAAGCTCAGAGAATGGCTGGGACGCCCGTTATCAAACGGGTTGCAAGGTCCAACCCATGCAGTCTATAGGAGTAGGGGGTTGACGGGCTACAATTGCGGTAATAATGCCCAGTCGTGATCGGCAACGCTTGAACGCCTAGTTTAGCCCTAGCTCTCCCGGTAGTCGGTGGGGCAGAGCCACCTTCTGGGCGCATGTAACACCCAGAGCTAGCGACGGCACCAAAGTAAGACTAGGGCCCGCCCCAAATTGGTTTTTCCACCACCTCCACCGCTGCAGGACTGGTGGTCCCCAGCTAGGGTTTGGCCAGGAACGGCAATTGGAAGGGGTGTCCAGGGGTGGTGGTGTTGAGATGGCGTGGGTAGCCGGTTTGAGGGGTGGCGCTACGGTTAGCGTGCATTAAATCCTGTACCCCGCGAGCCATGTCGCTCGGAACGGAGGCGGGAATTGTATTTGCGTGGTGGGATAGGGCGTCATGGGGTGTCACTCGCATCGGCTGGGTGGCGTTAATTATTTTATTTATACTTCATACATACAGTACCAAAAATCGGGGTGTTTTTCGTGCTGTAAAACAGCAGGATTTAAGTAGATACTCTATTCTAGTAGTATTCTTATAAGCAATAGTACTAGTGGCGTATTCTGGAAAAGGTGGTAGCATTAGCGGAGTATTTTGGATGGTAGGCCGGTATTGTTATTGCCCCCAACAGGTGCTACAGTACTGCCGTAGCACTACGGTACCAAAAACATTTCTGGTACTGTAGTAACACAGGGACTAGCCCAAATAGGATGTAAGCACCGAGGGTTAGGTTAGAATAGTACATTGTGGTAAATATGCGAGGAGAAAGGTGTCTTCATTAACATAGTCGTACTTAGCCAGTTGAGAGTCCCTCTGCTCTTCTTAAGATCGTCACGAATAGAAGTAATTACAATCGGTCTCTTGGTATTGTTAGAGTAAGTAAGCCTATCGCTCAGATGTATGAAATGGTCAAATTTGCGACCTGGACTGTGCACCCAGAAAATGTCTCAGGTGGTGTCTCTGGGGTCTCGTGCAACCTCCTCTGCGAACAGCTTAGTAGGAAGCGGTAGGCGGATTGCTGTCAACGAAGCCGCGGTACATCACCAGGGGCGAGTACACAAAAAACTATCTATCTGTGGATTAATCATCTTTGTTATCCCCTCTTTACTTCCGCTGGCTACGGGTACGAGAGTAGGTGATATTGTCGGGTAGAAAATTGATGTATGTTAGCCGAAAGTGTAAAGGAAGCCCAGCGGTATGCTATCTGAATTGCGAAAAGTTCAAGAAAGGGAAGCTGAAGGCCATTCTCCTTGTGCAAGCCGTTGATAGCAAAAAGCACCCCGTGGACATTTCCGGGTATATAGGAAGGTGGCCTTGTAGGGTTTATTTGGCAGATAAGCCTTTAAATCATTTTCTTGCTCTCTAACGGGGCGTGGTCGGGAATCAGGGTGCACAAACTTCATCCCCAGGCCGACCGCGCATGCAACCTGTCCACTTTGCGCTGCAGTCATGATTATTCATGGATTGCTCTGGAAGTCTTGAACCTGGTTCTCGGTGAGGGGGGCGGGGGTAGAGGCCAAGGCAACGCCTTGGAGCGAGTACTAGGGACGTTTCTATTGCCAAAAATAACATGCCCGTCCCAATCCCCGTCCCTGTCCCCCTCCCCGTCCCCGTCCCCTATCCCCCGTCCCCGCCCACCCCAAAGGAACAGGTTCAATACTTCCGGAGCCATACCCTACACCGCTTGCCGTGTGAGGGTGGACTCATATTATCACATCTACTTGTACCCCAGCTTACATAGCTTGAAAGTCTTATAATAAAAGAATTTTGGTCAAGAAGAACATATATGACGAAGACCCAGGGAAACTAAACCTATGGACCTAAGAAAATAATCTCCTTACATATCTTTACCTTCATATCAGCGCATATACATACATGTGGTATAACGTGTTTCACCGGGAAAGCGACCGCTACCGGGAAAGCAACCGGGCCCCGCTGATGAGAGATGGTAGGACTAAAGTTCAGTCTAATATGAAGCCAAATATGTTGGAAGTACCCTTTGTTGTTTTTGGGTTATAATCACATGTACTTAGGATAGTGTGGTGGGGGGGGTACTTTCAAAAGACCCAAAAGGGGAAGGAATTATGTATTATTACAGCCATCTCAAACTTAGCAAATATCATCTAAAATAGTCAAAGGATATCTAAAGGGTGTTTCTGGACACTTGATTCGCTCCAGCCTCAAAATCCGAAATTTTTAAAGTCCTGTTGTCATGGTTGATTGTTTACCCAGTGATGATTGCTTTCCCAGTGAAGCGCGTTATGTGTAATTGGTCAAGATATACTGCATCAAAGGATCCCGTCCTATATAGCTAGCTATACACCCCCCGCGGCGGTCCCTGCTTTTTCCTTTCGGCATTTTTTCATTGAGTTGATATCGTCCTACGTTGAACTGATATTATCCTCCGTCCGTGTACCTCACCCGCTTGGATGATAAGGATACCCGTTCGCTGTGCCACAGATATTTCTATGGGTTGGTTTACTATTGTAGAGGTATGCTCTGGCGGAAGTATGATCTGGTGGAAGGATCAGTTTACTATTGCCGGGATCGGTCCTTGGTGTAGAGGATGGTTAAGGAGGCATAACGCGACCGGGGGGGGGGTCCACTCCCCAACAGAGGTAGGGGCCACGGTACCCTGCAGGGCTTTGAGGGAGTGCAAGGTGTCAAGGCACCATTTCTCTGCTAGGGAGCCGGAGATGTCGGTCGTCGCCAATTCTTCTGTTCCGCGATATTTACTTCCTGCTCAATGCGGCTATCACGTTGTAGCACCATCAAGTGTGAAAATTAGTGTTGTCTCTCTCCCTCCCAACAACCCTCGCAATCCTCCATTAAGGCAAACAAACAGCATGATAAGTATCTGAATGGCTGGGGAGGTGCACAGTGCTTATGGCGGAGTTCCCGGACAAGCAAGACGATTGTCAGCCTCTTACTCGCTGGCAGAATTGCGGGAGGGGGGGAGGAGAGTACACTACACAGACTTTGATCTTTGCTTGGGAAAGAGGGGATGAGGGGAGTGTGAGTTGGGAGGGGAGGGGGACGTGTACAAGGTATATAGGGTTAGGGTTAACAATATGTACAATTCCCGCTGGTCCAGCCGTAGGTACCTGCACGTTTTGCAAACCCCCCAAGCACTAACGAACCCAAGGTAACCCCAACGCGGTACTCACCATACATGGTGTCCATCTGTATATAGTCCAAACATTGGATTCATATATGTTTGTGAGTGCTCTTGTGATCATAATCTGATAAGAGAAAATACACATATCCAACCAGCCTTTTGCTCAGGCCCTACAGCCAGCCTGCTACCGTAGGGTCTAGAACCTTATGTATATCTTTCTGACAACTATCGGGAAAGGACACCGACTAGACCAGGGAGAAAGAAGTGTTGATCCCCCACCGGAACGCTAATACCAGGTCAGTGTAGTAAAATGTGTTCGTTTCTCACTTTACATATAAGAATAAGGTTTTTAGACGAGAGCGGGCATATTCTAGCAGTCCAACATTAAATGCAGATGTTTTAGGACTCCGGCTGGAAAGTTAAGTGTTATCTTGACCCCTAAATTGGGGTCCTGCGGGGGAGGGCATTGCTCTAGCACTAGTGTTGGGCACAAGCCGAGCTGATTTGAGCCTTGGGCTTGAGCTTTAGGCTCGGACACCTCGAGTCCTCCTTCCCACGAGTCCAAGCCAGCTCTGGCTAATACCAGAAAAGTTCGAGCCAAGGCTCGAGCGACCTAATCTATTCGTAATGGGTTGATATTGGCAAAATTGTAAATATAGCAAGGATAGATCCTCTGAGAATCACCTGAAAATGAAATATATATCGATATGACTATCTTTAGCTACATCTTTGAGAGCTCGAGTCTAAGCTCGAGCTATACCCCTGAGCCCGAACATATCGAGCCTTGCTTCCCGGAATCCGGGCTAGCTCGAGATTTAGGCCAGGCTCGTCCCGAAAGGGCTCGTGCCCAACACTATTTAGCACTCCGGCTGGTTCATCTTGGCTCTGAGAGTAGCTCAAGGAGATCCCACCAAGCTTTGGAAGGATATGTGTCCGGTCCCTCTGCAGGAGGGCTGGGAATGAACGAGCCCAGTGCTCACCGTGTTCATTTTCACCGCGAGATACACTTATCAGACTCGGATCATTTACCCTCAACACCCCTCGGTACACTGAATGAACTTTGTTTTATCGGAAAATGAGGTATAAAATCTCCACGCACTTGAGACCAAACATGCTATATATAAGCTTGAGGATCTAGGGGGGATTGGGTACAGCTCCACGGGGCATGCGCACTCGTAACATCGACGGAATGGTTAGAGAAACCCGGCGACGGGAGCACATGGGATAAAGGGCCTTTCGTGGGACTTTGAAAGGAATATCGGATACTAGATTTCGAGTGTTGTTAACCCTAACCCTACGCAATCCACTTAGATGCGCCTTAATCAAGTTCTCCTCTCTCCTTCCCTTTTTCCATACCGGATGCAAACTCAATATCGTGAAACTATATGAATAAAAAAAAACCTACTCTAGGGACGAAATTGTGAGAGTTTTTTGTGGGCGGATTTATTCCCAAATTGCATTTTATCACTCACTTGAGGTATAGTCAACGTCCTGTCGGATACTGGAACCATAAAAACCAACCCCCAGTGGGGGGTATGTTTACGGTACGCCTGCAAGACAACCGCCTTTTACGAAACAGTTAGCCCTTCATAGTATCACGATAGGTATTTGCAGACATGGTTCAACTCCTAACGTCCTAATTTCTTCAGCAACCTCTTGATCTGGCAATCGCCACACTTACTATTTTACTAGGTTTCCTATTTCATACCTTTCTATTCGTCCTAGCCACCCGGCACGAGGGTGTAACTATTATTCAACGGCCGCGGAGGAGCTAATTTACCACAGAGCCGGGACAACTACTATGTTTTACTTTTCTTATTCTATCTTTTATACTCACATAACTATTAATATGTTTCTCTTCGGACACCATATTATCGTGTGTTATAACTCATTCTTCTTTAAATAATATACAGACCTTAAGTCTTTCTCTTGCTTTCTTGGCTAGAATAAATGTATCTAACGAACTTTATCTTCATCCTTCCGCATCTCCAGTAAAAATAAGTTACACCCCCCACCCACTACCAAGGAAAATTGGACCCGACAGACCCCCCCTGCACCTCCGCAGTATGAGGCACTAATGGTCTCATGATGCGATTGGCCGCTCTCAGTTGGCTTATTGCACTTGGCAGTCAGTACTTACTACTAGGGGTAGCCACCTCGCGACCGCGAGTTGTAGGGACTCTTCTGCCTACCCCGAATTATGATATCAAGTACATCCTCTAGGCCTCCACAGCAGTTATTGTCGGGGGCCCCAGCCCCCTCCCCCCTTCCTCCTCCGCTCTCTCGATCTCTCCCCCTTCCCCCTCGAAAGCCTCCCCACTCCCGCCTATCCCTAGCACTCCCTACACCCCCCACTCCTTATTTTAGTGAATCGCTCTATCTTCTAATTAAAGCTTTTATGGATTATACCGGCTCGTAAAAATATTCTTAATGTCCAGTATTTTTCCCAGCTTGAGAATTATTTCATAGCTTTGAATTCTCTTAGGTGTATCATTGGTAGTGGACAGCCCCTAGATTGCTGGTCTCGGTGCAGTACAAGCGGTAACATGCCAAGGCGCGCGCAAAAAGACCACTTTACAGTAGAAGAAGCTCCACTTGTTGTGTAACCCTACTACCTAAACTGCCACATCATCAACCTACAAAGCCACCCCGTACGTTCTACACTACAATCTATCACATCGAAGAAGAGACACCGTTTATGGTAATATCATGTCTAAATGTCAAGGGATGGACGGGACACACCCATCGACGCCCGGCGGCTCGGGTGACAGCGTCGTTCTTAAACGTCAAAAGACGGACGAGGCACGCCCGCCGCCGGGCGGTGGGTTGCTCGCGCGCTCAGAGAAGCCAGGAATCACCTTGAGACTATCCAACATTCCTGCGGAAGTATCTAAACACCAATTACGCAAAATATTAAACAGCCTACCCAGTGATCCCCAGAGAAAAGAAGAAAGTGTGCTAGGATTATCGCTTACGCCATCAGAAGTATCTTCCGACGAATCATCCCAAGTGGCGACTGTAACATTCCGCTCAACTCCATCCTGTCTCCGGGGATCGCCAACCTCAATGGCTCTTGATGTTCTTGGAGGGGCCTTTTTGGATTATAACTTTTTTGGCATGACACCCTTAAACAGTCCAGCGGAACCGGTGGTTGAGTATGTTCTGTCCGCTTTAGCCTTCAGAAGGGGAAGATGAGGATAATAACTCTTTTAGTATTATCGCTATCACTGGGCTGGCAGGCCATGCGTTTGGGTCATGGAGGTCACGCAGGGATTATACCATGTGGCTGAGGGACTCACTCCCAGCACATGTCACCAATGCCCGTATTCTGACTTATGGCTATGACTCAACGCTACTCAACAACAAATCAAATGCCTCCATTCACGAGTTCTCCCAGTTATTCCTCCAGGCTCTTGTTACTGTCAGAGCTTCCGAAAAGGTGATTATACGCCAACCACTCATATGATGCCTCGCTAACGGGCTTTAGGAGCAATCCCGACCTATTATCTTTATTGCTCACAGCTTAGGCGGCCTTGTGGTTAAACATGTAAGTGTCCTTGTTCTGGTCGATTCTATTGTCTGCGTAAAGACAACGGAGAGTATCCTAACCAAATAGGTACTCTGTAATCATCGGTCGGTACTAGCATCATGCCATGCACTTCTCCTCTTTGGGGTGCCCCACCATGGCTTAGATGTGGTAGCGCTCAGGTCTATGGTAAAGGGTCAACCAAATGCAAGATTAATCGAAGACCTCGATGAGTCATCGAATTTTCTTCGCCTCCTCGAGCAGTTTTGGAAATCTCATAGAACAGCTGGAATCAAGATTATTTCCATATACGAGACAAAAACAACCGCTACTGTCGAAGTAGGAATGCCAATACCAGTCCTTGAGATGACTTGAAAGCTAATAACCTTTAGAAAACGCCACAGGGCTGGGAACGGACTGGTCCAGAGGTCATAATGGTGAAACAGTATTCAGCGACAGCCGCGAGTACATGCCCGGAAGATATTTTCCCCATCGATCGTAACCATTCCGATATAGTGAAATTTGAGAGCGAAGGATGTCAGTACTACAATATTGTTAAACAAAGGATAGGAGACTTGGTGAAGGATGTGCAAGGTTTGAACAGGAACATCCCCAGCCATGAAGGTTTTTGCTAACATTGTAATAAGATGGGCCATGGGTCAAACTTGAAAGTATGATGTATCCCAGTTCCCCAGAGTGGCTCCCGGAGTCTCAGCGGGGACTATGGTCCTGATTTTCCTTGATCAGTAATCCGGGGTTCATTGATGATTTATACTACTGGTAGCCTTTGATGCTAACTAGTGTTTAGATACCAAACGGCAAGAGATATTGCGTTGGCTTTTGACAATAGAGTTTGAAGATCATCACTCTTTCAATTCTACCCGTCGGCAGCAAGGGAGCGGTATATGGCTCTTGGAGAACAATATGTGGAAAAGGTGGGCCACGGGTGATGAATCGTCAATTCTTTGGCTGCGGGGTGATGGTAACGTTGCCCTACTCAGCCAATCAGCCTGCGAGACTAACTTTATATTCAGCCGGGTCCGGTAAAACCATGTTGACGTAAGAATTCCTGCCCGAATGATTTCAACGAAACTTATTTTAGAAAGGTCCTTCGTGATCGACACCCTGAAGATCGAGGCCAAGAGCGATGATCATATCCTTGTATACTTTTACTGTGACTATAAGGAGCCGAAGCGCCAGGAACCAGTTCCAATCCTTAATACCATCGTTAAGCAGTTCTGCTTAAAAAAATCGTTAGGTGAGATAAAGATACCCAGAATTGTGCTGGATGAGTACAAAAAACGAGAGGATCAGGGTCATTCCGCTGGTGCCTTGAATATGAATGAATGCAAAGACTTGCTTCTCGTATTATCAAGTTACTACCTCAAAACAACTATTGTCATCGATGCGCTGGACGAGTGTAATCAGAACACACGCTGTGGGCTGTTCAATGCCCTGAAATGCATTGTTTCTATGTCCCGGAGTAAAGTAAAGATATTCATCACCAGTCGATATCACGATGACATCGAGAGAGCCTTCGGGGATACGATACATTACTATCTCTGTGCAGATGATAATCAAAAGGATATTGAGGGGTTCATCGAGGAAGAGGTCAACCGCCGCTGCGAACCCCAAAGGCTCAAGGATACTGATTTGCCCCTACTTTCTGGCAAGGCCGTACCAGCTGAGCTCAAGACTGAGATTATTTCCACCCTAAAGTCTAGGTCATGTGGAATGTATATCCCCACCTCCCTTAAGTGCCCTCTTACCCGTTCCTAACAGCATGTTTAGGTTCCTGTGGGCACAACTTCAGGTCCTAGCCCTCTGCAACGAGAGAACGCATAGTGGCATGAGAAATGCCTTGCGGGAGCTCCCGAATACCTTGTCTGAGACGTACAGTCGCATGCTTTATCCGAGCAAGCATGCGCAGTCCAGTCGGAATCAGCTCCAGGGGCACCGTATTCTCAGATTTCTAATGAACGTCGAGACGAGGTGGTCACAAGAACTTATCTTACAGGCCCTTGCCGTTCAGTGCGGGAGAGACACATTTGACGATGACATCTTAAGTCTTGAGCGTCCAGACATCCTGACAATCTGCCAAAACCTCGTGGTTTACAACGATAAACTAAAGACCATACAATTTGCTCATTTCTCTGTAAGAGAATATTTGCTCAGGGTAGAGGGGTTTGACCAATGTTATTGCCACAACATGATGGCTGCGGTTTGTCTAACCGCATTACTCTCTCACAGCCAGAATAAAATGATGAAAGACATTGTTTATTATGCCACTCTGAACTGGAGCTTTTATATAAGCCGCGCTAGCCCTTTCTCAGAGGAGGTCTCTATGCTATGGAAACAGTTTCTCACTGATTGCACTCCATATAGGGACTGGCTCTCCCGAATTCGGACTCATAATTCCAAGATTAATAGTCCTCATGGTCAGGTGCTGTCGCCCTTTTGGGTAGCGTGCTACTTCGATCTCACCGCTATAGCCAGGACTATTCTCCAAAATGAGGTCGATGTAAATGTAGTAAATACAGCCGGTGAAACCGCATTGCTCAGTGCTTCAGGGAGAGGCAGTACAACAATCGTCGATTTCCTATTAGGATGCACCAAGGTTGATGCCAACCGGGCGGACAATGGCGGACGAACACCCTTGGCATCGGCCATACAGGGGGCTTGCGTGCCGGTTGTCAAACTTCTCTTACAGCGTCACGATGTCCATCTCAACCACCAGGACAGTAAGGGCGAAACCCCATTTTCTTTGGCTTCATCGGCAAGGAACTTTGAGGTGGTAAAGCTGTTGCTGGATTGTACGAGATTTGATGTAAACAATAGTAAGGCCAAAACAGGCGAAAGGCTGCTTTCATTTGCTTTGAGACACCGCGACATCCAAATAGTACAGCTACTCCTAGCATCGGACAAGATTGATTTGAGCTACAAGGATGGGGAGGGACGAACGCCACTTTTCCTCGCCACCATGCTACACACTTTGAGCCGAGAGTACATCCGGACTCGGGTGGACCTTTCGCGGCATGGCTCCTGGGAGATATACGACGTGCCCATTTTCTCGTCGAAACAGCTACCCACGCATGGAGAGGACGATCCCCGCAGACATATCATCGAGGTCAGGCGCCGTAAGCGGAGCTTCGATCGCTGGAAAGGTCGCGCGTCCCCCTCAATGCGGGCGCCCCACCAGCCAACTTACTACCGAGCCCAGCCTCCGCGCGCCAGGGTGGCCCTTATTGAATGCGGCTCCGATATAGAAAAGAGCATCTTAACCTCCCTACTACGTTTGAACAGACTGGATGCAGGTGCGGCGGACTCGGACCGGGCACCTCTTGTTTCCTTAGAACTGGACTCCTTGTGGCCGAAGATGATACAGCTGCTGCTACTTGATTACGATGCTGATCCCAACTGCCGCGATTCCCTGGGCCAGACACCGCTACTTTATGCAGCAAGGTGGAATAATGAAACGGCGGTTCTGCTTTTATCAAGGAGCAAGGCTATCGACGTAAATATGGCGGACAACAACGGCCGAACACCGCTCTCGTACGCCTCGGAGAGAGATGCCGGTGAGGTATTCAACTCTTTGTTGGCGAGCGAGGCCATAAATGTTAATATGGCGGACAACAATGGGCGAACACCGCTCTCGTACGCGGCAAAGAAGGGGAGTTGTGTGACAGTTGGGCACCTGTTGGCGAGAAAGGGCATCGATCCAAATTTGGCAGACAAGAGCGGCAGAACACCGCTCTCGTACGCCTCAGAGTGGAATGATTGTACGGCAATTAACCTTTTGTTAGCGAGCAAGACTATCGATGTAAATATGGCGGACAACCGTGGACGAACACCACTCTCGTACGCCTCGGAGCGAGATGCCTATACGGCAATTAGCCTTTTGTTGGCGAGCAGGGCCATCGATGTAAATATGGCGGACAACAACGGCCGAACACCGCTCTCGTACGCCTCAGAGAGAGATAATTATACGACAGTTAACGTTTTAGTGCACACCCATAGAAATATAGCGGTCAACAATGGCGAAGAACCGCCCTCGTACGACTCGCACAGAGGTTGCTGCACGGCACTTGAGCTTCTGCTGGCGAGCAATAGCATCGATATAGATATGGCGGACAACAATGGCCGAACACCGCTCTCATACGCCTCGGAGAGAGGTGGCCGCACGTCGATTAAGCTTCTGCTGGCGAGCAAGAGCATCGACGTAAATAGGACGGACAGCAACGGCCGAACACCACTCTCGTACGCAGCAGAGAGGGGTAATTATACGACAGTTGAGCCTCTTGTGGCGTGCAAGGACACCGATATAAATCTGGCAGACAAGAGCGGCCGAACACCACTCTGCTACGCAAGAATGGGTACTGAATACCTATTACATGGGGCCAACGCGGACACAATGGACGTTGATGACATACTCGCGGGTTTACAAAGTGACAAACACCGGTACATTGTTCGGTTGCTCGAAGCACGTCATTAGAGAACCTGGTTCTGTTAGGTGGGACTAAATCCGCGCCCTAGATTTTGGGTAGCAACTAACCCACTATCTGTATTTCAGAAACAATTGATGATCCCCATTTGGATTTAATGAATTTGTACGGGATTGAGCATATGGGATCCGTCTCTGCGTCATTAGTTTGGATATTATAGCTTCTTGTAACCCTCTTCTCCTCTTTCATTACCACGCAAGTCGATTAAAGAGACTTTGTATGAGCATGAAATATTCCTACAGGCGGGAGAGTCAACCTATGGTTAACGTTGTGCACACCTGTAACCTAACCAGTTTCGAGTATTTTTCTTTTTTGTTTACATCATACCAGTTTCTGGTATCAACTTCAAGCGCTCACAACTCTCTTTTTTTCTCCCAATTGAATGATAGTTCCCTTTAAAAACTGGGTTTTGTAGGGGGTCAAACGAATGAGTGATCCAAAATTTTATGATTAGGAACAGATTCTATAGGAGAGTTTGGTACTTTGCGCAAATGGAGCCAGTCCTATATTGTGATTCTCTGATTGGCAGGCTATTGGATCGGTGCCAACCAGGTTACCCATTTGCGCAAAGTCCCCAATCATGGTTGGGTCCCTGCCTTGGCGTACCCTAGGCACTAGACGACTTCCCTAGCCACCCGAGCACCCCTCTCACTCAAACATTTAATGTAAAAAGAAGAGTATCCTCGTTGTAACAGGCTTCTGTACTACCTACGTCACCAATCGTTATCAACTGTTCAAGTGAGGAGGGTGTTCGAGTGGCTAGGGGAGTCGTCTAAGCTTTAAAATGCTTAATTATCCAATTAGGATTTTGATGTTCAAAAACAATGTCACAATCGGTTCCGTCAGGTTAAAGGTGTCCCCCAAAATATCCAGAGATGCGCCAAGCTGATGCCGTAGGGCTCGTCGCAGGCCATCGTAAATCCTTCCTCGCTACAGCCGACTCTCGATATAGTGATGAGCTCAGGACTGTAACCTAGCAGTTCAGGGTTAAAAGCGACTCCTGTTTCAACAAAGGTTTGCCCACTCACAGATTCCCTATCCTCCTAATTCAGCAAGATGTTTACCCCTTGCTTTTCCTCACATATTTCCATTTTCTCATCAGGTTTTTGTTCTCTTGATATACTTGTAAGTATGTCCATACAAAGTCTCACCAAATAGCTAATGATATCGTTATATCAAGGTGCCACTAAGCCTACGTACTAAAAGGTTGGGACCCGCAGGAGCCATCCATATAACGCGAATACCACTATATCGAGCATCACTATGTAGAGAGCCAACTATTCTCGAACGCCAACATCTCTTCTGATCTCCCTTTTGTCCGTCAAGTATCCCATGCCTCTATAGATCATCATCTATACGTGGGGTTATGATGACGCCGGGATGCATATGCACTGCACTGCTGGTATGTCGTTTCGTTCCGGTGGGTAACACGGCAGGGACCTCCTCTCTTCGCCGCCTGATAGAATTCTGTGGAATGAGACGCGGTGTGTGGTAGATGTCGCGAGTGAAAGGTGATTTTGGGAAGCACGTTGGTCCCGGCGCGGGCGCTAGCTCGCTTTGTGGTGGGTGTGGTCTATCTGTACCTGCCCTGCTCCTATGAAGTGATGGACATGCCACAATATGGTGGTGTGGTGCTATCCAGAACTCCGCTCTGTCGCATAATTGGGAGTGTCCGGTAACCAGTGCAGACCAAGAGGTGCCTCGAAACATGGTCCCACCGAGGAAACAAATATTGAAGGGGACTACAACCACCAGGGTGTCGGAACTAGAAACACAAGGATATTCCTAAGGGAACTGCGACCACCGGACCTATATCTTGCCAAACCCAGATTCCCTCGGGAATACCCACTCATTGCAGAGGATTTCTCAATATAGGGTTAGGGTTAGAAATGAGTGAATTTTGGCTTTGCTGTTAGGTCTCATGGGCCGTTGGAAAACGTATGGGTGATGGATCCTGGTGCCGGTGGGGTGTGTACCTTCACGAACCCTACGTGATTCGGGGGGCGAGACTGGTGGCGGGGGTAGTCGATGCGAGTGGCCTTGAGGAGTTGGACCCCAACGATTGCAAAAAGATCTGGACGTGTTCTTTCTAGGTTCTTATATCCATATTCTAAAGTCTCCTTTTTGTTTAACTCGTTACTTGAGTTCCGATTATGTTCCAATCAACATCTCATCAAGACCCTACCATGCACCAGAACACGCAGCCGAGAAAGGCCGGTCTTGAGGGTACATATCCCACCCCGAGTCACCTGTCATCCAAAGCCCCTTTTGTGACAACATTGACCATAAGTCGGTAACGCCCCTTCCTGAATCTGAGGGGAACTCACACGATATCACTCGCATCACACATGGTCACTCGGTCCACCACCGCTCTCATTATCCTTATTTATTTATTTATTTATTTATGATAGCCACGACAAGTTAGCGGGGGAGTGGATCACATGCGGCAACCCCCAGGGCTAGGGTCTTTCTGTGAGATCCCCTTGCAGCGCGCACCAAGTCTAGTTCCACCTGCTGCCGCGGTGTCATCAGAGATACATCCTCCGGGAGCATGTTAGCAAAGTATATATGCCTAATCCGACACAACTCAGTCCTCTGTATACATATGCCATCACACCAGGAACACTCATAGCCTGCTTTGGCCGCCCGCATCGCGCCCTTCTAGTATATTAGACGGCGACAGGGCCCCCGGTTATACCACCACTTGAGGCTAGCCTACGGGTATCTAAATAGGGAGGTGTGGGGTAACGGCACTCTGCGCTCCCTTCTTTGCTACACGAGCCGCCGGACTGTTAGATTGATGGATATGGTAGACACAGCGGCACACCATCACCAGCTTCATTTTGTGTGTTTCCTTTGTGTTTTTCGTGGAGATGGCGGCAGATGGGAGAGTAGTTGTTGGGAGTGTGCCATTGTCATAGCCTAAGGGTTGGGTGCGGTTAGTGGTGCAAACAAAAAAACAAAACCTTCGTCTTGTGTGGTGCACGAGATGAGCCGGCACGAGCAGGCACAAGCAGCCGCCCTTACAAGTCGGGTTGACTCGGGCTTTTCCCGCTGCTCGACTTGAAAGGCTCGAGCCTTTTAGCTGTTGGTTGAATCAGAGTAAAAATGCTAACAGTATCTTGGTAATGTATTTCATACCGTGTTGTCATGATGAACCCTAACCCTATGTACATATATTGCATCGGTGGGGTTTTGGGTGACTTCGGTGGCTGATATCTGAGTCCAGTAGGGAACCCGAGTGGCTCAAGCTGTACAAGAGTGTTTCCGGGCCGGATCGGGTCGGGTAGCTGTTACTATGACGCGATTTAAGCCTTTCCTCTTGCTCGTCTCGAGCCGGCCCGCCGCTCTGAAACACTCCCCCCACCACTGCCGACATAGCCTTCCATGCCTGTTCGCACCATCAACCCCGCCCTCTTCCAAATTCCAGAGTGGGGATCACCTCCGGCGCCGGCCGGCGGGTCGTCGGCCCGTTATGGATCACTGTAGGAGACGCAGTCCAGTGTGGTCGCGTAGGTGGGGCTCTTGTCGGCCTTAACGGCGCTTCTGTGCGCGGAAGAGGTCGGGACGTGGTATCGTGAGAGCCCTGTTCGGGCTATACCTTGCCGTCCCCTCCCCTGGGGTCCCTCCGGGGGTATGCCGATATTTGCACCCTCACCGCTCCCTTGGGTCGAACCACGTAACGTACCCGGCGCCGGCGGTGATTATTGCTCTGTGAGTGCGATTTGCAATTTAGCAGGCGAGTGCATACTACATACAGTGCGCGAGTATGAAGTTCTAGGCCTGAGGATTGGCGACTCATTAATTCATTAGCAGCACCACTTGTAGAAAAGAAAGCAATAGTTGCCTCCTCCGATCCGGACCTGGAGGGGTGCGAGACACCGGTCCCCCTCCCCTGCCCCGGCCCGCGCTCCTACGCCACCGTTGATTAAAGTCACACTATTACCAACACTTCCGGATAAATCACACTGCCATGGAGGCTAGCGCATGGAATGAAAAGAATGGGGACGAACAATATACGGTGAAGCTATGGGCATGGCTTTTTGTCCCCACTGTGTACTGTAAAGTGGTCTTTTGCGCGCGCGCTTGGCAGGTTACCCGGCTTGATCGTGGCAGGTTACCCGGTTTGATTGTGGAAGGTTATCCGGCTGGATTGTGGAAGGTTACACCTACATACAAAGTACTTGCTACACCTTACTGTTTAAGCTGATGGGGATAGGTCATTAACACAGAGGGATAAAGGGATTAAGTGGCACCTCCCGTCCCAGAAACATCATCAACTCAGGCACCAATTTTTTATTGGAATAGGAGCCTGGCTGGGAGGTTCCCCGACAATAAACCTCAAACATAACCTTCGATTTGCAAGCATGGCAGACCCCTATCTACCTTGGCTTCCGTTCCAGGCGTCATAGCCGTCGGACTCCACCTTCCATATGCGCTGGGTACTGCAATCAGTGATACCCGGCCGACTCCAAAAGCAATGGCATTCCTTCGGAACTCGAGGCACCCTGCAAATGACTCCGATTGTTTGAGGAAGTCCTAAAGGGTGATTATTTGTCAGCTCATCCGCAGCTTCCGTCAGCAGGTCTTCCCAAGCTCCTGAACGCCGTAATGTCAGATCCCATTACTTTGCACGGAATAAACTACGCAACTACGGCGGGGGGCCAGAATATGGTTGCTTCCGCAGTTTGTTGAAGAGTTTCTTGTTTGGCTTCCGCGCAAGAGATATCAGGTACTTAACCGATGCTACATGTAGGTAGATCCCGTTCTCACTATGGCCATGACTTTATTGCTACCTCTGATTACTTCGCGGTTTGGTTTTGAGCGGCATCCGTACGCTTCCGGAACCGATTGTTGAAGTTGCCCTCCTCAGCGGTGGGTTTAAAGCCCACGAGGAGTGAGCCAGCAACCCTTGGGGTCATCCGCAGGAAACGATATATAGATCGCCTTAACCGGCGGGGGTAACTACGACTTTGGCGTCTAGTTCAAGCCTAGATAGGTAGCGTAGTGTTTCACTTTCGGTAAAGCGGGTGATGTTCTGACCAATCAGGGAATCTTGACAGATGAGAAAGGGAGAGCAGTCATCTTTGCGGCGGCGGTGCGGTTGGTTATGGCTCGTCGCTTACATTCTGACACGCGAGATCATTTCTGATCCGTTATACTACTTCCGACATCGACCGATCCTATCTAATAACCCTGTTCCGAAGGCGCCTTGGCGGAAGGCGAGTTACAAGAGGCATCGCCATGACAATGTACTACATCTGAACTCCGAGACGACATATACCTCTATGGTGATCCTGCTTATGCTCTATCATACGGTATTTTGAGTGCATATCAATTTCTACCTGATCGACCCCTCAATCCGGTGCTACGAGAAGATAATGATTTAATGTCAGGATTCCATGTAAGTGTTGAGCATAGCTTTGCGAAAACCATGATGTTGTGGAGTTTCAATGGATTCAAAGGTAATCTAAAAATTGGACCCTCACCTATCGCTGCGTATTTTATTGTATCGGTTTTCTTTAGTCATATACATAGCTGTATATACGGAAATCAAATTAGCAGAAGGTTTGGCTGTCAACCGCCAAGTATAAAAGAATATCTGTCATAAATTATGTACATCAAATTCATTGTTGCTTAATTTAATTCCTCTAATTTGTCAAGTATCCGTGAAAGTAACTCTGACGTTGCCATAAAGGCTTTATTTAGGTGTCTCGGGTTGTAATTTTGACTGACCGTCTATCAGATACCCTACATAACAAACGCAAAGCCAAGAGCCGTAAAGTGGCTCGAATCTAAGGCTTTTATTGGTTCACAAGCAGCCGGAGTGGCTAAGATCGTTCCAGCCGAGATACCGGCATGTCACCTTTAAGCCACGCCGCACCATATCGGCAACGAAAGTGCCAAGGTATTACTTGATTAGGAAAGTGAGGGCTAAAAAACACCAATCCCGCACCTTCTCTGGATACAGGTGTCTGCAACCATAAGGGGTCCGCATGGGATAAACAGCCATGTCCTGAACCCTAACCCATCCATCGTCATCATTTAGGCCCTCCACAACGGCCGAGGTCCCAGGCCCCCCACACTCATCACCATTCTTCATCCCTATTAAATCCTCAATCAGTTTACAATGATATCCTTCATTCCGATGCTTTTAGTCGTGGCCGGCCTAGCGGTGCTGATGCTCACGCTGATTATAGCCAGCTTTTTCGCCGCCGTCTCTGCCGCCGTCGTCACTGCCGCCGCCGTCGCTGCCACCGTCTCTGCAACCGTCTCTGCCGCCGTCGCTGCCGCGGTCGTCCTTGCCGCCGCCGTCTCTGCCGTCGTCTCTGCCGCCGTCGCTGCCGCCGTCTCTGCTGCCGTCTCTGCTGCCGTCTCTGCCGCTGTCGCTGTCGCCGCCGTCTCTGCCGCCGTCGCTGTCGCCGTCGTCTTTGCCGCCGCCGTCTCTGCCGCCGTCTCTGCCGCCGTCTCTACCACCGTCGCTATCGCCGTCGCTGTCGTGCTATTCTTTGCCAAATATGTTCTACGCATGGTACCAAGCATCACTGCGTTCTTGTTGCAGCGCGCGAGTGGTGCGGCCAAGGAGGAGGAGGAGGAGGAGGGGGGCAGCAGGCGCCCCAAACAAACAGGGCTGATATCAACAATGGGTGCCGGTACGCCCCAAATAGCGGAGTGGCCTGCTTACCCTATCGTGGCGACCGGGCACGCAAGCAACGCAACTCTTCTGGTATTGGCCGGGTTAGGTGACCGCGGCGCTCAGATGGGGGATGTCAGCGAAATAGAGAAGTTTATTTCAGTAGAGTTATAGGCTGGGCTCTGTATATATCGGCATGCTTGACAGTAGGCGAATATTATGCTGGGACCAACTGTCACTTGGAATAGTCGTGGGGGCAGTGCAGGGGGGTGTCATGGCGGTTATGGGAATTGAAGAAGGAAGACATCCGGCGGGAGGGGGATATTTGGCACTAGAGGAAAGGAGGGGATGGAACACAAGTTGTTCTTAAGTAGTTACTCTTCTTTCATTTGTTGAGATGGCGGAGGATGTATGGTAGTTTTGGGGTTTCTTGGCCATGGTTCTCGCTTCCGGCAGAATTCAAAGGAGGAAGCCAGTGTAAAAACCTTTGATGAGTGACAATCATAAAGCTGCAAGATTAGCATTTTATTTAGTGCTGTCGTGATATCAGGTCACAGATGAACAATATTTCGAAACCAGCAACCTACACTCACCGCAGGCAAGGGTATTGAGAAGACCGGGCGGGGCATATATTGATCGCAATATGTGAACTGTACCCCTATGTCTGCTACCTATACTGAGTCTATTTTTATATGCAGAGTGAGAACTGGACATGATTTTAAGGCTGGGTATATGCCTTATGTTATTTCTTAATAACCCTAACCCTGCCAGAGTATCTGACTCCTTCTCAACTAGACGTGAGTTTGTAACCGTGTTTCTTACTCCCAGTATCCTCCCCTTGTATATTTGACGGGACCCTAGCCGGAGCGGCGGCCATGGTTGCAGCAGGCCATAACGTGTTTCACCGGGAAAGAGATCGTCACCGGGAAAGCAACCGGGTCCCGTTGGTGGAAGGTGATAGGACTAAAGTTCAATCTAATACGACGCCAAATATGTTGGAGATACTCTTTGGGTGATATTTACTTAGGGTAGTGTGTGTGGTGGGGGTACTTTCAAAAGACCCAAAAGGAGGAGAAGAAATTATGTACACCCGTGTCCAACAAGTCCTGCGACAGTAAGACAACGTGATAGCAGCACATGTAATTCAGCACTACTCAACAATATTTGATTCAATAAGTTTGAAGCTAAAACAATAGAAAACGGTGGAGGGGATTTTTCATATTCCTAAATATTGAGAAAATCTCGGAATTATTGATTGAATAATTCACCTTCAAATTAGAAACCCTAAAATGTCAATTTGACACAGGACATGTAATTTACAATTTCACAGCCACACAAAGCGATTTTTTTGAACTTTTAATTTCTATAGAAAGATTATAAACTAGTATATGTTGGATAGAAATATTTTGTTTATCCAATATGTCAATATATAGATATTCATTGATTTGCATCAAATTTACAGGATTTCTTTAATACTATACCATAAAAGAAATATTATGCCCCAAATTCCATAGATGCATATTTTCAATCTCTACTGGGCCAGAGTCAATAATTATCTTGTTTTAATCAAATTGATTTCATGGTTGTTGGTTGGGGGGTGTTTTATAATATTGCTGTAGTGCCATGATGTCGCAGGACTTGTTGGACACAGCTGTATGTATTATGACAACCATCCTTCGCCACTCAGCCTTAGCAAATATGTATCATCTAAAATAGTCAAAAGACATATAAAGGGTGTTTCTGGGCACTTGATCCGCTCCGGTCTCAAAATCTGAAAACTCCTGTCGTCATGGCTGATTGATCGCTTACCACGTGATGATTGCTCCCCCGGTGGAACACGTTAGTTCTGAAGGCTTTCCCCTACCCATGTCCTGAACCCTAACCCTTACACCGTTATCACTTAGGCCCCCCACCATTAACAGCCAAGGCCCAAGGCCCCCGCACTTATCACCACTCTCCATCCTTATTAATGCTTCAATCGGTTCACTATGATACACTGCATTTTGATGCTTATAGCCGCTGTGGCCGGCCTAGCGATACAGATGCTGCTGATTATGGCCAGCTTTTTCGCCGTCGTCTCTGCCGTCGTCTCTGCCGTCGTCTCTGCCGGGCTAATCTTTGGCGCCAGACATGTTCTACGCATGGAACCAAACATGAATGCGCCCTGGTTGCAGCACGGGGGGGGTGCGGCCGGGGAGGAGGAGGAGGAGGGGGCAGCAGACGCCCCGAACGAACAGGGCTGATATCAACAATGGGTGCTGGTACGCCCCAAAGAACGGGGCGGGCTGCCAGCCCTGTCGTGGCGGCCGCGCACGCAAGCAACGCAACTGCTCTGGTATTGGCCGGGTTGGGTGACTGCGGCGCTCAAATGGAGGATGCCAGCTCGTCAGTGCGGAGTGACTGCGTTGTGTGCTGTGTGCGCGCAGCGGATACATTGGTGATGCCGTGTAGACATCTCGCATCATGTGCAGTGAGTTTAGAAATCCCCGAAGTCTCCGTGGGCGATCGTTAAGTTTTTTTTGATTTAGGCTTGTAGCGCCAAGACGGGAATCGGAAGTTCTGGGACTGAGGGAAAGTGCCTGCATTGTGGAAAAGGTGGGATCTCAAGAGCCACTTTGAGTATTGATTTTATGCAGGATTTGCTAACCACGAGGCGAAATAGATAGGGGTCTTCCGGAGCTGATCCCAGCGGAGCTACAGGCTGCGTTCTATATATCGACATGCTTGACAGAGGTCTAATACAATGCCCGGACCAACTATCACTTAGAATAACCGTGGGGGGAATGCCGGAAGGGTATCATGACGATTATGAAATACTGAAGAAGAATTACGGCGGGAGGGACATATTCGGCACAAGAGGAAAGGTGGGAGAAAGGGATAGAACACAATTTGTTTTTAGGTAGTTACTCTTCTTTCATTTGTTGGGATGCCGGAGGATGTATGGTAGTTTTGGGGTTTCTTGGCCATGGTTCTTCCGACAAAATTCAAAGGAGAAAGCCAACGTAAAAACCTTTGATGAGTGATAATCATAAAGCTGCAAGATTAGTATTATCTAGAATATCAACATCAGGGCTGGCGTGATATCATGTCACAGATGAATAATATTTTGAAACCAGCAGCTCACCGCAGGCAACAAGGGTATTGAGAAGACTGGACGGGTCATATATAAAAAAAGACTCCTCTGAGGTTTACACACCCACCCATATGCCTTCACGCGCCATATGACAGGGTAAATATTGGTGAAATACACCGTGCAGCACGGGTGCAGGGGTCGGACATGTTGCCTGGGGTGAGGTTGTGTAAGGGTTAGGGTTGTACGGATTTGCACAAACACATGTTAAGATTTTTTTTTATTATTACTTCGATAATTGTATCAACACATGGTAAGAGGTTGTAATAATAGATATATATATTATCAGTAATAGGGGTAATCAAGGTTTTCTGAGGTCAGCAGTTGAGGTTGAGGTTGAGGTTTGTTTTGGAAAACTGGGGTCTCTTTTTGGTAAATCCGGGTTGAAGGAAATTTAGTTATTACGCTCAACCCTAACAAACCGCCGCCAGTGCGACATATATATGGGGGCCGTTTAACCCAAGCGGTGAAGACGACAATTAGTTGGAGCGATTCAATGTAGATATAAATACCAGATATCACTGATCATATACATGTTGAGCTGCATGCACCGCCGGCCAACTCAGAACACAAATCCACTCTATCAACTCTGCTTCAACTATCACCCCCACCCCCACCCCCCAAAGAAAAAAAAGGAAAGGAAATAAAAAAAACTGGTATCCGTCCATGCACCTCCCCCGCATGAGCCTACCGAACATGGCACATCCAGATCATTTCCCGATCTCCTCAACCTCATAAACAGGCGATACGTGCTCCCGGTGCGGCAGCTCATACGGCGCCCGCGGCCCCGACGCGTTCCTAGTCGTGGAGCCTGAATGTGAGCCTGAAGTGTAGTGCTGCTGTCCTGTCAGTCCCTGCGCCGGCACCTCCGCCACCGCCGGCGACGGCGGCACTACACGTGGGGTATTCCCCCTCCTATGCCTGCTGCACACCCAAAACACCAACACGCCCACCAGCGACACCGCTAGAAAGGCACCTATCGCAAGACCCGCAATCATCCCCACGTCCGGCGACTGTGTTGCCCCAACGCTGATGGCTGATCCGGCGGTAGAGGTCGGGGTGGTGGTTGCGGCACGGTTGCCAGTGGTGGTGGCTACGGTGGCCCCGGTTGTGGCAGTGGCGTAGTAAGAGTCGCGATGGTCCTTCACGAGGACTGACGTGACGGAGTGGGTTGAGCGGTCACATTCGTAGAAGGTGTAGGTTGCGGCCTGTTGGCCGTACGCGTGGTATTCTCTGCAGTATGGGGATGCCGAATGCCCGCTGGTAGGGGAGGCAGGTCAGCTCAGGCCATGGGGTGGGGGTTTTGCTTACTTACCATTGGGTGCACAAGGGGTTGTCGCTGCAGACAAAGTCTGTGGAGTAATCCTCGCAGGTCCGTGAGGCGACGGGTGCCGGGCTGGTGGTCCTGATGCGCGAAGGCGGTGTTTAGCTGTAATCGCATATATCTATAACTTGTCCTCTACCTACCGATAGCACCCTATATAGTCCCCAACTGTATAACACGCTTCTGATACCCCTTGGCACACGACTACTCAATCACACCCAGTTAATAGCAGCCCGTTGGCGCAGTTGGGCGGTACCGGTCCCGTCATCCATACGTACAAGTATACTCCAAAAGCATTGACCAGCCACTCAGACAGCACCTAGCTTCCTCCAAACAACCCCACTTCCCGCAGGGTATGTAGCCCTCTCTTTCACACCTGGTGGCCATGATATGTGGGTTCGACGAGTGTCGTTACGTGTGGTGGACTTCTGAAGGAGAGAGCGCGAGCTGAATATATATATACGGAGTCTTGTGTACGTGTGTGTAGTGATACGAGAGGAAAAGCATTCCCTCCCTCCCCCCCCTCCCCCACTCTTACCCCTGAACTCGAAAGGTTGCGATATTATCTAAAAGCTTGCCGGACCGAATTGCAACGAGGCGCTCAAACCCTTTCTGGTAATCGTGATATGAACGGCTCAGTAAGTTGAGAACTGTCACCACATGGACGTTCTGGGAGTTAGCTGATTCATCGCGTTACTGTAAAGGGTTTACTTAGTGTCACAGATTCAAATTCGGCCTGGCAAGCTATCAGATAAAAAGCATGTTGGAAGCGGTGCGGCTGACCTATGTATTGGCATTACCAATATCCCTTTATCTATTAGCTATCAAAATGCTAAACCCCCAAAAAGAAGCAAGTTTTGGATGGCTTTACCAACAGATCTCGCCCTCGGCCTCTCTCTTTTCAAATAAGAAAATTTTTATTCCTGTATTATCCCATAAACCATCGAGACAACGCGACACCCCTTCACAAAATTCCAACAAGTGATTATAATTTGGTGGTAAAATATCAACTAAGCGGCATTTTTAATTTTGGCAGGGTGAGTGATAACACTTCAGTATTGGACGCGGTGTCGGAAAGTGATACATTTGATGAAGAGTGTCTGCACACTCATGCCTCCTCGAAATAGCCTTGTGTGGAAATTAACCCCCGTTTGGCTATGAAACCACCAAATGTGCGTTCCTCTCCGACGCTCTAGATACATAAATTGCCCGACGACCAGCAAATGAGTCTTTTTGCCGAACCCTAACCCTGGTTGAAATTTTGTAATATCAAACTTTATGGTGGAAACAAGTCGGGAGATGTCGGGACAGGTATCTACGACCAATCTTCACCTAGCCTTGTTGCCCCGGTCAGGCCTTGTCTTGCCTTCCCAAAGATAACTTGTCTTGTGCCCACCACTCTCTACCGCTGCCAAATATGGGATCTTTCAATATCTAGTCTGCACAACTTCTATGCGTAAAGTGTCCAGGCCGCTGGCATTACTCCAGCAATAGTTTGACTTACCAGGCTGGGGGCACAGTACAGTAGCATTAGCAGTAGCAGTACCAATGGCGACACTAATCAGAGTCAGTTGTTCGGAATGCGTTAGTGGGGGTTAATTTGGCTGCAGAGATATCCGACTAAATTACCGCGCGCGTAGTACTTGCGGCGAGAATAAGCTTCCGCAGCTTTAGGCGAGCCCACGCCCCATGTGGCGAGGAGTCTAGTGGTGACGGGGTAATGTGATGGGGGAAGCCTACAGGAGGGACGGAACAGACAGCATAATTGACAGTGGAAGAGGCCAGAAAGCTTAAAAGAGCGCCGCCCCAAGCTAGCCCGCAGGACATCGTGGGGTACGATTGAAATAAAGGTATACTTATACCGGTGCGCGACCCCATCTCGGGGGCCACGGGCACAGGCTCCGGGAGCTTGTGCAGCTCGAAATATGTAGGAATTCAGTACCGACACCACGTGGGCTGGGGCGGGAGGTGAGTGTTGAATAGCGAATATTTATGCCAGTCCTAGCTGCATACTGAGCAAACGTGCGACAACAATAAATATGGGCCGTGTCCACCACCCAGACACCCGTTGGTGCAGGATCAGGTATATCACGGAAGACGGGGGTGTAGACCGTGTGTGTGTGTGTTGAAGCTACTGCACCTTCAGCACGGTCATGGTTCATCACTCGATACCGGGTCTTCGCCGTTTCTGTCTAACGTATTTTTTTTATATTTATACCCTTTTTATCATTTCCGCCTAACCTATTAATTATTTCATTTACTGACCTGTTTATCTTGTTCAATTTGATTCATACTTACTTTAACGCCCGACCGGATACTCCTATGGACCTGATTTCAGCCTTAAAAAGGGCCTAGTGAAAAGTTAGTCTAATAAAGACCTTACTCAAGCCTTTTTAAGAATGATTTGAGGAATATATAAGGTCTTTATTAGACTAACCTTAACTAAGGCTGACAGGAATATCCGTTCCGGCGTTAAAGTAATTGTGTGCGGCCGAGTACCCCCACCAAGAACGCCCCCTCGACTCCCCACCGCCGGCCCAGAGGAAGGAAATGAAAGAAAAGTGACTGACTTAGAGATAGTAGTGTACAGCCACTCTGCAAAAGTCCTCGTGACCTCGTTGATTTAGCTTTAGTGTTAGTGCGCAGTGTGGCGCACCCGTAATGTTGATGTTATTATTAATACTGAGATTCAAAGCAACAAAAAATATAGTTCATGACTATATAAAGGAAGGTAAGCCATTCGTCTTATTTTTAATTGATTCCGGGCATCATTGGTAACTGCCTGGGGAAGCCTTCTCTTGGCTTTTGATGGTCCGCCACTGTGACATGACCGAAGCCAGAATCGCGAACACTTTTGCAGAGTGACTGTACATCCTTGGTCCTTCAGCCCCTGAACCGGAACACTTGGAAACTTACATATCCATGGCCATACCTCTCCCTCGCTCTGTATAAGTTGGTGATTTGCGTTTTTGGCGGCCCGCCACTGATTAGCCCCCCCTCCCAAACCTGTACTGGTCGGTGGTTTCGTACTTCCGTAGGATATGTTTTTTTCCCACCAAACCTTGCTGCCGTGTTACCTTTTCTTTGTGTGTGGGCCATGTATGCCTGGCAAGCCTAGTATCTGGAAAGCACTCCAGGCTAGTAGAAAGGTCTCCGGAATCAAGCTATGGTTTCCGGAAAACACTAGATCGAAGTACCACTACTATTTGCCCCCCCCCCGAACGCGAGTAAAAGTCACGGCTGATAAAATAAGAAGTAGTAGCCTCTGGAATGAGGCGGGGGGTGGGGTATATCAGCCCCGGAAACATGCGCCCTGACACAACTTGGGCATTGTGAAATGTTGCACTAGCTAGGACTAGGGGGGGATCTGGTCGAGCCTTAGTGGGTATTTTGGCAGGAGGTTTTAATTTTGTTGCTATGTCTGTATATACTTCATAGCTGGCTCAGTTTGCGAGGTATACACCGTGCCACCGTGGACCCGACCATGGCGGGAGTGTATGGCCAGATGATATCCGGGATCCCCCCTACGCGTGCGTACCTACTTCTCACGATTCCCGAGAGGGGCCTCCAGTGCTGCTGTACATAAGTACCTTCCATTGCTATAGCCGGTGAAGCTTCCGATCGGTTGCGATCGGCCTTTATCGTGGCATAACACCCAGGGCTCCTACCAGCGGAGGAGCCCGGGACAAAGCAGCGAGGTGATGTATTACTTAGCTGGCTGGTTGGTCAAAATTCGTGGGGCTGCAGTACCAGGTACGTTCTTGCATATTGACGTCCAAATCCCTCTGGTTGGCTCTACCCCCGCTGCAGCGGAACGAATTTTCGCAATTAGTGCGGCAGTGTTCGCGCACCCCGCAACTAGCAATGGCCAGCCCGCGACCGCAAGTTGGTCCAGTGATGGGGAACAGCTACAGTATAGGGAACAGCGGTATAGGAACAGCGGATTAACCCACTCAGATTTGATGTGTCGTGCTTAGGAAGTGGCGCTAACCGCCTCTGTGTCTGAATGTTAGGCTCTTGGCACTAATCCCTGCCAGATCAATCAAATCACGTAGATTCTGTCTCACACATGTCTCACTATTATCCTTTCTATCACTAGCACGCCTAGTAGGAAGTGGCGCTAACCACCTCTGTGTCCAAATATTAAGCTCTTGGCGGTGCTTAGTCAACTACCCTCTCATTAAGCCCGCCACATCGAGATGCACTTTCATATTTTCTGAGACATAGGGTACTGTACTATATAGGTTGCAGGGTTCTCCTACCTCGCTTAGTTATGCGGGCCTGGGGATGTCACCTCTTGGCGTTTATGGCGAGGAATGATGATACCCGGTCAGGTCTGCAGCGGGAGGATCTATGGAAAAGCGGGGGGGCGGAGTTGTATGCTGAGATACCATATAACTATTGTTTCCATAGATCATTCCTATCGCTTTACTAGTACGTGCGGGATTGGCTATCTCCGGCCAGGGACTACCTGGTTGATCAAAGATCATGTCTGCTAATCATAACCTTGACCCCATGCATAGCCCATCTTCCGGGTTATGGCGGTAGTGGGGGAAGTGGTGATTCTGCTACTGCCAACTAGGTTCTTACTGATGGTGTTTCTTTTATTTACTGCCCACAGATACTTGTTCGAGCACAGGTTTATCCTTCACGCTACATAAGCTAGCGTCAATGCTAACCCCCTATAATCGAGCGTCGGAACTTGCACCACCAGCTACTCATAAGGGAGATACATGAAAACCTGCCTGTGGGCATTTTACCGACACCTTTCCATACACGTGCACATAGCCCGGGAGCTACCTAACCCTAACCCTGAGTAGTATACAGTCGCCTTGGAACAACGAACGATGACACAGTAACATCTAGCGAGGAAAGCGAAACAGGGACATTCTGACTTAGCAACCGGCATGACCGGCTGTGTGCGCCGCTGCTCCCGGAGTACGTATTCGTATCGTCTTCTCCGCAATAATTGATATAAAACTGTTCTCTAGACTCCAGGGCTTGCGCTCGTTGCCGGGGGCATGCTGCGCAGGCTATGGGCATTTGTACATGTGACCGATCGACCGGTTCCCCTTTCTTTGGGGGGGGGGGGGTGGAATGGAAACTATGATTAACATAGATATTCTCGGGATACCTGCATAGCCAGGTGCACGGTTTGAGCAAACATGCATTTCAACTACTCTCGGGAATACAAATACCAGTAACCTGTCACTGTCAACCCCCGAAACAAGAAATTGCAGGCTGTCATAATCGTGTTGAATCTACACTGAACGTGGCTTTTCTTTCTTGGGGGAAAGGGGGGAAAATCATGTAGCCTTTATTTCGATGTACATGGTTTTGTTTGCAGTCTTAGCTTATGGAATAAAAACATAATATTTATGCATAAAATGGAAGTAGAAGTAGAAGTAGACTCTATCACCGGAATAAATGAACCATGGAAAGGAATCAATTTTTTGTATAGGGAGTCTCGGGAAATGGATCATGAAGGTCGTCGTTAGATATCCACCATGAGGAAGTCATTTCTATTTGGATATTCATTATGGGAAAGTCGTCGGGAAATGAATTGGAAAATGAATCAAGAGGTGGGTTTTTCGAGAAGATGATATGATTGGCTGGAGCAGGAGTTGAGCTCTCCGGTGGTTGTCTCGCCAGGCGTTGGTTGTGCTTCAGTTTTCTGATAGATTTGATGAGTCCTAGTTATTTGCAAGCTAAATATTCAGCCAGATTCCGAGTCGAAGTCTACTCGTACAAACCATGGAACCTCACTCGCGCGTATCATGGAGCCTTACCCGCGCCTATCATGAAATCTCACTCGGTCGGCCTACTATCCACGTACTAGTATTAATATCCGCGGCCTACCCGAGCCCGGGGAGCGCGAGACCTTGTAAACAATCGCCACCTCCGCCAGGCCACCTGCCGCGACCCTCTACGCTCCACCGCACCCTCTTCCAATTGTAAACGAACATCATTACGCTTGGTAGTCGCACACCATACCCCTAGACACCACGCCACTGACCGCTCTCTACGCAATATCTCGTTGCGCGGTGTTAATTGCAATCATGGGATATCACTCGATCCATCTATATCACTACCGCACACCCTCCACCCCGCCCATTCTAATATCCATTTCACCCTACACTCTAGTAGACTCTACAACCTCAGCAGCGCAGCGCAACCTCTGGCGCCGTAACCTAGACTAAATCATATCTTATCCCTCGGTCCACGCCATACATGACATCGACCAACATACCCAACCGTGAACCCCGACCTTGGCAACCTACTACTACCTCCAGATGCAGCCGAACCACCACGCAATACATCAAATCTCTCTCCAACATCATATGTTATCACTCGTCCAACCGTGACCCTAGCCCTGCCACCACCATCATAGCTTATCACTCGCTCCCTCAGCCATCCCCACCGGAGAACCTATCATCTACATGCCAGCGGTCTTCCAAGTGCCCTCTAGCACCTCTCGGTCTTATCGCACCCTATATTCAACGTACTGATCTGAGCTCGGCGCCTACCTTCCAATAATCACTGATTATCACTCGGTCCGACTCCACTCCAGCCATTAACCATACACCAATCACATGCATTGCACGCGAGGAGCTCTCATGAAGGACTCGGGTAGTCACTACTTTCATGTAAAGAGTCAATCATCCCACATTCTCGAACGACACGTATCGTAATCATGGGATGTCACTCGCCGAGGCCCTAGCATACAAAATGTCGGCCACCCGTATCATCCGCGACACTATTAACGGCCAATATCTCCTCTGGCTGCGCAACATGGTACTACGTCCCAATATCCTACGTAACCTCGACAACCTCCGCTAGTTGAAGCCCCTTCACCCGACAATTACATTCGACATCTCAGCAGAGAACCACCCAACTATTCGATACTGGGGTACGGAATTGCTACGATCGACACCCCCCACTGTACCCTCCCTACCGTACGCCGTGATCCAGCAGGAACCCTCGACATCCTACGGTAGCGCGCGTCTGGCTGTGCAACTCCGCCGTAATCATAAGGTATCACTCGACCAACTCACGGCCCCCGCCATATGACCTCCCCTGGACGCCCTTCTCAGTGGTACGCTGGTATATACTGCTACCAACCTTACTACCTGCTATAGGTATCACCCCGATCCAGCGCTCGAGACCAAGCCCTGCACTATGTATGGCCTGGTAGAAACCCGAACCTCCGGGACTTAGGGTATCAGAAAGAGGTTGCGATACCCCATACTATACTATGAAAAATATCTCTCTTGGTGTGTTTATAGCTACCAAAGTCTGCCCGCTTCTAGCAGAATCCGAGAAAAGTAAATCCCCCTTCATGACTCCGCCTTGCACATCCTCGTATACACATACCAAAGCCTTCCCCAACCAACCCGGCATTAACCGGCGGTGACCGTTCGCACCGCGTAAAAGAAAAACCTACCACGCAAAAGGTTCATCCGCCCACCTTATCCAAACTCTCAACACCTTGCATAAACTGTCAGCAGTTCATGCGACATATATCTATGGTGCGGCGCATCTTAAAGGTGACAGCAAATACCGTTGCTAATAACTTTTTATCAAGACATGATATTCAAAATCTGTCTGACAGAAGTGTAGGTCTAGTGATAGTGAATTACTTCTATCAGACCAGATCTTTGATATTTTCCCTTGTTAAAAAAGTTATTAGAGATTTAATTTGCCTGTTTTTGGGTAAATGTAATAAAGCGCCAAGACCTGGTGAAGTAGGAACAGTATTATACCATTTATTACCCCTACATCAACAAGACCTGCAGCCAAGATTTAGTTACTCAGCCATCATATGGCTGGAATATAAGGCTTCAATTGGCTCAAGAGCCAATTGGAGTGGCCAAGATTGTTCCAGCTGAAATGCCGGCATGTCACCTTTAAGACGCGCCGCACCATAATTCACCTATGCTGCCCAAACATGTATATATAACAGGACAGAACCCTACTAAAGTATTTACAACCTGGTACAGATAAATCGGATCGAATAAGCGCTCGCTACCCTTTGCTTAACCTCCCAAAATAAGAAATTTTATGACCCTCCGATTTCTTCGTATGGTTCCTGGCTAACGATAATGGGAAGTGAGCTAACGGCAACGCGGATCCTGAGCAAACCAGAACCATATAAGAAATATTGGACCCGTATACCGCTCATACTATCTCTAATCAGTACCTCATTTGTTTCAGCACACCCCTAGTTTTTTTTTAGCACGTCATCTCAAACGCTCTAATGCAATTGAATTTCCAACCGCCGAGAATCGACGCGCCCCTCTACGAGAATATCCGCTCTAAACTACGCATAAAATCATACCGCATCCCTTTTGAATCCTCCCTAGTGGGTTAATTCATCACAGCTCTCCGGCCCAAAACACCCTCCTTAATTACCCCCTCATCCACGAAAAATTAGTATAAATCCCCCTTAGATATCAACTTTATTTACCGGTGACATCACGCTAAACTTCTACATTACATGTGATAAGTGGGGTCGAATCCACCGGCCCGCCACCTCCCCTTCTAATACAAAAAACTAACCAACCTCGTACTGGACATTCCGCAGGCAATATTAGGATGCCTTGCTGCACCTCCCTGATGTTGCTCTCATAGGAATGCTTTTAAGTAAGTCTCGGAATAAGAGCCCTCTCTACCACGTCAGGAGATGCATCGCGTATCGATCTCAAAATGAAATGCACCATTTCTACATCTAATGAATTGCCAAATGAATCAGGATTCATACTTCAACATCGGCATATAGATCCCAGTCCCATTTGACAACTTTCCAATCAGGGAATGGGTTAGTAAAACGATTAGAAATAAGAAAAACTTTCCCGTATGGCAATTGAGCGTGAGTGCTTCCGCTAAGCAATTGCATATTTTGCCAGTGAGGCTATCAATTGATATAGGAATAAATCATAATAGCTTTTATCAAATATGGCTATTCAACGACTTTCCCGACGCCTTTACTGATGCCTTTCCTGATGCTTTTTCTGGAAAGCTATATACAAGGTTTCCTGCTTTTATCGTACACAGCTGGAATTAATAAAGGGATTGTGCTATAGTCGGTGATTATAAAATTACGGTATTGGGGTCACTGATTAGAGTGTATTGGACAACAACTTTTGAGTCTAAATATTTAGTTCTTGGCGACCGGTTTTTGGTGTGGATAGCCCGCCAAAAGCTCGAAATTTGAACTCAAAATTTGAAAATATAAGTATGGCCAACACGCTCTAATACAAGGATACATTCTTTAATCTTTTAATAATATCCAAAGATATATAATAATATCCGAGCGCGAGTCTACCGTTTATTTCGACATATATTAATAGATGATATCCCTGCCTTGGTAGAGCATTTAGGCTGATACACTAGTGACCCTTGGTAGGTAATTTGAAATATTAAGAGTTTCATACCGGGGGGAAAACATTTACGATCTAGAATACTTGGATGATTACAAATCAGATAACAAACTTTATTTAATAAATGTCTATGAATAATTACAGGGGACCAGTAAACACCCCCTCCGAGCTCCTCTGTATATTTTGCACAATCTCTCACCCACGTCCGAATATCACTTCACCCCCCCCCCCCTCACAGCGACCCCGTCCCGCCCAGCCCGCGGTATAGACCCCGTCACCTGTTCACCCTCCACCTCCACCATCCCCTCCACACCCTCCCCTTTCCTTATACTCCTCATCAAAGGAACCATATCCGGTGTCCCCTTCGGCATTAATAGTAGGTTCCAGCGGCGCCGGTGCCCGCTGGAGGGGGGGGGGGGAGGGCCCCAGGTAATTATGAGCAGGACTCTGGTAAGTCCTGGAAGGACTCGGGTGCGAACACAGCAGCAGGCTCCGGTATCTTGTCTTTATTCTCTTCATCGACCTCTATCTCAATCCCTAGTGTCTAGTATACAGCCCCCCCCCCCCCTTTTTGTGATCAGGCTTACCACCCTTCTGCCCCTAGTGGCACCCAGCCTCAACAGCAGCAGTCCTTTCCACCCCTTCTGCGCGTTACGGCCCGGTGGCGCGCGTGTGGTGTGAGCGGGGCGTGAGCGGGGAGGTATCGGTGGGCGGCGGGGGTACAGGGGTGGGTGTAACAGGTTAAGAGAAGGCGCCGGCCGAGGTGAGGTGGGAGTGCATCCACATGCGTGGTATATATGTCGGGGGTAGGGGGGTCTGTTGGTGGTGAGGGAGGGGGGCAAGGAGGAGGTGGCCTGTGTAAAGGGATATCTCAGAAGTCACTAAGATATGGCTATCGCTAAGCAATAGTTCTGTAGCTTTTAAACTTGTAATATTGTAGACCGGATTCCGTTCACTTTGAGGGTAGTGATTCCTCTCCAGCGACGAGACTCATACTAGCTATTCATACATGAAAGACTCCCTTAATTCCGCTAACCCATCCAATAGCAAATTTCTCATAATGGTTCCGCTACTGCTCTGATATCACGGCGTACCACGGACTTCGCGGAGGAGGAGGATATTGGAGAATAGGTTTTCAGGTATAAGGTTCCTTTTGGGTTCTTGGGGTTTCTATGGGTTTCCGTTACACAATGTTATGAGTCATGACTGTACAGGGATTAGGAGGGGTATATATATGTTGTTACGGATCTTCCCTTTGTTCTTTTCTTTCTCTTTCTTTCCTTACGTGTTCTTCCTGTTGTCAACCCTACGGTTTAGTTTCGTCTCGTCTTGTGTCTTTAGTTAGAAATATATAACGTCATAACCATAGTTATTGCCCAGACCCTGTTGGGTCTACCATAGTATCTTGCTTCAATCTCGCTTCACTTCGTTCTCGTCCTCGCCCTACGTCGCTTCGCCCATAGTCAATGACCGTAGTCCATGCCGTCTACTGGTACCTTCGTCTCCACGTCTTTGTAAGAGAGGCCATCTGGACCCTCTGCCCCACGACCCTGCTTCTTGGTTAGGTCCTCTTATCGTTGTTCCCTGTTATCACGGCGTGGTGCGCGGTTTAGTGGTGTTGCGGGAAGAGGGATGAGTCAGGGATTCTCTTATGTTCTGTGGGCTTCGGTATCAGGGGTTTGGTTCGGGAATAGGGTTTCGGGTATAGGAGATAAGGTCGGGTTCGGATATAGGAGTCTTGGGAGGTTCTATGGGGTTCTGTACAGGGTTACTTGGGTTAGTCATCGGATCGGGGGGTGTGATATATATATGGGCCTTGCCCTCGCTTGTAGATAGCTTCTTCTTCTTTTCTCTTCACGCAACCTTCTTATCCTCAGGAGATTGTAGTCCTTTTAGAATATATTCAGTTCTCTATCTCGCATTTCGCCTTGCCCCATAGCTTTGCCTCGCCCCGCCTCAGATATTACTGCTACGTCCCGCCTAGGTAGTGTACCTTGGCTCGCTCTGCCCTGATCTCCGCGTCGCTCCGTGATACCTGTCCTTGTCTTCACTTCGTCTCGGTTGTGTACCTCGGCTCTCTTGTTCCTTGTCTCCGTGTTGCTCCGTAACATCTGACTTCCTATGAAGTGGAGTGATCATGGGTCTCGTCAATCACGTATGGTCATTGTTATCGAGTTATAACCAAGCCCCACTTTCTGGATGTACGTCATTCCTCCGTCACGCTGTCGCACCAGGACAATTTCCTTTTATGCCCGAAACCATACTTAGGAGCAATCCTGTAACAAACTGGCTATGGGATTGATATGCGGGGCTGGGAGCATGACAGAGAGTGAAGATGAATGCGCCAGAAATGCGTTGCCGAGTCTTCAAGCATGAGCGGTGGGAATGGGAGCGTTGGACGTTGGAGACTGAGTTGGGGCCGAGTAGATCAGATCTGTCTCTATATGAAAATAAATTATCACGGAGCGAAGCGAGGACAAAAGCGGAAGGTGCCAAGGTACACAACCGTGGCGGGGTGAAGGAGGACGTGCGTAGGTGAAACTAAGCGAGGTAACGGACATGGGAGCGAAGTAGGGTACGAGGTGAGGACTATAGATTCTCTCCTCCCTTTCAGGAAGTAGGAGCGGGAGGATCAAGTAACACTAGAGATGCTAAAGCTTGGATTGTGGCTAAAGGACAGGAAGGTTGTGTGAAGAAGAAAGGAGAGAAAGAGAATTCCTACAAGGGAGGGAGAGATGTGACGGAGTAACCCGACACAAAGAAGAAGATGACAATGATGACGCAGGAGAACTCGAGGAGCACAGTTTTGAGACGAGGAGACTGACGAAGACAGAGGCAACCCCGGGCAAGCACATGCACAGGCACCGGTGAAGGCAAAGGCAAGGGCAAGGGCACAAGGGCACAGAGCAGGGAAAGTGAGGACCAGATGGACCTCAACGAGAACGATGAGAGATACTATGAGTTTCCCCTCGTCTGAGGATTAAGTATTTAGTACGAGAGGCTATGGCTTGAAAATAGGAGTAGATTCCTAAGTACCGAGATGACAGGAAGACGAGACGAAGAGAAAAGAAAGAAAGAACTAAGGAAAACATCTACCCCTCACTATTTAACACACCTCCTCCGCCAATCCGCCAAGACCACATATCGTCATTCATAGAAACCCATAGAACTCCATCGTACCCACACCCACTATTCCTCCCCACCATCTCCGCTATTTATATTACCAATCCATCACACCATAGAAACTCATAGAACCCCCATAACGTCATACCCATACCACACACCCCTTCCTCGCTTAACATTCCCTTATCCACCGGGACCATGCATCACCTACCAGACTGTCGGAACGAATGCCAAGACGCTGGGACAAGAGAACTCCCTATATATAGCCCCAAAATCACTTCGCTGACTCATCCAATAGAAACCCATAGAACACAAAGGAAATTCTTCTATTAGAAATACATGCACGACATTGATTCATAGAACCCCTGCTCAGAAACTCATTGAACATCATAGAAAAAAACCCTGACTAATCCTTCTTCCCGCAACATTACTCCGTACGCTCCATGCCGTGATATAAATATAGCACCATCTAACTAGGCTATCATTATCACAATATCTCTCATTTCACACTAGCACAGAAACCTATCACGGAGTGAAGCGAGGACAAGAACGAGAGGTGCCAAGGTACACAATCGGGGCGGGACAAAGTAAGGCGGGGTTATGTAACGTTAAGCGAGGTGACAGAGGGGGGATACGGGGCGAAGAATGGGGTGAGGCGAAATGGGGTACGAGACAAGGTCTATAGCTTTCCTCCTACCTTTTGGGGGTAGGAGCGAGAGGACTCAATAGTAGCTAGAGATTCTAAAGGTTTGTATTGGCTAAAGGGCAGGAAGGTTGCGTGAAGAAGAAAGAAAAGAAAGAGAAACCCTACAAGCGAGGGAGAGAGCTCCCTGTATATAGCCCCAAAACCCTTCGCTGACTGATACCATAGAAATCCGTAGTGCCCCAAGGAAATCTTTCTATTAGAAATACATGCGCAACGTTGACTCATAGAATCCCTGCAACAGAAACTCATATAACACTATAGAAAACCCGTGACTAATCCTTTTTTCCACAATGTCACTAAGTACGCTCCACGCCGTGATAAAACCCTCATGGCAACGCATAAACCCATATTGCCATTATAGGAAAGTTCAAAAACAGAGCTTTACTCCTGTCCTCCTCCTCCTCCCCCCTCCGGAATAATAAATACATACCCAAAAACTGAACCCTTCCCCCCCTTCTAAATGCCGAATTGAAAACCTCAAATAACCCTAACCTGTGCGGTCACTGGGCCAATTACGACGTACATGCCAACGTCGTGGAGTAGGTGTGTAAAGGGATATCCCAAAGTGACCTGAGATAAGGCTAGTGCTAAACAATAGTTCTGTAGCATTTCAACAAGTAATATTGTAAACCGGATTCCACTCACTTGAGCTCTTGAAGGATGATGATTCCAACAAGACGAGGGCAAATTAGGCTTCCATTTATACATGAGTGGCCCCATGCCAAAACGCGTCTTCTATCTATGATCACAACATTATTCCTTCCATAACATTCTATCTCGCAACACCTTTCCAATTCCATACTTCGGCGTTGCTTCCTAAACCAACCCATACCATCTGTGACCATGTAATCTTCCAAGAACCAAGGCGTCAGTACAATAGGACGTTAGAGGTGCCAAGCAACTTACCCCGCTTCTATGCTTTTTCAGGGAGAGTCTCCCACATGCGATAGAACATGTAAGCCAACAGGCCCATGCTATTGTGACACACCCCTCATGGATGGCGCAACCCCATTATATTTAACTAAGACCCTTGTTGGTTACCCGACCAACTCTATTCACAACTCATCACTCTAATTCCACACCCATTGCGACACTCTTAACACAACACCCCAGATATCCTATAACAGGGTGCTGGTTTCGGGGGGAGCGATGAGTATGTGTATGTAGAGCATTCTTCTTCCTGTTCCTGGTAGGGACTGGCACGGAGTTTATACTTATCCATCGGATCCACCCTGGGGTAATGTGCTGCTGGGAAGATCTTAAGAAGCAGGGTCTCCAATGGGCCAGCCTGGGCTTGAAATACCCCATGCCCGGCCCAAAGCCCGGTGTTGCTGTCTTAGCCCTGGCCCGAGTTTGTGAGCCCAGTTATGCTCGGGCCTGGGGCCTGAATAGCCCAATGTTATATCTGCATACAAGTATATAACCAGGGACATCTAGATATACAAGTCAGGCTACGAAAGAATATATGACTTTCAACATTCAGACGAAAAATATTGATTCTTCCTGGGCCCAAAGAGAGCACAAATACCCCGGGCTTTGATTCTCATGAGGCCCGGCCCAGCCTATATTATCTATCTCAAGGCCCAGCCCGAAGGACCCAAAGTGAGCCCGGACTTCACCGTTTGTGCTACGGCCCATTGGCGCCCCTGTTAAGAAGAGGGAGGAAGGAGGTGGTGTGTCTCATATCATATCACATTCTCTGCTCGATTGGCTGGTTTGTGGGTACATATGCAATAAATAATAATAGTTGTAATCTACTGTGAAGGAGAGTAGGGCGGGACAGAGTTCTACGATAACCGAGCCCTGATTCGCACCTACAGCCTGCATGCAGCCTGCACAACCACTCTACTAACTCTACATTACTCCACACACAGCCCTGCATGTATATCCCCACATTTAACTACCCTCGAAACGACTCACCTATCGAACACTGCAACTGCAAAGGTCTGCGCTTCCATTAGCTCCAAAACCCAAACCGACAGTCCACCCGGCATGTTAAATCTGTCATGTCAGCTTCCCCAAAGTGGGATGCTTAACCCCCAACGGGCAATATCTCTTGAAATTTCGTATGGGATGTAATGCCAAGACGGTGGACAGGCAGCGGGGAGACAGGGGAAAGTGAAGCTGTATTCTCCGGAATGAAAATGTGCTTCCGGTGGCATTGAAATATCACTATAGAATCCACAATTGTTGTTCGGAGCTAGTCAAAATCGTAGATTGATGATACCTAATACCTAATGAACATTGCAGGATATTTGAATTTGACAAAAGAGTAAATTGCCTGGGTGCGTTCAGATCGGAATATATTAATATCATAATGGGTTCCGGTTCCCTCTACACGGAAACAACTTGATTCTGTATTCTCACAAAATACTAGACTCGGTACGAGGTCTAGTAGCAGGGGAAGGCGGGAAACCCACTCACCGGGCATCCAAGCGCGTAGGTAAGCAGGCAGGCAGCTGGCAGTCGATATAGGTATATTAGCAGCACAGAGTATATGAGGTATGTAGAGTATACGGAATAATATACGGTTCACGACATATGAAACACTAGGCAAATCAAGGCGAGAATTTGTAACCTGTCAGGTTATTGGTTTTTTTTTTTTTAAAGATTTGCTCGCGGAGGACAAGTTTAAATCACGGAGGGGCTCAGTGAGCAGAGGCTCGCATAGATTTGGCCCAGATTTGGCCCAGATTGGCAGAAACACATAGGCGTGCTCCATGGAGGCAAAATTCCTCCATGGAGCATATGGAGCAAAATGATTTTTTTCTGACGTTCTTACATGACAGAAATGTAGTCTTGGCAGTCTTTATGTATATGCAATATTAGTCGTGTCCAATAACGTTATGAGATTTAGGGTACAGACTTTTTAAACTGGGATGCTATTGCATACACCCAAAATCAGGAGCTTGGCGTCCTTTTGTATGGTATGCAATATCAGTCGCTTTCAAAAACGTCAGTACTCTACTCTACTGTAGCCGATGCATAGATCTGCGCCTTGCATATAAAGATTGTCCGACTTCAGCTGAATTTTCGCCTCGATCTTCATACCCTACATCATAGCTGTGCTGTTCGAGGGTGGTAATGAGATGTGCTTGTTGGTTATCTGGTATTGGGTCCTACCACACTGTAGGACTTTGTGGGTGGTGTATCTCTTAGACGGTCAGTCGGAATTGAAATATAAAACTAACCGTACCCGGTATCTGTTCTGTGTTGAGCGCCGCTCATGTTTATCTTGGCATTGGGGCTGTGGATGTCCCAGCATGTACTGGGTTACCAAGTGCTAGAATAAAATATGGACTTTTTGCAACACCCTCCAGGCACCGCCACCAACCGATAAGCCTTGGGATTTATGATATAGACTCACAAGGCTCTGAAGTATCCCCTATGAAAATATCTTGTGTTAATTTCCAATTGTTGGTGGTGTAGTAAGCCCCAGCTCCCACCAAGACCTAGATTTCCAGCATAAACCACAGCCCATCCACAAAAATGATTATCACCCATGAAACAATAATTTTGATTTGGGTTTGGGCTCTGATTTGGATTCTTCTAATGACTTGGTGGACTCTGATAAATTTCCGTTCACTAAAATTCGTTGTTGCTGTCTAGATAAATTCAAAAGTATCAATCTTTTTGGTGTGGTTTGGGCTGTTGTCCCAGGACTTTTGAACAAGAACTATACATGCTCCGGGTGAGGGGGGCCAAAATAACACAGATCTTGTGTGTTGTCGTGTTCTGGTAGGTGGGGACATGCTCAGAATTCTGTACTCAACAGACTTGGCAAATATTTACTGTTTGTAGGGGTTTTTGCTCACGTTGCAATCCAAATTCTATATATCATTACCTTATATGGCGAGCCCAGCGCCGGGTTTATATAATATGCTGAGCACCAGATTCTGGGCATGTTTCGGCCCCCCGGCATTAGCAGTTATAGACGGTCTTTAATTATCAGATAGCATCAGTTTAGCTCCAGAAGGAATAAATGTTTGAATAACGCTTTTACTCATAGGGTTAGGGTTTTTAGAACTAGGAAACGTGCACACATAGTACCAAAAGAAGGATGTTCTAACTACAAGTAGGATACCGTGGCTAGCCCAAATTGGGCATGTATTGGTAAATGCCTTACAACGGGGAATCCTGCTTTTCTTCGTTCAAGTAGGGGGTGTCCGAGTGGCTAGGAAATCCGTCTATGTGCATTTACAAGACTCGGAAACCGCCCGCCGGGCTGTAGAGTAGTATGGCCTAGAGCAGCTATGTAGAGAAACTTGGTTTGCGAGGCGAGGGTTGAGGGAGAAGTTTAGCTGGGATTGTTCAATTTTGATATGCAAGGCGCAGATCGTGGCGCTAGCGAGTATAGCGCGATGCGGCTGCAGATAGATCAGCCCCTCAACATGGGTTGGGTGCGGCGATATCCATATGTTCATTTACAATAGTTGGGTCCAGACAACGCTCAAATACTTTATCACAATACAACCAAATCGTATAGAACTTCTCTACCATACCTAAGTACTAAGCATAAACTTGATGAAGAGTATCTGCACACTTATATTTACCTTGAAATAGCCTAGTGTGGGGGTTTGTTCCCGTGTGGCTATGAAACCACCGAATGTGCACCACTTTCCGACACCCTGGGTACATCTTGCGTGGGGCGAGGATCGGGGAAGAAGTTCAGCTGAAGTTGTCCAATTCTAATATGCGAGGCGCAGATTGTTACAGGATTGCTTGGCAGTACGGTACTAGTAGTACAATGGTATTGTCCTGGTATGACGGCGCGATGGAAAGAGTGAACGTACGGGCCAGAAGGCGGTTCGGTTTGATAACTCGGTTCAACCACTAACCACACTCTCATGAGTGGACCCTTGCAACCCCACCGCTCGTAAGGAAGTCGGAGCGCAGTAACGGAGGTATTGCGGGAGTTTGCTATTGGGAGGAGTTAGGCGGGTTTTAGGGGGGTCTTTTTGTATAAATAGCTAGTAGGATTCCCGTCATGTTGGGGAAACTATCATCCTCCTCAAGCACGGAAATCCGGTTCTAGCTACAATATTACAAGTTTAAAAGCTACGAACTATCGCTTTAGCATTAGCCAATATTTAGTGACTTCCTGAGATATCCCTTTACACTATAATTGTACGCTTATCCGATCGCATACCCTATGAACTGTGGAGAGACCTCTACTGGTACCCTCCGCCTCCAACGTCGCAAATCAGAGAAAAGCGCTTTGGACTCTCTGTACTCTGCTCTCCTACTATAAGCAGCCTACTACTTATTCTCTAAGATACAACACTTCGAATACTTGTGTGATTGCTAGTACGGATAGTACCACGGGCATCGGATATAAGAAGTATGTGATAAGAGGATTAGGTACATGGCTATCCGCTTCCTGTGAAACCTCCCTTTTCCGTCCCTCGAGGCAGCGCAGAACATCTCTACTGCGGCTACCTCCAACACCAAGGCTTCTTCACAGAAGCACGCACCATCACCACCTTCAAGGAAAATATCCTTGAGCCCAACCACACCCCCTCCATCCTCATAACACTTCGCCAGAACTCTCACGGCTTAGCACACTCGGTACCTTGGTTAACCCCTCTACCTTGGTGCATCAACACCCCCGACCTCCCAATCGAATTCTTTAAAGATGTCCCTCCCACTAGCGTTAACCTCGCGGGAAGACCAAGATATGGCGGAAGCCATCGTGGTCCGGGACAAAGACACCGCCATGGCCCAGGCTCATCCCACAATAGCCAGCAGAGCCAGGGACACCCCCGCCACAGAGCTATGGAACCCTGCCCCCCTCAAAGCCAAAGCCCCGAAGAAGATCGCAAGCGAGGACCCGAAAGAGGATTACGCGAGCTCTGCCAGCATGGACCTCGACCCCTTCGAGACCTCCAGACCAGGCAGGCCACTATTACAGTGAGGCGCTCTGGTTCGGATGGGATATGAGCGACGCCAGCTACGCGAGCACCTCCTCCGTCGACGAAAACAGTTCCCTACCGAGCAGGAGACCCCCCCGCCACGACCCCTCAGAGACCGAGGTACTCGTCCAGGGCATGAGAGGTCTCGCGGCTCAGACGGACTGGGCCCTTCAGGCAGAAGCCAGGGCAAGGGAGCATCAACACGGCCAGGTAGTCCAAGGCGGACAACAATTGGTGGGGGAATTACAAGGGAAGTTCCGGGAGGTAGAAGGACAACAAGGGCAGATGACCACCGCCCTCGGTACTTTGACTAGCCAGTTCCAAGCCTATGCGCAAAATCAACAGGCAGTAACTGAGTTAAGGTTCAGGCAAATGGCCCTCGAAAATGAGCAACAACGGCAACAAACCCAGGCGCTAGCAGCCTACATACAGGCTCAGCAAGCAGAGAAAAACCTGGAGTTACCCGAGGGACTAGCGGCAACTGTGACAGCAGCACAGGCAGCCCCATCACCAAAGCCACCTGCCCCCGTTGCCGACGCCATCCAGCCAGAATTGAGGAAAATGCTTAAGGTAGCTCTGAAAGCATTTAAGGGGAAGCAACCCCGGGTTGAGTCTGAGAATGATTCCCCAGGAGAAGGAAGAGCACCGCCACCCTCACCCCCAGCCAACAGGAGGAGGAGTAAATCCCCGTCTCCACCACCCAGAAGATCCCACGGTAAACGTAGGAGGGAGGAGGAGCCTGTACTGGAGAAGGGAGCGGTAGGAAATGGTGGAGGGAAGATGGTGGGGGAAGAGGAAGATAGTAAGGCTATCTCAGGAGGATGAGCAGTCCCAAGCTCATCGGACTCATACCAGCCTCTCGCGATGAATGATAGGAGACCAATAGGGAGCGGGACAAGGCACCACCGACGAGCGCAGAAGGCGACAGTACCGGCTCCCTCCGCAGCCAATCGCAAGGGAGAAAAACCCCTAAGCAGGCAAGATCCCCTTCTCTGGTTAAACCCGACGAAGACGTCCGCCATATGGGATCGATCGAATGGAGATCCTAAATGGACCTTCAACCCCCGAGTCACCTGGGATGATAAGACTCGAATCCTTTTGGGCATCCCTGGAATTTCACACGGGAGTGCAGCAAGTTTCTGGCGCAACTTTAAGGAAAGGCTTAGTGGTAAACCTATGGCTCGGTACTTGGAAACGCTTCAAGCAGGAACTTCGCATCCAGTATGGTAATCGCACCAGCCAAGAACAGGCCAAGCAGAAGATGGATAATCTCCGTCAAACTGGTCCTATCGACGATTACATCAATGAGATGCAAAACCTTGAGTGGGATGCTCGAGTAGGTCCAATCGTTATGAAATCTATGATTCTAACAGGAATAAACTCCACGTTGGAACAAAGACTATCTGCTGCGATTGAAGAACCATCTGAATTCTCAGATTGGTTAGCATGGGTTCGAAGAGTGGGAAGAAAAGATGCTGAAGTCAGAGCCCGCCAGAAAATTCTGCGAGGAAGAGAACCAGCAAGACCCCAGGAAACTCAAGGGCCCAAGCATCAAGAATCCAAACACCAACGACCCCGCCCGCGTAAAAAGGAGCGCAACGAGTCCCGTCCCCGTAGAAAGGAACGAGAGGACTCCCCACACAAACCTCGACCAGCTACTGGTAGCCTGGGAGCCACCCAAGCAGAGAAAGACCAATGGACGAAGGAGAATAAATGCCTCCGGTGCGGAAGAGAAGGTCATTGGACGAAGGAGTGTTACTCGACCTCAAAGGTCAGACTGACAGGAGGGACGGAAAGATCAAGTGGGAAAAAGAGGAAACGAGAGAATAAGACTTCGAGGGCGAAGGAACCGGAAGGGGAGAATGAGAAAAGGCAGAAACTGGGACCTCAAGGCGAGGCATTTAGAGCCAGGATTACGGCACTTGGGGAAGATTAAAAATTGTATATTTCGCATGGTTTCTTTTGGGGTTATGGAAAATTAGTTGTTAGGGCACGGGAATAAAATCTCTTTATAAAAACTATACTGCAAGGAAGCAATGGCCAATGTCAGAAACCAAGATTCGAGTCTAGAAGTTCGGAAATCAGAGGGGCCACACAGATAGCGGACAGTAGACGCACTGCGCACTGTTGACTTGCCATAACCCTGTGGAGAGACTGCCAATGCAAAGTAAGAACTCGTGATTAGGGCAAGGTATTCTTTGGGCATGACGTGTCAAAGCTACCCCGCACTTGGTTATATAAGGAACCTCATCCGCCTCGAAGGAGAAGAAATTAACCATCCTCCTCTACTACTACTACAACCTACCCATAACACAATGACTACTATTACCCGAGAAACCCGCCTCGAGATAGAAATCTCATGGCTCAATCCCAAGACACAACAATACTTTACCATAGCAGTCCAAGCATGCTAGACAGCCAGGCACCGAGACATGGATTATGTCCTGGAACTGGTGTCAAGCAGGCCCGACATCCCCAGTTCAGACCCGTACCACAACTCTCCTTATCAAAACAAGCTGATGGCTCACGCTATGCCGCACTCCGGTACTCATATTACCCAACCTCTCACACTCCGCATCGGTAGCCACCTCGATAGGCTAGTCACCTGCGAAATCAGGTACCTTTGCTGGAGAAGATCTCGTCATACCACATCGATGGCTCGAAGAGCATCAACCCACGATACATTGGGGCCAGAATAAGGCTACCTTCAATAGTATCAAGTGCCAGATTAAGGGCTGCATGATAACGGAAGGAGACATGTACGAAGAAGGTTGGCAAGAAAAGGTCGTCAGACTTCTACGACACATGCCTGAACCTGACATGCCCCTTGAGTCACACCCTTTCTGGGCACGAAACACGGGAAGCGAGACTCTCGCTAGTGCTATCCCGGAAGAGTTCCAAGACTATGCAGATGTGTTCTCCCCTGAAGGAGCAGGACGCCTGCCGGGAACATAGTGAGTGGGATCATACGATTCCTCTCTTGGACGGAAGCCAACCTCCATGCGGCCTTATCTATGCATTGTCACCCCTGGAACAGAAAGCGTTGAGGGAATACCTGGACGAATGTTAGCGGCAGGTAAAATTGTCCCATTCTTCCCAGCCCAGCAGCGGCACCAATCCTCTTCGTCCCTAAACAAGATGGGTCACTACGGTTATGCGTCGACTACCGCGGCTTAAACTCCGTCACAGTCAAGAACCGATACCCACTGCCCTCATGACAGAGCTGGCAGACTCGACGAAGGGAGCTCTCTTCTTCACCAAATAGATCTCAAGAACGGTTACAACCTAGTAAGGATCACAGAGGGAGAGAGTGGAAGACAGCTTTCCGGACCAAATACGGCCATTTCGAGTATAGAGTAATGCCTTTCGGCTTGACCAACGCCCCGGCGACGTTCCAGGCAATGGTAATACCATATTCAAGGACCTGTTAGATCAGGGCTAGTGGTTTACTTGGATGATATCCTGATATATTCCAAGTCCAGAGAAGAGCATGTAGCTCTGTGCGCAGGGTGCTGGAGCGGCTACGACGAAACCACCTATTCGGCAACCTGAAAAAACTGCTTGGTTCCAAACGGAGATAGAATTCCTAGGATTCAAGCTATCAGGTAGCGGTACCCAGGTCTCACCCGAGAAGGTGAAGGCTATCACTGAGTGGTTAATACCCACAAGGGTGAAGGAGCTTCAATGCTTCTGGGTTTCGCCAACTTCCTAAGGCGGTTCATCTACGGGTATTCTGCGGTATGCAAGCCCATGACAGATCTCCTGAAGAAAAATGCCGTATGGAAGTGGGGTCGGGAGCAGCAGGATGCTTTTGAGGGGCTCAAGAAGCTATTTACCACCGCTCCTATCCTCCGACACTACGACGAACATCGCATGGCTGTCCTTGAAACAGATGCCAGCGACTGGGCAGAGGCTGCGGTCTTGTCACAGGTGTTCGAAGATGGCAAGTTACATCCGGTGGCTTACCACTCTCGCAAGTTCAACGAGGCCGAAGTCAACTATGAGATCTATGATAAAGAGATGCTCGCAATAGTTTCCGCCCTCCTGACTTGGAGACATTGGCTGGAAGGTACGGACATACCTATCCAGATCTATTCTGATCACCAAAACCTCCAGTACTTCACAACGACCAAGAAGCTGTCAAGAAGACAGGCCCGATGGGCTGAAAAGATAGCACCTTTTCACTTCAAGATCCACTTTCGACCAGGCGACAAAAAAGGGAAACCTGATGCATTAACCAGGCGCCCGGAGTACGCTATGGAAGGGGGAGTAGTTCGAGAGCAGCCAGTAAAAATGCTCCTCTCACCTGAACATTTCGCGGAAAGAAATCTTCTCCCGGGACATTTTGCCAGAAGGACACAAGCGGGAATAGAACCTCGTGAAGAAATCCTCTGCAATCACTCATCAGAAGTGCGTCCAGTGGATCAGTGGGTACACATACCAGGAGTGGGAATGCCTGCGGCTCTGCAGAACTGGTATGAGGAAGAGGGTCGATGGACTCGTAGGATAGTTCCGGATGAACTCCCCTGATAACGAAGATCCTGAGGACCTGTGGACCCGGCAGACTATCTTGCGGGAGCTGGCAACAGAGTGGGATCCCGATCAGAATACAGCGACCCATGAAGGACGCTGGGTAGTGCCTGGGCACGCAGTCAAGCAGGTCATAGAAGACCATCACGACCGACCCACGGCAGGGCACTAGGCAGAGATAAACCTTGGAATTGATGACAGGAACTACTGGTGGCCAGGAATGACCACGGATGTAGCCAAATAATGTCAGCATCACGTGGCGATGTATGCCAAAGAGGCCAAGCAACGACGACGACAATTGTCTCTCCACAGCCCCTAGAGTTAGCCACGACCCCTTGGTGCGACATCTCCAATGGATTTTGTAAGTAGAATGCCAAGGAGCGGTCAAGTTTTTCCGGAATGTCATGGTTGTAGTGACCGTTAAGTAAATGGCGCACTTCATCCGCCAATGACAGGACAACGCGGAGCAAACCGCACAAGCATTCGTCAAAGACATCTGGCGCTTTCACGGACTCCCGCGATCAATAGTATCGGACCGAGGAACTCAGTTCGTGTCAGCCTTCTGGACCGCGATCACCGAACGACTAGGGATTCAATGAAGACTCTCGACCTCGTTCCATCCGCAGACAGATGGTCAGACGGAAAGGACTAACCAGAATATGGAGTCCTATCTACGAGCGTTTACGGCCGGTACAGGTAAGAAGTGGAGAGACCTACTTCCTATCTGCGAATATGCCTACAACAACGCCAAACACTCCTCTACCGGGCAGTCCCCGTTCTATTGCAACTACGGTTTTCACCCTCGCTCAGACTGGCCTACGGATGTGGAGATTGAGCAGGCTGGATGCCGAAGGGAAATAACCACCTGGACGAGATCCTCGCCGCCCATGAACTGGCTCCGGGAGAACCCTTACAGCAGACGTACGATAAAATGGCGTCACGACCCCGGTCCCGCAGTGCAACAGTTCGAACCAGGGCAGAAGGTCCTGCTTAGACACAAGGAACCTCGGCGGATACAGTAAGTGGTCAGGATAAGTTCACTGGACCCTTCGAAGTACTAGCCAAGATCGGTAATCGAGCGTACCGACTAGACCTACCAGCGGACTGGAAGGTTCACAACGTGTTCCATGAGATGCTCCTGAGGCCCTATCGTGGAAGACGCGGATCCCCAACAGGAAGCAGAACACTCGCAAACGGCTGGCAACTCCAGAGCCCCAAGAGGCGCTGGCTTGATGAGGAAATGCCAAACCAGGTTACCAAGCAACCATCCTCGCACTCGGAGTCAAGGCAACAGTAGCTCCCGGAGTCCGGAGCACGGCAGACTAAGAGGCAGCGACGGTTGACAGAGCAATAATCCCGATACCTTCCCTCATCATGGCTTTTCCCACGGGGTTTTTTCCATGGAAGGGTTTAACGGGTCGTAAGGACGACGAACGGCTTGGAAGGGGGAGTAAGTGTTACAGGTTGCTTGGCAGTACGGTAACTAGTAGTCACAATGGGTATTGGGTCCTGGTTATGACGGCGCGATGGAAAGAGTGACGTACGCCCAGAAGCGGGGTTCGGTTATAACTCGGCAACCACTACCACACCTCATGAGTGGACCCTTGCAACCCCACCTCGTAGGAAGTCGGAGCAGTAACGGAGGTATTGCGGGAGATTTGCTATTGGAGGAGTTAGCGGGTTTAAGGGGGGTCTTTTATGTATAAATAGCTAGTAGGATTCCCGTCATGTTTGGGGGAACTATCATCCTCTCAAGCAACGGAATCCGGTCTACAATATTACAAGTTTAAAAGCTACAGAACTATCGCTTAGCATTAGCCATATCTTAGTGACTTCTGAGATATCCCTTTACACAGATCAATGCGCTTGCGTCGACTAGATCTTTCTACGCTACAACCGCTCTCCTCAATGATATCATCTGGTGTTCACGAGAAATCCACTAACTCTGTAAGATGTGGTAAATAATTCCGCCAAGGATAATTAGTAGGGTCAAATATACACTTTTTTTTATCCCAAAATTAACATCAACTAAGCGAACATAGCGGATCACCCGAGTAACAACGCATTTAGTATTGCGAGCTGTCAAAAATGATTGGGCGCACCGGTAAGACAGCTGCAGGAATCAATTCAATAAAACACTGTCACTCACGCTAACCTCCTGACCATCGCTCCTTTTGACAACTAGCAATATATATTATAAAATATGTTAGAGAATAATTACACGCGTTGGGGAGCGTCTGTGGATAGGGTCATCACTGTATAGATCGTTGGCAGCTCAGGAGTATATCAATGGATTTGTCCTAATCAGTATCATCTCTCTGCTATTCTGGTCATCGAGTGGTCCGTTGCTTTAGATTAGGTAAAGTCCCTACCCAAAAGTTCTCGTGAAAGGGGCAATTACCACCCAAACTAGGTGGAACTAGGTCCCAAGTGTAGAACCACAACACAACTAATTATAACGATGAACAGAGGTAAAATATTTTTACCCTTGGGAGAAGCCATTTGCACATTTTTGCATTTGTCAAAAGAAGTGGTCAAGGTGTAATAAGATATTTCAGTATAATACCCGTTGCTAGGTACGCCACTCAACTACTTTTGGGCTTCCACGAAAACTTTTGGGTAGGGGCTTTACGTATGGAACGAGCCTGTAGATTGGTAGAGCACCCAGACAACCCTGCGAAATATTTGTGAAGGGTTCTCCCTGCTCCTTTGCAGCTGTAGGATCTTCGTTACCTACCATATATCAAGTTATCAGTTGATTTTATGACAGAGTCTTGATGTACCTAAGGTTTGGCTACTGATAGGGCGATGACGTACTGTTATCAAGTAACTGACCGGGACTGCATAAAAGCACTGACCAATGTGAAAAAGAAAAAGAAAAGGACGGTAGAAATTTAGCTTTATGACAGTAATATATATGCGGGGTGGTGGTGATGTCTTCAATGCATCGGCGAGTGTAAACGAATCAATGTGTGAGAAGCGGGTGCAACACAGCGTATGGTAGGTTCATTCTGAGCTGAGAGTAGCGCTCCCCCCCCCCCCCCCAGAAAATAAAAAAGGAAAACAAGTTATCGTGTGCTGAAATGTGGGTGGATTTTCGGAAGGTCCGGCTGGGCGGATGGAGAGTACTCAAGCCAGGGCTCACACTCCCTACTAAGATCAATCAGCGAAAATAATAGTATTTAAGGTAGACCATTACCGTACCCTTCTTGCTCTCATCACAACTCAACCATCAACTTCACTATTATCTCCTATCTCTTTCCATACACGCTCAACAGTCAACTTCACCCTTCAGCGAAATGGGAGACGTACGAAACCCATAAGACTCCCAAAACACATTTACTGACGGCCCCTTTAGCTTCCTGACGGGAATTATTACATCCGCTGTGTGGGACCTACTTTACCGGAAACTGGGGAAGAAGATATAGCATGGGTGCAACGCTACTTGAGAGTGGACGGGAACTTCAGGGGCGCCAACGTGAGGCTTACTGAATGGTACGCAACCAATGACCCATTAAACCCAAAGGGAATTCAATACCCCCGCCGACACATTTGGAACGTTATGACGCTGCCGGAGCTGCCCGGTAGACAGATAGCATTCGGGCGCCGTTATCTGGGCCCTAATGGGTGGGGCCAAGGCGACATTATCACTTTCGGCCTACCCCCCGACGAGTACAGGCGATGGTTCCCAGAAGGTGTATTCGCGGTACCAGGGCATCCGGGTTCATTGTATGTAGCTCACCCAAACCTTAAATTTAGTCAATATAATGATCTGCCTTTCCTAACCGTTTAGCGTATGCCGCCTCCGAGGCCTGACGCAGGAGGAATTTCTTATGAGCGTCTCTACCCATGGATATCCAGCGGCCATGCCACCCCACGCCCATCCTCCATTCTCAATTGATGTCCAAACCATGGATACGAATAAGGCTCCAGATGTGGAGGTGGATGCGAATGCGAATGTGATTATGAATGCGGTCAGCTATTACAAGTGGAGATTTGACCCCGCCCCCGATGCCGCAGTGGCCGCGCAGAACGCCGCGCTAGCTGCCACCCTCCCGCAATGGCGCTCACAGGCGCCGGGAGAACCAGTGCAACAATTGTCGGCACTGGCGCCAGAGTCGAAGCTAGTGGATGAATTGGTGACCTCGCTCAAGAGGGCGCTGGAAAGTATAGCAGGAACGGAGGAGTTGCTAGCTCCGGTGCCAGTGGATCAATCACTTCCCCCTTCGGAGGTGGCTTCTCTGCTAGCGCAGAATGATTTGCAGGAGGCTTTGATGCTGGCTGCGCGGATGGTGCAGGCGGAGGTGGAGATGTTGCAGTCCCCGGTAGCGAAGCTGCGGGATAGCTTGATAGCGCTGCAGACACAGGATGCCCCGGAGGAAGGCCTGGTGGAAGCCGACTAGGATTAGGACGCACAAGCCTTTGCATGGTAGGTTCTTGAGAGGTCCGCTTACTATTTTACTAGCACTTGGGTCTTTGTTCAAGTCTCTGTCGATGGCTCTTAGTTATGTTTTTGATTTTTGATGTGGGGACATGATTCTTTCTTCTCGGTGTGGAGGTAAGTTTTTGATTTTTTGAAGTGGAGGAACCATCTCTTCATTCTGCCCGATGGAGGTTTTTAGTTCTCAAGAGATAGGGGTTCATGTTTTGTTTGTTTTAGCAATTAAAGTATTTGGGGGAGAAAACACCGATGTTCCAACTCGTGATATATGCCTTTCTACCCCTACACACAAGAAGCCCAATACTGCGGGATTGATTGCACTGTTACCTTGCCTCTTCCGAATTAGCTTCGAGTACATGCCTCTAGATATACCAACCACCATCACCCGTGATCTTGACACAATTAATTCCTTCCTTGTGGTGAATCGCGGAGTAGAGAACCCAATAGAGCGCTAAGCAGAAAAATGATAGGGCAGCTCGTTCCATTACCGGAATTATCCGCTGGTTAGCGCGTGTGCCTGGATGTTAGCTGACAGCGGGAGTCACCTCGATAACCTCGCTACTCTTTTTCCAACGAAGGGGGTGTGTTTGGCACACTCTCTGCAGCCGCTCCTAGGTCACGTGCGAAACATGGTAAGTGGCGCGAAGCGCATCTCTACGCGGCTGATATAGCGGAGGATCCCGCAAGTATGGCTGCCGCGCTAGGGTGGGAAAATACCAGTTGAAATATGCTTTATTAACAGTGCAACAAACAATAAATCGAGAGAAACAAAAGCCCTTACTGTACCGAGTAGTTGCTGTAGAAGGTAATTTAAAAGGATGCAAACGTTTCATTTCTTGGTAGACGACATTTACGTAAAAGACAGCACTCCCGAACCAAATTGCACGATAGAGGGCTTTCCACTGAGATTAGGAACAACTAACACCGGTATTCGGGCTACACACTCATATTTAGAACACTCAACGCATAATGTGATTGCACCTAGGTAAGGCGTTGCTATGACGCCGGTCACCGTTAACTTACATCCTTTGCGGGCATTCGGGGATCAACCCTAACCCATGACTTGAGGGTAGGTTTCCTTTCTTTCTTTTTTTTCAGTTGTGGATGAGAAATGGGGTCTAGGCCACAAACTTCAAGCGATAGATAGATGGTCCATGTACACTCCCTTCGTTCCTGACACGCATGCTCTGTAAAACACAATCCATTCTGTCTCTCAATTCTGTACAGACTTAAATCACCAGGTATCACTCGCGCCAGGAACCCTCACGAGCTCCCACCAGCCCTACTACCTTTAGGTACAGTAAAGGCCAATCCAAGCGAGCTGAGCTCCTATTCATCTCACCTAGCCCGTAGTCTGCTCGAGGAAACTATCCACCGATTCCCGTACAATAAATCACAGAGTAATACTCGCGTTGAACCCAACTGGGATCACCCGACCTCATTTATTTATTTACTATACATGTTTCTGGTGGGGGGGTGGGTTAAAGTTAACTCTAGTACTAGGCGCGCAGGATCCATGGACACGCCCAAATAGATGACTGGGATGTCCGGAATACTGACTATTGTAGCGGAAGTAATTCTTGCGATGTCTACTTCTACTACAGGAGGGAATTTAGCTGCCCTTTTATAACAGTAATTGCCTGGGCACAAATACAGTAATGACATAATATCATAGTGGTTTAGGTCTTGCCGCAATTATTACAGGGAGGATATATTTTCCCCGGCTCGCAATATTAATCCCAACAAGTAGTGGGAGAGAGCTGGCGAGTGATATCTGGTGTTCAAATCTTTGTCATGAGGTGGTGTTATATTCCTATAGTATGATCAGGCTATGGGCCAGTATTGCGGAGGGGTTTAAAGACGACGTCCGGAGGAGGCGGGATGGAGGATGAAAGCTGTAGGGGCACGTTAGAGGTCTTCAACTGGCGAGTGATATCTGGTGATTCAGGCTCTCGAGGTGCGTAGAGTGTGACGGAGGGAAACTGGGGGGGAGTGGGGTGGAGGGCAGCACATCACGATCGTACGGTACATATCTCATGGTACACCTCTCATGAACAGACGTCCGTGTGGTGGAAAGCTGATGAGTAAGATCTGGTGACAAAGACCCCCGGGTACGTAGTCGCTGGAGATGGAGATGACAGAAAAAAAGGTCGGCATAGTCATGGGAAGGGGACGCGAAAAGGTGGCGTGGGGAGATGGTAGTGGTGGCTCCAGGAGCGGGCGCCGTGAGGTGGGTGGTGAGTGGAATCGTGGTTAGTGAGGTCGTCCTAGTGAAACTGACTAATTATTTAGTCGTGATGCAGCGTAGGGTTAGTAGCCTTTGGGGGGAAGGGGGGGGGGAGTGAAATACTGGTCGGCGCGGCATGTTGAGACGTGGCATGGCAAATGGTCGGGTGGTAGCGAGAGAGGCAGGGGTGGCAGTTAGGGAGCGGGGGTAGGGCAGAGCTGCTACGGACAGGTGCGGAATGGTGGCCCGTGCTTTGGTCGGGTTCAACTACGGTAAAAACTCGATAAATTGGCTATCTCCCGCCAGGAATATCCGCTTAATGATTGGTTGAACGTTGTAGATCTTTCCTGCTAATAGTAATTTTCATCACCAATTTTTTAAGTTATGGCGGTAAACTTCAATTATGGAACTAGGTGGGAACCCAATTTTGATTCAACTCATCTTCTCAAGACCTCTTCTCCTGGTTGTATTGCGACGCCCAGAGGAGGTATAGGGGAGATGTGTTTAGAAGCTTTGTAGGGCTTGAACTCCGGGACAGCGCAATTGTGACAGGTTTTCTCCTTCTTATCCTGATATTGTACTTGATGAAGGGAGTAGTGACATTACGCGAGCTTGATTGATTGATGGCGCACCCAATTCATCATAACATGGGCATTAGAACAATGTTGACAAATTGCGCGCGGAAAGGTCTATATGTTGGGCGGGACAAGGGTTATGAAAAAGTACTACACGCGCCGGGGTTATCCCACTCGGAGTAGGAAACACGCTTATAAACCGGTTGTAAACTCAGGTCCAATTGAGAGGGAGTAAGATACTATAGTAGGGTTAGGGTTATTAAGCAAGAACATAGGAAGAGGGCAGTAGTATAGAGAAGGTTCCCCCTAGTACACTTGCAGACAAGAAATATTGGCGCCGCCTCTTCCAGCCCGCAACTCCGGTCCCCTAGTGCGCCTCAAGCATGAGGTGTCACCCGGTCCCGCCAGCAGCGCCGCCTCATAAATTTCAACATCACGCAACCCTGCTGTTCCCTATTTCAATCTATTTCTTTTACGTTAACCATCAAAGCCTGTAGGATTAGTATGTACCCAGGGATTTCCGAGTGATGCAACGGCTTGGGATGGCTTCATTGGGCGAGGTCTTAGTAATTCACAACCGCCTTGATTCCTTTGTTTAAATATGATGTTTGATTTCTTTACACTCACTCTACTCTGTATACCATCTATAGTTGCTTCATAAGGGTTAAAATTAGGACGTATGTGGTTGAAATCGTAAATTGAGTCGTTGCATCACTTCCCGGCACCCCCGGGTACATGTACTCGCGCTCTAACCAGGTTGGGGGAAATCGTCGCAACCATCGCGACACCTCAATCCAATTGGAGCATCACACGGTAGAGCCAACCTGTCCCTTGGATGGTATTTTCATCTCATTACTTATATCATTAGGATTACTCTTTCCGCGATTGATTTCACTATATACAATATATTTCCCACCCGTTGCGTTATGAGTCCTGATGCTTGCGACCATTTCCCACAACTTGATTAACGCGCGAGTAGTTTTATCATATTAGTGCTTCTTTTCCAGCAAAGGTCTCGGGGGGGGGGGGAATAACAGTATACTACCGCCCAGTCTATTTACGTTGATTAATCGTCGAAGACCCTGGCCGGAGCATGTAACTGTACTTGCATTATATTATATCCTAGTTGTGAGTGTTTGTCCTTCCATGTCAGCCCCACTCCCGGCATTCATCAATCTCCGGAGTAGTTCTTTTGTCTGTTTACAGTATACTATATAGTCCAAACAGATGGGGATTCTTCGTTATGAGAATAAGGAAGCTTATAAATTTAGATAGAATAGATATGCAATACCCTACAATCATCTCGACGCCAACATGGATTATCACTCGCTCCTACTACAACCTTATCCATTAAGCTGGTAGTAAATGCTGACCCCCCGTAAAGAGGCAAAGGTTGGTGGCGTTTGCTCACAGATCTTGTTATTTTTCTTATCAAGGAATTGATCTCCCATACAAATTCCGGCCCCCTATTATAGGGGGGTCAGCATTGCCAGCTTAAGGGGTAACAAACTTACAAAATTAAAAGCGCAGTCGGGGGGTTAATGTATCAGGTTTCTGCCTTTCTTGGCGCTTCTCAAATTACTTGCTGCAGTATTCTTCTTTAATATTGATAAAGACATAATGATTTGATAAAAATATAATTGTTGGTATTTAGTATAGAAGGAGTAGCGTTTGTATCGGGTAGCGAAGAAAAGCAGTAATGGCACATGTCACGAGGTACCTATGTACCCTTCCACACCTAACCCGGAGGTCGGAGCGCTGTCGGAGCCCGATCCGCATACGCGAGATAGGCCCCCGATATCATATTTCGGCTTCTGATATCACATCTCTGACAGCGACATCATATTTCGGACTCCGATATAACATTTCAGGCTCCGGTATCATAATTCAAAGCCCGACAGATATTTTTGATAACGTTCCAGGCCCTGCGGTGTGCTCATTGCTTGTGGCGGATCGGAGCGTTTACGGTACTTCCGATAAAAGGTTCTTTCCCATTGGTTGGCTACATATAAAGGAGAGGACAAGAACTCCTCCGGTGCTGTGCACGCAACATTCTTGTACCCATGGTTGCGGACATCTGTCTTTGGATTAGGTGCTTTTTGGCTAATCAATTGCCAAGATTTATCAACCTAATCGGTTATTAAAATGCCCAACGCTCTAGAACTATTGCCTAAATAGGCAATTTGAGCGACATTCGTTTGGTCCCTTACCAAAGACCCAACTTTATAAGCGATAAAATTAAAACTCTGTCATAGTGTAGAGCGGAGGCTAAAGCATCATTTAAGAGAGAGAAAATGATTGTAGGTATTGTGGTTGGAAAGCCAATCCTCCGGTTATTGGTGTTCGCGACTATAGAAACGAATGAACGTATGATATAAAAAAAAAGAAAAAAAAAAGCCTGTGTAATTGCCAGGAATTGTAATTTTCTTCCCCTTTGATCCAGGCCCTATTATTACCTGTCACTATTTCTCGTGCTTCTGCTAGGAGGTGTATGCGGTGGCTCAGTGACTTCGCCATAGTAAGTATTAACAATGCGGGGAGCGCTTATGCCTCCCACATATGGAAGTCGGGGATCTGCAGCTGTGGCTCGGGATGATGAACACGTCAAGCGACCTTCACACAGGCGCTTCAGCACATCGTGTGAACCGCCTTATATACTCGGGATTTCGCCTCTACGTACTATCAGCAAAGCATATTCAAACTCCCTAATATCTCTATCTTCTGCGTTATAACTCCTATTGCACCGTTGGAGCTCTTTCCACTACACGGTTGTATATATCCTGTAAATATGACCTTGTCGATAACCGTGTTTGGGGGTTTGGGTACTAACATGTTCTGCTCGTTGAAGGATATTACCACCCCATAACCCTGCCCGTTTCAAGCGATGGACCCCATCTCATTGAGCATCGGCACAGCCGTGGGCCTGGCTGGCCTGTACAGCGTGTGCCTGCAGGCGATGGAACAGGTCAGCGACGGCAAGAACTTCGCGGAGGATTCACAAATGCTCTACGCCCTCTTTGAAACTGAGAGATATCTTTTCCAGGTATGGGGAAAGAGAGTCGGCATTGAGAAACAGTCGGACTTCCACCGATGTCTAGACCAAGGCTCGCTCGAATACCCGAGGATCCGCGGTATCCTTAAAAGTCTGGAGACGATTCTGAGTAATGGGGATGGTCTATGTACGAAGTATGGACTAGCCAGCAGGGAGCATGTATCCATCAGGAGGAAGTGTGCGTGGGCGGTAATTGATAAAAAGAAGTTCGATCGCTTGGTGAAGGACATCGGTACACTCGTCGAGAAGCTATCCACCGTAGCTTCCCTTGAGGAAGACCCCCGCTTTGAAATAAATCAGAGCCTTGCTACTTTGACAGCAGCTCTCGGCGGTATAACCACTACGCTGCTACTAGCACGAGGTATCACTAACAAAACCTGGTGTAGAAGCGGACCGCGAAAGGGCGGAGGAAACGATTGGGCAGCAGAAACACCGCCTGAAGGTGGAGAATTATATTGAAAGTAAGACTCAACATGAAAGGGACAATGCATGAGTGTTCCGGGACAATGCATGAATATTCCAGTACTGATTCCCTCCAGATCAGCAGAATGAGAAAGCCCTGAATTGGATAGGTGCAATCTCGACAGAAAAGGAGTACGATGAAGCCAAGCGAGAGAGGACTCCTGGAACCTGCGACTGGATCTTTTCGAAGGCAGAATTCACGAATTGGCTCTGTCCGGAAAGTGGTATCAACACATCCAGCATTTTATGGACCTACGGCGGAGCGGGGATGGGTAAAACGTTCATATCCGCAAGGATCACCGAGTATTTACATCAGTTTTCCCGCCCAACGGCCTTCTTCTTTTGCACCCATTCAAATGCCGAGAAGAACCAGGCAATGTCCATAGTCCGGTCCTGGATTTTCCAGCTAGCCAGACAAAGTCCACAAGCCCTTGAAATCGTCCGCAAGTTCGCCGACAACGAGGCAGTTATCACTGTCCTATGGGAAATCTTTCAGGCTGTATTAAAGGATATAGGCTCTTGTTATCTTGTATTGGATGGTCTTGATGAATGTCTTGACTTCGATCCTACTTCGAGGAGTCGGAGGAGTGGCGAGATGAAGATCTTTATCGAAAGGTTGATTAACTCCATACCCTCAACTGGTGTGAAACTTCTCGTCATGAGCCGAGACGTGGTTGCTATAAGATCTGCGCTCGAGCCACTACGAGGTTTAAACGCTCCCGTTGACACCACCGCTGCCACCACGGTGTCATTCGAAGAATATCAAATCCGGAGCGAAGATAACAAGGCGGATATTAAGTCCTTTGCGGGTAGTCTCTCTGAGAGCCTTGGGTTCCGCGAGAAGGATAAAAAGGCAATATGTAATAAACTCTCTGAACGCTGTGGCGGAATGTTTCTATGGGCTCGACTTGGCGGCGAAAGGTTGCATGCGGGAATGGCGTCCAAGAGGTTGGAGACAGTCCTGACTGAAATGCCTCCGGGATTGGATCATGCCTATGAGCGTAATCTCCAGACGATTTTGAAAAAGGAGAAATACTACCAAGATCAAGCGATTGCACTCTTTCGTCTGGTGCTCTTCACGTTGGAGCCTCTATCTGTCGAGGAGTTGCTCCATGCCCTTGAAATCAACGACTACCGAGAGGATATCGATGGAACAAGTGGCTTCGAGGAGGAGGCGATTCCTGCCATCCACATTCACGTAGAAAATAAGTTAACGGCACTTCTGGAGACATGCGGTTCACTTCTCGAGATTCGGAAAACCGAATCCACCTCTCCGGGCGATTGGCACGTCCAGTTCATCCATTTCTCCGCCAAGGAATACTTGCTCGACCTACAGAGCGAAAACTGCAGTGACCCTAGGCTTTTGCAGTTCTCCTTTTCTCTCACGGAGGAGCATCATGCCACCATGACCAATACGTGCCTTCTGTACCTGGTAATAGCGGGCATGGACTACCGGGAGCAAGCCTGCAAAGGTTATCAAAGCTCCGAAAGAGACGACGGGTTGAAAGGCCACGAGCAGAAGTGGAGATTCTATAGTTATGCCCGTCACAATTGGGACAAGCATTTCCTCCTATGCGGCAATGAGGTTGTTTCGAGTTATGAAATGCGACGGAAAGTCTTTCTTGATAGGAGCCTCGCCTTTGACAGCTGGAAGGTGTCTCTAACGTGGGGCTCTTCGACAATAGGGTGCGGTGTTGAGTATGTTGTGGGGCCCATTCTTTCCACTTGGTCTTCCCGAGTTTTGACCAGTTGCTTGTTTGGAATGTTGGATATCCTGCAGGAGCTCTTAATGGCAGAAGCCAGTGAAAGAATACCTCAGGCAGCTTTATTAGCTGCTGTGGTGTGCGGGCATGCGGCCGTGGCTGAGATGCTCGTACAAAGAGATGATGTTGACGTGAATACGCGCACATTTGGGCCCGGGTCAAGTATTGCTACAACGGTGCTCTACCGCGCTAATAAGTTGGGGTTGAAAGATACCGTCCGGCTGCTACTTGGACGGCGCGACCTACGGGTAAACGAGAGATGCAGTGGGGGCGGACTCCGGCCCTCTATGAGAATGGCGCGCTCTACCTTGGCCAACGTCATATCTGATAGGGACGAAGCATTCCTCCGCCAACTACTAGAGAGAGACGATTTGAACGTTAATAGCGCTGATGAGACACCACTCATCAGCGCGATGCAGAGAAGTTTCCTACGTGGTTTCGAGCTTTTGCTCGGCAGGAAGGATATAAATGTCAATCTCGCGTCGAGGTATGGCGGGCGAACGCCGTTACATCATGCAGTGGACAGCTCGGGCGAGTTCCTTAAGCTACTACTCGAGAGAGACGACATACTGGTAAATGAAACCGACCACGATGGAAGAACACCACTCGATCTAGCCGCACCTGGGACGGAACCCTTCAGATTGATTCGTGACAAGGGTGGGAAACTATCCAGTGAAATCGCTCCCGAACTTGCAGAGATCAGCTCAAGTAGCGCTACCCGATCTTCCCCCCTCCCCAGCCCCCGCCCTTCTTCCCCCTCCGGTGCCCAGATACAACTAGATCTAGATGCCAGCACTCCCGGGTCGGAGGATGGCCTTCCGGTCCCCGTCGGCGGCTCAAGCTCAGAAGTAGGCGTTCATCAGGATTCCCTCGCCACCGATCCGGCTTTACCTGCTCCCCCACCACATGCTGCCGGTCCTGCATTCTTGAGGGCCCCGTCATCTCCACCAGCCCCAGCGCCGCCGGCAGGCTGCGGACCCGATCCGCCGGGGAGTATCACGGACGGGCAAGACAACAGCGACGGCAACCAAGGGCCGGTGTCCGGGCAAACCAAGTCTGGAAATATTGTACTCGTTGGGTCGGGCCATTACATTTACCAGGGCAAACTTGCCGCTTCTCTAGCTTTCTCTCTCCTTTGTGGTTTTTATTTGATCAGCTATTTCTTACTTTGAGGCCCATATCGATCCCAGGAGATATGTCGCTAGATGTCTCCTGCACAGTTCTATTCGTGGTGCGTGGCACTAGAGGAGGCTTAGCGTCTCGGGCCGGTCAATTGAGGCGGATCAAAATGTAGCATAGACACATGCCTAGATTATGTTCCTTAAATTTCTCTGTCATCAATACATTTCTCTACTTCGTCTGGCCTACCTGCATTTGATCGATCGTGATTTATTCATTCCAGACTAGACTCAGGCAAAGACGAGACATAGACTGAGAATAGAGTCTTTGAGTGCAACCATGCAAACCGTTTTTAGAGTGAAAGGGAAATTCATGAAGCCAAGAGTCTACGGTAGATACATGAATTTATTGACAAAGAAGGCATAGAGGAGACCTTGGGGTTCAATGCTGGGATGTGTATTTTTGATGGGGTGACTTGCTAGCTGCGATGGCGGCGCAGGCTTAATGGCTGCACGAGTTTCCCTTCCACTTTGGGAATCGTTTTCAGGGTTGCACTAAAAGACTAATAGAGTCTTTGCCTACGGCCGTGAAAGGTATTAACACTAAATAAAAATACCCAAGACTTGGTTGCATGATGGGAGTTGAAGTGCTAGGGTAAAAATGGTAATTATCAGTGGTACATCAATATTAGACAGACTGTGGCGAGCGGGGAACCTCATATAGAGAGTCCTACCACAATAGCTAGGCAGGAATAACAACACCCAAGTACAAAATTCAAAATGACTACTACAAATTTTCAAGACTCACCTGTGGGCCGATCTTTGAACACTATTGACCCCGTTACCCTTGAACACCTCAGAAAATCGGAACCGTAAATGAGTTCCCATTAGCAAGTAAGATTTTTCTGTCCGCCAGACCTGTTCTATCCAGCTACTAGAGCAGACAAGGTATAGTAGCACTGTGCTTTTCCTATCCTATTTCTAACCAAATAGAAAATATTCTATCCCATAGACTCCCTCGGTGATGGTGCCCTGCCGGGCCTCTTGGGCGCCTGTCTTCTATTTGATGGAAAATCAAAATTAGGTCTATTGAGCGGGAAGCCGTCCATTATCAGCCGCTCCTTAGGCACCCGGCGGGCCTGCCCCCCTATCAAGCTCCCAAATCAATCACACCCACCAACAACTCCAAGGGCGGGGGGGTCACAGATACTGTCTATAGTAGCAGAAAATGGGCGTAATCCGTGCCATAAGAAAGGAGTTGTGCGGCATTTTATATACTATGGTACAGAGAAGGATGAAATATTTGCTATAATGCGGTTTTTGTGCTCAATGACGCATAAATGCGGGATGCTTAACACTGCTGCTAAATGCCATGTTTTCCCAGGTTTCTGGGGGTTTCCGGGCTTTTCTGGGCTGTACCTACAGCGAAATAGTTCATGTTCTATTTCGTTCATGACAGCCATCAGGACATGAACCAGTTATAGATACTCCATCAAAATCTCCGCCAATTCTGGTCCCTCATGAAAGGGCACAAGAGAGTAGAGGAACAATTTTCGGTGGTAAATCTTACCCATCTAGTTGTTCACTACATGATGAAGCAATTACTCTACAATATGCTTGGGTTGATATTGATAATTCTGATCGGTTGATGATAATGATGATCAGGACGATGAGGATCTTATTCCCCCTGTCATGAAATTTTACTATCACGCCTGGAGGTGACAGAGGTGTACTATATTTCTACCACATTGATATCAATAAGTAATTCCCAAAAGTGCGGCTCTAAGTCGGTATTTCGTAGGATGCGCATAAATGCGGCATCCCCACGGTATTCTGCGGCACGAATCACACCCCCTTTGCCACTGTATCTATGAATCCCGGTATTGCATGGGCCTGCTTCGGCCACCCCGTACCCCCACCACAGCTTAGCAGCGGTGAAGTAACGGTGTGGGGAAGAGCCCCCTTGAGTGGCTAACAAGCTCCGCCACCAAGAGCCCAAACCCTCCCGCCTTCCCTATTACATGGCACCCTTTATGTACCATCGACAGCTTACCCCTGCCCGACTCCGCCCCGCGCTAGGCCTCGGTAGAACCACCACGGGTCATCCCAATATTTATAGGGTGCACACATCTCTACCACGCCAGGAAATGCATCATTTGATGCATTATCGACACATTGCCCATACAGAACTGAACATGGTAATGCATCTCTTGATGCATTACCTGTTGAGGGCTCTCCTAATCGGTATGCATGATACATTTTATCATGACTTTACTGTCTTACTGGGAAAAGCATCAGAAAATAGATCAGGAAAATCATCAGGAAAGTTGTTGAATAGCTATCAACTCACTTAATAAGATCTATTACCATATGATTATTATATGAATTCATGGCCTAGCTGGTAAGATATACATTCTCCCAGTGGAAGCACTCAGGTTCAACTCCCACACATAACTTTTTTTATTTCCGGATCTCTTTACTGATTGGAAAGTCGTCAAATAGAACTGGGATGCACTTAGGATGCATTTATAATGCATTAGTTGATGCATTTAGGATGCATTTGCCGATGCATTTAGGATTCATTAATTGCCAATTCAAAGGATACATTTTGAGATCCATTTGTGATGCATTACCTGCTGTGGTAGAGGCAGGGATCCGATTGCTCAAAGGCTCTACCGCTACAAACAGGGAGGATCTGGACATGCTGTGTGTTGGAGGATAGCTTAAGCCGTGAGCTGCTGCACGAAACCGCTCTTTAGGTTTAATTAAACTAAGCGCTAGGAACTCAAGGTCGACTCGTTGATTATGCGCTCGAGCACGGTGTGGACAATTTAAGGACTCCACACGACACCTCGATAGTGTGAAGAACTTCCGCGTAATTGGCTGAGTGTGATTGAGTTCACCATCCTTGTATGCACGGCGCGTTGGAGCGTTATTGTGTGTACACGTCCGCTGCGAACAGAAGGATAGTCAAGGCGTTTTCTCATCTCTCTCTCACACTCTCTCCTCAGTGGCACTGGTATTGGCTCTATGAGTTAACGAGAGGTATGATGGTAAATGGAATTGGAATACTCCATGTAGGATAGTCTTACGGGATTTCTATGGTATGGAGTCAGCGAAGGGATGTTAGGACTATATAATATAGGGAGTTTCCTATCCCTCGGCTTGAGAGTTTCTCTTTCTTTCCCTTTCCTCTCTTCACGCAACTTCCTGTCCCTTTAGTCAATACGTGTACTTTAGGATCTAGCCATCTCGCGATCCACAAGATTCCCTTACGAGATCTCGCTCTACCTCCAAGTATCCCCTGATTCCTGCTATATACGCGTCGCCACCCTCGCCCTTAGCCACCCCATACTTCTCGCCTTGCTCACATCGCCTCGCTTCGCTCTGCTCCACTGCCTCGGTTGTGTACCTTGGCTCCTCGCACCGCTCCGTGATACTAAGGTTGCGTCTCCAACGCCAACCTACACAACAACCCTCGCTTAGGACCCCACTATAGAAATCCTGTTACCATGTCGCAAGAAGCTCAGATGACGGACCCGGTAGGGATCGACTACCAGCAACTAGTAGAAGACATGGATAGTTTCGTTACCAATTATCCCGATGTCCCTCAAGGAGCCACCGACGAAGCCAAAAGAATGCATAAGTTAATGCATGATGCAACCCACGCCATCCACACCCTCCTATCCGAACTCGATGATGTCACTGAAGAAGCCAAAGAGGCAACCAAAGAATGGCAAACGAGAGTGTCGGAACAGGGAAGGGAGAACCAAGATCTGGAGAAACAGGTAGCCAACCTGAAAAGGGAAGTCACTCGTCTCCAAGCCGAAGTAACCCAAGCAAACCAAGCAACCCAAGAAGCAGAAGCCGCTCTGGCAGCCCAGATTGCCCTTCCTCCTCCTCCCCCTCCGGTCGTTGAACCTATTGTACCACCACCACCACCTCCCAGGTGACCCAACCGTTTCTTGCAAGGCTTCGCCCCCGTCCCCGAACCTCGTATGGAAAAATCAGAGAAACTTCCCGACCCGGAGAAATACCGTGGAAACAGGAAGGGACTCCCATAGTTCCAAAATATGTTGAAACTCAAGCTCTTGGGCAATGCCGACCGGTACCCCACCCTTCAGAATCAACTAACCTATGCCATCTCTCGCTTGGAAGGCCCTGCCGCCGACCAATTTATGCCATATATTACCACTGCCGGGGTCAACCTTTCCTCCATGGAAAGGTTCTTTGAAATTCTAAACACAGCATTCGGGGACCCAGACCAGGTAGGTACTGCCCGCCGCGCCCTTAGAAGAATTAGGCAACTCAACCGTCCCTTCTCGGAATACTTCGCCGAATTCCAACGCTACGCTGCGGAAGCTGGTATGGGAGAAACTGCCAATGTGGAAGCTCTCATGGAAGGCCTGAGCGAGGAACTTACCAAACTCATGGTCCACGAGGAGACCCTGCCACCGTCATTGAACTCGCCACTATCCTCCAACGCCTAGACAACAAGCAGCAGATAATTACTGCTCGCTACCGACCTCGCTATCAGGCCCCCGCACCTCAAACTCGCCCCGCACCTCACTACGTTGCTCCCGCTTCCCCCGCACCTCGTTACCAGGCCCCAGCTGCCCCTGCACCTGCCCCTGCACCTCGGTACTCAGCTCCGCCCCCGCCTACACCTCGCTACCAAGTCCCCGCTCGCCCCAACCCTCCCGCTGCTCACCCGTCTCATACGCCAGGAGGAGTGGCCCCTATGGATTTGTCGTTTGGTCGTGGCCGCCCGGACCCTCAGGAGAGAGAGGCCCGTCGCGTGGAAAATAGATGTTTTTATTGTAGTCAGGGAGGACATTTGGTTAGGGAATGCCCGCAGGCGCTGGCTCCTAGAAACCCAGCCCCCAGGATGAGGGGAGCTAGGATAGAAGTTAAAGAAGAAGAAGAAGAGAAGGCCTCCGGCGATGAGGCGTTAAAAGATTTTACCCTGGACTGAGTGGCTCACTCCAGGGGCGATTTAAGGATTGGTTTAAACTTTCGCTTTCTGGGTTTTCGGTTTCAGAAAAGGATATGGATGGGAATCAATTAGTTGTAACGTGTTCAATTTCTCAAAATAAAGATTTCTCTATCCCATTATATGCCCATATTGATACCGGCGCCTCAGGATACGCTTTCATAGACCAAGACTTCGTATGCCACCACAATCTCACTACCATTCCCCTCCAAGTTCCTCGCCATATTGATGTGATAGACGGCAGACCTATCGAATCAGGGAAAGTCACACATAAAGTTATTCTTAACCTCAATATTAATGGCCATCGAGAGGAGGCCCCCTTTTTTATAACACAACTCAGGTATTACCCCATCGTTATGGGACTCCCATGGATGCGCAGACATGCAATCACGATTCTCCCTGCCATCAATGAGATACATTTCGATTCTCCTACTTGTACTACACATTGCTCGGTTAACCAGACAAAGGTTATTGCTAAGGGAATCTCTATGGAAACCCCGACTAAACCCATTACCAATATTTCAGTTATCGAATCCTATGCCTTTTATCGTTTGATCAACAAGAAGAGGAAAGGAATGCGATTATACTCTACTACTCTTAAGGCTCTGGACGATCTTTTGGCAAAAACACCAAAGGACCCCTACGCCCTCGTACCCAGGGAGCATCATCAATACCTTCATCTTCTTAATGAACCCGAAGCCTCCAAGTTACCTCATCATCGATTGGAATACGATCTAGCTATTGATATCCAAGACGGAAAAATGGTATCATTTGGACCCATGTATGGTATGACCCGATTGGAATTACAAGCACTTCGAGATTATCTGGCGGAGTATTTGGCTAGTGGGAAGATACGACGCAGTACATCGCCAGCAGGCTCTCCTGTATTATTTGTCAAGAAGGCCGATGGCTCTCTTCGACTCTGTGTTGACTATAGAAAGTTAAATGCAGTAACAGTCAAGAATCGACATCCCCTACCTTTGACACCGGAAACCTTTATGGGCATTTCGTCCGCCAAATACTTTACCAAGTTGGACCTCCGCAATGGCTACCATCAGTTAAGAATCAGGGAAGGAGATGAGTGGAAAACAGCATTTAGGACTCGATACGGACACTTCGAATATACGGTTATGCCCTTCGGTCTTACCAATGCGCCGGCCGCATTTCAACATTGGGTCAACGATATGCTACGCCCGCATCTTGATCATTTCGCTACGGCCTATTTGGATGATATTCTTATTTATTCGGCTACCCTCGAAGAACATAAGGAACATGTTGACAAGGTTCTTCGAATACTCGATGAGAATCAGGTTCATCTCAAGCCTGAGAAGTGCGAATGGCATGTCAAGGAAACTATGTACCTTGGATTTGTACTCACACCGGAAGGAATTAAGATGGATGAAGCAAAGGTTGCCACCATTAGGAATTGGGATACCCCAACCTGTCTGAAAGATGTACAGGAATTCCTCGGATTTGCGAATTTCTATCGACGATTTATTTACGCATACTCAAGGGTAGTATCTCCTCTGACCGCCCTGACAAAGACAGGAGTGGTATTTAAATGGACAGAGAAAACGGAAAAGGCATTTCAAGATCTCAAGCTAGCATTTACCACGGCGCCCATTCTCAGACATTTTGACCCGGATAGGGAGATTATAGTGGAAACGGACGCCTCCGATTACGTCTCAGCCGCTATTATGTCACAAAGGGATGACGAGGGAATACTTCATCCAGTCGCCTTCTTTTCCAAAAAACACACACCGGCGGAGTGTAATTACGAGATATACGATAAAGAGCTTTTGGCCATTATTCGAGGATTTGAAGAATGGCGCTATTTTTTGGAAACTGCTTCGTACCCTATCAAGGTCCTAACAGATCACAGGAACCTTGAGTATTTTATGTCAACTAAATTGTTAAACCGCCGGCAAACCCGCTGGTCAGAATTTCTATCTCGCTTTGATTTTGTTATTCAATTTTGTCCAGGGAAACAAGGATGGAAACCAGATGCACTTACCAGACGATCAGGGGATCTCCCTAAGGAGGGGGATGAACGCCTCGCGTACCAATATCAGACTGTGTTGAAGAGAAAAAATTTGGATATTAAGCTAAGTTTGTTGGCTGGTTCTTTGGCAAATGAACCCGCTGAAGGAATGCCTACTGTCCAAGAGTTGTTTTCGAAAGCTTACCAAGAAGATAGTTTCCCAAATAAGGTACTTACGATGTTGAGAGACGGTACAAAACAATCGAAACAAATTTCGCTTGCCGAATGCGCGGAAAACGAAGAGGGATGGCTTCTCTATCGACGCAAGCTATTTGTACCGAACCATGAGGAATTACAGCCTAGATTGCTTCAAGAGCATCATGATAAACCATCAGCAGGACATCCGGGTAGAGCAAAAACCCTCGAGTTACTCAGTCGCGAATATTATTGGCCAGACATGCGGAAATATACTGACCGCTATGTTATGAATTGCCACATTTGTCGCCAAAGCAAAGCAAATCGTAATGCCCCTCAAGGAGTTCTCCGCCCTCTTTCAGTCCCAAAAGCCCCATGGACAGATGTTTCGATGGATTTTGTTACGGGTTTACCATTCAGTAACGGGTATAATGCTATATTGGTAGTCGTCGATCGTCTGACAAAAATGCGACATTTTATTCCATGCACTGAAGAATCAGGAGCTAGAGATGTTGCCCGAATTTATTTGGAATACGTTTGGAAATTGCATGGATTACCGGAAAAGATAGTTTCCGACCGAGGAACGCAATTTACCTCTGACTTTTGGAAATCACTCTGCGAACGTCTTGAAATTTCTCCACGATATTCTACCGCTTTTCACCCACAGACCGATGGCCAGACCGAAAGAATTAATGCCATTATGGAACAATATCTCCGGAGTTATTTGGATTATCAACAAGACAATTGGGCTACCTACCTTCCTATGGCCGAGTTCGCTACCAATAATCATGTATCCGAGTCGACTAAGCTCTCTCCCTTTGAAGCAAATTACGGACGTCACCCTCGAATGAATTTCGGTCCGTTACGGCACGGTATTACTACCAACGAGGATCAAGCTAATACCATGGCAAGAGATATGTCGGAAGTGTTTGATTTTCTTCGCGCGGAAATGTTTAGGACTCAGCGAATCCAAGAAGAGTCAGCTAATGCTAGTCGGATTCCTGCAACTCGTTATGTTGTCGGAGATAAAGTATGGCTATCGACCCGGAATTTGTTGACCAAGCGACCCTCAAAGAAGCTGGACTGGAAACAAATTGGACCATACCCAATCTCGCGGGTTGTTAGTCCTTATGCCTATGAGTTGGTACTTCCGTCTTCGATGAAAGTGCACCCAGTATTTCATGTTTCGTTACTTTCCCCCGCCGCCAGTGATCCTGTTCCAGGACAACTACAGTCCCCCCCTCCTCCGGTTGAGATTGAAGGTGAACAAGAGTGGGAGGTGGATGCTATTCTGGACTCACGAAAACGACGTGGAAGACTCGAGTACCTCGTTCGATATACTGGTTACGACGAACCATCATGGCAACCTTATGGCGATGTAGATAACTCCCCGGAGTTAGTTAAAGATTTTCATGAACGATATCCACGCAAGCCTAAGAGGACTTAGGCCTCAGAGGGGTACCTAATATCTATCACGGCGTGGAGCGTATTGAGTGACGTTGCGGGAAGAAGGATTAGTCAGGGTTTTCTATTAGGTTCTAAGGGTTTCTGTGGCAGGGATTCTATGAGTTAACGAGAAGTATGGATTGGTAATGGATGGAATTTCCTTAGTGTTCTACGGGATTCTATGGTATGAGTCAGCGAAGGGATGTTAGGACTATATATAGGGAGTTTCCTCCCTCGCTTGTAGAGTTTCTCTTTCTTTCCTTTCTTCTTCACGCAACCTTCCTGTCCCTTTAGTCAATACTGTACTTTAGGATCTTTAGTCAATACTGTACTTTAGGATCTTTAGCCTCGTCCACAAATTCCCTTCGGAGATCTCGCTCTACCTCCATAGTCCCCGTGATCCTGCTACCTCGCACCCTCGCCCTTAGCCACCCCATACTTCTCGCCTTGCTCACATCGCCTCGCTTCGCTCTGCTCCACTGCCTCGGTTGTGTACCTTGGCTCTTCTGACTACATCCTCGCACCGCTCCGTGATACACATGGGGGGCGGCCAAGGTAGGCACCCAGTACCAGCAAGACCCCATTTGTCTCCTGATGTCCCTTGAGCCCCAGGAGACTCGGGAGACTCTTAGGAGACCTGGGAGACTGTTGGGAGACTCCAGTCACAAGTTGAGTTTGCTGATGGGGGTGGTCTCTGGCATCTGGTACGTAGGAGATCTCTGACACCCGGTGGTACGCACGTGGATATCAGGGTACATTAAAACAAGAACCCAGCGGTAGCACCCCTTCCGGAAACGTGTTCTTTATTCGTAGCACCAGGTGAGCATCCGCGGTGCACACTAGTACATAACGTTTGGTACGCAGATTTGGGTGGGTGTGAACGGAGCATTGTTAGTGTCCGTTGTGTTGGAGTGGACGTCGTTTTTTTATTTCAGTGGTGTGTCGTGGTGTGTTGCTATTCTGGGGGGTGCCTTACATCTGGCGGTCTGGGGGGTATGTATGGGCTTCATGCTCTAACATAGCAGGTAATGCATCACAAATGGATCTCAAACTGCATCAGCAAGACTTCATTTGTCTTCTGATGTCTCCTGAGCCTCAGGAGACTTAAAAAATATCTGGGGGTCTCAGGAGACTCTCAGGAGACCTGGAAGACTATTAGGAGACTCTAGTCACAAGTTGAGTTTGCTGATGTGTATCTTTTGAATTGGCAATTAATGAATCCTAAATGCATCGGCGAATGCATTCTAAATGCATTAACTAATGTATCCTAAATGTATCCTAAATGCATCTCAGTCCCATTTGACGAATTTCCAATGGGTAAAGGGATCCGGAAATAAAAAAAGTTATATGTGGGGGTTGAACCTGAGTGCTTCCACTGGGAGAATGTATATCTTCCCAGCGAGGCCATGAATTCATATAATAATCATGTGAATTATTGTCTAATAGACTCTGCACCCTTAAACGATCATTCAGCGATCTGGACTGTCCGATCTACATGTTCAACAACATTTCTATTCACTATCTATTCCTTATGCTTTCCCAGTAAACAGTAAGATCAGTCATAAAATGGTATCATGCCATACCGATCTCCAAAGAGTCCCAACTCAACCAGGATAACTAGCTATCATACGAATGCTCATACCATGTTCAGTTCTGTATGGGCAATGTGTCGATAATGCATCAAATGATGCATTTCCTGGCGTGGTAGAGTGCCCGCACCCACCACACCCAATCTATGCCAATGGTACGGTACCAAAAGCCAATGCCAAGGAATCCCCTGGGGCGCACGATAGGAACCACTCAATTGCAGCTCGGATCGAGGCCGCAAGTTAGTTAGGGTGGGCGGTACCCACAAAAAGCCTAGGGAGGCTAAGAAAAAACCAACAAAAAGGTTAACTTTCCTGCCGGAGGTTTAAACGGAGCCCGCGGGCGAGGCTAAGAGACCTCCGCTGGGGGCAGGAAAGAAAACAAAAAATCAATTTTGGTGTCGGAAGCTTATCTTTGTATGTAAAGTTTATATACACGTTTACTTGCGTAGGCTCGTACCGAGCCCCCCCCCTATCGGAAGTGCTGGGGAATTATTATTCCGGCTTTTGGTGGGGTAGGGAAGCCTGCTGTCACAGTCGGAGGACCGTCGGGGCCCTCCTACATAAGAATTGAATTTTTTTGGGGTCCCCGACATGAAAGAAAGTTTTTGTTTAGCCTCCAACGGAGTTCATTCATTTGGGCCTTGATAGGAAAATAAGGTTTATCCCTCTCCTAATATCGCATTTGAGGGCCCAGTATCACATTCGAGGGTCCGACACGGGGAGTGGAGAGTGTCGGGGTTTTCTCCGACACTTCTTGGAATGTTACGGGTTTATGGTCGGGTGCCCTTAGTGTTAAGGCTAGGGCATTCGCCCCCTTTGGCTATGACTGGACCCACCACCACCACGGCCAGTCCTACCATCCCGACCTAACCCAATGGTGTTCTGCACCCCACCCCCAACTGACTCTCTTCCCCCGCTCAACTCCTTTTCCGTTACCCTTGCCCCATATCCCACCTTCCCCGAGTATTGCGTTTAGACAAAGTCGTTAAATAGTTAGTATGGTACTGACGTCCTCGTGTATGGTTTGTACAATACGGGAACATTTTAGTAGTTGTTGAAAAAGCCTAGGTTATCTACGACCCCTCGCTTAACCCCTCCCTCACCCTTTCGTCGATCTGGGCTGTTCGGCTCGAATCACTTTGGAGGATTAGGGTTAGTGATCATTATTGATCTGGTGAGAGCACCGCTTTTCACACTACGTAGGGCCTGTCTAAGATGCAGGACTAAAGTTCTAACCGCGGGTGGAAATCAACAATGAGATGCACATATGTATGCACCCTAAAACCCCCAAAGCGACAAACCTAGCCGAGGGGGATGACCTCCCCTCCTATGTACCTGGCTGCATAGCTGTGGTTGGTGAGTAAGTTTGTTAAATTATCTTCACATGTTCAGGGTAACCGCAAACATGTTCAACTCAATACAGGGCAGAGCTAGGAATCGACGCGAGGGGGGGGCCCCGCGACACTTGGTTCCATCCCGTCTGACTTATCCCATTACACGGGCAATTTAGGAGTTATTGGTGCTTGCCGCTCAACGGAGAGGGGAGCCCAGAGAGTTCTGAAACCACAAGGAGATTCCTGGCATACTTAAGCATGTTGAAACGTCCCCCGTGGTCCAGGTGGGGTTGCGCCTGGTGGCATCAGCAAGATATTGACCCTCGGCTAGCTCTTGGAGGCACTCGCCAACTCCCACCTCCCCTGGAAATGTCGCTAATCTTTCATTGTTTTCTGGACCCCTGATGGCCTCCTGAGCATGAGCCTTCCCGAGCGCCCCCTAAGCCGTAATCAAGTCTCCAGAGGCCACCGCCATGGCCATCACCCTCTCACCTCCCCCCGAGCCGCCTCTCCTCATGCCAACCCCAAAGGCCCCCGGAGCTCTCATATGCGCCCTTTGAACCGCCAATCCCGACCCTATCCTTTCGCTTACCACCCGGTTCAAGATCTTTATTTACTCTCAATGCATCCTGCAAGTACATTCTGCAGATAAAACACATTCTCCTACGCTTGCCAGGCCGAGCAATCGTGGCTATGTACGGAATTCATCCCACGCCCACTGAATAATCCTCATGTTAACGAGTCATTGACCCTGTCCCAGCTTGAACAAATGAGCCATTGCCAATACTGCTAGCCAAAATCTCTGCCGAGAGCGCCTCACGACTCTAGGGTGGTCGTGTAAGCCGTCTGGAAGACCTCACCTTAGCTTCCAGTGGCTAACAAAACTGAGTTGATTTGTCATTCCAGTCTTGAGTCATTCCAGCGTCGAAAGGAAGATTTCCAGTAGTTTACCAGTCATATGGTTCAAATCGGTTTAACTGAATAATTTAACTGAACAGTTGGTGCAGTTCTTGCCGCCATCAATCCATGTTTTGAACAGTTTAGGGATCAGCAAAGCCAGTTATACTACCGGCTTAAATGGCCCACACAGCTCATGTTTATGGGCTGGGACACCCAATTTGTGGGCTTGAACACCCCAGTTCCAGAGCTTGAACAACATGTTAGAGAAGCCAAATAGATAAGTTTGGACTGCTATGATGGTGAGGATGAAAAGATATAAAACCGCGGTTTAAACAGTTGAACCAGTTCAAACTGTTAAGATAAACAGTTGGTACAGTCGGTAAGGTTTAAGCTTCTTGATTTAGTGGTCGGTGCTGTTTTATCTCCTATTACAAGCGGTTTCTACCATTGGAAGTTTTGTTCGAATGTCTCGAGACATTGCGGTCATGTGACTCTGCTACCAGAAAAGACCTGAATAAGAGTCGGGAGCTCCTGCCAAACCCAACCTGAATTTGGAAGTTTGTAATTAATATGAGATTGCATGATGGAAAAAGCTTAAGAGAAGTCTCGATATATCTATGAGCAATCCTGGTTCATCTCGTCATGCTGACACGCTAGTTTCGTCTTGTCTTGCCAAAGGTCTCGAGAGAACCTGTCTCGTGCCCATCACTCGTTATTATCCTTGAATCGATCTATTTTGCCAACCCTTGTTCCTCCTCAATAATACTTCTTAGGAGAGCCTTTCTCTCTTCCTCCAGCCTCAGTCTCGTGCTTGTGGACACTCCCATCTGCCGCTGTTTCCTGATGATAGGTGCCATAGTAATCCTTTCAATTCTTGGTAGGTTGAAAGGTCGCTGGGTCGTGAGCTCAGAGTCGCAGATTTCGGATCCTAGCCTTATAGATTCAGTTGCAATACTTAATATGTTAATTTGCTAGTGTTCAGTTCAATTTAAATAGAGTGAGGAAATATCTGTTTGTATCCTATCTCTTTTCTTGCTGAGTTTGTGGCTGATTAGCGTAAGCTTAAAACCTCTACACTCACACCTAACTAGTAACCCTAGCTCTGTACCTCCGATTGACCCGGCCGCGGACATTGAGGGTATGTCACACTAAAAATAGGTTTCTACGAGTAGAGCAATCAAAGCACCTTGAAATTAAAAGATCAAAAGATTCGAAACAGCCAACGCCTAGAGAATCATATGTACTATCCATTACATGCCCCGGAACCCCCAACTCTCAGTATCTACAATTTAAACCGGACCGTCACCCTTTTCGAGCCCGCATTTCCGCCCCAAAGGAAACGAACTTCCTAACTATCTCCTCTGCCACCCGCGGACGCCTGCTCAACATATGCCCCAATGGCGTGTTTCCATCCATGTCCCTGCCGTTTACATCGGCACCCCACTGTGCCAGGAACCAGATCTTCTTTACAATGTCGTCGATCTCAAGAGATGTACTCGTACTCGCCTTCATCGCGTAGTGCGTAGGTGTTCTTTGCTTGCTGTCGTGCGCGTTTACATCGGCGCCGGGCTCCACGGGCGGAGGCGGCATCCACCCGGGAAAATCCCGCGCAGCCAGATGCAGAAGGCTGACACTGCGATTGTAGACGGCACCCACGTCGGCGCCCGCCCGAATCAACGCCTTTATTAGCACAAAGCCGTAGCACCCGCATCGACCGGCACGGCTCTCGAGAATGTACATTAGCGGTGTATACCCATCGCTGTCCCTTGCGTTCACCGAGGCTCCAATCGCCAACAGGATGCTAACCCTCTCCACAAGCATTCTATCTAGGTCGAGGCGCACTAGATGGTGTAGCGGTGTTTTCTGCTTGGTGTCGCGCGCGTTTACATCGGCGCCGGCCTCCACGAGCAGAGCTAGTACCCGAGGAGATTTCCGCGTAGCCAGATGTAGAAGGCTGACATTGCAATTGCAGGCGGCATTCACGTCAGCGCCCGCACGAAGCAACGCCTCTCGCACATGCTCGTAGTATCTGTATCGATCGGCACGGTTCTCGAAAGTATACATTAGCGGTGTGGATCCATCGCTGTCCCTTGCGTTCACCGAGGCTCCCTTCGCTAACAAGACCCTAACCTTCTCCGCAAGCATGTCCCGGGAGTCGAGGTGCAGCGGTGTTCTCTGCTTGATATCCCTCACCTCAGTACTCAAACCCGCCTCTATAAGAACCGATATTGCACCCAAACTCACAAACAAGCATAATGCATCGCCGACATTTGGCCGATGTCTCGCGCTTGGATGTCCGCCCCAGATTCCAACAGCAGGTTCACCAGGCCAGCATACCCTAACTTCGCCGCAAGGTGCAGCGGTGTCTCACCGCCCCTGTTCCGCGCATTCACGTCCGCACCGCCTTTTATCAAGAGCTGTATATCCCCTTCGATCCTCTCGCTTCCTGGACAGCCAATCCTCGGGATATCCTCCCATGGGAGGTGTGGAGAGATTCCTGGGGGGTTAACACCACGCAGCCGGGAATGCAGCACCGGGTTCCCGTGCTTATCTATCGAACCGATGCAGGCGCCACGCTCCAGCAGCAAGGTAATTGTAGCACCCCTGGCGTAGTGTAGCGGTGTTTTCCCCTCCCCGTCACGCAAATCGACCTCCAAACCTTGGTCCATGAGCACCGATACCACGTCGACACTAGCGCCGTAGGCTGCACTGTATAGCGGAGATTCATCATCATCGCCCCGAGCATGGGGGCAGACGCCCGCGTCTAAGGCTGCCCGCAAGAAGGCCGGCGGGATCCATCGGCTATGCCACGGTTCCAAAGATCCATTGGATGACTTCCCGTAGAAAACCTAGAACCTAGATCTTCTGCCCGGGTGCGGCAAAGGCTCGCGAACAACCAATCATATTACTAGTTTCCAGTTTCTGGGGTTTAAAGAACTGAACTGACATTTCCCCAGCTCTATTGAGATTCAGATTCTAGAACCTAATTCCCACGTGGAGTCATGACGCAGGAAGCTGTTCGTAGGGGCACGGGACTCCAATACCGGGAAATCACATGCAATACTCTAGCATTACAGGTATATCAATCCCGTGGTGGAGATCAAACATTCTTTGTTCCTAGAACCCCAAAGTCACCATTAGTGTTGATATTACTTTCTTCTTGAGAAGTGCAGTATTTATCCATCAATCCAACCTGACGGCGGTCCTCCGGCACTCATCCCGCCCCACCTCCTCATTATACATTCAATGAACCCCAGGTTTGTCTACACCTCCGTGTCACCGCGGCAATCGCAAAGTAGACCCCCCAGCTCGAAAGGCGCAAGCCAGCTCCGGTCGCAAGCAAGCGAGCACGAGGAGGATGAGCGGAATGCTGTGTTCTAGGAGTGCCGGAGGAATGTCTAGATATGCGTGCCAGGGAGAGTATCCAGAGGTTCTGCATGGGGTCACCTGCCGTGCCAGAAGGGAGTTTATGAATTGTGGGGACTCCTGCGTACCTGTTTGGGATTGCTAGATGAGTGCACGACGGGATGTGATATAGGTGTAGCGGGATCAGGAGGGGGGGGGCGGTGGTGGAGGGTGCTTTGGATATGGGGGGGCACACCAGACAGCCGCGGGGCGTCAATGCGCTCCATTTGATTGGAACCCGGCGGTCAGACATGTAGGTGTAGATAACGGAGCTGAGGTTAGTAAAAGCTACCGCCGCACACCAATAAGTCCGGGATAGAGGCTGTGAAATGGGGGGGGGGGTTAAATGACAACCTGTAACAGCAAAATGAGGCTCTGTTGTCATGCAAGTCCGAGACGATAGAACCCGAGATCTTATCAGATGCTCTTTAAGCGCCTGCCAAGCCTCGCCCCTCCCATCGACCCGCGCTTTACTTCCCCTGCTCCTTCTCCTCTCAACACCCACTCCGCACTCCCCCGCGCCCATGTCGACCCCTCTTTCACCCCCTAAACGCTGTTTTGCCACCCACCACGGACGCCCCCACCCCACACCACCCCACCGCCCACACTTCCCTCCTACTCTCCTCTTCGCCGCCTACTCACAGGACAACCTCGACTACCTCTGCCGCTTTCGGCGACGCGGACCTGCTGACAAGCCCACCGACTCTTGGAAGGAGGCTCTTACCGCGCTCACAAAATCGGACGATGACGTGATCGACGAGGGGGGGATGCCTGCAGAGCTGTAGAGTGACAATCCACCGACCCCCGCAGAGCCCGCACCAGCGGGTGCTACCGTTCCGCCTCGTGCTCCACCCTCCCGCCTCTAGTGGTACACCACCACCTCTTCCGCCAACTGCCCCCCCTCCCCGACCCCAACACCCCCCCCCCCCCACCCACACCACCGACAAACGCCGCTGCACTGCCCCATCCACGCGCGAAGGATCAGGGAAGCCCAAAAAGACCACTGCCCCACACGCACGCACCGGGCCTCCCCCACCGCTTCACAACCTCCCACTCCCCTATCCACAATTCGCACGAATAGCTGCAGCTAGACATCCTCGTGGGCAGAGGAACTGGACCACCCCCGACGTCCGAATACCAAACAAACAAATCAATCAATATAGTCGACGTACGGCGGCTTACATACCCATGCATGATTAGGCTTCGGGAGTGCACTTGAGCCAGTACCTCCGCAACCCCCCCCCCCCTCCCAACCCCTTTACACATTTCCTCGCCTACTAACCTACCCGTAGAGGCGAATCTATTTCGACCTCCTCGTTAACATGTAACAGCACGCACGCATATCAAGGCCGCCGCCACGCCGGCATCCTCCGCTACCCACACAGAGACCAAGAACGGGCACATCCAGACGCAAACGGCACGCATCCAAGCGCCAATACAGCCTACCCCCGGAGAGGAACAATCGCGTCGAAGGGCCTACTACCGGTGGTTGACTGATAGAAGTGACACCCTATCCCAGGCAGAAGAGACTCCTACCAAGTGATTGATTCAGCACCCTCACACTGAATATCGTGCTACGGCTGCATCTGTAATTCTCATACTTGAATATGAGATTACTTTTGACCGATCGGGGCTCCTGCGAGAACGCATTGGGTCATTCCTTAGCTTTGCCGGTTAAATTCTCCGAAATAGAAATCCCAATCCTTGTCTGACGCTTTAAAAACCATACGCTGTTTTTGACCCACACTACCCCATTCAGTCTCTCTCGTTATAATTTGTTTGCCGCCAGGTCCCAAATCCATGCCATTGGCGACAAGTGCATTTATCTTTGGCCTTACAAGCATGTCCGCTTGAGTTACCAACCGCGGAAACAGCCATACCACGGGAAAAGGACCTTTGGTTTGCTCCACCATTTCCCCCCGCGTTCCACAAACCTCACCAACCTCTTCCACTCCCATATTTGATTATTTCCGTTGCACATATTTTAGTATCTGCGTAATGTAGCCGGCCATGAGCAGTAAACGAGAATTCTGGAACTATAATTCCGAGCCCTTTTCCTCGTGACTTTAGTTCAACCATTAAGTACCGGCTCTTTTCCATAAAAAGCAGAGCTGCCATCTGCACCAAAAAGCACCCCCATCGTAAGTAATCAAATGACAACGCTGAGCGCCAAATGATATACTTGATCCTCTTGTGGGAAGAATGTCTCCATTACCACAAAGCTCCCGTAGAGTGTTGAATATCTCCTTAATGGGTATGGGCTTCGTGGCAGGAGGTGGTACAGAATGTCAGGGTTAGGGTTAGTTGCGGAAAAAATATTGATTGATTGATACTTGGTTTTTATTTATTTATTTATGCCTCATCATTCATTGATACTTCATAGTCGGAAAACACTTGTACGGCACGACCGAAAGACCTTTTTATTTGTATGGGTTAGAAAAAATTCCATCCTCATGTTAAGCCCCTAGTACGACCATTGGAGTACATCCCCCAATTTCTATAGACTGGTTGCCTGCAAACGCCGAAGTTTGAGCATGTAGGGCTGGACTGTACATGTCAGACGGTGCCAGGTACGGAAACATTGGGATTGGCCGTAGCGGTACAGTGTGCAGAGGTCAGGGGTTTTGTGGCTACCGTAGTATTTTGAGAAAATTCGTTGCGCTGCAGCAGGGGTATGAGTCAACCAGAGGCAGTATTTAGACAGATTTGGTAGAGAAGACCCCTGCTGCAGCGCAACGAATTTTCTCAAATACTACGGTATCCACTTCCGAATTAAAATAGGAAGTTGTGGCCTTATGGGTTACTTACTCTCGCAATACCGAGACCACCCACCTTACAGCTGGAGTTACCTGACGTAGTACCAAGAGGCCGGTTGCAATTACTCGATTTGGTGATCTCAAGAGGGGAGGGAGGGTACTCTGCGGTTTCGGGCGAGCACTACAACATACTCCGCGTGTAGGGGTAAGTCTGTTGACGGCAGGAGCTACTGTAGCCACGGTAGCACTGATGTTCTAACTATTTGGGCTAGTGCCTGCGAGTAATGAACTAACTCCATCCAGCTACGGCAAGTGACTCCCATGACGCCATGTCCCACCACACAGATACACACGGCTCGCGGGCTATTAATGCACACTAGCCCCTTGGCCCCACCCTCGACCGGCTAACTACGCCATCCCAACACCCCCACCCCCCCCCCTCCCTTGCACATTCCTCTCGATTGCCGTTCCTGGCGAAACCCTCGCTGGTGACCACCATTCCTACAGCGGTGGGGACGTTGGAGAAACCGGTCTGGGGCGAGCCCTAATGCTGCTTTGGCGCCGTCGCTAGCACCCCTCCCCTGGTGCTGTATGAGCCTAGAGAGTGGCTGCCTTGCCGACTACCAGGGACTGCATGGGTTGGTAACGGGTATCCGAAGCTAGCATCCCTTCCCTCCCGATCGTTATACCCTTCTAAGGAAGGACACATGATGTAATGCATGTCACGCACTAAAGTAACACCCTGACACCACCTGTATTTTTTGTTTTTTTATCGCGACATGAAAGACCAGCAAGTGTAAGTGGATTACCCCTCCTAGGTAATGTTCAGCGACCACAAAATGAGCCAAGTGCCTTTCCTTATGTAAATATCCGATTGGAGTAGAAGTCTCAACAGGGGGCTACCATCCACAGGGGGGCCGGCAATGCCATGGTGTATTTTGGGGGCCGAAAACGTGGGATTCCGCAGCTCCGGCGGGAACAAATCTTGAAGTTCTTGAGCATGCGCTCGCGAAGCAGTACTAGAGTGCCTTGGCCAAGAACCTCTGAACCTAAATCTTTATTTCTTGGCGATAGTTTTTGGTGTGAAAGTCCCGCCAAGAACTCAAAATTTGAGCTCGACATTTAAAAAACAGGGCTTGGCCGAATCACTCTATTGTGCTCACCTAAGTCACGTCATGATGAGTCATTGTGTGGCTATATTTACGTGCGTTAATATTTCTTTTGTACCACCTTACTTTTGTATCAATATGCGGTCTTCCCCCCGGATAGTAGGAATAATGCTCTCTTAAACCCTCGGGAGTGCCCAGCGCAGATCCCTCTTCCAGTATGTACGAGTATACAGTATCTAGGACATACACACCTTACTCAGTGGTTAATTAAAAGGTCGGAATTTTTGATAAGCGTTAGGTTGCAACGATATCCGACGACTTAGTTAACGCGCGAGTATAGTACAGGAATAACGAAACCGGTTTCACTCCTATTACCCGGAGGACCGTTCAAGAAAAGTAATTCTTCAGTATAGGTAGTCTATGGCAAGGAATTATTCGATACCTTGGGATCCATCCACCAATCACAACACCACAACATCACAACTCCAACTTTCCAAACAACAACCCCAACCACAACCCCCCCCCCCCCAGATAGTATCATATATGGAGAGAGCAGCGTCAGAGGCTACCTATAGAACCCACGAGCACCGATATGTCCGACTTTGGGCTGAGGGCGGGTTACTGCGTGGGCTGGGAGGTTCGAGGCGCCGTACACTTCGGCAAACCTGAAATCGGGAGGACTAGCATCTCCATCTACACATGTGCCCCACCCCATCCGCGTGATATTTAAGCAGCACCGCCCTCATGGATGAAACTGCCACTTCCGCGACCTGTTCCCTGCCACTACAAGAATCGGTAACCAGGACGCGACCCCGCCAATATTCCCGGCGGTGCGGGGGGTGACCTCCGGGGAGGGGTACATGCTGAGGGCTGAGTGGTAGTCGTCGCGCCGGAGAGGGCGGAGCGTGGCGGACGCGCGCGCTGCGGGGTGGAGATGAAGTTTGGGATTTCCGTGACGGGGTTTCCAGGGAGGTTGTTCGGGTGGGGGGGGGAGGGCCATCGAGGGTGGAGCTGAGGTGCAGCCTGACTTGGACAAGCAGGGGGTGGGGGGGACCCCGGTGCCAGCACACCCACAACCACAGCTAAGCGAGGGCTGGCGCTGACCGTTGTAGGCTTGCGTGTTCTTGTTCGCTACTACACATGGCTCTATGGGGAATACCTGCTATGTAGCACTCCGAACCAGGCATTACCTAAACACCTTTTTTTATTTCCATTTCTTACCTTATCGAACACTGTATGTCCCAACCCGCGGCCGCGGTTGTCTTTGCCCAAGGGCATGTACGCAAAGGTTCTGCAGGGAAGGGAAACGTCGCCCCCCGACCGTGTACTGTGGTGGTGAGGGGATGGCGGAGATGCTGGCTTCTCACTTGGTTTGTATAGTCTATATTGCGGACGTACCCCGGTGCGGGCGGGAATACGTGTAGGCGTAGGGTATTCTCGATCAGAGCTTATCACTCGCGAACCTGCTTCCGCCGTAGGATCTGGCGGCATTTTTTCCCCTTCGTTCTCGATCTAAAAGGGTAGTCTCTTTATAAGAGTACAGAATTCCGGTCCCAGGCATACCCTTGTAAAAAAAGCTTTCACTGCATCCTGAAAAAGGTTCAAGGGATTTAGCGCGCGCTCTATTCAGACTAGAGTGACGTACCCGCCCTTCCAATACCCCAGCTGTCAGGCCGTCCGCCGCATCCAACTTCCACAACAGGGCCCTCCAGATGAAATTCATTCATACAAATGTAGGCACATATAAATTATAATAAATAAATGATAAACAGCCGCCCGACTATGGCATGCGTAACCCTAACCCACCCCGCAACAAAGCTGGGAGACTATTATGTAAGTACTAACTAGGGGTAAGGACTTATCTCTACCATATCGCAGTCCTCCGCATGGGCTATGCCAAATCTTCAAGTTTTGGATAGGGGTGCGGCTGATATTGATGGCTGCCACCACCTTGGTTGTACCCGGGTACCGCGTGTGGAGCGGCGTCGCCTCCCCATATAAATGGTTCATATGTATCTTCTGGTCCTAAATACTACAACCGATACATGTACTTGCTATCCACCAAAGGAACCTGAAAAATGCAGGGGCCGGTATTTGTATGGCCAAGACGATTCTCCATACAAATTATCCCTGTCTTTGTCACTTGCATTTTTAGGCTCTTGTGCTGGATACCGAGTAGATGAGCGGATCTTTGTTGCTCTAGCCCCTCTATCTTTCGGTAACGAAATGTCAACAAGCAACATTACAATCATTTCCACCTGTTGAAACTCACCCCCTTTAACGATTTGTATAGTGGAGCTCCAGCAGGCGGGAGAGGCGAGTTGCAGCGTGCAGGCGAGCCTTTGCAGGTAGTTGGGCGAGTTGGAGTCTCGGTTTCCAGAAGATGTTGGCCAGGTCTCTCAGGTTACGTCTTTATATGCAGGAATCTTGGTCGTATATGAATAACATTACCGGAGATCATCAATACGAATAAGTATCTTCAGGTTCCGCGTCGTCAAACCATCTTCACAGCCTATCACTCGGCTCCCGGCCCGTTTTGACCCCGCGAGAATGAAAAAATATCTATACCAGCGCCCTGTTTGATATAATATTACTGAGCTCACTAAGCTCACAGCTCCCCCGAAATAGATATAATTTTCCAGGACAAGACTTCATGTCCGAAGGCTAAACAGAAACCTAACTAAGCCCCACGCACTAGCCTTCCCCCACCGCCCCACAACCCCCCATGTTATCGGCTCCACAATCGCATAAACGGCGTTCCCCTAGCGGGAAGAGCTGCAACGACATCCTCTACGCGCAGTCATGGGCCGGTGGGACCTGCAGCACCCCGGCGCCCCGGTTATCAATCAATCAATCAACATGGCCCCCACTGGGGCGATTCGAGAAATTGCCGAGTAGGGTTATACACCGGTGGGAGGTGGAGGTGGTGGAAGAGTCTAAGCTGTGGTTCTGCGAGCAGGCCACAAGGAGAGGACTATGTACTTACAAGGTGTTTTACTAATTTAACATGATCTCCTCCCCTTTCCTTCAAACCAAGCGGCTTTCACTTGCATTTGGATCACTTCCCGTGGGAATTTAGATTCCAAAATCTGAATCTGAACAGAGGGGGGGTGGGTCGGTTTAGATTTCTGGAGTTCAGAAACCTGGAAGGAGGTTACATGATTGGTTGTTCGTGAGACTCGCCAGAAAATCAAGGTTCTAAAATTTTCTGCGGGGAGCCTCCATTTTTTCTCATTTCCCCGCTTTCATTTCCCCGCTTTTCATTACGCCCAACGTATAGGTACGGCCCTGCGAGCGCTATTAGAGACTTTGCGCATAAAACTCCAGGGTCTTTTGCGCCGAGTCCCTCTTATTCAATTTCCCCCCTTCTCATGCCCCTCTTACTGGCCCGGTCTGAAAGGAAATATGGGGGGTGGAGGGTCTGGTGAGAAAGGGGATCTGGCGGGGCTTGGCATTTTTTTGATAAGAGTCTTTGCTTACCAACGGAGTTTCCAACAGTTACCGTCCAAGGGATACCCTCCGTCTCGCCCGACCCTCCACCGCTCTACTAAACTACCTATACCCGCATCAATTGCGAGGAAACCCAGCACATCATAGGGCGATACTCGGATCCGAGATCCCTTGAGGGTACATTCCGTCAAGGGACCTTTGGCTATTATACAATACTAGAACACCACATCCTCTTTTGGAGGCCCTGCCAAAATGAGCGACCTAAATGTGACCAACAACCCGCTCCGCCTCCTTGCACGTGGAGAGGGCCCTACACATGAAGTGTTCTGCATCAGGCCAAGGCTTTTCTCACCTCTCTGTTCTTGTTGGCTGAATTTCGGGGGTGTTAGAGGAGACGGAAGATGACCGTATAGAAGACTGCCGGCAAAGTATGAAGACATTAGCTGACACGGGGTATCTCACCCAAAGCGACTTGTCCGAAGCGAAAATGCCTTAAGCGAGCTTATGAACTTCGTCATATATGAGCGCTACCTTTAAGAGACCCTTCTCGAGGGAGCATGCGAATTCTGGGACAAGCTAATACAGTTTCTACGAAACATCACCGAGCCTGATTAGAGCGATACTCTTTAGAGACTGCTTTGTCTGGTTGCAGGCTATAGTGAAAAGCTCCTGGACTGCGCTCGTGATATCTTTTCGATTCAGTGGCCGCATATGACGAACGTATCATAGAACATCTGGCGTCTTGTCAGGACGCGAGAGAATTGGGATTAGATGTCGGTGCGGGGCTGAGGCAGGGTTCTCAATGGTACGTATCAGTATGATTTTCATGCCATACCGTACCCACTGTTATATACTGCGGTGGTTATCGAACTGCATGTTACTGTGCGGACCCCTTATCATACCAACTATAATATATCATATTGTAAACGAGTGATGTCTTATGTTCCTGGAGGTTTTTTTATTTACTTCATTTATTGAATGTAGCCCTAATGTTCCTGGAAGTGTTCCAGGGCAAAATCCAGGTTTTCCCTTCCTTTTCCCCCTCTTCCTAGTTCATGAACTACATAAATTGAGGTTAGTAAGAGTAAAGGTAAATGGAGATTTGTTTGTCAAGTCCCTACTATGATATTCATGCTATTATCGATACAGATGAAATCCATATTCTACCTGCTATTACTTAAAGATCACCACACCGTACCTTACTCACTGTACTACCAGCGAGTTTTATCGATATGTATTACAACACCGCACTATCATTGAGAACCCTGGGCTGAGGGACAGGAGGGTGTCTTTGCTGGTAGGTGGTCTGGTCTCTAGACAAACACCCGACAACGTGACTAGCAGGGTTCGTTTAGGCCCAGTGCTCCGCCTCCCGCGGTACCAAATCCCTCTCGGAAGCCCGAGCAGCCAGAGAGAGAGGACGAGCCTGTGCGGAAGAGTGTCAGGCAAAAATCCCGCTTGGTCTCCCCCGGCGTTGTGCTCTGAGGACCAGATTTCAACCAGGCAACAACCATCAAAACTCCAGCCCAAAGGAAGGCATACGTGTTTGATATCCAACCAAGTCCTAACCCTAACCCTCAAAAGCTTAGGGATTTTTCCTAATCCCTACTCCTATACCCGCGCCCCTCTCCCAAAGACTATTAATTGAGCCCTACCCCTAATTATGTGCCAAATATCAGTATATAATCTCCAAACCAGGCTCAATTAAGCCCCATTTTGATATGAGGGTTATACCAGGCTTTTATATGCTATCGAGCCCTTATTTAGTCTCATACAGATATGCAGACGGGCGGTAAAGTATATACTTGCAATGGCCAGCTCGCGACTGCAAGTTGATCCAGTAATAGTGAACAGCGACAGGGTCTAGGGGACAGCTACAGTATAGGGAACAGCGGTAAAGTATAGGAACAGCGGGGGGGATTAACCTGCTCAGATTTGATGCGTCATGCTTAGCCTAGGAAGTGGCGCTAACCGCCTCTGTGTCTAAATATTTAGCCCTTGGCATTAGTCCTGCCAGACCAATCAGATCACGTAGGTTCTGTCTCAACATGTCTCACTATTATACTTTCTACCCTTAGCGCGCCTATATAGGAAGTGGCGCTAACCACCTCTGTTCCCAAGTATTAAGCTCTTGGCGGTGCTTAGTCAGGCTTATGGGATATCACCATTGTACGAGGGCCGGGTTTGAGCGAGGCAAGGACAGATATACTCCTTCTTGTTCCGAGCTTGCAGTCAATTCCTTAGCTAGTTATACAGTGAATGAATTAAACAAGAAGTCGAGTTTTTCTCAGTGCTAAACCTAACCCTAAATCCGTGAAACTCGTTGCTGGCGAAAGCGCCCTCTGTGGCCCTCATATACTACCCTGGTGTCTCAATAGTTTGTAGATTCCTCCAGTCTTGTAGTAATCTCTGGGTCGCGTACAAAGGGCTCTGGCTACAAACTGCGGCTGGCGATGTAAAAGCATACCGGTCATGCAGAACTGGCCCAAAAGGTGGTAGTGGATACCACTTGACATGATTACCGCCCCATTCACCCTATAGTTACCGAGTTTCGGCAAATTTGTATGGAAAATTAGCTTGGAGATATCCCGTTTCCAGGTATCAAGATTTTAGATTCGGCTCAACCGTGATTGTCTATCTGGCACATTCACTCTAAGTCTCCGCGCTCTCGAAATATCGATACCAACTCCTATCACATCAACTCAGTCTCTAAGGTTGCACCGAACGATTTAGAGACTACTCGCGCGTGTTGCTGTTGAAGGTTAGCCTAGTTCGACCCTTGCCCCGGATTTAACTCAAACCTTGAAACTTCTGCTTTCTAGTCCTCTACGTACACTTTCCTCTATCAAACGACGAGCAAGTGGCATATACCGTCCATTGGGGGGTTCAAGTGGCTCCTCTGCGTATTCATCGCCGAGGGTACTAACCTGCGCACCGTTTTTCAGAAGGATATTGACTATTTCTTCCCAAGGAGATATGCGGTGTGGGAGACATAGTCCTTCATCCGTAGGGTGGGCCTCCGTGGCTGCGGTTGTAGAATTCCCCACTATAACCAGAGTGTTCATATCAGAAGTCTTGTCGAAGGCGTTGGGGTGGTGGCTGGTGGCGGCCTTGGACAGTGATTCCAATGGTTGAAAACTAGTTGTATTCGGAGGCCATACCATACCGAACTGAACTAAATTACATGTCCAACTGAACTGAACTGAACTGAACTGAATATTGGTTCTCTAAACCGGTTTAAGAACTAGAACCGTTCTTTTGTTTGGTTTGCAGGTTCATAAACTAGGTGTGTTTTAGAGTCCAGTTCTTGATTTATTAGGTGCAATTAAGCCCGCCTAAGACCGGTGAAGGGTGGGTGATGCGTCCTCTATGTGGCGGGTAGCTGCATAATAGAACCGTTTAGTAGACTGGTTTGAAGTGATTTTTGACTATGATAAACCGTTCAAACCAAATTAGCTCAAAGAAAAAAACTCAACCGAAATATTAAACCGAACCGGTTTGCAAAAACCGGTTTGTTTGGTAGAACGGGTGAACCATTGGAAACCCCTGGCCTTGGAGGTAGGGGCGTGGTGTTCTCTCGTATTACCTCCGGCGTCGCTACCATCTCTTATAGGAACAACTTCCCCGTGATCTCTACCAGAACTACACCTTTCTTCGCTACTTCCCCCACCCACGGTCACATCGTAACTCGGATCCGCGTTTTGGTGGATAAAATAGTCATCGTCCCCATCACCCATGGGGTAGTTGTTTAACTCATTTGCAGTTGCCATATAACTCCCCCGCAGAGCTGCCTGGACTGCAGTCCCATGCTTACCACCCTTGATGTTGACATTAGCACCGTTTGCTATCAGGAGCTCTACTACAGTCTTGTAGCCAGCGTATGCGGCCGCCTGTAGAGCGCTGCCATATTTTTCCACCTTGCGCATTTACATCGGCACCATTCTCGATCAGGGCCTTGATGATACGTAGTCGAAAACGCCTTTTTTCTTCGTCAAAAACATGAAAGTACCTAGGGGACGCAGCAGCCTGGAGGGCCGTTCCATACTCTCCAACCACCAGGTTAACGTCAGCTTTGTTGGCGAGTAGAACATTTGTGATAGTTTCGTAGCATGCGTAGGCAGCTGCATGGAGAGCGGTACCATATATTCCACCTTGTGTATTGATATTCGCTCCCTGTTCAATGAGAATATTGACTGTATCATTCTTGGTAGGATCATGGTGTCCTCCAAGGTACGCAGCTGCTGCCTGCAGAGCTGTGCAAAAGTTGCCGCCAGTAATATTCACATCGGCCATAACATGCAAGTAGAACCTTGACGATCTGATTATGGCCCCGGTAGGCCGCCGCTTGTAAGGCTGTTCCGTACCTCCCACCGCACAGATTGACGTTTGGAGCCATCTCAAGAAGCATGGTCAGTACTTCCAGGCGCGTCAACAGGTCACACTCCCAAGATCCGGAAGGTCTAGACAGACTGCATCCATCCCCGGTGCTAGAAGCCGCTTGCAAGGCGGTGTTATATTCGCCACCCTGATGTCGACACTAGCACCAGAGGCTAGCAAAGCTTTAACTACATTCCGATGACCCCCCCATGATGCAGCCTGAAGGGCAGTGTTATATTTGCCACATTGGATATTGACATCTGCGCCGGAAGCCAGGAGAACTTTGACTACGTTTTCATGACCTCCGTAGGCTGCAACTTGAAGAGCGGTGCCCCTTTCCCCCTAGTGGCGTTAGGATCGAAGCCGCGATCGATCAGAAACTGTACAGTATCTGCTTGGCCTGATTGTGCAGAGAGGTACAACACATCAAAATCCCTTTCATCGCTGCGGCCACAGAGGTCGAGTAGAGATCCCAGCGCATTTAAAGATCCCGCGGATGCTGCATTATCTATGGCTTCCTTGAACTCTTCTGAGGTCGTGATTGAGGCATCTAGACCATTAAATAGGCGGTAGATATGTAGGAGATCGACAGTTGCACAAAGACCCAATACGGTCACAGGTCCTCGGTGCTTGCCAGACCTCACAGCATATGCTCCATGACGGTTTTCGCTGCGGAACAATGTTTGGAGCAGAGTCTCTAGATCAGAATGCAACGGTAGGGAGGCGCACCGAACGTGGTGGTCCCAGAAGTTCCATATATAAATCATTGGATCAAGCCCTTCCTCAGGACAGTCCCTGCGGCAGTGGAATGATCCGATGCGATTGAACTCCTGACACATGATATACCGTATCGATGCTATTGCGACACCACTGTGGGCATCCATCTCTCTTGGGATATGGGTCGAATTCTTTGTTAAAAATGTCTGAACCGTAGAGTGGATAGGCCTCACCCGACCACCCTCGACAGTAAGTAGACCGCAGCATGCATCGATAGCTACTTGTGGTCCATATGTCCTTCTACATTCCAAGCTGCTCGTAGAAGTTGGTTCAATTGCGATGGCAGTTGCTAGCTCCTGTGGGTATAGTGGCCTCCCCGCAGTAACCACCCATGTCAAAGCTCTCTTAGCTACGACTATCATGGCAGGTATCTGTAGGTAGATGTTCGCCACCATTCGCTCGTAGGTCGCTTTCATATCATGAGGAAGTTCCCTGAGGGCATGGCGAATTGCGGCCTTCGAAGGCTGTTGGTAAATATAATCTAGTTGGCATTGAGCCCATAAAAAACTAGACGAATCATTAATTCCCTATACAAGCATTCACTATACAAGCATCCACAACTGCAGGGTTAGACCACCTACATTCCGTTTGATCTAGAAACTAGCGTAGATATAACCTCGTCTGCTAGATGTTCGTCTAGGCAACGATATATGTGAGGTTTATTTCTTAACACGTGCTCCACGTAGGACGCGATGTCAGCGTCAACCCTTGTCGACTCAACGTTGACGGTATGGAATCGTTTCGATGTGAATTCGAAATGAATATCTGGTTGTGAGCGACTAGTTACGAATATGTTTAATTGACCCAGGGAATCCTGAACAAGAGTTATAATGTAAGGTAGCAGATCTTGTCGATACTCTTCTTTGAACTCGTCCATTCCATCCAGTACAAGGAAGACGTTAGAAAAGGAGCCAATTATCTCCAGAAAGCTTTCCTTAAGTTCTGAAAGTCTAGGACTTTGGTCGTTCCGGGTGCACTTCTTGTAGAGCGACAACAACGAAGGTGGAAGATTGCTCTTGTGACGACAAAGCTGCTTGATTAAAGCTGATAGAATATTTGCGAGAGTCTGTACCACATCTTCCTGGAAGCTGAAATAGAAATAAGCTATCCCCGTGGTATCATCAGGACGATGATTAGAGATGATATCTTTCACCACAATTGACCTAACACAATGTTAGTTCTCATCTGGTAGACATAAGCCCGGACTTCACTCACGCTAGCACAGACTTCCCAACACCAGCTACAGGACGGATCAGCATAAGTGATATCCCTGACAGTAGTAATGGGGGACGTACCAGGCCCCCGGCACCATAGAAGACAGCTCTTTCTTGCTTGAATCCAGTCCATATATTGCTGGGATTCAATCAACCAAGCACCAGTGGAACCATATCTTTTGGAATATAAGCGCTCAAAGTCCTTTTCGGGCTCAAGGGTCGAGAGCCAGGATAGAAAGTCCTTCCGTTCGCGGTCTACGGTACCTCTAAGATACTGACACAAGTTTGGTACATTGGATTGAAGCCCTACCATCAATAGCAATAATATTACCATACTGTAGGTCTATTGCATTTTCGGCAGCTGTAATATTTCCCCCCTTAGCATCGACAGTGCTATAGATACGTAAGGTCAGGAGAGCATGTGACATACCTTTAGTCCGTCTCCAGCGCTCCCAATTACCTTTGATAGCATCGGGCGCGTCCTTCACCATTTCAAGTATACATGCGGACGCATTCTTGAACCCCTTGTCCTCCACTGATCTGTATTTTACCATCCCTTGGTGATCGCTATTTATTGCAAAGACTTCAGTATCAACAGAGCCTGGGACAACTGCAGATGCTTTGGGTACTATCTGCAAGAATTATCAGTATTTTGAATTATAGAAACTACGGGGGAAGCAGTTATGTTCATGACGGAAACGTGTAACTAGTGATCAGTGGCCCTGCCACTTCAGGGTCCCAAACGCATCTAATACCCTTTTGCCTCTTTCCGCTCTGCATAATCTATCTAGTAGGTATTGGGCAGTGGTACTTACAAGCCTCCCTCCCGCGACGGGAGGATAAGTCTCATAAAAGAACTTGGTAACAAAGTCGCTACTGATGTTTCTGTATTCTGCCAGCTGCCTTTGAAGTGAACCCGAGTTTTCCTCAAGGTCTCGGAATACTGTAGCGCTTGTCGATGCTGCTGCGTTGATCAAGATCTGCTTCCATGAGAGATTGTTACTACCGGGACCAGGGAGATTTTCCATCCCCTGATGGGGCGTGCCAAAGAAGAGAATCCCATAGGTGGACGTTTTGATTCCTTTGTGATACTCTAAGTTCTTGGTGCTAGTAGAGGCAGAGTATAGAAGGGCCTAAAGCCCCCAGTTAGGTCCAGTTCAAGTATGATTTTAAGTAATAAAAGAGCTTACATCTTTAAGAATGATGCCCCCAATACTATGCACAACGAAGATGATCGGCCGCTCAGGAATCTATAAAGATCGTTGTTAACCATTGGAATAGCACCTTATTTATTCATACTCACATCGGCAGCCTTTCTTTGTTGACTAAGATCGGTAATCAAACCAACGGCATGATCATGTAGTGTCTGGCAACTGAAAGACCTAGACCCATAAGTCCTACCATCATAGCCGTAGGTCAATACGCGGACCTGGGGAACGACAACAGGGAGGAGATCCCTAAGCCACACAACACCGTTATCAGCAGTCCATGTGCCATCTCGGTGGCCATTTAATCCATGTACGCAGATCAAGCTTCGGAGAATTCATGTTAGTCCAACCCATGATAATCCGCCCTTGATTAGAGATGTCCACGTACTCCAGGATTGGATCATTCCCATCAAATAGGACCTTTAAGCCAAAAGGCTGCTCAACAACTCTGGGAATAGGTGGGTCAGAGGTGAGTGGGGGGAAGGGGTAGAAAGCGAAGTACCGGGTGTCAGCGGTAAAGGGGGCCGAGAGGGGTTAGAGGCTGTGCGAGTATGAATGGCAGCCCCTTCCTCCTTGGGTGCTGCAGGTACGACATCCAGCGATGCATCAGCTGTTTGGAGCTGCTTATGCCCAGTATTTGGGGGGACCTCGGTCAGATTTGGTAGAGTTGGCGTTCCTACAGACGTTCTGGAGGGTAGAGTGGGGGTGGTCGCAGCGTTGGTGCGGCGGTGGTGTCGTGATTGACCAGTACGTGTTGCCACAGGTGCCTCGCCAGCACTTCTCCTCTTCCATCTCCAACACATTTCTTAGGGGACGGTATTGAACAAGGGGAGTTTAGTAAGAGATGTATGGCTCTTCAGGGCAGGGCAGGGATACAGGGTTGATGGTGGTAATGGTGAGGGGACGGGGCTGGGGGTAGTTCGGGGATGCAGTTGCCCAGGTAGGGTAACAGAAGAGGGTGTAGTGGTGGGGGCCTGGTGGAGCTTGGCACTTCCTACTAGCAATTGAAAAATTGAAAACCGTCAGATCTTTTAGCTATACCCTCGATCTCGCCCAACCCTCCACCGCTCTAGATTAGATCAACACCACCAACCCCTGCTTCCCATGCAAGATGGGTGGGGCAAGACATGAAGCAACCAATTACAGTCGCTTGCGAAAACCTGTGGATTAAGGCAGGGTTGGTTGGGGTAGTGCCTATTGCAACGGACTATCGATAGGGTACAGGACTATCGCATGGAAAGATCAAATTGTCAAATTCGCGACCAGCCAGGCGATAGTCCTGTACCCTACCGATAGTTCGTTGCAACAGACTACCCTGGCTTATTCCACAGCTTTTCGAAAGCGACTATAGGCGGCTTACATTTGACCTTTGAACTCGGCTGTGCTGTTGAGAACTGACGGTACAATTGCAAGGTAAATACCAGTAACATATATATTCCAGAAACACTAGGTGGGGGTTTAAATTTTAATACAAATTTACTCGTAGGCTTTAAAAGAAATCATCCTATAGCTACCCATATATTCTCCCAATACCCACCCGCCAGACCGGTGGTCAAAGGTACTGAATTGTGTATCAAAGTTAAACCATTGTTAGCACATGTAAGAGGACTATCTAATATGGTGACAGGTTTAGGACGGTTCTACTTCCTGCAATAGGTCCCCCCCGGGAGGTACCCCGCCACCCCACGACCACGTCACAACCAACGATATATCCTTCAGCCAACCGCTCCTCAATAATATCGCACTGTTGTTTCAATTGGGTAACCCCCTAAGAAGTACAAACATAAACCCTGAACCTACCCCCCTAGTTGACCTTTGATATCGGTCCTGATAAGCCGGCTCGCTACCACCATTACGTGGATATAGAGTGTGTTTTTAAATTGCGAGGATCTAATTATGTTCCTGTCTCTTCCGCAGAACTCCTGCCCCCCCCCCCCACCAACCTAGATACACCCGCAATGACATGGATGCGGTCCCGCTCCTACGGGTTCTACGTCGAATATAGTATAGAGGGCTGAAGATACAATGATTCAGTTAATGGAGGAATTAATTGGCCTTTCAGCTACTTGAGAATTCCAATGACAGCCAGAGAAGCTAAAATAACCCGCCATTTTTGAAACAACGTCGGTGCCCCGACAACTCCAGAGGAATGATCACAGCCAAACACTTTGAAGTCATTCCAACATACTCTACAGGTTGGCGCAACAGAACGACGGTCAAGAAAAATATGTCAATAGTTGATCTACCCCACTGATAAAAACATCATTAGTGAGATGTGCGGATCTGGGAGATTCTCTCCCGACTCAGGCTCCTAAATCAGTAATATAATGCTTTCAGTGGCACCCAACAACTAACTAAGAAACTGGAAAGCAGGGCGACAGCGGTTATACTGTATATATAATGGGTGTACTCTCTGTAAAGGAATATCTCAGAAGTCACTAAGATATGGCTAATGCTAAGCGATAGTTCTGTAGCTTTTAAACTTGTAATATTGTAGACCGGATTCCTTTCGCTTGAGAGGATGATTCCCCTAAGATGACGGGAATCCTACTAGCTATTTATACATGAAAGACCCCCTTAAACCCGCTAACTCCTCCAATAGCAAATCTCCCGCAATGCCTCCGCTACTGCTCCGACTTCCTACGAGGTGGGGTAACCAAGGGTCCACTCATGAGGTGTGGTAGTGGTTGCCGAGTTATAACCGAATCCCGCTTCTGGGCGGACGTCACTCTTTCATCGCGCTGTCATACCAGGACAATACCATTGTACTACCAGTACCGCACTTCCAAGCAATCCTGTAACACTACTCCCCCTTCCAAACCGTCGTCCTCGACCGTTAAACCCTTCCATGGAAAAAACCTTGTGGGAAAAGCCATGATGAGGGAAGGTATCGGGATTATGGCTCTGCCAGCCGCCGCTGCCTCTTAGTCTGCCGTGCTCCGGACTCCGGGGCTACTATGCCTTGACTACAAGTGCGTGGACGGTTGCTAATAGCTGGTTTAGCGTTTTCATCAGCCAGTGCCTCTTGGGGCTCTGGTGTTGCCAGCCGTTTGCGTGTGTTCTGCTTCCTATTGGGGTCCGAATCTTCACGGTAAGGTCGTAGGAGCATTTCATGGAACACATTATGAACCTTCCAATCTGCTGGTAGGTCTAGCCGGTACGCCCGATTGCCGACTTTTGCTAGTACTTCGAAGGGTCCAGTAGATTTATCTGACCATTTGTTATATCCGCCGAGGTTCCTTGTGTCTAGCAGGACCTTCTGCCCAAGTTCGAACTGTTGTACTACGGGACCAGGTCGTGACGCCATTTTATCGTACGTCTGCTGTAAGGTTTCCCGGGCCAGTTCATGGGCGGCGAGGATCTCGTCCAGGTGATTATTCCCTTCGGCATCCAGCTGCTCAATCTCCACGTCCGTAGGCCAGTCTAAGCGAGGGTGGAACCCATAGTTGCAATAAAAGGGTGACTGCCCGGTAGAGGAGTGTTTGGCGTTGTTGTAGGCGTATTCACAAATAGGGAGGAGATCTCTCCACTTCCTGCCTGTGCCGGCCTTAAACGCTTGTAAATAGGACTCCATATGCTGGTTAGTCCTTTCCGTCTGACCATCTGTCTGCGGATGAAACAAGGTTGAGAGTCTTCTACGAATCCCTAGTCGTTCTGTGATCGCGGTCCAGAAGGCTGACAGGAACTGTGTTCCTCGGTCCGATACTATTGATCGCGGGAGTCCGTGAAAGCGCCAAATGTCTTTTACAAAAGCTTGTGCGGTTTGCTCCGCGTTGATTCCTATCATTGGGATGAAGTGCGCCATTTTACTGAAGCGGTCCACTACAACCATGACGTTCCGGAAACTTGACCGCTCCTTGGGCATTTCTACTACAAAATCCATGGAGATGTCGCACCAAGGGGTCGTGGCTAATTCTAGGGGCTGTGGAAGAGACATATGTTGTCGTCGTTGTTTAGCTCTTTGGCATACGTCGCACGTACTGACATATTTGGCTACATCTGTGGTCATTCCTAGCCACCAGTAGTTCCTGTCAATCAATTCCAAGGTTTTATCTCTGCCTAGATGTCCTGCCGTGGGTCGGTCGTGATGATCTTCTATGACCTGCTTGACTGCGTGCCCAGGCACTACCCAGCGTCCTTCATGAGTCGCTGTATTCTGATCGGGATCCCACTCTGTTGCAGCCTCCCGCAAGATGGTCTGCCGGGTCCACAGGTCCTCAGGATCTTCGTTTTCAGGAAGTTCATCTGGAACTATCCTACGAGTCCATCGACCCTCCTCTTCATACCAGTTCTGCAGAGCCGCAGGCATTCCCACTCCTGGTATGTGTACCCACTGATCCACTAGACGCACTTCCGATGAGGGGTTGCAGAGGATTTCTTCACGAGGTTCTATTCCCGCTTGTGTCCTTCTTGCAAAATATTCCGGTGAGAGGAGCGTTTTTACTGGCTGCTCTCGAACTACTCCCCCTTCCATGGCGTACTCCGGGCGCCTGGTTAATGCATCAGGTTTCCCGTTCTTGTGGCCTGGTCGGAAGTGGATCTTGAAGTGAAAAGGTGCTATCTTTTCAGCCCATCGAGCCTGTCTTCTCAACAGCTTCTTGGTCGTTGTGAATTACTGAAGGTTTTGGTGATCAGAATAGATCTGGATAGGTATGTCCGTACCTTCCAGCCAATGTCTCCAGGTCAGGAGGGCGGAAACTATTGCGAGCATCTCTTTATCATATATCTCATAGTTGACTTCGGCCTCGTTGAACTTGCGAGAGTGGTAAGCTACCGGATGTAACTTGCCATTTTCGAACACCTGTGACAAGACCGCAGCCTCTGCCCAGTCGTTGGCATCTGTTTCAAGGACAGCCATGCGATGTTCGTCGTAGTGTCGGAGGATAGGGGCGGTGGTAAATAGCTTCTTGAGCCCCTCAAAAGCATCCTGCTGCTCCCGACCCCATTTCCATACGGCATTCTTCTTCAGGAGATCTGTCATAGGCTTGCATACCGCAGAATACCCGTAGATGAACCGCTTTAGGAAGTTGGCAAACCCCAAGAAGCATTGAAGCTCCTTCACCTTTGTGGATTTTAGCCACTCAGTGATCGCCTTCACCTTCTCGGGTGAGACCTGGGTGCTGCTACCTGATAGCTTGAATCCTAGGAATTCTATCTCCGTTTGGAACCAAGCAGTCTTCTTCAGGTTGCCGAATAGGTGGTTTTGTCGTAGCCGCTCCAGCACCCTGCGCACAAGAGCTACATGCTCTTCTCTAGACTTGGAATATATCAGGATATCATCCAAGCAAACCACTAGACCCTGATCTAACAGGTCCTTGAATATGGTATTAACCATTGCCTGGAACGTTGCCGGGGCGTTAGTCAAGCCGAAAGGCATTACTCTATATTCAAAGTGGCCATATTTGGTCCGGAAAGCTGTCTTCCACTCTTCCCCTTCTGCGATCCTTACTAGGTTGTAACCGTCCTTGAGATCTATTTTGGTGAAGAAGAGAGCTCCCTTCGTCGAGTCTGCCAGCTCTGTCATGAGGGGCAGTGGGTACCGGTTCTTGACTGTAACGGAGTTTAAGCCGTGGTAGTCGACGCATAACCGTAGTGACCCGTCTTGCTTAGGGACGAAGAGGATTGGTGCCGCTGCTGGGCTGGAAGATGGGACAATTTTACCTGCCACTAACATTTCGTCCAGGTATTCCCTCAACGCTTTCTGTTCCAGGGGTGACAATGCATAGATAAGGCCGCATGGAGGTTGGCTTCCGTCCAAGAGAGGAATCGTATGATCCCACTCACTATGTTCCGGCAGGCGTCCTGCTCCTTCAGGGGAGAACACATCTGCGTAGTCTTGGAACTCTTCCGGGATAGCACTAGCGAGAGTCTCGCTTTCCGTACTTCGTGCCCAGAAAGGATGCGACTCAAGAGGCATGTTGGATTCAGGCATGTGTCGTAGAAGTCTGACGACCTTCTCTTGCCAGCCCTCCTCGTACATGTCCCCTTCTGTCATAATGCAGCCCTTAATCTGGCACTTGATACTATTGAAGGTAGCCTTGTTCTGGCCCCAATGTATCGTAGGTTGATGCTCTTCGAGCCATCGATGTGGTATGACGAGATCTTCTCCAGCAAAGGTACCGATTTCACAGGTGACTAGCCTGTCGAGGTGGCTACCAATGCGGAGTGTGAGTGGTTGGGTAATGTGAGTACCGGAGTGAGGCATGCGTGAGCCATCAGCTTGTTTGATGAGGAGAGTTGTGGTGCGAGTCCGAACTGGGATGTCGGCCTGCTTGACGCAGTTCCAGGACATAATCCATGTCTCGGTACCACTATCTAGCAGGGCTTGGACCGTATGGGTGAAGTGTTTATCGGTTTTAGGGTTAAGCCATGAGATTTCTATGTCAAGACGGGTTTCTCGGGTGATGGTATTCATGGTGCTTTTGGATAGGTTGTGGTAATGGTGGAGGAGAATGGTTGATGTTCCTCTCCTGGAGGCAGATGGGGTCTTCTTATATAGCTAAGTGCGGGGTAGCTCTGACACATCATGTCCAAGAAATACTTTGCCCCAGTCACGAGTTCTTACTTTGCATCGGCAGTCTCTCCACAGGGTTATGGCAAGTCAACAGTGCGCAGTGGGTCTACTGTTCGCTATCTATGTGGCCCCTCTGATTTCCGAACTTCTAGACTCGAGTCTTGGTTTCTGACATTGGCCATTGCTTTCTTGCAGTATAGTTTTTATAAAGAGATTTTTATTTCCGCGCCCTAGAACCTTATTTATCCATAGCCTTAATACAAAAACCATAAAACAATATGAAATTTAATCTTCCCCAAGTGTCGTAATCCTGGCCCTAAATGCCTCGCCTTGAGGTCCCAGCTTCTGTCTTTTCTCACTCTCCCCTTCCGGTTCCTTCGCCCTCGAAGTTTTATCCTCCCGTTTCCTCTTTTTCCCACTTAATCTTTATGTCCTACTTGCCATTCTGACTTTAGTGGCCAAGTAGCATTCCTTCGTCCAATGACCTTCCCTTCCACACCGGAGACATTTGTTTTCCTTCGCCCATTGGTCTTTCTCCACTTGGGTGGCTCCCAGGCTTCCTGTAGCTGGGCGGGGTTTGTGCGGGGAGTCCTCTCATTCCTTTCTACGGGGAGGGGACTCGTCGCGCTCCTTTTTACGGGGACGGGGTCGTTGGCGTTTGGATTCTTGTGGCTTAGGTTCTCGAATTTCTTGGGGTCTTGCTGGTTCCCTTCCGCGCAGGATCTTCTGGTGGGCCCTGACTTCAGCATCTTTTCTTCCCACTCTTTGAACCCATGCTAACCAATCTGGGAATTCAGATGGTTCTTCAATCGCAGCGGATAATCTCTGTTCCAACGTGGAGTTCATTCCTGTTAGAATCATGGATTTCATGACGATTGGACCAACTCGAGCGTCCCATTCAAGGTTCTGCATCTCATTGATGTAATCGTCGATAGGACCAGTTTGACGGAGATTATCCATCTTCTGCTTGGCCTGTTCTTGGCTGGTGCGATTACCATACTGGATGCGGAGTTCTTGTTTGAAACGTTCCCAAGTACCGAGCCTAGGTTCTACACTAAGCCTTTCCTTAAAGTTGCGCCAGAAACTTGCTGCACTTCCGGTGAATTCCAGGGATGCCCAAAGGATTCGACTCTTGTCATCCCATGTGACTCGAGGTTGAAGGTCCATTAGGATCTCCATACGATCGATCCAATATCGGAGATCTTCGTTGGGTTTTCTAGAGAAGGGGATCTTTGCCTGCTTAGGGGTTTCTCCTTTGCGATGGCTATGAGGTACTGGTGACTGCGTTTCTGCTCGTCGATGAGGCCTGTCCCTTCTCCTTTTCCGTCTCCTATCGTCCTCGGAGGAGCTGGATGAGTCCAATGAGCTTGGACTGTCATCCCTCCTGTGCCTTCTCCTTCTTCTCCCGCCACCATTTCCTCCACCATTTCCTACCGCTCCCTTCTCCAGTACAGGCTCCTCCTCCCTCCTACGTTTACCGTGGGATCTTCTGGGTGGTGGAGACGGGGATTTACTCCTCCTCCTGTTGGCTGGGGGTGAGGGTGGCGGTGCCCTTCCTTCTTCTGGGGAGTCATTCTCAGACTCTACCCGGGGTTGCCTCTCCTTGACTGCTTTCAGAGCCATCTTCAGCATCCTCCTCAATTCTGGCTGGATTTTCTCGACAGTGGGGGTAGGTGCCTTCGCTAATGAGGCTGCCTGGGCTGCTGTAATAGTCGCCGCTACTCCCTCGGGTACTTCCAGGTTCCTCTCTGTTTGCTGGGCCTGAATATAAGCCACGAGTTCCTGGGTCCGTTGCTTCTGCTGTTCGCTTTCCAGAGCCATCTGTCTGAACCTAAGCTCAGTTCCCGCCTGTTGGTTTTGCGCATAGGCCTGGAACTGGTTGGCCAGAGTGCTGAGGATGGTAGTTATCTGCCCTTGCTGTCCGTCTACCTCCTGGAACTTCCCTTGTAATTCTTCCACCAATTGTTGCCCGCCTTGGACTACCTGACCGTGTTGGTGTTCCCTGACCCTGGCTTCTGCCTGGAGGGCTAAGTCTGTCTGAGCCGCGAGACCTCTCATGCCCTGGACGAGTACCTCGGTCCTGAGGGGTCGTGGGGTCTCCTGCTCGTAGAACAGCTCGCCAACGGAGGAGGTGCTGGTGTAGCTGGCATCGCTCATATCCCCATCCGAACCAGAGCGCCTCACTGTAATAGTGGCTTGCCTGGTTGGAGTCTCGAAGGGGTTGAGGTCTATGCTGGCGGAGCTGCGTGTGACCCTCCTTGGGTCTCGTTTGCGGACCTTCTTTGGAGCTTTGGCTTTGAGGGAGGCCGGCTTCCATAGCTCTGTGGCGGGGGTATCTCTGGCCCTGCTGGCTATCGTTGGATGGGCCTGAGCCATGGCGGTGTCCTTGTCTCGGACCACAATAGCTTCCGCCATGTCTTGGTCTTCCCGCGAGGTCAACGCTAGTGAGAGGGACATCTTTGAAGAATTCGATGGGGAGGTCGGGGGTGTTGATGCACCAAGGGAGAGGAGTGAACCAAGGTACCGAGTGCGCTAAGCCGTGAGAGTTTTGGCGAAGCGTTATGAGGATGGAGGGGGTGTGGTTGGGCTCAAGGATACTTTCCTTGAAGGTGGCGATGGTGCGTGCTTCTGAGAAGAAGCCTTGGTGTTGGAGGTAGCCGCAGTAGAGATGTTCTGCACTGCCTCGAGGAACGAGAAAGGAAGTCTCACAGGGGAAACGAGGCATGTACTAACTCTTCTTTGATCACTACTTCTTATACCGAGTGCCCGTGTACTATCTGTACCTAGCAATCACACAAGGTAATCGAAGTGTTGTCTCGAAAGAGTAGTTGGCTCGCTTAGGAGGTATGCGACCGGATAAGATACAATATAGTGTAAAGGGATATCTCAGAAGTCACTAAGACATGGCTAATGCTAAGCGATAGTTCTGTAGCTTTTAAACTTGAAATATTGTAGACCGGATTCCGTTCGCTTGAGAGGATGATTCCCCTAAGATGACGGGAATCCTACTAGCTATTTATACATGAAAGACCCCCTTAAACCCGCTAACTCCTCCAATAGCAAATCTCCCGCAATGCCCCCGCTACTGCTCCGACTTCCTACGAGGTGGGGTAACCAAGGGTCCACTCATGAGGTGTGGTAGTGGTTGCCGAGTTATAACCGAACCCCGCTTCTGGGCGGACGTCACTCTTTCATCGCGCCATCATACCAGGACAATACCATTGTACTACCAGTACCGCACTTCCAAGCAATCCTGTAACACTCTCAATACAATAACGTATCGATAGCAATTTTCATTACAGCAGAGGCGTGTTCGCAACACGACTCAATATAAATACACACAACAACAACCGTACATGAATGTACAGTTAAAATGTGAACTTAGTCAGACACAACGCCGAAACACCATAATTGGTAAATGTTTTAAGAAGCAAATCAATTAACCATACCTAAGGACTTACAGGTAGGAGATTTGAAATGAAGAGGAACGACGTCGGAATCAGCCGAGCCAGATCTAAAAGAGACTTGACGACTCACCAGGAACACCTATTTCATTCAACTCATCTGTTTTCTTTCCTCTACCTCCCGCTCCCGCTCATCTACTTGATTTAGAGCTAGTTGATAGACAAGACGCAAGCTGCTGTTGCCAGGTCCAAGTGATAGATTGTGATCCAGGCGGAAGAGACAAGGGGGCGGGAGGTCGTGTATACAGGTATGCCCCCCCCCCACACCTGCCTACTCAGCGTACCTGCTATCCACAGATGCCAAAAACCTGCTGGTCGCGTCGGAGCTCTGCGCCAGGGTGGGTCCACCCCCCCCTCCCATCACGGGGCCCTCCCCGAACCAATACCTCCCCCCAAAAAGGAGGTCTACAAATATGCAACCCCTACAATAGACCATACACGCTTAGGCTACGTCTGCGTATATCACCTCTCCAAAACCACTTTCTGGAAAAAGCCAGTATGGACAGGGTTAGGGTTGGCGCCATTTTTGAGTTTTTGGAACCTTGAAATATTATATGTAGAGATAGGGTCACCTATGCTGAACGTAGCTACAAGGCAGAGAAGAGTGGGAGCCCCAGCATTCTAAGGGTTAATTCCTCGGGGGGGGGTTATTAATAGACTAATAATTTATATTGCATTCCTCTAGTAGGGGGTCGGTGATGTCATAGCAGAGTATTCTGCGAGACTAAAGTTGTTGCTAATTCAAGAACTCAACCACGTTTGCGTTGCGTACATCTTGCTCTCAATATGAATGCTAATACTGGTCAGTTGATGAAATATGTTCTCAATCCGGGGCTATAATATCCCCTGTGAGTTCAAAGCGGCTACTTACAGCTGTTTGCAACTGATATGGCCGATTTTGATTACTAACACACACAGATTATATTCAAAGAGTGGGCTAGGATGAGGAAAAGTACCTTTTTGACCATACAAGCGATATTGTCCTAGTCAAAATGTCTTTATAACTCTACAACGGAGAACGATTCTAAAATCCTGGGCAAGATAGGATAATAGAGCAAATGAAACTGAGTAGATCGATCTAATAAAGCCAGAGGTATGTGTGGTGGTTGATAAGCTATAATCGGTTAAACCTGAGGTGTCAAACTACTCCGTGACATGCTTCCCCCGCCATATCTTGCCTTGCACTACTTAAACATAACCGCCTTTTTCCCTGCTGTCAGCCTACCTGCTACCGCCAATCCTTACTCTCTCCCTGCCCCCTCTGTGCAACCAGAGTCTCAAACGCAATCTCAAACAACCACCGGCCAACCAAATTACCGAAGTTCTCTCATTCCCGTGTTTTCCGAGACATACTATATCATGGTCCTATATAGATATATCAGTAAGCTCGAGTTCGTTTATATAGGATCGTACCAGTCCCTACCAGAGGAGCTGGAGCATTATTGTTCTGTCTTCTAGTGACACCAGATAAGCTCCTGCCGCGGTCGGAGTGCTGTCGGAGTCCTCCGGCATGGAAATTGAGGTCTTTCTTAGGCCCGACGGAATTCATTTTAGACCCCGGAAGGGAAATAATGTTTTTTTTTTACCCTCCAGTGGGGTCCATTTTTGCCTCCGACAAGAGAATAAAGTTTAGTTTTCCCCCGATATCACATCTGAGAACCCGATATCACATTCCTCCTCCCTCCTCCCCCACCCTCCGGTGCCCACCTATGCTCCAGTGCCCCATAAACCAGGATCGGACTTTGTCTCTGTCCTTGCTCCGACGCCGCTGGGGGTGCTGCATGTTCCCGGGAACACTAGGGTATCACGGGTCTGTGAGTCTCCTGCATGGGACTGGCGCCGGGGAGGGTGTTGGGGTGCCTCTGTTGGTTTTGGCGGTGTTTTTGCGGTGGAGGTTATGCATAAGAAAAATATAGTGCGTTTTTTTTTGTTTAATTCATAATACAGTGCGTTCAGTCTGTATGGCCGTGAGTCTTGTTTTCTGGGATATTGGGAATCGCTAGGTATGAACCTGGTGGTGAAGGAACACAGTGTCACAAGGGCAACGCAGTAGGGGAGAGTCAGTGTAGAATGATTGCTCCTCAATATAATTCCCAGCCCTCAGTCGGAGGTCTTGGCGCGAGTGATGTCGTGTGTTTTGCTTTGGCGATATAGGTATGAGTACTTGCCTCGCGGGTACCACGCGATCGATGTTGAATCCTCCTCTGTTTAATACATTCATTGTGCCGATACGATTTTGATATTGTTTTCTATGAGTTGATATAGTACATGTTTTAATTTCATCGCAGCATTCGACTCCAAAGGGCCCACAGTCGCCGAGAAGCAGCCTGTGGAGTTATTAGTGAGGGTCTGGGTTGTTTCGTTAGGAGTGCCTACGTCTTGTTCCTGTCACATTTTAAAGATATAAAGCTCCAATTTTCTGCCTCCCCTAATAACCCAACACAACAGTTGTGATGAGCTCTATCTATATGCCATAGGCAGCGGAACCAGCGAGTCTATTTGGTAACCTTCACAAACAGCGAGCTTACAAGCTCTACCGACAAAATGAGGAGGAGATCTTGGGTACATTTATCATTTATCGTGTATAAAGCAGTGTGGGGACCGTGTTTGAAAATACAGGACTGCAGGTATTCATGAATTTATATATGGATAGTGTGTACCGCACCAATGAAAGGAAAAAAAGGAAATACACAGACAAGACAGGTAATAGGAGAAGGTGCATCATCCGTTAAGCTGTGTGTGCCGTCTGGCAAAATATATGATCCTCCGAGGCGGGAGTGGCGATGGCCTATGGCTTTGCCTATGCCCATGCCCCCCCCCCCTCCTCTGGCCTTGACCGTCAACGAACCCAAGACGCCGTACCCGCCCCCACGCTCGCGGAAGATTCCCGTCACTATCTCCTTCAGGAAGCCGACTACGCCCTACAAAACGCCATCACGATGGCAATGTTAGCAGAGAACGGATGAGGGCAGCATATCAATATAAAACAATACAATTGGGCCACATACCAGTGCCATATTCTTCAGCTATCCGTCGTCTATAGCCCTCTGCATCTAGGCCGTCGATCGCGTCTCGCTCGTCTCACACCGCCGTTCGGCGGCTGCATCAAGCAGCGCATTTACCAGCTGCATCTCGTGGATCATAGCCGGGTCATTCACGAGAGACTCTGGCCACCTCTGTTCTTGGAGGGCACTGTTATACGTTCCCCGCAGCATGTCCCGCGAGACGATATACACCCCCTGGTCTTGTAGGCCCTCCCTCTCCAGCCCCTCGCTCACTGTCTGTTGAGTCTCTGCGAGGAACTTATCGCGACACTTGACATACAGCCCCGGGTTTTCCCTGATGCGTGCATAGTCGCCGTACTCGCTCATGGCGTTGAGGATGTGCATGTCCGCCTTTGACCGTACGATAAACAGCGGGACCTTGCACCGCGCACAGTCCGCGATGATGCGCACATCTATCTCCTCGAAGCGGTCGCCGAGCGCCAGGATGACCAGATCAAACACATACAGGCCCTGGCGGATGAAGTAGTCTTTGTGCGGGATGCGCTGGGTGCCCGCGCCTGGCACATCGAACCACACAATCCACTTGCGTGGCGTCTCGGTCCCCGGGTCGCTATACCGCCCGATCTCCAGGGTGGTCTCGATGGTGCCGGTCGGCGCGGCGCCGGCGTCGATGTTGCGGAGGTTGCGGAAGGCGTTGATGAGCGACGACTTGCCACTGCCGGCCCGCCCGACGATGGCGAAGTGGAAGTTGCTGCTGTCGTATTGGGTCCTGGCTAGCGCCAACTGGAACTCTTCCTTTGTGGGCCAATGTATCGGGCCGCCGAATCGCTTCTCGGCCTCGAGCTGCAGAGCCTCCTCCTTCTTCTGCTTCTCCTGCTGCTCCTTCTCTTGTTCCTCGAGCATCCGCCTCATTATGTCGAGCTCTCGCCTCTCCTCCGCGATCTTGGCCAGGGTCTCTTTCTCCTCCTTCTTCCGCGTCTCCTCCTCCTCTTCCGCCGTTCTGGAGTTCTCCCTCCTCCCCTCCGCATCGGGCATTGACTTCGTCACCCCAGCCTCCAACCGCCTCACCTCCGCCTCTCTCTCCTGGATCTCCCTCCTTTGCTGCTCCAGCGACTCCTCCTTCCTCGCCCTTTCGCAGGCGGCTTCCTCCTCGCGCTCCAGGTGCAACCGGGTCTCATGCACGGTTTCGTTCTCTTTTGTGGGGCGAGTGAGCACTATTATGACCGCGGCGCCAAGGATGGAGAGGCCGATGAAGGCGCTGAAGGCGCTGAAGGCGCCGATGATGAGGGGAATCATTGAGTGGTGAAGGCGGCCCCTATCGGTTTGTCGAATGGAACTAGTAAAGGACCTATTAGCAAGCTCTCACTCGCAGCTGTAATGGACTCCTTACCAGCAGGTAGACGATGTGTATCCCACTCTGTCGGTGGCCCCGCTATCGGTGTTTGGGGAGAAGCTGTGCGTCTGATGTAGATGGAGAGAGAGAGGGGGGGTGGGTGGGGGAGAGAGGGAGGGATCTGGAGAGGGATCTGGAGAGGGACCTGAAAGGGAAAGGGAAATGTTATTTATGCCGCACCCGCGCCCCCCCACACACCCGGCCACCGCGGTTTTCAGGCAACCAGCAAACCGTCTGTTGAGTAATCTGCGGTGCGGCTGACATTGATTTCTACGATCAATTTCCCAGTCAGGTAATTATTCAATCATTTTGCGGCCAAAAAGCCGGCAAGAGCGGCTTCTTGGCGCTCCCTACAGTCATACTTTCCCAATAGGTAAATTTGTCCCGCCCGAATGGGCAATTATGCGTGCGACACTCCTCACCAAAAACCCAACTTTTGGAAAATAAATAACTCCACCATAACAAAAGAGAAGATTAATCTGGCTCGGTCAAATAGTAGAACTAAAGTAGAACTATCGATTAATGGAGGGAAAGATAAATTAGGGTGTGGTCTCAGAGAATATGAAAGTGTGACATCTCGATGTGGCGGGATTAATGAGAGGGTAGCTGACTAAGCACCGCCAGGAACTTAATATTTAGACACAAAGGTGGTTAGCGCTGCTTCCTATATAGGCGCGCTAATGATGAATGACAGGGTAATTGACTAAGCACGACACCTCAAATCTGAGGTTAATCCCCCCGCTGTTCCTATACTTTACCGCTGTTCCCTATACCATAGCTATTCCCTAGACTCTGTCGCTGTTCCCTATTACTGGATCAACTTGCAGTCGCGAGCTGGCCATTGCTAATAGGTACGATATGATATAATATCCAGAATTCATAAGGAGTACGACTTACCCATTGGTCAAGACGGCCAAAAGGTTCCGCTTTGGGTCTGTCGGATTAAGGCTCATCAAGCATTTAACCGATCCAGAGCCCGATATAGATAGCCAGAGCACTTTGTGCCCCAACTCTTAACAACACCTAAAATTACTTTGAGTCTATGGGGCTGTAGAGCAGAAGGCAGAGAACTATTTTATAGAGAGGAACTACCTTAAAGCTTTTGGTTGAGGTGCAGAAGGGGTTTTAGGTTGGTGCACTTTTGGTGTAGTGTCCCCCAATGTCGCATCAGCGGGAAGGGACAGTCGGCAGCATGCGAATGCGGCGAAGGCCCAAGACGTAGAACACATCCTCACCAAATACACCCGCACCGCCTAAAGTAGGCGAAAAGCGCCAGACCATACAACGATAAGACAGCTGCCCTGGACAAAGGAGGGAATTGAAAAGGCATTAGAACTTGACAGTAAGGCGGGAGCTGAAATGGGCCGGGAATGGGTTGTTTCATATTTTTCATATGTTTTGAAGCTGCCGGCGGGAGTGGGGTAGTTCCGGGGCAGTGTGATATTGTCATAGCCGGACGGCTGCATATAATCAATGAAGCAAACAAAAAATAATGCTTCAGCGTCATGGTAGGTCCGTAGTAGAGGGTAATAGACTGCCCCTGGCAACTGTTGGGTACTAGTAATACCTCCTATAACAGTGGGTCCATGTACCTCTACCCCTATTCTGAGCGCCGATCGCGAGAGCCTTTTCAAACAATCTTTGATTTCAATGTAGTCATGTGCCTAGGCTTCCTCCAGCATGAGATTTTACCACTTCTACCTATAACTTAACTACACTCTAACTGAAGACTCATAAATATGAAATGAAAGCTGTACAGAGTTTAATGATATACATCAGATACACAGTGGCGCCTGTATCGCGTGGAGATGTAGAACGCAGAACTTTCTTTTATGATCGAGCATGCGATAATTCCGATTTCGAATATATGGGAATATCAGCTGTGAAGCAGGAAAATGCTGAAAATGATACCACGATTTGAGAATTCGAAGAAAACCGTTCCGGAATCAGGATTTCTGATGGGTAATGATCCATGATAGTAACACACACAAACAAAACCCTAGGCCTAAGGTCACCCCGCAAAAAGCCTATATAATTCGGGGTGATAGGCTCCGCGGTGGTGAATACCACATCTTAGAAGTGTCTCCTCCCTCAATAGATTTGGAGATTCCCTTCCGGGGTGCGGGAGTCTCGACAACGGCACATGATCCCATGCGGCAGTACCAAGGTTGCAAGAGTATCAGGAAATGTAGGGGTCATAGCGACTACTGCAGGCGCGTGATTGAGAGTAGTGATATGTGAGCGTGACAATAAAAGCAGGATTTCCAGTGGATTACCGGTTATCTGGTTCAAACCGGTTTAACTGGACTATTGGACTTGGTAGTTGGTGCAATTTCCATTGCTCTCAATATATGGTTTGAACAGTTTATGGGTCTGCAAAGGCGGTTATACCGACGGTTTGAATGGTTAATGTAATTCAAGCTCATGAACCCGAGCACCTCAGTTCCTGGCTCGAGCACCCTGCTCAGGAACATCTCTGGCTATTGTTGGGACTGTTATCATGCCGAGTATGCCAAGACATAGGACCGCAGTTAAACCGGTTCAAACTGTCTAGATAAACAGTCACTACAGTTGGTACTGTTTGAGCTCCTTGATTTAGTAATCGGTGCAGTTTTGCGTTGTATCACAACCGGTTTCTACAGTTGGAAAACCCGGCGCCAAGACTACTACTCAAATTTTCTAATCTTATTTTTTCATTTTTAGATTTTTTTCCTGTGATAAAATAATAGGATTCAGGGTGTTAGTTAGTGCAAGAGCTTCAGCTATCGTAACCGATATTTCAGCCCCCACTATTTTCCAGCACCAGGCTGTGATTCAGTCACAGTTAACCATGATAACAGCCTGGCGAAAGTCCGGAACAGGTGATAGCCGGTGTTGCAGAATCCCTCTGATGGCCTGATGAAGGACGAGAGGAACAGGGTGAAGGCCTCGGGAAGGATAGGCAACATAGTCATCCATATAGCAAGGCAGGTAGTGCATATACTCGCAACTTGATTGCGTTTCTGAACAAAATCGTTATTTCATGCCATACAAAAATGTAGTCTTCGCGGTGGTTTAGGTGTATGCAATAGGAGTCGCACTGAAAGCCCAATGAAATTGCGAGTACCCTTCTTTCATGACGTTTTCAAATCGGCCTGCTATTGCACTCCATAGAAATAGGGCCATTGTGTGTAAATTTCGGTGTATGCGATATTGGTCACGTCCGGAAACGTCATGAAAATATATAAATACCTCAGATGTCCCGGCGTTCCATGGAGCATCTCTAGGCCGTAAACTCATATACCGCAGAATGGGAGAAAGTTCGTTGCGAGACAGCAGGGGTATATATAGGGCAACCAGAGGCAGTCTTTGAACGCCAATATGCAGGTTTTGGTCTAGAATATCCCTGCTGCAACCCAACGAATTTTCTCAGATTTGCGGTATAGTGTACCGCGGCTGTGGAATATCTAGTTAAGGCCACAAAGGTAACCGTGGTTGTTCGTAAGTACTTCTCATCCATGGCGGAGTCGGAAAAAGGACCATGGAAGACAAAACATGTAAGGTAGTTGCTAGTAACGGTGAAGGATGTGCCCGGGGAGGTCACCGTGGTGCATTATTTCTATCCTCTAATGGTTCTCCAGTTCAAGCCGACTTTCCGGTCAGCTTATGGCCTGTGCACCGGTTTTGTGTGCAAGTTGGGACTCCGTTTAGAGGGGGCAAAACCCATGGAAAGGGACCCTAACCCTAACTACATGTGGTTAATTTACCCATTCTATGTGTTTTATGGCTCGTTTTTGTTATTGTTGAACTCATTAGTGTTTTTTTTAGCTCATACTTCTTCTTGTTCTGTAGGCTTTCGCTCCAAAGAAGATCACATGGACGACTTGCCTGGCCACTCGAGCACCCTCCTCACTCAAACAACTGATAAAGATTGGTGAGTTATTAGTACAGAAGCCGGTTTCGGCAAGGATCCATTCTCTTTTACGTAAACGTTCGAGTGAGGAGGGTGTTCGAGTAGCTAGGGAGGTGGTCTCGCCCATAAACCTGCCGACATCGATACAAGTAGAGCTCCTACTAGACCAGCCGGTGCCACACCACAGAAAGGGTCCGCAGTTTACTAAGTATTCCGCTTCAGCCAGTTCATTAGTCGGGAGTCTCTCTTTGGTCTAGAACAGATCTGCTGGAGATAGGGGTGGTGAGATTATTGAGATGAACTATCTCCTCGTTCGTTGCAATCCATGACCGGAAACGTACAGTGAAGGGCCAGTTAGCTAAAGGAGAAAGGATGGGGTTTGCGAGGAACGATGCCAAACAAAACATTTTATTAAAAGGGCACTTACAAGCAACAACCGACTTTGAGTCTATTTCCGAACGAGTCCCAGGCCCCTAAGTGCTGTCCCTTACTATTCATGTCACATGTGCCAGTCCTATTGTCTTTGGGAGTATCTTGTGGGAGAGCTGCCCGCTCAAGCAGACATCGTGTAGGTACTACGGGAGTGGGGGCCAGTCTGGCGGCACTGTCCGCTGCCGCAACAGTTCCTACTGCCCCAGACTTACCCCTACAACCGTAGTACATATATAGATACCAGATGTGTTTTTTCCTTAAGAGACCAATTCGATAGAGGTCTAGTAATATTAGGGGCGGTATCCGCGAAGGGCATAGATTAAATGGAACCAGTGAATTGAGGTCGCTCAGATGTTAGTCCTTGAAATCGTTCTAGACCTACACCTGAACACATATCCCTAGGTTTAGGGTTTACTACCGCTACATTCTCTAGAATTAATTACTAAAGATATTGTCAGCATAATGATGAAAATAACTCTGGAAACTCGTGTATTTCAAGTCTAGTAGCGGGGGGGGCTTGGGCTAACTTGACTCGTGAGGGTGGTAGCTGGTCTCGTCGACCATACGAGTGAGGGGCGTGCCGTAAACTACCCGCGCCGAATTATAAGCCCTAGATGGTCGGTAGGGTAGCGTGTTAGCTAGGTGAAAGCTAGAATGTTTGATCCTCCATACGTGTACAATCTTCTCCCTTTAATATTAGATGTCTGTTGTCTCAGGGAAGCCTGTCGGGATATTATGGGTACCGTCTCTTTGTCGCGTCCGATAGGGGGCGGAGATAGGAGAAAGGACTATGAGGTGTTGGTGACAGAAAGGGGGCCATATGCTTAGGCTAGTTGAGTTGTATTGATGATAGAGACACAGTTGCACCCGATGGTCGTGATGAGGAATCCAAGAGGAAAGGGAAAGGGAAGGAGGGGGGAGGAAGAGGAAACGGCTCACAGATGAAAGGGGACGTAGGACAGGAGCCCCGTTTGCTCCGCCATGACCCGATGCCTATCTGATCGTAGCCCCCTTTCGACATCCCGCATGACACCATGACACCAAGTCTCCTTTTGAGAATGAAGAGAGCGCATCAGAGGGTGCGGAAGAGTCTAAGAGTGGGGGGGGCAGTAACAATTGAAAGCCACGGAGGTTCTGTAACTGGGGGAACCGAATCGGGGAGGGGAGAGGGTGACTTGGTGCGAAGAGGGCAACTAGCTAGACTGTCCAGAGCCAAGACTAGCTAGCCATAACAGGAAGCCATGTTCCACTTTGTCTTCATCATTTCATCATCATCTTTACCAAGCTTGGCTTCTACCCGGAGACTTAAGGTGATGAAATATAGCGGTAGATAATCGTGTCTATCATCTGGAGGGGTAGAGAAGTCCCAACCTTTAGAACTAGTTGCTTAGGGCAAGGATAATTTGTATGGACTGGCGATGATCTCATCTTGTTCAGAGTCACCTGCATTTTCCGGTGTTTCCCGCGGCAAACGGGTACCGAGTATATTCTGTGTCCGCTATCTGGTTCTGGCCGACCCTGAGCCTGCGGGGTTGGCGGGACCACATGATCCGCACCAGTCACTCGGACTAAACCCCCGAACTTAGGAAACCCTAACCCTTCCCGCGGTTTCTATTTTTTCCGGATCCCCGGGGGAGAGAGGGATTAGCCCCTTTGTGCTGCAGTCTTCTCTGGCTCCACCCTTTGGCTATTTTAGGAAAAATGGAGACAGAAGTTAGTGCAACTGCTCAGCGTTATTCTCAACTGGGAGAGAGACAAGTTGGACTACAATTTATTCTGGCCTCACCTTCATCGCTAAATTCTAGAGACTTCATAGGGAGGTCCATTTGCTTCTGAATTTTCATATTTAGCAACCTGTATTCAGAAATATCTGCATTTGATGATTTTATAGCTTAGAAGTAGCAGGGGCCAAAGGAAGCCGTTTGGCCCCTCTGCCAGAGTCATCAGTGCTTGGCATTTTAATGCCAAGTCTGTCTGGATAACCCATCAGCGCAAAGGACATACATGTAGTCCCATACCCACCCACTACCAGCAGCTAGCATGCTGCTCACCGTAGGGTCTGGAGCATTAACCTTCCGACATAAATATTTACTGCGTCGGCGACCCAAATGAAGCCCAACAGTGCTAGGGGTGGTTGCCTCGCAATTTCATTGCGTTTTTGAACACGACTAATATTGCATACACCCAAAAAAACGCCAAGACTACATTTTTGTATGGCATGTAATAGCGGTTGTGTTCAGAAACGTTATGAAGTTGCGAGTAGTTCCCGTGTCGGAAAGTTAAATAAAGCCCGATGGAGGCTAAAAAAGCTAATTTTCCAGTCGGAGACCTAAATGATGCCCGCCGGGGGCTAAAAAAAGACCTTATTTTTTGTATGTAAACAGCCCTCCGACAGTCCTCCGAGAGTCGGAGAGCCCCCAATGCCCCCGAGGAGGGACCTCACCAGGGGTCGGAGCGATAACGCTCTAGCTCCTCCGGTAGGGGGCTGGGTACAGGCCTACAAAGGGCCTATTATTCTGGCATTGCAATGCCAAGAAGAGTGCCGGTTTCTGTAATATACGAAGAATATCAGAGTTGAGAAAATAACACATGGAATCCTCTTGCTGGCGGGCCGCTGTCCCTCGCGCTCCCCACCTCGTCCGCGCGCTTCCTGTTTACGTCAACGACTCCTTTCCTCCCGCCATCTACCACGCCGTCCACTCCGATAACAAAAGTCTACCATGTTGAAATATTCCATCTTAGTATTTTAAAATCACATTAACCGGAAGGCTTCTATTTAAGATCGTTTATATCTAAAATAGGACCGGGATTATTTAATTCACAATGCCCTAATCTTGAGCTCGAGAACGATCACGTGGCCTGTTGCTCCATTAACCTGTGCGAAGAGCGATGCGGAGCTATGATTGGGCGACTGTTCCATCGTGCGCGCGTGATGATAAATAACCCATCCTCCCTCCGCCCCGCACCTGCCCAACGCTTCCGGATTGTTACTACTATGCCCTCACCATCCCCGATTGCATCATTACCCCCCGAGCTGCTGCTAGAGGTCACGGAATACCTCCCGCCGCACGCCCTCTCCGCGCTGTGCCAGACATGCCGCTACTACAGGTCTATTTGTGATCCTACCCTCACAGATTATCTGTCCAAAAACAAAGATAGCATCATCCAGCGCGCAGCGGTCTCTAACCGCCCGCATGTCATATCCTGCCTCTTTAGGCGGGGCCTCAGTCTCGACTTTCACAAAGTTGATGCAGGCCTGCTCGGCGATGTTGCAAGGTGGGGTCACCCTGAGGTTATGAGGGCTTTGTTGGATGCAGGGGCCAATCCAAACTTTGTCGATTCCAAAAGCAAAACACCGTTATATTATGCAGTGGCATATAGGCGGCTGGAGGTGGCGTTGAGGTTGGTGGAGAAAGGAGCGGAGGCCAACAAAGCCGTGAATGATGTCCTACATCGCACGGGGGATGATGTGATGGAAGGCCTGCTCAGGAAACATGGGTTGTACCGAAATTGGTACCTTTAACCCGTGTTTGACCTTAGATACTCGGTTGATTCGCTAATGTTGTATATGATAGGACTGGCCCGCCGGTGTACCCTGGGCCTAATCGAATCGTAAGGCGGGCTAGGTCCCGGTGGATAGGTGTCCTCCCATAGTACCCCGCCTATGCAGCTGATAGCTTGACCTGGAAAGTCCACCAATGTGCTATTCCATCTATGTTAGTTCGAGAATGGGTGTAGGAAAGACTGTACGTGGTTTATGAGTATATCTGAACTTGAAACCTTTCATTAAATATATTTAAATCAGTTAGGCACTAGGTAGCTGAATTCTGAGGTAAATGGATGTACCCCGGGGCCCTTAAAGTGGTGCAACGAACTCAGTACTCTGGTGTTTTCATGTACTGTTTATTACATAGCTCTACCTGATGCAATTCGATCTAAAGAGATTATTTCCCAGCTTTAGGCGTGGTGGCCGATAGCTGCAAAATTGTGTTCCCCCCTCGCCGTTGCATCACTTTGAGGACCCCCGGGGTACATGTACAAGGCTCTGGGATAAAGTGAGTGAACTAAGTGTGGTGTTGACAGGTGAGGATCGGTTCGCTCACTTTATCCCAGAGCCTTGTACAAGATCGAGATAGTACTGCTTGTGTGTTGGAGCTCCCATTTCCTGTTTTCTCCAGTGCATCATATCTATGCTTGTTCGTTAATGCCCAACTAGTCTCTCTACAGCGTAAGCGCTCCCAGCCAGCAGCCCCACCAGCTACTGCTTCACGACCTTCGCGCCTCGAACCTATCTACTAAGAGCGAAAGTTTTCAAGGATGATGGCCAAAACTCCCCCATTGTCTCCCTCATCCCTCGTACTATGAATTACCTTCTCACCACACTCCATGGTTCCTGTCTGAGCCCGCCTGTTCCATGCCATGGCGTAGGAGTTCTCCAAAACTCCGACCCACCCGTGAAGTAGTGCACCACTGGTGAATCCGTCTCACGGGAGTGCAGGGACGTAGACAGGTGCATAGGGGAAGGTAGGAAGGTGATTGTCGAGCTGCTGAGTGTATATCCGTACGCATATTACGTGCCGTCTTTGGATGTTGCGATAAGAAGGAGGTTGGATGAGATGTTAAGCGAGAACCCCACCCCCATCGCCGATAAGGAAAGGGGATTTGACAACCACTACCTGCTGGGTAAGTAAGTGTTCTGAAATAGCACGAGCTCGGGAAAGAGAATTGCAAGCCCACGGCTAGGGTCAGGGTTAGGGTTGGGATTCAAGCATTAGTAAACTCTCGAATATTCCTTAGCCTAGGCTTGGTGCGGTAGGAACTTAACTTATATCCCTACGACAGGGTATGAGATCTACATATATCCTCTGTTTCAACAAATGGGAGGTCTTTTGTGTCATTGAACTATAGTTGTATCATATTCGATCGAAATATAGCCATTAGACACAAATATCCGGAACGGATTGTCCTTTCGTCTGGTGATACTACTAGCTTCTTGGACTTAGAGAGTGCAAGTCCGTATTGGGGAGTGTAGGAGAGGCACGTCAAATCCGATCACCAACAACTGTTAGGGCTAATACTGGAATCATAGTGTATCACTCGTGAGCAAGGGTTAGGGTTTCTCTGTGTGTTTAATTCACAGTAGCCACTACTTGTAGGATACCTTTGTACCCAGAAACGAATCAGAGTATGATATAAAAAAAAAAAAAAGCTTGCAGGATACCTGTAGCTTAGACTAATACCCTTCTATAGTTTTGATTGGGTTAACCGTGGCACCCACCAACTGTCCGAGTTGTTGGAATTAATATATATCATTAGGTATCACGAGAATGTAATTAATAAACCTATAGTTCTAATATTGGTTCAATCGAAGAAGACACACTCCATAGGATCTAACCCTAACCCTTCCCTAGTTCTATATTGACTCCTAGTACAAGCCTCCAAAGAGGGATGTGAGGACGAGACCAAGACCACCATGCATAGGCCAGCGCCCACGCAAACTAACCCAGCCGGACTCTCCTCCATCATGCCTTACCACCACCGAGTGAGACACCATAATGCATCCACACCTCCTCCTTTATTATTTATTTATTTATACCTCATACTGTATGTAGCCCTTAGGCTATGGCTACCAAATACCCCCTCTATCCGGGGTAAATGTAACCCCCAAAGCGGCTCGAAAGATACTACATCAACCTGCTAACAAAGCCGCCAACTCTGTCCAGTCATTCCTTCAAAAACCAACCTGCCCATAACATAACCCTAACCCTAACCAACCGCAGTTTTCCCATCTCGTGCGAGTGGGCGGGGAATGGGATCTGGGAATGCACTCTGCGTGCTCTATTTGCGTAGACTACGGAATGTGTGTTCTCGACTTTTCTTTCCTTTCCTCCAAGCTCATGGGCTAAGGACCTAGCTAGCCCTGGTTTACGGCAACAGCGAAAACTGTGGTAAGGTTTTTGTACTGTGCTCTATATCGGTGGTTCTAGTCTTTGGGGAGCGGACCTTTTGGTATGGTAGGTAGTGTTTATAATATTCAGTTGGGCGATCACTGTGGGCGGATGGGTATGAACACGATTTCTATCAATCTATGGCAGCACCATCCCGCTGGAGGGGCGCATTACATTGGGATAGTAAAAGTAGTGTATTCAAAAGATGCCTATAAAAATAAATATACCCAGTATAAAAGCTGTATAGGGGGGGAGCTCCCACGCTACCATGACACATAAAAAACGGAAACCTAGACTCGTCAGCAAAACCCACAAAACACCTCTTCCCAACAACAACAAAAACGGGGAGAGTAATACCTAGGCTCCCGTATGTATAAACGGTGCCCACCTGAGAACCAAGTCGGTTTTTACCCCCTTCAACTTTACCACTGCCCTATGCAACGCCTCCCCCGACCCCAGGCCATCCACGAACAACCCCCTATAATACTCACCGGCCACCATCGTGCACGACTCGTCGTTACCCTCCCACATCGTGGCCACCACATTCCGGAAACCCGCCAACATAAACGCCCCCGCGAGATGAATTGTCTCGTCCGCCAGCTCCTGGACGGTGTTTTGTGCCGTGCTGCAGGCACTCAGGTACGCTACCTGGGCGGCCTCCAGCTTCGTGTCAGCAACCATCTGCACGGTTAGCCTATCCTGCGAGCCATCGTCTTTGCGCAGTAGAAGGGCGCCGTTGGACGGGTTGGTCTTGTCGGTGATGCCGTGGCACGCAAAGTGGACGGCCTGGTACGACGAGATCTCGCCGAGGACTTCAGAGGCGGTCGGGTGGGTGAGTGTTTTAACAGTGTGGCTACCGACGAGGGATTCGATGTGGGTGGCTTCCTTGTTGACGCCGTGAAGGTCACTATACTCGGGGGTGGTGGGCATCTTTATGATCAGAATCGAGAGCGGGGAGGTCAAAGCGGATGCGGGGGCGGGGGCGGGACGGAGGGCGGAGGGCCGCTTCTGTCGTGCGTAGGTGAGGGCCTTGATTGACGGGATGTACGAGGAGATGACACGGCTGATGGTGTTTTCTGTCGAGCTGGGCGTGTGGATCCCCGCAGCATGGAACGGCGCAAAACTCAGCGGTCCGCTGCCCACCCACCAGATATGTGGAAGCACCCCTGCGTCGTTGCCGCCGCCGCCGCCGCCGCCGCCGCCAGCGGCCCCGGTGATGCCCAGCTCAGCGAGCACCGGCTCGACAACAACATCCCACAGCCACTTCATCGTCAACTTCACGCTCCTATTCCGTTTCTGATACGTCGGCACACTCCCGCGAACATGCTTGTTCGTAAGGTCAAAAATATGCTTTTCCGCCTCCTCCCTCTGCCATCGCGACAGTTTTATGCTCCTGATGCTCTCCGTCGTCACGAGTATAGCTTGGCAGTGCTCCTTCCAGCAATTGAAGACGACGATCGGGCCCTCCGCCGCCATCCGCCTCAGCTCCTCCCCCGTAGGGGGGAGTAGAAAGTTCTCGTAGCCCTCTAGGCTCCGGATCTTGGCTAGGGACTCCTCTAGTTGCTCCACGGCCTCCTTTCGCCGCGCGAGGAGGCCCCCCTCGCCGAGGTGGGCGAGTTGCTCGCTCAGCCCCCCACGCTCCTGGGGTGCCCAGACCGCACTGTCGAGTTCGCGGCGGAGAGAGTCGAATACTTGGTACAGCTCTGGGTGCGCGGTTTGGAGATCCGACATGTCGCTGCGGCAGTCCATGATGAACCCCCTGATTATCCCACGGCCGAGCTCGAGGAGCCGGAGTGCCCGCTCGGCCCCACGGCCGGCCTCGAGGGAGGCACTGGCCGCGACGATGGGTACCCCGGAGAGCATCTTGATGAGTGCCTCCTGGTCCGACCTAGCAAGGGACGGCGGTGTAACTCGCGGCATCAGCTTTACGCACTCCTCGAAGATGTCGGCGGCCTCGTCCCATCGCTTCGACCTCGTCAGGGCATCACCGATGCGGGTCGCTGCGCGGATCCTGGTGAGTGGTGGTGCCGTGGGGCTCTCCCAGGCGTCGCGGAATGTGACGAAGGAGCGCTCGCCGTCAGGGCCGGTGCTCTCGAGTGCCTCGTAGCGGGTGAGGTAGCATCGGGCGAGGGTGTCGAGGGTCTCTGCACGGTTCGGGTGCTCGTCGTCGATATGCAGGGCGGCCTGCTCAAGGCAGTGGATCGCGTGGTCGATGGAGGGCATGTCGCGGTCGCGGTGGTATTTACTACGCAACAGGCGGCCAAGGAGGTGGGCAATCTCGGGCGCGGTGATGTTGATGCCGCCGGTCTTGAGGAGGTCCCAGGCTTGCTGCGTGAGTGATATTGCGTGGTCGAGGTCGCGCCAAAAGGCCGTGAAGTCGCGGTGGCGGCGATGGAGGGCCTCGGCCACGATGTAGAGCCGGCGGCAGATGTTCTCGTCCCCCTCCGGCGTCATCTCGAGACAGTGTTCTCCCATCGTGATGGCACTGAATAGGTCCTCTCGTTTGCCGCACGCCTTGTATCGTTCAAGAAGCCGCTCGCAGAGCTCGGTCATACGCTGCAGACGAGATCTGTGGTCGGGTGGCGTGCAGTCGAGGCCCTCCCTCGCCGTCTTGACCGCCAGCTCGAGGTCCCCCATCGCCCCAATGCGGCGATGCCTTATCTTCAGCAGCTCGCTCAGTCTACTGAGATACTCGCCCTTTGTGGCCGTCAAGTCCTCCGCGCTAGCCACCGAGGCATAGCTACTATTCACTGCCCGCTCCAGGTCCTTGACGTTCCCCATTCGATCGTAGCGTATATGATACGCCTGTGCCAGAATGCCCAGCACGCGCGCGCGATCCGGATGTCCGACCCCGGCCGCGGCCGCAGCCCGCTCCATTACCGCCACAGAAGCATTAAGACCCTCCTCGCCATCGCCGTGGAGGCGTCTCGTGCGCTCCGCCAGTTTTATCATTGTCCCGGGGACGATTCTGTGACCCATTGGGATCTCTTTGAGGGCCAAGCGGGTGAGGAGGATTGACATCTCGGGGTCTCCTTCCTCTTTGCCGTGGTCGAGGATCGTTGCGAGGTTGAGCATCCGCTCTGGATAGAGCTGCGCGCCGCGGGGGGTCCTCTGCATCGACTCTTTGGCGTATTTTGCGGCCTCGGCAATGTCGGAAGGCTGTCTGAATGTGTGCGAGGTATACCGCTCTAGGAGCTGCATCGCGAGGTTTCCCATGAGGCCCGGTGCATCGACGGTGCTGCCTTCATCTTCACTAGCCTCCAGCGCCCGCCGAAGCGTCGATATGCCTGTGTCAATGTCCGCCTTCGTCCCGTAGACCCGGAAGCGGCCCATGTAGGTGTTTCCCAGGTTGAGCAGCCGCCCCGCGTGCTCCGGATGGTCCCTCGGCGTCGCTTCCGACGCTGCCTTTGCAAACTGTAGGGCGCGGTCGACGTCCGCCGCGTCGGACCCGTGCTTGTGGCGTCTATATAGAGCGGCGCTGATATTTGTCTGGAGATAGAGCAGCTCCTCGCCCCCAGCGACGCCGAGCGCCCCCTCCAAAGTCTCGATACACCGATCAATATCCGCGCGGTCACCGCGCATCAGGTACCGATCCGATAGAGCCTTTCCTAGTACCTGAGAAGCCGTTCCATACGCGCTCTCCGTGGGCTCCGTCGCCGCCAGGGCAATCGTAGCGGTCTTGATGCAGTTATCTAGGTCTTCCGCCTTGTTCTGCTCTTGGAAACGCAGATATAGTCCCACCGCGAGGTCCATGAGTGACTTTACGTCTGCATCACCGCTATCAACCACCGCCTGCAGCTTCATGAACCTGCCCGTATCGGTAAGAGTCTTTATCCTCCACTGGAAATACTCCATCTTTGGATGCGACTCAGGCAGCGCCCCGACTCCGTCCATTACCGCCGCAAGGATCCCCGCGTCATCGTTGGGGTTCCGCAGCTCCATCGCGCTGATCAACCCCCCGAGGGCGCAGGCATATAAATCGCTGTCCTCCACGCCGAGTGCCATGGCGAGCTGAAACCGCTCGATCGACTTCTCAATGTCCCCCCGGTGGTACAGCCACCTAGCCAGCTTAAAGTGCACGAATGCCAACTCCGTGTCGCTCACTCCCATCCCGTGTACCGCGCGATACGCTGATTCCAGGACTGTCCTCTCTTCCGCCAAAGCAATACACCTATCTAGATCTTCTGGCTTCTGCAGTACATCGTACCGCTGCGAGTGCGCTTTGCAGAGAAGCTCCGTGATTGGTATTCGCACTGGTGTGTCTTCCTCCAGGATACCGAGCGTACGTGAGAGTAGTTCGATCTGGGCAGACAGGTCTGAGAGCTCCCAAGTGTGCAGCCAGCTCAGGTTGTGAATCTCGACGAGGTTAATAATGGCAGCGCTTCGGATAGTGCGCGGCGGGGCAAGCAGTGAGACTGCGATGCGGGCGTGCCGGAAAGCCCCCGCGAGTGAACGTGTGTTTAAGGTGCGAGCGAAGTGCGTCCGATAGGCGGTGGAGAGTATGTAGTGCGCTGCGGGGTGGTGAGGTGATTTGGTCGGTATAGAGAGGAGAAAGGAACGGGCTTCGCGGATTGACAGCTCAGAAAGGGCATCGGCCCTCATAGGGCTGTGTGCATCTACGAGATTGAAGAGGAGGGCATCATCGGCGGGGATCGGGGCCGGCCAGAGGTCCGGTATAGGAGTGTCGTCGGGCGGGTATTCCACCATGTCGGGTTCATTGCTGTCATCGGAGCAGGACTCGCCGTTCTTATCTTTGCCCTGTGTGCGAGAGGCGCTGGTTGAGGCATCGTCGCCGTCGTCGCCGTCGTCCTCGTTGTCGTCGCTGTCGACCTCTGCCTCCACCTCTGGCGCTGCGGGCTCGGCGGGCTCGGAGACTACTTTGCTTTTGCCTTTGCCTTTACCCCTATCCGGATATTTATGTGCACCTATATCTGTATCCGTATTGCTCTGTGTATCTGCATTCATATCCCCATTCGCATCTTCAGTTCGTCCGTGGTTTTGGCTCTGGTCAAACATGCTGGTGCCCAGGTCCGCGTGTTCTGCGGCGGCTTTTTCTACGAGTGCCACTGCGGAATCTATGTCCATGTCCGGTGCTCCCTGCAGGTAAAGACCACAGCACACATTAGCCTTATTCCTTGTAGTCATGTGAATTCATGGCGGAGAACGGGGGGGGGGGGGTAAGAGCGACAGCTCGAGATGGTGCGACAGCCCCCCGTTCTGGGTGCTTTAGAGACTTTGCATAAATGGAGAAAGATGGAGAGAGGGGGGATAGGGGGGATGGGGGAGAGGGTAAAATAGTAGAGGCCTAGGAGAGAGAGTGGATCTATATATATTTCGGCCATCCGATAATTTGGCAGAGTTAAGCAAAGAATAGACCAGCGCCAAGCCACCAAGTCACCTACCGCAAAGGCGGCGCTGGCTCCCCCCTACCCACCCCACTTCCATCTCTCTATCCTTTTCTCATACTGGTCAATCATCATCACTACTTACAAATCCAATGGAGAACCTGAACCCTCCCGGGCCCTCAAATGGCATATTGTACTTCTTATGTCGGCGGGCCCGCATCTCAGGTATGTCGGGGCTGGACGGGTCGCTCAGTTGTACATGTTCAATAAACCTGGACAGCAAGACCTCGGTTATGTGATCTATGGGCGGCCGGGGTGGGTCATCGAGCGCGGGCGACGGGAGGTCTTCGGAGTCCAGTGCAGGTGGGGGGAATGAGGAGCCGGAGGAGGAGGAGGGGAGCGTGAGGGAGGTGAGGGCGCCGCGGGGGGTGCCGGGGGGGGAGTCGGAAGTGTTGGAGGATGAGGGCGCCATGGATGCTTGTGTATAGATAGATGGTAAAGCTAGAATCGTTTGTTGGTGGTGTCGGTAGTAACTCTGGAGTAGTAGGGATGAGCTATTACATATATATCTACAAGCAAGTAAGTATCTCTGCGGCGAAGGCCTTGAGGACCCAGTGTCAGATATCAACTCAAGGTACTACCTCCTTTTACAAGAGCTACTCTTACCACTGCCCCCCCCCTCCCCTACATCCTTCCCACCCTCTTGACTACCTACGGAGTATGACTCGTCGTTTTGCATGTGGGGCTACTGTATGCGTACTCGCAAACTCATGGCCTTTCCGAACTCGGCCACGGGGGTATGGTTCTCACGGGGGTATGGTGCAACGCCTAACATCAAGAGAGTCCAAGGCAAATTGGTAAAAAACAATGTATGAATAGGATACCCTAGTTTTCCTTGCGTCCACAACGCTCGTTTTTTTCGACGTTCTTGGTTGTTGCATCATACCCCCCGTGGGAGGCCTTGTGCATACATAACCAATCAATTTATCACTCAAAGTATGTAACTGGTCATGTCTCAAAGGCACCAATTACCATCTCTGCCCTGTTGTTACTATTATTATTTGTGATACAGCCTTGAGCAGCGCGATCGGACATCATACGTTTATGACTAGCTATCGGATCGATACCTAAATGATGCCCCGCGGAATGAGGCTCTACCAGCTATGTAAATGCATCGGGATGATATGAATCATCGATGGAAAGTGCTCAAGATTCACAACTGAAATGAATTGTTTTACGATGGGGGAATGAGTCAAGAAAGAACAAGCCGACACTTTTCGTGGCACATTTTTTCAATTACTATCCAGTAATAAAATATGAACAAAAATATGAACAAAACGTACGTGGATTCCATGGCCCATATTATATGAACACACCAATTAATTATAATCTGATTCGTTTACATACTTTAACGCCGGAACGAATATTCTTGGCGTTTTTTTTCTGTATGCAATATTAGTCGTGTTCTAAAATATGTGACCGCGAGCAGAAGAAATTCCACACCAGACTTGTTTATCCGGGGGGTGGGGGGCAGCATTTCATCGCTCCATACTAAGAGAGGGGCTTGGGTGGGTGCTATATCGTTGTGTGTGGGGTACACTTGTGGGGTACATGTCCCTGTTCTGTCACCTGCGGGGCTGCGGTCGGCAACCGTTTACAGGTTCTCGTAGGTCCATGACGTTTCCGAACACAAACGCTATTGCATGCCATACAAAAGGTCAATCTTGGCGGTTTTTTTTGCGTATGCAATATCAGTCGTGTTCGGAAACAATATGCAATTGCGAGTACCAGATTGAACATCATCTATCCACTCTGCCCACTCTGCTATACACCATTTTCTTCTCCGGCGTTGTCCCCAGCCTCCTCCCTTTTTTTTTTTTTTAACCTTCTCAGCCTTTTCTTCGGCCCTCCTTTCTTCAGCCTTATCTTCAGCCTTCTTCTCTTCAGCATTTTCTTCACCCTTCCCCGCACCGCGCACGATATATACGGACACTCCCAAAAACGAACCACACAGGTAAGAAAAGACCCCTGAGTCTTTTACGCAGCTTGGGCATGGCCTGGCTCCCAGTATGGATTATCTTCTGAAGCACTGGTTGGATGGTGTAGATCAGCTCTTCTAATAGTAATCTTGATCCCATCTCTGTCGGGTTGAGGCTCAACAATCCAGCTCGGTTCGTTACTCCGGTATCTGATAAGTTGTCAGGCCAAATTGCAACGAGGCACTTAAACCCTTTCTAGTAACCGTGATATAAACAGCGCAAGAAACTGAAATATTGATGCAAATTGTGATGCATGCCAAGGACTACCACATAGACTTTCTAGGCGTTACATTCATCACGTTGCCATAAAGGGTTTAGGTGACTGAAAATTAGCCTAGATACACAGCCAATTTTTGAGTGGTTACACGCATGAAGAATAGGGTTAGGGGCAGACCGCTAGGACCGGCATATGCATACCCCTCCCCCGCCCGCGCCAGCGTGCTGGGGTCTACTAATACCTAACTACCCTTGATACGATAGTGAGATACACTTCCATGGAAACATCTCCAGAATCTCCAAGGAACAAAACACCTACTACGGCCATGCCCATGACCTCCGTCTTCCAACCCGCTCTCCTCCCCCTCTCCGCCGTCTCCCTCGGCCGTCTCATCAGAAACACCAAATCCCCACACCAAGACTACCTCAACCCCACTCTCCCGACCCCCCCGGAAACGCTCAAGAACCCACAGGTCGGCTACCGCGAGCTGATCACGTCCACCCGGACAATCAAACTCCGCGGGCGGCTGATGCAGCTCCTCCGCGCGTCACACGAGTCCCACAAACACTCCCAGCTGGACCTCTCCGCCACAAGCGCCTACACCTACTCCCTCTGCAACAGCACCTCCTTCTTCGAGGCCGCCTGCGGCACGCAGGCCGTCCGTGCGTGGCTCCAGGACACCATCGAGAGAGGCGATGACGCCTATCTCGTTGTGGGGTATCACACGGTTGTCGATGCGCAGTTTGGGGCGGGGCGCGCGCAGGGCACGGTGGATATGCAGGTGGGATCGGTAGGGGTCGCGGAGGTGACGGGGTTTCCGGGGGTAAAGGGGTTGGATGTTGGGGCGGCGGTGGAGTGCGACGTGGGGAGGGTCTCGACGAGGTGGTTCGTGGCGCCGGGGGAGCAGGTGTACGCTGTGCAGTATAGGAAGGTGGCGTTCAGGTGGTATAATTGGAGAAAGAGGGTGGAGAGTGGGATGTTGAAGGAGAATATGTGGAGGGTTTATGCGGGGAGGGGGGGAACGGACGATACGGGAGAGGACGATACGATGGAAGCGGTGTTGGTCGGGGATGAGGGGGTGGAGGTGGGGGGAGGTGGGAAGAAGGATGAGGACGAGGATGAAGAAGAAGAAGAGGAAGAGGAAGAGGAAGAAGAGGAAAAGTGGGTGAGCGAGGATGGGGAGGAAGTGTGGGTGTTGTAGAGGTATTATGTGTGGGGTTCATATATATAGCTCTCGATTAGAGAATTGATAGTTAACCATCATCCCAAGTGGTCATACCACAATTAACATAAACTCATGGAACTATGCAGCCCATCGGTCAGTGATACCTAGAGCACCTTTTCCCTCCGGGATAAGTGTAAGCCACTCGTCTTGGGCACTGGTATCGGTCGATCCTAGTGACATGAGCATAACGTAATTTACCTAGAGCTTCTTCATCTTCCTTTTCATGACGGAATGTCTCGGCGTTAATTCCTTGCCTCTTGCAATATTACACAGTGAGGCTCCATGGTGGCATTTCGATTCATCAATAGGGTGGTATGTAAGTATATTGTATTATCCGCTTGAGCGAGGGTGCAAGGAATTCATGCCATAGCCCAATACTTCGTACCCACAAACAAAACGGCATGACCGAAAAACAAAAAAGGGAAGGAGGGTTCAAGTAATTGATTTAATTGCCTGATTGATTGATTGAATTCATATCCGCACCTTGCGCTGCCATTAATTCCACGAGACCTCCGCATTGCGGGCTGTATATGTGCATACAGTAGATTAACTGCGCGCCATATGGAATTCATGAATTTCTATACGCGCACCCACATAGCTAGCGGTGAATCTTCTAGTCGAAGCTGGCATAGCTCATAAAGGCGCGGCGGCTATATAGATATTCCTGGTCTGGTTGATTATGATTCATGATTAGTCTATTAGCGGTCCATATGATACATAGCTATTCTGGAGATGATGATAATGGTAACTTGTTGATTGTAGGGCTGTGATCGGAGGGCTGTCGGGGGATAAAGAATTCAGCCTCCAGCGGAGCTCGGGCCCCTTAAGCCTCCGACAGGAAAATAAGGTTCATTTTTCCCCCGATATCACATTTGAGAGCCCGATATCACATTTCAGGATCCGACATGGGAATCTGAGAGGGTCGGTGGTTTCTCCGACATTTCTCGGAAGGTTGATGCTCTAGACCCTACGGGATGGGTATGAGACTAACATTAGGGCTAATCAAGGTTGGGTTGCGTTGAGCTTTTTAGTTCCTCTATTTTGGTAAAGTGTTGAAGAAAACCACAACTCGAGCTAAGACTTCAACTCACTTAAGGTAGGCTAGGGACCGCGACTTGCGAGCTAAAGAGTCCATCCCGTTCTAAAGAGAGTTGAAATCGCTCAGGAGGGTAAAGTATGCACTAGGTATGGAATGGCGTACAGTGGCAGGCAGGGAATAATGAGACTAAGGAAATATCCCGACAGCCTCTAAGAAAACTCGAATACGTTTAAGAAGGTTCAACTGGTTGAGCTTTTAGTTTCAGGGGGCACTGAAAGTCCCAACTCAGATAAGCCTATCCATTAGACAAAAAACTCGTACTAAAATGTCCAACCCATCCGACTTGTCCAACCCAACTTTGATTAACAAGCGTGTCTACAATCCGGTGGCCGAGTCTTGGCACTTTTTACATGCAAAAATAAAAATAGGTTAAGTATCCCTTAGTCTGTCAATGCTGACCCCCCTATAATAGAGGAATTAAATTTGTATGGAAGATCTATTATTTGATAAGGGAGATAACGGGGTCTGTTAGTAAAGCCACAGAAAATTTGCTTCTTCTTGGGGGGTCAGCATTTTACTGACAGACTAAGGGATAAGTAAATGTCATCGCTGATAGCTTTTCAACCAGATAAGATATTAAAACCAATGCGATTAAAATCTTCATCACCTTATACTTGGAGTATAATTTGATACTATATATTTTCCACAGCTTGTCTTGTCAAGGCCCGTGGAACCATACTTATTTTGTTAGTTAGGGTTGTCTAGGGTTATCTAGGGTTATTTAGGTTTAAAGCAGTAGTACCTACCCCTGCTAACAAACCCGCACTTCATGCAGGTACATAACTGTCTTAGCAATAAGACACCTACCCCTGCATGACCCACACACTGCCGGTTCCGGGTTTCACTAGGGGAGACCGACCACCTCGCGACCGCGGGGTTTTTTTGCTTCCACCCCCTATTGATGTAGGAGGTCATCCACATGGCCGCCCAAAGCAGCTTGACTATGGCCGCCTCCCAGCACACTTACCCGCCGCTACCTCCTGGAATTATCTTTTGAGGTTTCGAGATATTTCCTTCCACTTATACCACCCCCAGTACCATGCCAAACCAATTAATACTACCTTCAATACCATAACCAGTGCCGAGTAAACCACCACCACTACCACCGAAATTAAGCAGAATTTATTAACCCCCAAGACCATGCTGAATGTGTTAGCCTCAGCCTCATAACCCGCAGGGGGGGGGGGGGGCTCACAAGTGTGTACCTACATGTACTTAATCCAGACGGGGGATCATGGGCGTAAGGGTTGGATATAGGGCGGCGGAGGGCAAGACGGAGGGTATGACTAGGCAAGAGCTACTCAACAAAAAGATCTGCATATTCCACATGTAGGTACAAATATAACTCCTCTCCTATAGGGCGTTCGTCTTGTACCTAATAGCTTAAGTCTATAGATAGATGCGCATTCCGGTCGTGTTCCATCCGATGACTTATTACCCACCGCTGTACCAACTAGAGGAGGCAACTATACGACACACTGTCTGGTTGTATACTTGTGTACGGATCTTCTTGAGAAAATCCCTTCCTGTGTGTAAAGGGATATCTCAGAAGTCACTAAGATATGGCTAATGCTAAGCGATAGTTCTGTAGCTTTTAAACTTGTAATATTGTAGACCGGATTCCGTTCCGCTTGAGAGGATGATGATTCCCCTAAGAGACCGGGAATCACTACCGCAGCTATTATACTGAAGAACCCCCTTAACCCGTTAAACTCTCCTCCAATAGCAAAATCTCATCGCATGCCCTCCCGCTACTGCCCGACGTTTACCAACGAAAGGTGGGGTTCAGGGTCCACTCATAGGGTGTGGTAGTGGTTGCCGAGTTGTAACCGAAACTCGCACTTCTGGACGTACGTCACTTCTTTTTTCCTCGTGCCTCATCTAGGACAATCCCATTGTACTACTAGTACACTCTCCTGCTTGCACTTCCAAGGCCAATTCCTGATACACTACACCCCCTTCAAGCCGGTCGTCCTCGACCGGTAACCCTTCATGGAAAAAACCCCGTTGGGAAAAGCCATGATGAGGGAGGTTCGGGATTATGTGCTGTTGTCAACCGTGCGCTCTGCCTCTTAGTACTGGCCGTGCTCCGGATCCGGGCTACTATGCCTTTGGACTCCGAGTGCGAGGACGGTTGCCCTGATGACCGGTTGCATTCTCGTCAAGCCAGGGCCTCTGTGCGGGCTCTTGGTGTTGCCCAGCCGTTTGCGAGTGTTCTGTGCTTCCTTATTTAGGGTCCGAATCCTCTCTCGATAAAGAGCCGTAGGACATCTTCATGGAACACGTGTGAACCTTCCCAAGTCTGCTGGTAGATCTAGTCCGGTACGCCTCGATTAAATACCGATTCTTTCGCTATACTCGAAGGGTCCGGTGACTTATCTGACAACTGTTGTATTCCGCCGAGGTTTCCTTGTATCTAACAGGACCTTCTGCCCTGGTTCGAACTGCTGTGCTGCGGGACCAGGTCGTGACGCATTTTATCGTACGCTCTGTGTAGGTTTCCCGGGCCAGTTCATGGGCGGCGAGGATCTCGTCCAGGTGATTATTTCCTCCGGCATCCAGCTGCTCAATTTCCACGTCCGTAGGCCAGTCCGTGCGAGGGTGAAACCCATAGTTGCAATAGAATGGTGACTGCCCGGTAGAGGAATGTTTGGCGTTGTTGTAGGCATATTCGCAGATCGGAAGTAGGTCTCTCCACTTCTTACCTGTGCCAGCTGTAAACGCTCGTAGGTAGGACTCCATATGCTGGTTAGTCCTTTCCGTCTGACCATCTGTCTGCGGATGGAACGAGGTCGAGAGTCTTCTACGAATCCCTAGTCGTTCGGTGATCGCGGTCCAGAAGGCTGACATCGAAACTGAGTTCCTTGGTCCGATACTATTGATCGCGGGAGTTCCAATGATAAGCGGCAGTGTCCTTTGACGGATGTGCTTCGTGCGGTTTGCTCCGCGTTGATTTCCTGTCATTGGTATTGAAGTGCGCCATTTTACTGAAGCGGTCCACTAGACAACCATTGACGTTCCGGAAACTTGACCCGCTCCTTGCGGCAATTTTCTACTACAAAATCCATGGAGAGTCGCACCAATACCAAGGGGTCGTGGCTAACTCTAGGGGCTTGTGGAAGAGGACATACTGTTCGTCGTCGTTGTTTTGGCTTTTTGGCATACATCGCACGTGCTGACATACCTTGGCTACATCTGGTGGTCATTCCAGGCCACCAGTAGTTCTGTCAACAAAATTCCAAGGTTTTTATCATCTGCCTAAAGCCCGCCGTGGGTCGGTCGGGTGGTCTTTCTATAACCCTGCTTGACTGCAATGCCCAGGCCAACTACGCAGCGTCTCTTCCATGAGTCGCTGTATTCTGATCGGGGATCCCACCTCTGTGGCAGCCTCTCGCAATGATAGTCTGCCGAGTCCACGGGTCCTCAGGATCTTCGTTTCAAGGAGTTCATCCGGAACTGTCCCTGCGAGTCCATCGAACCCTCTTCTTCATACCAGTTCCTGCAACCCGCAGGCATTCCCACTACCTGGTATGGTGTACCCACTGAATCCACTGGCGCACTTCTGATGAGTGAATTGCAGAGGATTTCTTCACAGCGTTCTATTCCCGCTTTGTGTCCTTCTTGCAAATGTCCGGGGAGGAGGATTCTCCTCGCAAATGTGTTCAGGAGATGAGGAGCATTTTTTACCTGAGCTGCTCCGAACTACTCCCGCTTCCATGCGTACTCACGGGCGCCTGGTTAAAGCACAGGGGTTTCCCGTTCTTGTCCGCCTGGGCCGAAAGTGGATTTTGAATGAAAGGTGCTATCTTTTCAGCCCATCGGCCTGTCTTCTTTGACAGCTTCTTGGTTGTTGTGAAGTACTAGAGGTTTTGGTGATCAGAATTATCCTGGATAGGTATCGTCCCGTACCTTCCACAGCCAATGTCTCCCAAAGGTCAGGGAGGGGAAACTATTGCGAAGCATCTCTTTTAATCGGTAATCTCATAGTTGATTCCAGCCTCGTTGAACTGCGAGAGTGGTAAGCTAACCGGATGTAACTTGCCATCTTCGAACACCTGTGACAGGAACGCTGCAGTCCTCTGCCAGTCGCTGCTCTGTTTCAAGGGACAGCCATACGATGTTTCGTGGTAGGTCGGAGGATTAGGAGCGGTGGTAAATAGCTTCTTGAGCCCCTCAAAAGCATCCTGCTGCTCCCGACCCCACTTCCATACAGCATTCTTCTTCAGGAGATCGGTCATGGGCCGGCATACCGCAGAATACCCGTAGATGAACCGCCTTAAGAAGTTGGCGAACCCCAGGAAGCATTGAAGCTCCTTCACCTTTGTGGGAATTAACCACTCAGTGATAGCCCTCACCTTCTCGGGTGAGACTTGGGTGCCGCTACCTGATAGCTTGAATCCTAGGAATTCTATCTCCGTTTGGGACCAAGCAGTCTTTTTCAGGTTGCCGTATAGGTGGTTTTGTCGTAGCCGCTCCAGCACCTTACGCACCAGCGCTACGTGCTCTTCTCTGGACTTGGAATATATCAGGATATCATCCAAGTAAACCACTAGACCCTGATCTAACAGGTCCTTGAATATGGTATTGACCATTGCCTGGAACGTTGCCGGGGCATTGGTCAAGCCAAACGGCATTACTCTATATTCGAAGTGGCCATATTTGGTCCGGAAAGCTGTCTTCCACTCTTCTCCCTCCGCGATCCTTACTAGGTTGTAGCCGTTCTTGAGATCTATCTTGGTGAAGAAGAGAGCTCCCTTCGTCGAGTCTGCCAGCTCTGTCATGAGAGGCAGTGGGTACCGGTTTTTGACTGTGACGGAGTTTAAGCCGCGGTAGTCGACGCATAACCGTAGCGACCCATCTTTGTTTAGGGACGAAGAGGAATTGTGCCGCTGCGGCTGAGATGGGACAAATTTTACCTGCCCGCTAACCATTCGCAGGTAATTGCCCTCAACGCTTCTGTTCGGGGGTGACAATGCCGAGATAGAGCCAGGCGGTTGGCTTCCGTCCAAGAGAAGCAATTAATGAATCCCACTCACGATGTTCCGGCAGCGTCCTGGTGGGTGTTTTGCTGGTTGCTATCCTAGTGGCCTTGCGGGGGGGTGTGTGTGGGGCCTGGGGGGGGAGGTGGGTGTGTGGTTGCCTGCCTGGGCTGCTGCTTGGTGGGACTGTCCTTGTTCTCCTTAGGGGGCTGCGGGTGGCGGGGGTGGTGTGGGTGAGCGCCCTTCAGGGGAGAACACATCTGCGTAGTCTTGGAACTCTTCCGGGATAGCACTAGCGAGAGTCTCGCTTCCCGTAGACCGTGCCCAGAAAGGGTGTGACGTGAGAGGCATGTCAGGTTCAGGCATATGTCGTAGGAGTCTGACGACCTTTTCTTGCCAGCCTTCTTCATACATGTCTCCTTCTGTCATCATGCAACCCTTATAATCTGGCATTTGAATACTGTTGAAGGTTAATGCCTTATTCTGGCCTCCAAATGTAATCGTAGGTTGATATGCTCTTCGAGCCATCGATGTGGTAGACGGATTTCCCCAGCAAAGGTACGCTATTTCACAACAGGTGACTAACCTGTTCGGGTTGGTCACCGAGCGGAGTGGTGAGAGGTTGGTGATGTGAGTACCTGGAGTGAGGCATGCGTGAGCTCAGCTTGTTTTAATAAGTGAAGAGTGTGGCGCGAGTCTGAAACGGGATCTCGCCTTCTGACACCAATCTCCAGGACATGATCCATGTCCGGTGCCTGCTGTCTAAGCAAGCTTGGACAGTGGTGGGTGAAGTGTTTATTTTTTTGGGGTTTTTTAGAGATTAAGCCATGAATTATCTGGTCCTCGGGCGGGTTTTCTTGGGTGACGGTAGTCATTGTAAAGTGTCTGGTAGTTATGGGTGATGTGAAAGAGGATGCGCTGGATATCCTCTTCCTTGAGTGCGGGATGAGGTCTCTTATATAGCTAGTGCGGGTAGCTTTGGACACGTTCATGCCCAAAGAATACCTTGGCCCTAGTCACGAGTTCTTACTTTGCATCGAGCAGTCTCCACAGTAGGGTTTTGGCACAAGTCAACAGTAGTGTTGTGCAGTGGTCTACTGTCCGCTATCTGTGTGGCCCCTCTGATTTCCGAACTTCTAGACTCGAGTCTTGGTTTCTGGCATTGGTCATTGCTTTCCTTGCAGTATAGTTTATATAAAGAGATTTATTTCCGCGCCCTAATAACTAATTTATTCATAACCCAATAAAGAAAACCATAAGAAAAATAACTTAATCTTCCCCAAGCGCCGTAATTCTGGCCCTAAATGCCTCACCTTGAGGTCCCAATTTCTGCCTTTTCTCACTCTCCCCTTCCGGTTCCTTCGTCCTCGAAGTCTTATCCTCTCTTTTCCTCTTTTTCCCACTCGATCTTTCCGTCCCACCTGTCATTCTGACCTTCGTGGTCGAGTAACATTCCTTTGTCCAGTGACCTTCTCTTCCGCACCGGAGGCATTTATTTTCTTTTGCCCATTGGTCCTTCTCTGCTTGGGTGGCTCCTAAGCTACCAGTAGCTGGGCGAGGTTTGTGCGGGGAGTCCTCTCGTTCCTTTCTACGGGGACGGGACTCGTCGCGCTCCTTCTTCCGGTGGCGAGGCTTCTGGCGTTTGGACTCTTGGTGCTTAGGTTCTCGAGTTTCTTGGGGCCGTGCTGGTTCCCTTCCACGCAGAATTTTCTGGCGGGCTCTGACCTCAGCATCCTTTCTTCCCACTCTTCGAACCCATGCTAACCAATCTGGAAATTCAGATGGTTCTTCAATCGCAGCAGATAGTCTTTGTTCCAACGTGGAGTTTATTCCTGTTAGAATCATGGACTTCATGACGATTGGGCCAACTCGAGCGTCCCACTCAAAGGTTTTGCATCCGTGATGTATATCGTCGTAGGACCGTTTGACGGAGAATTAAATCCATACTTCTGCTTTGGCCTGCTGTGACTGGTGCGATTACCATACTTGATGCGGAGTTCCCTGTTTAAAAGCGTTCCCCCAGTACGAGCCTAGGTTTCTACACTAAGCTTTCCTTAAAGTTGCGCCAGAAACTGCTGCAATCCCGTGAATTCCCAGGATGCCCAATAGGATTCGAGGTCTTGTATCCCATGTGACTCGGGTTGAAGGTTCAATTAGTATCGTCCATAACGATCGATCCAAATGGACGTCTTCGTTCAAGGGTTCCCAGAGAAAGGGGATCTTGGCCTGCTTGGGGTGTCTCTCCCTTTGCGATGGTGTAGGATACGGTGACTTGCGTTTCTGCTCGTCGGTGGTGCCTAATCTCTTCTTTCTCTTGTCTCCTATCATCAAGGAGGCACTGGATGAGTCCGATGAACTTGGACTGTCACCCTATCTGTGCTTCTTTCTTCTCTTCCGCCATCCATTTCCTCCAACCATTCTATCGGCTCCTTCTCCAGTACAGCATCCTCCACTCCCTCCCTAACGTTTACCGTGGGAGTCTTCTTGAGGGTGGAGAACGGGGATTTATCCTCCTAGTCTGTTGGTGGGGGGTCGGGGGGTTGGCGGTCGCCCTATCCTGTCTCGGGGAATACGTTTTCTGCAGACTCAAGCCCCGTGGCTAGGCTTCCCGCGCCTTAAAATGCTTTCAAGGGTTCCCTAGCATTTTCCTTCACTCCTGCTGACGGTATCTGACAGTTCAGGGGTAGGGCGCTTGGGTAGTGGCTACACTGAAAGCTGCTGCAACAGTGGCTGCAGCCCTTCTGGCAAGTCAGGTTTTTCTCCGCTTTGCCTGAGCCTGTATGTAGGCTGCTAGCTACCTGGGGTTCGTTGCGTGTTGTCAGTCAACAGGGCCATCTGTCCTGAACCTTAACTCAGTTCCCCGTTTGCTGGTTTTGTGCATAGGCCTGAAACTGGTTTGCTAAGGTGCCTAAGAAGCGGCGGTTATCGCCCTTGGTGTCCTTCTACTTCCGGAACTTCCCTTGTAATTCCCCACAGTTGTTGCCCCGTTGGACTACCTGGATCGTGCTGGGTTCCATATGGTGGCCCTGGCTTCTGCTTTGGATTGCCCCTTCGCCCTGTCGATCTAGGCGAGACTCTCATTGCCCTGTGGACGAGTACTGCTCGGTGTGCCTTGAGGTGGATCCGTGGGGTTCTCCTGCTGTGAGGACAGCTCCGCGATTTGAGGAGGTGCGCGTAGCTGGGCGTCGCTCATATACCCAATACCGAACCCAGGAGCGCCTTCTCACTGTAATTAGTGGCTTGCCCCTGGTTTGGAGTTTCGAAGGGTTGAGTCCCCATGCTGGCGGAGTTGCGGGGTAATCCTTCTCTCGGCGTCGTTTGCGAACCTTCTTGGGGCTTTTGCTTTGAGGGGCGCTGGTTCTATAGCTCGGTGGCAGGGGGGGTATCCCTGGCTCTGCTGGCTATTGTGGGATGAGCCTGGGCCATGGCGGTGTCTCTGTCGCGGACCACAATGGCTTCCGCCATGTTGTGGTCTTCCTGCGAGGTTAACGCTAGTGGGAGGGACATCTTTGAAGAATTCGATGGGTAGGTCGGGGGTGTTGATGCACCAAGGTAGAGGAGTAAACCAAGGTACCGAGTGCGCTAAGCCGTGAGAGTTTTGGCGAAGCGTTATGAGGATGGAGGGGGTGAGGTTGGGCTCAAGGAGATTCTCCTTGAAGGTGGCGATGGTGCGAGCTTCTGCGAAGAAGCCTTGGTGTTGGAGGTAGCCGCAGTAGAGATGTTCTGCGCTGCCTCGAGGGACCAGAAAGGAGGTTTCACAGGGGAAGCGAAGCATGTACCAACTTCTCTTGATCACTACTTCTTATACCGAGTGCCCGTGTACTATCCGTACCTAGCAATCACACAAGGTAATCGAAGTGTTGTCTTGAGAAAGTAGTAGGCTTCGCTTATATAAATAGCAGAGTTGGACAAGAGTTCAGAGGTTTTTCTCTGTTTGCCACGTGGGAGGCGAGGTACAGTAGATGGCTTCTCTCACAAGTCAAGGGTAAATGCGAACCGATAAGGTACAATATAGTTGTAAAGGATATCTTCAGAGTCCACTAAGAATGGCTAATGCTAAGCGATAGTTCTGTAGCTTTTTAAACTTTTAATTTATGTAGGACCGGATTCCGTCGCTTGGAGAGGATGATGATTCCCTAAAGACGGAGGGAATTCCTAGCCCCTAGCTATATTTTATACATGAAGAACCCCTTAACTCCGTTAACTCCTCCAATACAAATCTCTCGCAATGCCTCCGCTAATGCTCCGACGTTCACGAGGTGGGGTATCCAGGGTCCACTCATAGGGTGGTGTGGTAGTGGTTGCCCGATTGTATCCTGACCCTTCACTTCTGGGCGTCGGTACGTCACTCTTCCCTCGTGCCGTCATACTAGGACAATCCCATTGTACTACTAGTACCGCACTTCCAGGCAATCCTGTAACACTGTGTATATACATGTACCCCGGGGGTCCTCAAAGTGAAGCAAGGACAGTAAAGAACCACAATTTCGGAGCTATTGGCCGCTATGCCCAAATTTGGAGATGCGTGTGATCCGTTAGATCGGATTGGATCAGACAGGGCTATGGAGTAGCTGGAAACAAAAATGGGGAAATTTAACTGGGTCTAACTTTGATGGTAGTCGCAACAATAGTGTATTGAGGTTGTTGCATCACTTTCAGGACCCCGGGGGTACATGTATCTTTATTAGGTGCGTGGTCTTGGCAAAGGACAGTGTATACTTTCAGCTATGACATCATAGAAGACAAAGATCAGGCATCCCCCGCTCATTCCTCTTTGCTCCTCCATCATATCAATCCCCCCCCCGCCTGAGATCTTTTCTCACGCTCAGACATACACAAACAATGCCACCCAAGCGTCCACCTCCCTCCATAGATATAGGTCTCGTGCCTCCCGCCTCCGCCGCTGGCCCTCCCCCCGCCGCTGGCCCTCCCCCCGCCAAACGCCGCCAACTCAAAATCCCGACTCCCAGCATCCCCACCCCTCCATCCCTCTTTTTCACCATCCCCTACCCACCTCTTCTCCCCGCGTCCCCCGATGACCCCCCTTCCAGCAATGAGCAGTTTACAGATTTCCTACACGCCCAGGCCGCCACCCTGCCCCCCAGCACCCAGATCCTCTACACTGCCGCGCTAGCCAACCTCGAACCAGACAACACTCCAGAACTCACAGGAGGAATGCGCGCGTCGCTAAAAGCCGCCGTCACTGCTTTTACGGTGCATCAACCTTCACCAGCCGCAGATCAGGATCCGGGCGAGGAGCACGAGCAATTGGGATTTCTGAGAAGGCTGGCCGCAGGGGATGTAAGGAACAAGGAGTTGGTGGACTGGGCGGACACAGTTACAGCTGCCCTCCTGTCATTTAGCACTACCCGCGGTGCTGCAGCTCCCCCGTCTGCCTCCTCCGCCTCCTCCACAACACCTACGCGTCCACGTGCGACACCTACACCTGAGATGCACAGCAGCGCCCACCACAACACCACTGGCTGCTCCTCGGCCATCCGTAATAAAATCCTCGAGCGTGACAGTCACGCGTGCGTGGTCACAGGCGTTCGCGATGCTATTATACTCGAGGTTGCGCATATCATCCCCCCCAGCGTACGCAGGGAGACTGCCGCTTCCCGGGGGCTGCTGGGGATCTTTATGGGGGCCGAGCGACTTGAGGCATTGAGGACGGCTACGCTACAGCGCGCCGGATGCGCGAGTGTAGGGGAGGTTGCCAACCGCATGGTGCTGAATGTGTCGGTACACAGGTACTTTGATCGGGGGAGTGTGGAGATTTTGCCGGTTGTGGGGTCGGGTGATTGGGGTGTGGGGCGGGGGTATGATCCGAGTATTGTGAGCAGTGTAGGTCGCCCTCACTCCGATTATTTCTAGCACGCGACACCCATCCCCCCCCCTTCCAGGCGGACATAGCTAACCACTCCCCCAGTATGACATAAGCATCCACTACCCCGGCTCCGCTGCTCTGCCTCTAGCCAGGTACATTTATTCTACCCCAGCCCCTGGTACTCAAACCGGGCAACAACTGTTGTCCAGCGCGCTGCTGACTCCCGGCACAACAATCACGCTCACGACCTCCGATCCTGCGACAATGCCACTGCCGCATCCGTTGCTACTGCAGCTGCATGCGGTCTGCGGGCGCATCAGGCGCCTCAGGGCTGCGGCTGGGTGGCCGGTGCTGCCACCGGGGGATGGGTCGGATGGAGGCATGCAATGGGGGGAGGAAGAGGAGATGCCGTGGGAGGAGGAAGAGGGTGGCATTGGGGGGGGAGGTGGGGAGGGGGAGATCGCGGCGACGAGGTTCACAATGGAGCTGCCGGAAGAAGGTATCCGGGATTGGGTTCGGGGGTGCTCCCTGGGGCCGTTGGATGGGGATTCTGGTGTTGAGCCCGGGGCGGACGCCGGGGGGGATAACGGGCGGAGGTTTGGGGATGGGATGGAGCAGCTGGAGGAGGGACCGGATGACGGAGAGAGGCCAAGGAAGGTGGCGGATGTGATGGAGGAGATGGGGATGAGGGAGGAGGAGCGGCGGAGGTTAGTGAGCGGGTGGGGAGGGAGGGGGCTGGGAATGTAATGGTACCTTTTTTCTTCTTTTTTTTTCACTTTCCCTTTTTTTTTCTGTATGGATTGGAGGGCTTTAGGTAATGCTTGGGGCCTCTGGGGTACGAGGTTTCATCTTCTCTCCCCCCCCCCCTTCTTTTCAAACTGTTTGGGGGCAGACCCGTTTTATTCACCCATCTCCTCTTTTCCCTTTTAGCTGTCTCTTTACACCCGAGAGCAGCATCTATTCCTGTGATACCAGCATACTGGGCTTTTTCTATAATTCTATGGGCTGGCCTTATAATAACTAAACCGCTATAGCCGCAATAGTATATATCACCCCCCGTAAACTCTGCACATGAACAAGGAAAGACGGATAATCAGCAACCCCCCCCCCCCCACATATCCCCAAACACTAATTGCCGCGGTTCTTTCTCCCACTGTGTGACTGCCAACACCCACAAACTCGCCAATTCTAATGCCCTGCGGTGTCATTTTGGGGACAACGACGGAACTGTTTGAATAACGAACGGGTGGTTTTTGGCAGCGGAAACAGCCGCCCAGGGACCTAAAGCTAAAGCCAAAGAATACAAATCACTCCTCCACTAAACCCACCCATTATAAGACATCACGGTCCTTACGCTCTACCTCCCATACCCTTGCCCTCTCAATCACCCTTTCCACAATCCCCTTCACCCTCACCGCACCCCTCATCACCTCCACCACGGCTCTCCACTGATTCCACTGCATCGGCACAGCCCTCTCTTTTCCCTTTACCAGCACCGCTACCCCCCCTTCTCCCAGCATATGCATTGTCCACACCTTCATCCTCCACCCTACACATAGCACTCCTACTACCTGCAAGCCCTCCCTTGGCATGCCCTCCATTAAACTATTCAGCATCCCTCTTAAACCCCTGAATAGCTTTATCTCATCATTTAGCTCCCTGGGCCTCCGCGCGCCACGGCTAACTTCAATAGCACCCAGGTCGTAAACGCGCCCGTCCGCCAGCAGGCAACGCAACACCCCGTCGTAGCGGTAGTCCAGACCCTTCACCGCGCTCTTGACGTCAGCCCGCGACACTGACAGCCCGGGGATGGTATGTAGGCAGCGATCCAGTAGCGGAGTCCACAGGGATGAGAACCAACTACTGCGGAGCTCCGTAAGCCACTTACAGGATGTGTAGCTGGTAAGGAGCCCAATTCTGTGTTGTTGTCAGTTCGTTTACTCTACTTTTATTCTTCTCCTCCTTTCCCACTTCACTTTGGGGAAGGAAACCCGGGGGGGGGGAGGGTATACATCGAGGACGCAGCGCTATTCGCATACAGAGCAGTGGCGTGGCGGCGCTCATCAAATGCCTCCCCCGGCGGGCGTGACGGCGACTCGATTATGTCGTAGAGCTCGGCTATAGTCCTCGGATTCTGTCACATCTTAGCACGACATTCCCACGCGACAGGCAGAGAGAAGAAGTTTTCTTACATCTGGGAACCGTCCAACCGCGTACTCAAACGCCGCATCCCTCTCCGGCAGCGTGGGCCCCCATCCTGCGACCTCCTCCATTTCATGAGACGTGAGCCATCCGCATATGGCCGGATCTGAGAGGTCGATGATCCATTGAAGGATCGGGTTATTTCGCAACCAGGGGCTGGAAGCAGGGACGGCGCGCACCTTGTAGTATATGATGTCTTCAAGAATGCGGCCGCTGGCGAAGGTGTGTTTGTGGGATGGCGTGAGAGAGAGGTACACATCGATGAAGGTGGAGTCGTCGGGGAATGGGGAGGGGGAGGATTCGTCGGAGTCGGTGGGGACATTGGTGGGGGTGCGGATGAGACTGCCCATGGAGGATGGGTTCGATTCTTCGTGTGTTTGGGCGCTGTCCTGGGAAATGGTTAGGATAAATAAAAGCGGATAGTTTATAATAACTCACTATAGCTTCCTCCCCACCCTCTTGCTCAGTCCCCGCCTCCATCTCACCAGTCCAGTCACTTCCATTCTCGTGGTCCTGCAACTCTGTAGCCTCCCCCACATTTAGCATTGGTAGCTTCTGCGGCCTCACATCCTCACTCTCCGTCCTCCTCTTCGTCCCTTCCCCTTCAACCTTCAGCCCCCGACTCCCACCCATCAAAGCTAGCTTACCAGAGGCCTCTTCTGTTTTCACCCTGCGCGCCGGGGTGATATCCCCATGCACGATCGTCTGCGGCGGCACTGACGCTGACGACGCTGAACTTGATGATCCTGCAACCCGGCCACCTGTCTGCTAGTAGGCACAAATATTAACCCACGAGCACGGTACCCCAGCAAAACGGAACACCAGCGCGGAGTATAGGATAGGAAAAGCGTATTTGGGAATTGTACGATAGATAGACACATGCGTCCCCCCATTTTGTGCAAATCAGGCGTTGGACATTGCCAAGGACCCACCCAACCCCCGGGCCCAACACCAGGCACAGCCAGGGAGGACAGTCGATGTGGGTAACGGCTTGGCCGTTAAACTCAACAGCGAGGGGAAAGTAGAAGGGGGGATTGGGGGAGTGGAGAAGGGGGGAAGGAGGGGTGCCTTACATCTTCAGATCCCGCCTTATCCAACAGCATACCCGCCTTTACCTTACGAGCGCTTGATTCCAGCGGCGAGCCTTCAATGATAGATAGGTTCTTCCTCCAACGCAAGTCGATTGAGTCGGACAGGAAAGTGCCGAAGCTGGTGACATGGTATGCTACAAAGGAGTTGTATGACCATTCTTCAGACGGACGCACGAAGTAGGTTGTGCAGTAGGCTTTTACTTGCCCCTTGGTGAAGTTCGTCTCTTGTGGGGATGGGGGCGGGGGTTGTCGTGATCTCGGCATGGTGTTTTGATAGTTATTGGTGGGCTGGTAGATCCGTAGAATCGTGAAGGAGAGGAGGGGGAAGGAGAGGAGGGGGGGAGGGGCTGGCTTAGGGAGGGGGATCTTGGCAATCTACTGTGCACTCAATTTGTGGAAGAAAGTGGACAGGGCTGCTCCTAACCTGTGTGTGTGTGCGTGTGTGTCTCAGCTTTACTTTTTGTGCGCGGGGGGTTCGCTGCTTGTCGATGCTTGACAGGATACGATATAATCTTCAGGCTTGGATTTGGCGGCTTATTAATAGTCTTGTAAGATTGTTGTATTGCTGTTCTCTTTTGCTACCTACCGAACAGCGAAGGCAGCTGATAGAGTATATATACACGTAGGTTGTGTCATCTGGTTTCGGGCAGCTTTGCAACTTTCCAAACAAAGAAGATATCGGATGGAGGTGTGGGCGCAACAAGGAAGAACACCCACATCCCTTGAATTTGCTGTTGTCGTCTTTGTTTGGTTTTGGTAGTCCATCGCCAACCTTTACTATACATACGCGCTATCAGAGTTAAGCAGGAGCCCACACCATTTCCACAAACACAAAGAATTAGAAACTATCTGGAGGTACATATGCAGAGAAACATAACTCGCCAGGTCGGTTGGCGGATGGCTACATGTACTGGGTAGTTCTCTGCTCATTGTTGTGGTAGACGAATCTGTATCGTACCGGCATAGATCCCCGGTCTCGCTTCCGCTGCATGCTGCATACGCAGCGATCCGCAGCCCACGGGATCACCCCTGCAGGTCCCGATCGCAACGGCCCCGATCTAGCCACCTATGCTGCCAAGCCGATCACGTGTCACTCGCTAAGCGCCAAGCGCCACACACTGGCTTACTTAATTAGCCACCCGCCAAGACTCGCTTCCCAACTATTTCTCATGAAGCGCCCCGCGCCGGGGCCTGGGGTCCGGGGCTGCAGTTTGGGAGCTGTATGTAGATCCATTGAGCTTACCCGACTTGGACATATAGGCCCAAATAGGCACTTACTGGTGTGACATTCATTTGGCTCCCCACCAAAAATCCAACTTTGAGAAATTGAAGAACTCCACCACAACGAAAGATAAAATTTATCTGACTCTGTTAGGTTGTAGAGAAGAAGCAGTTCTATCATCCAAGAGAGGGAAAAATAATTTAGGCTGTGGTTGGGAAAGTCATTAGCGGTTGAAGTTGACACTCGAAAGTAGTCCGGTTACAGGTGCCTCTAACCATATACAGATCCGGTGAGAAGGGGGGAAGACGCCCTCTTCTCACCAGGGTTATCTTTTCCTCTACGATTTATTGCAATGCTTTATATGATTCTCTGGTTCTTGTTTCCGGACTGTAGCCCTACTTTTCTCCTTTTCTACTTTGCGCTAGTAATTTTTAATCCGCCTAACTCATCTCTTTCCCCGCCCGGCACCAGCGACCGGAACCCCGCGCCCAGTCTGGGTGCACTAATGGGGTCAACAGAGGGGACTACCATGGGCACGGAGGCAATCCGGGCTTAATTGTGGGTAAGGGAATATGTATTAAATAATCATTAGCCCTATAGAAGGTGGTGATTAATCATCCTTCCGTCTGTCAGTAAAACGCTGCAGCTGCCCCCCCAAGAAAAAACAAATTTGGTGTGGCTTTACTAACAGATCCCGTTGTTCCCCTATACAAATATAATCCCTCTATTATAGGGGGCAGCAATCGACAGAAGAAGGGATAGAGCCCGTCGGCTCTGGACCAAAAAAAAAAAGAAAAAAACCGGGGGGGGGGGGGGCAGCCGGATGTCCCTCGCCGTCTACATCCGAGCTCCGAATAAGAGCGCACACCCGTTGATCAGGCACCCCTTCAAGTTCCGGGAGGAGCCACGCAGCTTTGGATACCGGTGCTACTACCCCTGTACATTTCATAGGAGGAATCTTGTTGTAGCTTAGGGGCTGCGCCATCCATACGCACTTGGTGCGTTGAAGAAGTGAGGGAGGGAAAAAAGAGTAGGCCGGTGGGTGGTGGGATTTATAGAATTGAGCACAAATAAGACGGTTTATGTACCCATAAAAGCCAGTCACGATTGTTTGCGCCGGGCATATTATCCGAGCCAGTTTAGCTGACTGTGCTCCGAGGCAATGGCATATCATAACAAATCGAGTGATGTCTCATGTCTTACATATGCGATAGTTATCTGCTTATGAACTGGTGTCTCTGGCATGCTCCACAACGGGCTGTGGCAACTAGCCCCATTCTTAAGGGAACCTATTACCGAATCACAAATTGATGCCGGAGAATGGTAGCGGACGGTGAAAGATCACAAACAATAGCTATGTCGCTGATAGATACTGGATACTCTTGGGTATGGTGCGGTAAATGTGTCAATAGTAATATTGTTAACGGTGGTGAATTATTTTACCACCGGTTGTATAGACGCTGAATCTCAGTTCTTGTTGGAGGTTTCCAACCGGTGGTGGAGTGCCTGCCACCAGTGGTTAAATTCCCCACCGGCGGATAATTGGGCTCATATATAAATAATGGAATTATTTTCACCACCGGTGGTACCGTTGGTAAAATTACTTTTGACACATTTGCCGCTCCATACTCCTGGCTGGCTATCGCCGGGATCCTGCCGGGGGTTCTAAAAACAAAAAATACTACCTAGATTGCTTTATCAAACTCTATAGATAGGTCTAAAGGGTCGGGAATAACCTAAGTCCCCTCCTACGACTCGCTGGTTGCAAAAAAGCAGCGGGTGTATCTAGTACCTCGTCTGCTAGAGCACCATGACACTGCGGCATTACTATAGTATATTGGCAAAGATTCCGATTTGGTTCAGGGGTTTTTACGGCATACCTATTAAAACCCCTTTTTGCTACCGTACCCAAGTCATCAATAACTAACGGAACTTTTAGAATCCATCATATTTTGCCGGTCGTGGGATCTCACGGGAAGATTTAACCCGTTATCTTATGCTTAGGTGTAGGTACAACACCTACAAGGTGAGGGGCCCGGAACTCCGTTGCGACCCCTGCCGATGACAATGCAGTTTCATAATCATGCATGATCGCGTCTTCCGAGCTCGCGAAACGTGCGGGGTAGCGCCAGAATACCAGATACACCCACCACCCGTCAGCACCAGAGACCTCCGTCTTTCTATCGCTAGCAGCAGTACCTATAATACGATGTCGTTTGGTATTGGGATTGGCGACATTTGCCTGGTGATTCGGGGTGCATGGAGAGGCTGGGATGCCATCGCCTCATACTCCCAGGACAGTGGCTCGGTGCGAGAGGAGTTGGCCCTCTGGAGGCCAGCGTTGGAGAAGCTTTCAGAAAGACTTGCAAGTCAGGCTCTCTCGCCTGAGGCTGCTGCGATGGCCCAATATCAAATGGCGCAATGCTATCAGCTCCTGGATAAGATAGACAAACACCTCAACGGGGGCTCCCGAAAGGGCACAAGACGTGCAAAATGGGCACTGTGTGATAGAGGCAGAGTTATGGAATATATGGAGGCCGCCAACCGAAGAATGAGAAGCTTGGAGACAATGATTATAATGTGGGTCTTCTTTGTATAAAGGGATAGGCTTGGTGATTGACAGTTAGCTGTATAGGGAAATGGCCACAGAGAGACGGGTGATTCTTACTCATACAGACAACATACCTTTAACAATGCCAGTAAACACCCAGGAAAATGCTATTCAACTAGTGGACGCGATGGATGAGGAATGGAAGATACCAATGCAGATTTATAGGAGCTGGGAAGTATGTTTAGACAAGTGGTCAATCGATATTAGAAGCTAACGTTTTCCTCGTGATCAGGCTCTCCACACACTACTAATGCTAAAGTTCGAAGGCGCAAAAGGGGCTACTTGGGTCCGAGCTAGGAAGTATCACATCACGGATGAGATATCAAGGTTAAAGCTTAGTAGGGCGAACTGGGAAGAAAGCTTAAAACCTGGCATGAAAATCTCAATGGCCGTGGTACTTCAGAGAGAGAATGAGTACAGCCGGCTACACAAATGCCCCAGGTGTAATCACCCGCATCCAGGGACTACAAGTGACCAACTTGAGCGTGTTAGATGGTATGATTGACTAAGCTATGGATCCATGAGCACTAAGCTCACGATTGCAAATAAAATATATATAGCGCTCAATGTCGAACATTTTTCGAGGTCTCCTCCAGGCACCGCATCACCGATTTGGATGATAACGACCATGATGTTACGACACCTCCAAATCACCCCAACGGACTGTATGATCAAATCGGACCACAAAAAGCCCCCGTTATTGACACAGAGGATATAAATTTCTTTCGTCGTTTGCATTTATCTTTGTACGAGTCAGAGAAATTCGCGTCTATGAACGAATTATGGTATGTTTCTTGTGATAGTCAATTCGTAGGCATTGTTGATAACCGGGCCCGGCATAGGGATACGATATGTGTGCAGCCAGGTTTCAGTAGCGGTGAGCTAGACATGGATCTGCTCACGAGCGAGCTTCGGAGCGTGGCCAAGTGTTCAGAGACAGGAGTTGTCATACGACGGCGTGATATGCTAAGGATACTTGCCGGTTGGCTACCAACAGTAAACCGCAGCGACAATAACCATATTTAGAGAATTAAAAGCACTATGAAATCTGATCGTAGAATTTCACTCTACTGCCTTCAACTAACATGTTTATGGGAAAAGCGGCAAACTGAAGGAACAGCAGGGAAGTGGAAGGACCAGCGGAATACTCCTTCCCCAATTTCCCTATGGGCCACAACTACCACTTGGGTTATTACGGTGAGCTTCTTGGTCTATGCACCCAAGCGGAATAGCTGCCCCTGATCACCCCGTGACCATCCGTTACCGCAATGTGTTGTTTTTGCTTGGGAAGATCTCATGTCTACATGAAGTGCTTCCACCTCCAGTGCATATGTTTGCTAACCAACAGCTAGTAGTTGGCTATTTCTACCTATGGCTACCTCAATTGCACATCTCACAACACCGGCGCAACCCTCGCCACTGCTAGCCTGGCATCCCTGGATACATCCCCCACCCCCACCCTCACCCATTCCCCACACTCCCCAACCCCCACTGTACTACCTCTGCTTATATCATCCAATTTAATTCAATAAGTCCAATTCCCCAAAGTCTGCCGAATGGGGTGTGAGCTTCTGTTTCATGGATTTTGGCTATTTCTGGCCAGGGATAATCTACGTAACGATTGCTTAAAAGGGGTAGACTATGCCTACTAATAGTAATTTTGATCTCATTCGCACGGCCAATTTTTCGAGTTTTGGCGGTAGGTAAATTGCGTAGGTGCGTAGGTCAGGCTTTCTAGATGTCTCTAGTAAACGTTTGGCGAGTATGCATGGTATATGTGCGCTACCACGTGTCCAAGTCAAATCTTTCATAGTATTCGTGGGTATTCCTCCAACTTGCCGTATCTGGAAATCCAATCCAATAGTAGCAAGCCAAAGGATCTAATCATATGAGCCATAACGACGCCCAAAAGCCTAGATCGAACCAGTCGGTACTCCTTTTACCACTATTCTTTGTTTCTACCTATCGACCTTCCCACTGTATTTGTCTAACCTCGGTAGCGGGGGTAAGATTTCGCCATAAACTACGGGCTACATGCGTGTGAGCTGTAAACTTGGACTATATCTTAACACATAACCCATGTCCCATAATCATTTGCACGGCCGCCACAAATGCCCCTAGAGATGGTACAACCGACAGTGAAAATAAAATATTCCTTTGTCCGCCTATGTTTGCAGACGGTAGGACCGCTATAAGTCCTCTGGAAAGTGTACCAGAAGCCGTAGTCGTTCCCTCAGTTGTAGGGAGTTGTAATAAGTCAGGAATAAGTTTGATAACTAGGATAATGACCCGCAAGGTGTTGCTGATCACCTGTGATGAAATGATCCATAACCACTGTGATGTGGTGCTTTGGCGGCCACTAAAATTGGAGAAGAGGTTGATGGTGATGCTGGTGCTGCTAAGGTGAGAGGTGCAATAAAGAGAACTATGCCGTAAAATCGTGTGAGTATAGCTCAATGTCAAAATTCGCGGGACAACAGCAAAGACACACCAAAATATGGACTTTGTGCGACACTTCCTAGGCACCACCGTCAATTGATAGACTTTGGGACTTGGGATATAGGTGCAAAAGGTATTGAGGAGTTCCATATCAAGGTACCTTGCTTTACTTCCAATTCTTTGTGGTGTAGCAAGCTCTTGAAGTTCTAATTTCCACCAAGAGGTGGTCTGGCAAGAACATCAACAGACCACCCACAAAATATTGTCACCCACAACGATTCCATTCTTGGTTTTAGTTCTGATTTAGACTCTACGGATGGTTCAGTAGACAGTGATAAATCACCCCCGACTAGTATACATTGTTGAAATCCGGGTAAACCTTTGAAAGACGTTTTCGATGATTTTGGGCGGCGTGCGCTTGAGCTGTTCCAGTGGAGCTACGTCCGGGACAACTGGCCAATTTTCCTCCCCCTCCTCGAGCCCCTCCAGGACAGGCCCCGCAACAACCGTGCTCTCTCCCCCCACCGAGCTACTGGAGTCGTCACTGTAATTTGAACTAGATACATACAGGTGTATGATGGCTCTAATAGTGTGGTGCGAGGACTGAAAGGATATGCAGCATAGCCAAACTTATCTATCTCCGATACGTTCTTCGTATAGGTGCATAGAAAACCTGGAGAATAACCGCGAGTTATTTGGTGGTGTAAAGGGATATCTCAGAAGTTACTAAGATATGGCTAATGCTAAGCGATAGTTCTGTAGCTTTTAAACTTGTAATATTGTAGACCGGATTCCGTTCGCTTGAGAGGATGATGCTTCCCCTAACACGACGGGAATCCTACTAACTATTTATACATAAAGATCCCCCTTAAACCCACTAACTCCTCCAATAGCAAATCTCCCGCAATGCCTCCGCTACTGCTCCGACTTCCTACGAGGTGGGGTAACCAAGGGTCCACCCAAGAGGTGTGGTAGTGGTTGCCAAGCTATAACCGAACCCCGCTTCTGGGTGTACGTCACTCTTCCATCGCGCCGTCGTACCAGGACAATACCATTGTACTACTAGTACCGCACTTCCAAGCAATCCTGTAACAGGTGGTGTTGCGGTTGCGGGATGTCTCCGTACGGCGCCCGTTGGGAAATCCTTTGAATAACGGAGATACGTCGAAGTACAACTGAACCGTTAGCAGCCCATAGCACTGTCCAGGGCCTCCATCCCCTGGATCGAGTGCAACAGACCCGCCAAGCGACATCCCTATCATTGCCCTAAGTCGCTGAAGAAATGGACGCCGAGGGAACGGAATATATCCTGTATCCCATTCAGTCCTTAGAACCCAGATGGCAATCCACTTTCTGCAAAGTCAGAAGATCCGAACATATACACCAGTGGAGTCAGATACAATGTATCCAAAACGCAGGTCAGTTTGCTCGGAATCAATTCACATGACATATTCATGATCAGCTTAGGCGAATAATGAAGTGACAATGATCGCCTAGGAGCGTGCCGAGGCTTGGTAGTCCGACCGTAAGGACGTCAATATGAGTGTCGGCTGGGGCGGATTAGCGTGGTATTCTGTTTGATAGGGGGCGCATGTGCCCTGGTGCTGGGGATAGCTGGTCGGGGGTCTCGCCAAAGCCTAACCCAGATTTGGAGGTTTGTAGTATCAAATTGTATGATGGGAGGAAGTGAAGAAGGTCTCGAGACAGGTCTCGGGATAGCCTGTCCCGCGCCCACGATCACTAGTATTACCAGGATATGATTTCCCGGATCTGCCAACATCCGTTTCGCCGCTTAGTTGCTTAAAGGCTAGTGAAAAGAGCAATAACCAACCATGTTTTAGCTGGTGGATTGATTAACTGAATGCGGCGTTCCGGCTTTCATTACGCTGTTGATTACCGACAATCTTTGGTGGATGTTAGGGTTAGGGGTTGTCCTTCTCGGAGCCAGCACCCACCCGGCGTTGCTGATCGCGAATCACCCAGGTCTTTCTTTCTCTCCCTAACTGGGAGGATCTGCATATGTAAGCACGGTGGTGTCAGTTGGGTATTCATAGTATGGCAGTCCAGTACCTCCTCCTGACGATAGAATGGCCATGGTCTATCACTCACCGCCAAGACCACCTAGGTGCTCTCTTTCTTTTTATTTAGTTCACTAATTGCAAGACCACTTGCGGTTTCCGGCCACCGAACACCTCGTTTAACTCATTAGTTGTATCCTGCTACCCACTGCCCCACGTAGTGGCAATGACAGCTTCTAGTTTCCGCAACGAATACAGGAATAGTGTCCGGTCGTGGAGTCAGCTGGTACCAGGTGTAACAGTCATGCTATCGGCGGACAAAATCACGCCGGATGTTTCTCAGGTCCGGACTGGGAACGGTACCCGCAGGCTCGGCCGAAGTGGTGGCAGCCCTCAATGTTCGTATCGGCTATCCGCCCCTAGGGGGCGCCTCATATCGGGGGTGGAGGGCATACAGAATGTCTCCACGGAGGCGAACATGACTAGGTAGCTCTTGGTTCTGCACCCACGATCGGTATATCGATACCGAATCCATAAGTAAGATACCAGTGCAAGCGCATGTCGTGCTAGACATAGTTACTGTTAGCTTCTGGGACCCCTTAATAGTTGTAAGCCCCGCTCCTGGTTCAGGGATCCCCCGTTACTGCACACTGTATTCCGAACCTTACCTCTGGCAATAATCATTTGGAACATTCCTCGCCTGTTTCCCACCCTCAACCACTGCTTGCCTGACAACCACCAACACCCTCACTCCAGGAAGCCAACTGCGAATTGCATCTCCGGTAGCGCGCTACCAAACCCTCCCTCCAAAAAGGACCCATATCATGGGATATTGTGTATTCACCGGTAAACCATCCGTGGATGAGCTTCGCAACTAACTGTAGTAATCTTGAGAGAGTCCGACAAGTTTTACGGATACAGAAGGAAACCTTTTTAGCTCTTGACACTATGCTAATAGAATCAATAATAAAAATCAATAAGCTCTCCTGTGCTAGGCTCAGGAGGTTCTTGCGAGCCAACACCCTCAAATCGTCCGCGGCACCCCCGAACGCGAATACCCTGAATCTTCTACGCCCCCAGTACCTGGGGACATATTAACCAGCGGTCAGAGTGCGCCCCGCCCTGGTTCCCGGCAGCACGGGGGGTAATTTGTGCAGCCTCTGGGTAGGGGTATGCGCTAAGGACCGAACTGTTGCCGTCGCGCCGGAGACAACGGGACGTGACAGAGGCGGGGTTCCGAGAATGCTGTTGCAGGGCGCCGCGGGCGGAAGAGAGGTGCAGCGCAGCTTGGACAAGCAAGGAGAGGGTAATGATGCGTATCTCGGGGTGGTGGTCGGGGGGTGGTCGGGGGGTGGTCGGGGCGGGGATGTGATGGTGGTGGAGGAGCGACGACGACAACGACGACGACGTTTGGGGGCGGCCCGGGAACTTATATCTTATCCGTACCCTAATCGGGCGCATAAAGCTCAACGGGCAGGGTCGGGGTCGGGGTCTGGGTCCGTCGGGGTCGGGTCGGGGTCCGTCGGGGGTTGGTATGTATGTGTATACTACATGCCAAGACCTACGTCATAAGGGAAGTTGATCTGATCTCGCTTATCTGAGGTACGAGAATAAAAGTGGAGCTGGAGTCGGAGTCCTAGGGTGCCGTCAAATATACAAGGGTAAGATACTGGGTGTAAGAAACATTATAAACCAGTTATAGAGTAAACCAATGTCCAATTGAGAAGGAGTAAGATACGGTGGTAGGGTTAGGGTTATTAAGTAATAGAATGAAACAAGCTTAGTGACTATGCCGCATCTCGAATAAGAAGTGAATTCTGCAAGTCTCAACCCAGGGGATAATGGAGGACAGGGACTGCCAATTGTGTACCTTGATTGCCGGGGGTACGGTCATCGGGCGACATGAGATATAATAGAGGCTTTGCACTGGATGCATCCAGCTTCCTTGTAGCTTGGCATTATATGGACCTTCGTTGATTTGGGGGGAGTCAGATGTTGCTTGCCACTCATCGGCATTACCAAGTCCTGGTGAGAAAAGAAACCCAAAGTGACTTATCCTTACCATCAACGCTATTGCTAGATTTTTGAGGATTTTATACAAGGTATATCTGAATCTGAATGTTAGTATAAAAAAGCTCCCATCAAAAAAGATCTCCATTTGGTGGTTCTACAAATTTTAGAAGGGTGGAGGTCTAATTTAGCGGTTTGCCCCCTCTCCTGGAGTCAAATGCAAGGCTGCATCTATAGTTCCTTGGTTAATTAATGCCAAGTGTGGCTGGAATGAATCCGGATCCCTCAGCGCAACGTCGTCTTTCTAGCTTCACTGCGCAACGTCTTCTTTCTGCGGTTGGATATATATGTACTTTGGCTCTGGCCTTCTGTTCATAAAACGTTTCGTTCGAAGGCGCCACCTTCGATTCCATTTCGAACCTGATCCGACTCTGGCGCATTCCGAATGGTCACCGAACTCGACCCGTCCCCGTTAGAATGTCATGCAGGTACAGCTACAGCCTTTTTTTAAGCTTGATCACGGGGATGCTGGTGGTGTAATACAGGTCTGTTGAAGTCATAGGAAGCTGCTGTTGGGAACCATGGCCGGTCGGAGAGTTGATGCTATGGATCAGGTGATTGTCGTCGGTCGTCGGGGGTGGTACACAGCCTTCGGGGGTGTGAATCGGGATGCATCCTGCCACACCGACGACCCCACAATAGCAGTATCAAGAGAAGATTGGAGCGAAATAATAGCCAGAGGGGAAGCTATCATCAGGAAAGTATACTAGTGGGCGAAAGTAAACCACGTACATTTCAAGGACAAAAAAGTGGGTTTGTCCAGCCTAGGGGGGTGGGGGGGTGGGAAGATGCAGAAATTGAATGCCAGACAACAGTATAAAACCGGAAATGAGGAATTGAAGTGGCTATGAATATGGCTTGATAGCGGCCTTACCTTTAAAAACCACGCCATAGAAAGGGCTGCGAGAGCGGCGCGTGCAGCTCAAAGCCCCAGGCATCTCATCTCTTACGCTATAATCTTAACATAATGTGTTTATTAATATATCACCATTCCTAATTGGTAACGGGGATAGTATTAAACAATGTATATTGCGAGGTATTGACTTGCACTTGAAGCACATTTCCTGATTCATTTCTACATATATAAATGCTTCATCTAGGGGGAAAATGGATGACTTTACAAGCACTATTTCTCCGCGTTTGGCAGTACTAAGGAAGTATAGATTTGTTTAGATTGGGGTCCTCGTGTCTGGCCCATATGAGTGATTTGTGTGCTCACCCTACTAAGTAGCTAGGTTGAGGCAGCATCGTTCCGGATCTTGGTTAGGTCTTCTTTACGTGGCTTTGGGGGCTCTCCGACGTTGGAGTGGCTGCTGGAGCTTAGCTTACATATAAGCAATAATGATTCTTTACCTCCCGGCATGAAGATCGCTCCATGGGGAGGATTGGCGCCGGTTCAATCTTATCGGCTTTGATAACTTAGCGGTTCGCCAACGCACTACGAAGCTGATCCATACTTCATAGTGCGACCACGGCATGAAGTGCACGAATAGGAAAACCGGTGTGAGTTTTCAACAAATAAATCCCTCAAGCTTAGAAATTTATAACTATCAATGAATTCATTTATAGCACTCAGACTCATATCATTTATTTAGGAACCCAGTAACAAAAACTCTCTTAACTCAGGACAAATGAAAGAAATTAGAACAAGTAACTGGGGGGTAAGCCTTCGAAATCACATCACAGATAAAATATCGTGGCCTGAATCAGAAATAACCAACGAGAGGTTCAAACACGTACATGCTGGTCGTTGATATAATTTTGAAGTGCCGCCCAGGAAAAACAACACCCGAGAATTATTCCGAACTCCACTGCAAGACTCCGGCCCCACACCCCCGCGGATTAGATACAACAGCAATAGTATTAGAAGGTGAGGCACGTTAAGGGGTTGTGGAGTTGTGGGGTCATAATTCAGGCTCCTGTATGAATAAAGCTTGCCCATAGTAATGGCTGCCTCCGGTTCTCATCTCGAAGCTTTTTCACCGCTCTATGGAAAGCCAGGTTGACTTTCATATGTCCGTCATCGCCGCCTGTATCTTGCTCACTCCCTCCATCCGCGCTGTCAAATAAGAATTTATAAAAATTGCAAGAGACCTGCAGAGGTGCTCGGTCAATAGTTTCCCAAAGTGTTGCAAGGACATGTGAGAATCCGGAAAGTAGGAACGCGGTCGAGATATGGGTTGATTCATCGGCAAGCGAATGTACATCATTTCTGGCGGTGGAGCAAGCCGGGATAAAGGCAATCTCTGCACTTTTGATGCTCATACTCGATACAGCCTCTACAGTGAGCCTGTCGACAGTTTGCAGAGAACATTCTAATGTACGGTCGTTGCAGAGTAATAAATGACTATTCAGCGGGTTCTTAGGGTTGGATATTCCGTGGCAGGTGAAATGTACCGCATCGCAATGGGCGAGCTGTTCAAGGACCTCGGTGGCACAAGGTCGTTCCAAGATCGTAGTGGTCGCTCTGTTTTTCACAAACTGACTAATCGTGTTAACCTCCTCATCTGCAGCGGTGAGAGGAGCATGTTTAGGTGTTTCTGGCATAGTAACGAGTAGAATCCTGGGCCTGGAGTGCCTGCTTGGCAAGCGGACCTTCTTGTCTCTTGCATATGAGAGGGCCTTAATTGTTGGAGTATATGAGGAGATAACCCGACACAGAGTGTTTTTCGTCGACCCTGGTGAATGGTCCCCGGCCGCATGAAAAGGCAACATACTCAAAGAGCCGACACCAACCCACCAGACTCTGGGTAGATTGATAGGGTCATCGCCCTCTATAGGGAGAAGACCCAGTTCTTCAAAAATCGGTCCTACAGCCACATCCCATAGCCAAAGTAGTAGTTCTTCCAGCCCCTTGTTCCTCGCTGGAAACGTACTGGCCTTCCCTTTCGTCAACTTTCGGGTTAATTTTCTTATATGATTGTAGATCTCCTCATGCTGGAATTGCGGGAGCGGTAGACTTTTAGTGGCGGAGTGTGTAACGAGTATTGCATCGCTACGCAGGCTGCTAGAGTTGACAAAAATAATTGAACCCTCTCCTGCCATCTTCATTAGGTCCTCGACAAGAGGTGGCTCGAGAAATCCCGCAAATCCTGGAAGCTCCCGAATAGTGCTGACCAACTCCTCAAACATCTCAATATCATTCTGTCTTTGTCGACCCGGGTTCCAACTAATTTTGTTTGCATCATCTATAATAACCTCTAGCGCGTTACTAGTAGGTCCTTGATAATCCCCGGGTGAGTCTATATTATTCCGAAGGATACTAAACCGTCTGTGGATATCCGGATATCGCTTCTCAAGGTCGGGGAAGCTGCTTCTATAGTCGATCGAGAGGCCTGTTGTGATCCCGCGTCCCAACTCAAGTAACCTAAGACAATGTGATGGTTCTGATCCTACATGTAAGGCTATAGCGGTAGCAACCGTAGAGAGAGAACTAAAGCCAATGAGATTATATTGCTGGTCATCTCGTGTAATACGCCGCGGACTGATCTGTGGAAGTAACTTCACAGCATTTTCGTAAAGAGCACATGCCTCTTTTAGATCACCTAACGATTGATAGATTTCGGCAGCAGAACGGGCTGCTTCGACTCGTAGGCGTGGTGCCAATGTCCTACACCTCCAAGCCTTGAGGTTTATGTCAAGAGCGTAATCATACTCTTCAGCTGTAGAGCAATTTCCGAGAATCAAGAGATCACCAAGCCCTTTCAAAACAGTGCTGCGAAGGTAGTGATCTGTGGGTAGCGTTTTCAATGCTTCCACGTCCAGGCTTCTAGCCTTCTCGAGATCTTGCTTGTCGGCTGTCTTCAGATATCTATCCTTCAGAGAGCTGGAAAGGCCGTACATCGTGAAAGCAATACGGTGGTGATCTTTTGGGGACGCTTCATATGCTTCTTCTGCCCGCTGAACAGACTCATTGAGATCATCCAAAGACCCTCCTCGATAATACCTAATCGAGAGCTGCCGGCTCAAGCTGCCAAGAATCTCCATTCGACTTAGTGAATCCTTTGGTACAGCCTGAACCGCCTTCCGACACGACTCTATCGCCTTCTCTATGTCCTGTGAAGCTCCAAGCCGTTCGTATCTATCGCTCAGGTAGTAGGCAAGGTTGCTTAGGAAGATCGCTTGATATGGGTTGTCATCTGCTGCTTCCTTGACCGCCATTTCGCCTAATTCGATGCATTTCTGAAGGTCGTCAAATAATCCTAAATGCCGATATCTATCATGGATGTATATACTCAAATTCCCCAATATACCTCCTAGGTTACAGTGATCCCTTGGTGTTGCTTTCAACGCTAGTAGCATACGTTCAATAGAATCATCGAGATCCTTAGGATTCCCAAGTCGTTCAAATCTATCTCTCAGATAACAACCTAGGTCACTAAGCCTACCAGCCCAATTGAAATTCTCCTCCGGTGTTAACTCAATCGATTCCGTAAGTAATTTGATCGCTGACTCAAGATCTTCGTAGGCCCCAAGCCTATGGTATCTCAACCATAGACGGTTTGCAAGTCCACTTATCCAGTCTACTCGAGACGGATCATCAAGTTGTGTCTCTTCAATCGCTCGCTGACTGCACTCAATTGTTCTTTCGAGGTCCTTCAAATCCCCCAAACGTTCGTACCTATCGGCAAGGCGGTAGCCTAAATTATGCCACCGTGTTGCCCGAATGGGATGAGACTGAGGTGTTGTATCAAGCGCTTGCTCACTCCATTTGATAGCAGATTCAAGATCGCTGAATGTTCCTAGGCGTTGGTATTTGTATGCAAGGTAGTTGCCCAGATTATTGAATCGAGTGGCGATGTTAGGGTCATTTTCTGGTGTTATCTCAACTGCCTGTTTCAGACATTGAATGGCTCGCTCGAGGTCGTCAATGTTCCCGCATCGTTTGTATTTATCACCGAGATGACCTCCCAGAATTGTTAACATAGTGGCCCGATACTCATAGGCGGATGGTGCTGTGGAGAGTGCATCTTCGCTTATTGTGATAGCATCTTCTAAATCACCTAAAGCTCCTAAGCGCTTGTACCGCTCATTGAGCGACACCGTGAGATTGCTACGCATGATTGGTAGATGAATATAATCGGTCGCGGTCGATTCTACTGCCTCCTTCCTTCGTAGGATAGCTTCTGTGAGGTCCTCCATGGATCCTAATCGTTGATATCTGTGTGTAAGATAATTTCCCAGGTTATTGAGCATGACGGAACGCCCAGGGTAGTCATTTGGGGCTACCGCTAACGCCTCCTCTAAATGTGCGACCGCCATCCTAAGGTCCTCCAACCTTCCGAAGCGAAGATACCGAGATTCCAAATAGACACTCAGCCTACTCAATGATGCTGGGCGGTTGGGGTCTCCGATCGCAGTGTTTGCTACTGCCGTTTCAGCTTGAGAGATTGGAGTGTCAAACTCAGATCGCTCAACGTGGTCGTCTTCGGTTTGTGGTTTGCTTGGTTCCGCGTCTGGAGTGCCTTTATGTTGGTGGGTAGAAGTCTGTTCTTGCTTGTTTGAATCGGCTAATGCTGACGTTGTACTGGGGGCATCTGTTATGTCCGACCTTGCCTTTTTCATGTATGCCAAAAGGGACCCCAGCCCGGAGTGTGTAGGTGAGTCCATTTGTGTAGGTGAGTCCATAGCTCCTTCAGCTAACGCGATGGCGTTGTCTATAGTCTCAAGACTGCCAGTGGCCAAGAATTGACTATATATAGTACCAATTTTGGCCAGAGTGTCCGACCTGTTTCCAGTGGGGGCCTCTCCCGGGTCTTCAGCGAGGGCCCCCTCGCTATCGCTACAGTGTTGTTCCATCGATCTATCGTGCTACTAGCCTTTAGTTAGCCATCCCTAATAGCACAGGTATTGCGGCCAGACCTTTCAGGTTCCACTTCGATAGCTCCACCCAACTGAGACCCACTGACCCCTCGGGCGTATTTCTGGGTTGATCTTCCGAATGTAGGATTCTGCGCGCTCAGTGTATTCCTTTGTGTAAGTAACAGCTGTAAAGTCTTTGAGGACTATAAAACAATAGATTTGCCTGCAAACGTACGGTCGGTTGGCCGAATAGCCTATGTCAATCCAGTACCAGATGAAGCAAGAGAACTGTAGGTGTTGTGGTAACCTTATCGTTGTGAGGAGAAGAACCTTTTTCGTTAATAGAATATATATCTTCTCATGTCCAGAGATTCGGCATTTTATAGGTTTGGCAAGGCTGGCAATACAGTCAGTCTTCTAGCCATCAACAAACAGAAAATTCTCTGTTCCCAAGACTTCCAAGACATGCAAGTAGGATATGATATAATATTTTTGACTGCAAGACCTCAAGATACGCATGGAGATATATTCGATCCTTACGCCAACGATTCCCCTCTCAGGGTACTTGTGAGCCCATATGCGGGTCATGAGGCTAACGCATGCAACATGATCTTGATTAATAATTTTCTTTTTCGTTACCCTTCGCACCCGTGGCTAAATGTTTCTAACAGAGATTGTCCGTTGCAACAAAAAATAATCGAGACAAAAAAGATCAGCACCGTGCTCGGACAAACGCTGTTTACAGCTGTGCTCTCATGGTTGCGCTTAGGAACCGTACTGGAAGCCTCTGTGGGCGGCGTTCAAAGTATCATACCTACTATCAGATCCTGATCTTTTTTATGTCGGTCCTTTTTTTCTGTTTGGCGTAAACTCTCTAATTTAGTATTGACGTATGACTACTCTCCCTGTTTCTGGAATTATTTTATGGGCTTAACCGTTTGGGCGAGGTATATATTTAGTGCCGATGGTTGAGCCTACATCCTTCGCCTTATGCCGTGTCAGCAGGAGCCGGACGAAACAGGGTGGGCGTTCTTGTATCCCGCGCGGCGCATTCACATCAACATCGGCCGTTTGTATGAGCATCTCTACCAGGGGGTCAAAGTGCTAGGATGCGGCAATTGCCAGCGCATCTTCGAGTATTGTTCCCTTGGGTTCTACTAAGAGCCATCCCATAGCATCCTGATTCCAAACATGCCGGCCCCTAGAAGTTGAGATGGCTATGAAGCGATTTTGGACTAGAAAACTATCTCAGGGATGCAGAGTACAAACCGACCTACCTCTCTCGCTCGATTTCTATTTCTCTATCCCCCACTATCAAGCTTCGATCTACAGCCACTCACTACTTGGTATAGCGCGAGAAGGCATAGGGGGTGGGTGTGTAAACTTCAGAGGAACTTTTTTTTGTATGGGAATTAGACCGTTGAGCTAGGCACTAGTATGATTTTGGGAGTAGATCTCCCAATTTCTGTAGACTGATTGGCTACAAGCGCTGAAGTTTACACACCTACCCTCCATAGCTTCTCGAGCCATACACTGAAGAAGCACAAGGATATATGGGATGTAGCTCTACGACACGCACGCGACAAAGGTTCTCATTAGTGGAAAGATAGAGAGGGAAATGGGGATGCTGTAGGGTGTAACTGGCGCTCCCATCCCGACCTGGAAATATTAACTACTGTCAGTCATGATTGATTGATGGCATAGGTTATAAACCCATACTTATCCGATTATTCTAGCTAATTACGGAATTATATCTCCGGCCTTCAAAACCGAATTCCTTACTCACATTGACCTTGTTTAAAATGAATCCAGTGATACATCGGTTTGAGCGTTAATAATAACACGATAGTTGGTGCGGTTTGACACTTTTTACTTGATGGTTGAACTGGGACAGGCTCCCACTCAAACCGATTCACAATGTAACAACATCAAGGCTAGAATTAACCAAATCCCGCATCAGATGATAACTGTAGATCACTCGAAATCAATATCTCCTCACAGGCACACTAAAACGACTATTTTAGGTTCTGCAGACCAAGTGTCCAGGAGACCAAATCGTCCGGAGATCTCCGCGTGAGTCAGTGAGACTAAACGATTGGATTCGTCGCCTCAAGTCTGATGGGAGGAAGAACGATTATTTGTTGGTCGTCTGGACCAATGGGTAACTGGTATTCCGGCCCCAGTTTATTTCTTTACTCCTGAGGCTCTGCGGTACTGGGCCTTCTGGGAAAATGGCGAGCCTTGCCCGATGGCGATTTGACTAACAAAAGTCATACATAGAAGTGCACTGAGCCCCTTTCCCTAGCTGGATATCAACTCTCTCTAGGACCAGGTCAGTTGTAAATCCGCCATCCTCCACCTACCAACCTCCGCCACGGTCCAAGAAAGTACTACGGGGGTAGGGATAAGTCTCCAGAAGGCCATGGTTGCAACAGGCCATAGTTCTGGAGACTTACCCCTACACCCGTAGTATAGTATTCCATGGTTTTACTACATCTGTAGACTTATATGACCTAACTCACTAATTATGGGTGACTAACTATGGTTATGGTTTAAGATGTCGCTCTTAATTAAGTCTAATCAAATCAGATACTCGAGTTTTGTACTTGATTGTGGTTAGCTTATTCTGTACACTAATATTTACGTTCCATTAAAGGGGATGTACCCAGGGTGTCGGAAAGTGGTGCACCTTCAGAGTCGCACGGGAACTAATTTTCGCAAAAGGCTAATTCTATGCAAATGTGAGTATGCTTCGTGATTATGTATGGTATGGTAGAGAGGTTTACGAATATTGTGTTATGTTGTGATAAAGCATCTGGTCGTTGCCTAGTCAAAATGTGCATTGCTTTCCAACACAGCCTGGGTACATATTGATTACTTATAATGAAGCCTTACGATTGAGTGCATTTAGATATCTTAACCTCTGCCCGGCGCCTATCTGTGATATAGGAGGACCACCTTAATCGGCAACCTGACCTGCTATATTCCGGAATGCTATTTATTTACTGTAGAATTTCACACTCCGTAATATTCTATGATCCAAAATTACTAAACTTCCGCCAGGAAGTGATTAAAGCATACCAAAAGGAGGACAGACCGTTGTTGGTCAATGAATTAGAGTATTATTTATCGAAATGATATATATCTTATCAATCACTTTATAAAAGTAGTAAATAATGCGTGCGCGTCCCAAGGCTCAATATAACCTTTGTTATAGGTTGTGCTTTTCAGTGTGCTCTTGGGTTCCCGCAATATTTCCTAATCACAATTGATCGAAGCGGTTCTGATCGATCGTGGCCCTACCTTTTTAGATTCTTTGACTGTAGCGATCTTGCGCATGAGAGAAATGTTTGCCTTGTGACAACCCTAACCCACACATAATGGTACAGCGGGTTGTGATATGTTCCGCCTTGCAGGTGCTGTAGTACAACGATGAAGTTGCTGAAATAGAGATCGAGTGGACCTAAGCAAATTTCTTTTCTGATCCCGTAAATCATATTCTCAAGGAGAAGTGTACGTAATTGAGCATTGGAGTGGAGGACCATTTGAGGCAAGTGCGGCTGAATAAACTATAAATCGAATGTAGCAAAATATGATTTTATTTATAAAGGTGCTCGTTAGATGTGTAAAGTTGATCAGAGCGCGTTGATACCGATATCCTTTTTGCTCGCCTCCCCACCTAAGTCCTCCATATTTTGCGTTATAGTTCATTCGAATAGATCAAAGTCAAGATGTCGCTCGAAGCCCCTCCACTTCCAAACACCCACCCACTACAATCACTTCGCCTTGGCTGCTTCACCCTCAACGTCGAGGATATCCATGAAAACACTCACGATCCCTTCGAGGGCCGGCCAACTGCAGCTGAGATTAATGTCAATGCCCACGAAAACTTCCGCGAAACTCAGATAGTATCTAAGCACACCGGAATCCGTGCTTTCCTAACAGACCTACTCTCGTTATCTAACGAGAGTTGGGGCAAAGGGTCCACGAAACTAGTCGCCCCCGTGCTAACCACATATAAACTCCGGAATAACCTTGTGTGGTTCGAGGAGGCATCCAGCAAGCCTGAAACACGTGCTTGGATGCTGAAGGCATTGAACAATCGTTACGATGTCTACCTTCTTGTCGGATTCTTTGTTCTTACAGATGCTAAGCTGTCCATAGCCAGGACCTCCTCCACGCTCGGGGCAGCCGGGGGTGAGGCATCAGCGCTGCCGACAGGAATTGCAGCAATTGGAAACGTTATGACCTTGACAGGAGGTGTGAGAGGTACTAGGGACTTTAGCCATGGTAGAATTAGTGTCTTGGATATACCAGGGGATCAGATATTTGGCATGTGGTACCGTAAAGTCAGATTTAAGTGGTCCTTTAGCAGGGAGGTCGGCGAACCATCATTGAGTGAGAAGACCCGATGGAAACCGTTCTGGGAGGCAAGGGGCTCCGGCGAAGAGGAGGAGGGGGAGGAGCAGGAGGAGGAGGAGGAACTCGAAGAGGACAGTGATTATGAAGAAGAGGGGGATGTCCTTGAAGTGGATCTCGAAGGAGAGGACTGCTGGGATCCGTAGCAGAAAAGACTGAGAACTAGCAGAAGAAAGGAGGGTGGGGGGAATTCAGTCAGTACAGGGACTTAATAGAAAGATTACCTAGGTCCTACCACATACTAGAATGATTCACAATGTAGCGATAGGTGTTAGAGTTTCAAGCTATGTAGTTGGTGGACTCCAGCACAACCTCTGATAAACTTTTAGACTCCAATATTTAAACTCACACCTCTCCCGCCATATAATATGTTTCTCTCTTAGTCCTATCGTCTCTCCGGTCAATTTCTGTCGCCTCGCCTTCTTTTATTCCTCTTCCCCTTACCTTATCGCTGCGGTTGGTCCTGGCATCGTTTGATAGCCATATCTCAGTTCCCGTCGCCTTTGATGTGCACATTCGTTGTATTCCATCCCTGGCTTTTGTCTTTTACTGTGCTATTATCGGGACTCCGGGGCCTTGCCAGCTTTATGTACTGGTGGATATGCAGTATCAAGGCCTGGGCGTTCCGTAGGTAGGTAGCTCAGAACGTACATCACGGGGAAGTCGGATACCACGGTGAAGTCGGATGTCTCAGTGTACTCATCGTGTCTCACCTTTTTTTTCCCTTTGACGATCGAGACTAAAAGATAATAACTACGATATAGTGATATAAATACATGAATACAAGAGCGGTACCTAATAATAAGAACTAAGGAAATAATGATATCAGCCATAACTAGCTATTCATTAATCTCAAATAATGCCTGACTATGTTCCTACTATCTAATAATATCGACTAGGATTTTCTCACGTTCTTAGATGTCTTTCCCGCTTGCTAGGAATGATTCTGTTGTGGAAATCGGTATCGCCGAGCCTACGCCGAGAGATGCGCTGAGAGATGCGCCGAGAGTTCCGCACCAATCCTACTGGTTGGTGAGATATTAATATCATACAGAATCACTGAATGACGCGTCGGAGGTAGGGTTTAGTAGCGGGCTTTTCCGCTTTTCTGGTATTCCTCTCCGCTGTTTCCTTCTCTTTTTTCAGCAGACCTGCCACTTCCTTCTCTCCTGTTTCAGGGCCTTGTCCATCTCTTTCTTTTCTACGGAATTCTTCAACTTCAATATCCCCGCTCTAGTAATCAGTTGAGCTTTAGATAGAAAGCGTCTGTCAACCTCCAGTGCCCCTTTCCCTCCATACTTGACCCCAGTGTTTCCAGTGGGTCATCCGTTCTCCCCAGCAAACCGGTCTGCTGGAGCCGTTGTTGAAACAGTTTGGCTCGGTTTTGAGGTTTCCAATATTTAGCTTGGGCCGTACGTCGTTCTGGAAAGCCAGTTGGAACCAGTTTAATGAATCGCCGCGCCGCGCCTGTACGCACACCTGCGGATCGAGCCGCCAGGAAGCGGGCTCGGCCAGTCGCCACTCCTACCCATCCTCCCGCCGGAGCAACGCCCACCACCCCATCCCCCGGGCGGGCCCCCTCCCTGGCCACGCATGGCCGACCCTAGTTGGTGCGTGAGCTCACGGTGCTGGCGAGCCGCACCAGACTCATGACGCAGAGCTGGGTTGGGCTTGCTTTGGTGCTACCCGCGGCAGAGCTGTGCTCGATCCAATGGGAGGGGAGGCATCTCTGTGACCATGAGGGCGTGGTGAGTTGAAGAGCTCAGGTTCTGCACGGGGTAGGGCTCGATGGACATCAAGGGCAAGGATCTATCCGGTGTGCGCAGGGTCACCGGCAGTTCGAGAGCGCGGGAGTCGGTGGAGCTCTTGAATGGGCGCGAGACGTCGACGCGCCACCTCCGGAACCTGCGCGGGAGGTTTATGAAGTACTTGGGTCCCCTCGCCCCTAGCCAGCAACTACCACTGCCGCCATACATTCCCGTAATCGACGCAGTTGCTCGGAGTGGAGCTGCGCTGAGTACGCTGGTCCTCGGACATGGTAGTTGGGGTGGGTCTACGCTCGCCGAGAGAACGGCTCCTTGGGATAAGCTCTAATAACTGTTAGTATCTTATCACACGAGGAACTAGAGCTAGTTACCTGGTAGCTAGCATGGAATCACTAAAATTTAAACATTGTCCCCGTTCTCTATACGCTTGAAGGCATCTCTGCTCGGGGTCTGCACCGGGGGTTCATAATCGCCACCCCCGCACCTGGGCCCATCTAGCCCTCAAGCAGAGTTGACTTGTCAACTTCCTTCTCCTTCCTTTTAGCTACGTTCTTTCTCCACATGTAATGAGACTCAACAGTTAGTGAGGGTAAATTTCCTGTAACCTCGCGTTCAGAAGCTATTTCTCCGTTGTCGTCGGCAACATCGTGTGCGTTTCCCTGGTAGTTCTAGGAAGGAATAGAGCCGCAGACGGTGCTTTCACCCCCGGAGATCTCTATGTTATGATAGCGCTCCCTGTAATTGTACTTTCCATCCACGAACTCGAACGCAGATAGCGAGGTGAGTATATGTTGCTAAGGTGCAGCGCCACTTGGAGAAGCAGGGAGAGGTTAATGACGCGAGTCTCGAGGGTGTTCGGGACGGGGTGATGATGGAGGAATGGTGACGAGGACCTTTGGGGGTGGATCCGGGCGCCTTGGTGGTGGATCCGGGCGCGTTGGTGACGGAGGTGGGGGGGGGGTTCCGCAGCCTATGAGAAGATCCCTGTCCGTATATACCGCACCCCTCAATTGTCCCCACACACCCCTAACCCATACATAACCTCCCCGCAAAATGCCCGACACTTGCGCACTTATCCAAGCCCCTAGCCAAATTTCGGGCGGGAGACATACGGCAAGTCCCGACCGTATGTCGGGATTGTAATGAAACAGTCGGAGTATGACAACCATGTCCGGTTCTCACCATACATACAAAAATAAAGTTTCCTGGGCGCCACACAATATAAGTATGTAGATACAGTCCCGACTATTGGCTTGAAGGACCACCGTCGCCCCGTGGGCGAGTTTACAGTATTTACGCGCCTAAGTGAGATGGGGTTAGGGTTGCGGCGTGGAACAAGCGTATTCACAGAGCTAGGGGGGCGGCATTCAATCCCCCAAGGAAAATTCGGATGAGATTACTATGGGGTTTAGTGATATGTGTGGAGTTGGACTGGCGTTGGGGCAGGTGTGGTGTACATACCCAATATTGCCAATGCCTCACTCTTACCTCCGGTTCTAGCCTCCTATTGACAGGAATACCCGAGTAGTGATCCACCCCTCCTTTTGGTACCCTACCGCGACTGTATCTAATCTAATTAAGACTATATTCATCTAGTCTGGTACCTATTCCTACTGGCTGCTCATACCTCGCCTGCTACAGTAGGGTCTTGAATAATATCTGTCGGAAAAAATGCCGACACTCTCCATTTCCTATGCGGGACCGCGGGAATATGATATCAGGCTCTGAATTGTGATATCGGGCCCTGAAGTGTGATATCGGGCTCCAAACTGCGACCCCGCAGCCCGAAATCAGATGCCGAAATATGATATCGGGGTCATGATACCCCTGATTTTCACGCGTGGGGCTAAAAGGGGCCTTCGTTCTCATGTTGGAAGCTAAAAAAAATCTATTTTGTATGTGAACCGAGCCCCGACATGACGCAGCTATCCTAGATGGCCAAAATTCACCAAATCCCGTACTGGATAGCAAATTGGTTTTGCAGGTAGAAAAATAGAATATCAAAGGATTTCGTACGGGATAGCAAGGCATCCAGCGTATTGGCTCTTGAAAGTTGTTTGAGTTGCATCACTTCATTTTTATGTACTAGGTCTCGGAAACCAAATATGTCCTATGACGATACCAAGGGTAAGACATCACCGAGTATAGCCAAATGTTACTAGATAGGGTGCTAATACGTGAAATAAGTCCCTTGATGTCATTCCCGGACCTTTTACAGCAATACCAGTAGGTAGTGCATTAGGTTCAATGAGTGAGTATCTGAGACACTCCACGGGTACATGATGAGAAACGGATACATGGTGAAATACGTTATACTATTCGATCCAGAACTGACAATACCATACCTTCGGATTAAGAGGTAGAGCGATCTATCCGTTGTAGACGAACTGTCAATTCCTAGGCGTCTCTTTAGGTTTCAAAAACATAATTCTGTCTATTCACCGGTGCTCGGTCGCAACCGGCTGCCTGCATTCCACAATACCCAATGCTCCGAAAATATGATGTTCAGTATTATGGCTTCTCGTGCCCGAGCTAAGACCTGAACCATACCTTCTTACCCAACCTAGTCTCCCAACGCAAGCAGGCCAAGGAACCGCAAAGCGAGATATACCAGCCAGGTACCTCCAAAAGGCATAGCCAGGTTGCACCAGAATACTTCATCCTTCTGATATTTATACATTAGCTAGAGTTCCGGCTCAGCTCTTATCTTGGGATCACAGTACGGCAATCTCTCTCGGCGGTCGTGGGCTTGGATCCTAGGGCGGCTAGACCAAGCCAAGATACATCCTAAGCCCGAGTTGTTACACAAACGCCCGCCCCTGTAACTACATCTACCGTTCGTCAAGGCAGGCTTGCACCTACCCCTCGGCACCCAGCATAATCTGTTACGAGCTGCACGTAATTTGTACGAGACTGCCATTAATTACCCCTGCAGGTTTCTACAATAAAGAGATCCACGGGGCCCACGGGGCACTATTGTTGTTATACCCGCAAAGCAGTTTAGATCATTACCCCGAGATTACCAAAGGCTAAGTAAGTAGTAGGGTATTCCTAGTTGCGCGTTCTCCCAGCTCACCCTAGCGGGAAGAGAAGAGGGACTACAAAGACAGCCGCAGCCCAGTCTCTTTTGATAGAACAACACATCTGATCCCCACTCACCTAGGAATAAAAGAGTCTTCTCAAAGCAGTTCCTGGAGCTCTTGAGTATCTATCACGAGTTCCACTGTAACCGCAATCTTGGAGCCAGAAACAGCTGGCGAATCACTGGCAATCACTCGGCAGGTCTAGCTTAGAAACCCTAACCCTGATATTGAGGTGCTGGTATTTTCCGCCGTAGTTCTGTTATCGCCTGCCGTGGTTCTATGGGATTTGAGCTTGACTTTGAGAAATCCTTTTTACTGCGTTGCGGGTTATAGTACTTATATCGTGGTTGCTAGAATAGATAAAAATATCAGTTAGCCACACCCTTTCAAGCGTCGTCATCAGACGATCCGGAGCTCGGCATCTCCCTACTAGGACTGCAAGTCTCCTCTAATTAAACCGTAACGTATCAGCCACGCCATTAATTCTTCCCTTTTTTTTTTTACAAGAAAAGGATAGTTTCTAGCATATCCGGGGGAGCCGGGGTGAGATGATGAGTCTTGCTTGACCACTCGTAAATGTTCAATCTCCCTTTTGGCCTATAAGAAAATTAAAACCCCATATCCTGCCCCCCACAGTTTCCTGTGTTTTGTTCTCTGGAGTAGCGCTCTCTCCTCACGGATGACTATAATACCTACGCTCAACCGTATCATAGTAACCTCGAGTTCCTCCTCTTTTTTTCATAAACGATATATTCTATCTACATCCGCACTATATTCTATCGGACTGTAATCCGTGGTTATTGTGTGCATAGTAGCTTGCGCCCTCAAGAATAGTTGTTCTTTCTCACCCTTAATCCTGGTGGGTTCGTCGTTAATCATCCCTTCCTCAAGTTGTAAGGAATGTATATATCTGTCTTTAATCTCAGGTAGGCCTTATAAACCCCCTGTTGGCGACGCCCTGCAGCTACCCCTGTCTATGCGCTGAACTACCCGAGATACGCGCTGCTATCCCAGAGCGGAAATCTAGAACTGTTGGGAGTGTGTTCAGGTGGCTTAGTTCCTTCAAGCCAGTGACCTTGTGACCTTAAATAGTGCAAAGAACCTGAACAGCTGATTATATTGTATCAAGGGCTGTCTCTGTCTTCCATTTCACAGAATTTGAACGGAAATTATGCATAGTTTTAATATCACCTAGGTCTCTTCCCTGATTATAGAAGACTATAGCATCCCTAAAGTAGATATTTGCCTTCAGAGGGCTTTGCCGGGGTGGGCGCCGCGGTGTCCCCGAAATGACCTCGCGTCTACCACTACTGCATGGAACTCCTAACCACCGTTCGACATGTGGGTAATAAATGTAGGTACAGCGGTGGGTAATAGGTCATCGGAGGGAACTCCACCAGAACGCGCGTTTGCAGGCAAAATTCTGGTTAGGTCATCCGATGACTTATTACCTACCACTATAGTCCATCACGATTGATAACACTCCATTGCTAATCCCTTTCCCCGCATATGTTTTGTTGAGTCAATCCATTTCGCTTAGAATAGATAATGCAGCCATTCACCAGATGAATTATCGCTTAATCTATAAGTTTACCGGTCATACGCTATCACTCGGTACATATCTCTTACATACCCATGCATGTCTTGGTATATGGATCCTAATAGCTTCCAAATTACCACCAGCTCCGGATACATAGCACTACCTCTTGATAGGAAGGACAACACCCGTTGACCCCCTAGGCCCGCACATGAAATTTCTAGCACTGAACGTCTCGTGATCTACTAGTGATAGTAAATGACGCTGACTATCCCGGAACGGCCAAGCACCTTAGCGCAGCCAAGCATTTCCCAACCCCCATTTTTCGACGGAGATTAACAGGAGGCCAGCACTCCGCTAGCTCCAGGGGGGGGGTATAAATATCCAATTGGCTAAGTTTGATCTTGTCAATTACGATGTCGGGTATGATTCATAATCTGTATTTGCATGTCCTAAGACTGGGGCCAAGCCTCAGGATTTCAAGCCTGGGGTGAAAAGAGAGGAGGTGAAGAGGGTCCCACTCCGCTTGTCTCGTCCCCTTTGTGCCTGCAGTGGTAACACGGCCTAAGGAGCGCCGTCAGGGGTGTGCCAAGAGCCAGAATCGCTAAGAAGAGGAGAGAAAACCTAGCGGGATCGGGAAGAAAATAAGATCGATATATCATGTAATAACGCCTATTAAGTGGTACGTATACATTTATGCAGGGCTACTGCTCCCTCTTCACCTCTACCCCCCCCCCCCCCCCGCGGCCCCAGAACTCCGAGAATGGAAGCATCGACCAGTACTATTCTATATATATGCTCTAGCCAAATGTATACGGACTCAGGCACTACAGTAGCCATCCTTGGGAACGCTTATTCAATGCCCCCCGGCCACCGCCTAGCTTAGCTAAGTACATGTACCGCCATAGAATGTACCCGTGACGTAAGTAGATGACTCTATACGAATAATATAGCACGCAGATTATAAACACGTATACGTACACGTGCCTTGGTCAGACCATAAGCCAGGTGGCTGCCTAACCCCTCACAATCCCCCCAACACGACCCCTTCTTCTCCTCCGACAGTACTCTCTCCAGCACTCGTCCGTCGTGCTGACACGTTATTCAACACATAGACCCAGTATCTCCATAATGAAGCTCACCCCGCCTAGCGGGATAGAGCAAAAACCTACCAGCCAGCCATAGAAGCCAGCCCCCTTCCCCGTCGCCAGAAGACGCCACCATGCTTGGAACCCATCAACGTTCCCCCTCATCCGCCCTTCTCTGCCCCTCTTGTAGCGATGTGAAGATTATGTTGAAGCGACCCCCTCTCCTCCATCATCAGGCCTAAGGAGCGTTCTCAAAACAGTCATCGTGTTCGGAACACATAAAGGTCCCTCCTCATCCGCATCCCGCTGATCCTACTAGTTATATAAGACTGGTATATATTGGGCTGCCACGGGTAGTATGGCAACCCATCGCGGCGCTATTAAAGTCGCTCCCAAGACAGTGACTCGCGCTGTCTTCACTCTCTAAGGAGTGAAGATATCCACTCTACTACCACTCTCATGAGGGTAAAATCGGATCCGTGGGAACCCTAGTAAAGGGTTTCTGCTAATTCCCCGCTGTGTTAGTAAATAGGACGGCTAGTAGTCTGGAAGAGGGACCCGACAGCTCTACCTAAGCCGGCGCTTTGGCTACGCCAATCTACGCTACAGAGCATGTAGAACCATCGTTCCGGTTGATGATAAAACCCGCCATCAGCGATACCATCCATCCCCCCCGATATTCCCCGGAACATCGACATATGGAACCGCTTGCTTCGCCGGTACGCTACCCCCGCCCCCCTAAATAATGCCGAAATAAGCCTTTTGCGCAACAGCTACCACAGTAACCGACTAATACTCAAACCCTAGTGGACAGCTCAAATGCGGTGGCTCCTATGGGGGGCGCCTGCGACGACGATACAGGGGAATGGCATTTGCGTACTCCCCATTTCGGGAGTTGTAATGATGCCGCCTAGGCTAGTCGTTCAAGACAATAGAGCGTTTTGGCAACACCCAAAATTTCAAATTTTGAGCTCAAATTAGCTCTTGGCGGTCTATCCACACCAAAAACCGGTCGCCAAGACCTAAAAATTTAGACTCAGAAGTTGGTTGCCAAAACGCTCTAATGGAGTCTTTTAGCCACCGACGCACAAAAATCTATCTATTCACAAGACTTCCAAGACAAGCAAATTGAATGCTGAAATCGGCCAATTCACTACTTGACCCGTGCTTGGTCTGTGCTACAGTGTCTAGCTATTTTGGGTGATCACATGATATGGAATTCTGAGGGAAAACTCTGTTGCGGCCATTGGTAATTGTCCCCGTTAGGCCCTGATAATCTACAAAGCAAGTACAGCAAGACCCGATAGTGGCATAGCCTTGATAGTAACATACTTCCGGCAGTTCCCAAGGAATTAACTGAGGAAAATCCAGCAAACCCATTAATAGCATATGCTTAGATTCATGTTTGGAAATAGGTATGCTACCGAGAAATCCACTATCCCCGCGTCGCCAAATCTTAATTCCGAGTAAGGAAAAGTATGTATGTGCCGTAGATATTGGATTAATTCGCTAGCGTTGTTGCCCTTTGGCACACCAAAAGTACAGCACTTTGAGTACATTTTTCGTGCAAACAACGCTAGCGAGTTTTTCGAGTACCTACCTACAGTATCTACTCGAGTCCGTGAAGTCCGATCCGCCAGCCCACCTTAGTTCGGACTTACCGCATACAGCTCGAGATTTAACGGGATTACACACCCACACTGGGTATTTATTCTCGAAAAAGAAAACGATTGAGCCTTCATCCAGTAGACTGATCCTAGCCTAGACGGGGGAGAGGGGTCGGCATTAAGGCCCAGGGCTGCGCTATGAGGGATAAGATGACCGAGATGGTAAACTCTATTTACTGATCTGTCAAAAGGGTGGTTGGGCGAGTAACCTTTGCGCTACACCACTCATATTAATCCTCAGTCATATTACCGTCGCTCGGGTCCAGGGAGCTGTTCCTAGGGGGATCAATATTCGAACCAAATGACGATATGTTTAGTTGTTGACTCCATTACCTAATATCCTTCGAGCCTATAATTCTGTGGACGGCGGTGATCGTTCGAATGGGAGCCCACGAGATATCAACTCAGTTTTCTGATAAGGCTAGAAGACTGCGAATTAGAGATCCCCAGCGAGAAGGGTACCCCTGTTGTGAATACAGAATTTGGAGTGGTTGGCACTTCATACATCAGCCGACTGTGATGGGCTACATAGAGATAATCGATGGAGGTGAAGAGAAGGCACAGGACAAGATATAGACTGAAGTCTGCCGATGAATGCGACCGCAAGGAAATCAGTCCGAAGATAATAGAAACCGCTTAGGCATAACTGTGAAGCTGGATATTAAATTTTAAAGTAGGAAACAGCTTCTCAAGGCAACTAATAACGCCTTACCAAGACCATTTAATTATTCTAGAACTCGGTATATATTTGAATCTCTCTTATTACTTCCTTCGAGCAGGTGAAAAGGGGTGGAAGATTCGAGTTACTTTCGCACTAATCGATAGGCACGATTGGTGGAAGCCTCTAAAGCTCAATTTGAAATTTTTTTATGATCCATGGGTGGGGCAGGTTGCAGCTGGTCCCTAACGCCCGGGGATCGCCGAATGGTACTACAACGTCAAACTACGTAAAATGGCCTATTGCAACGGACTATCCGTAGGGGTATAGGACTATCGCATGGGAGGACGAAATGTCAAATTCGAAACCTGCCAGGCGATAGTCCCGTACTCTACCGATACCGCAGAATCTCAGGAATAACGAATCGGACTGGGCTGGAATACCACTTACCTATTGGTCAAGACAGCTAAAAGTTACGCTTTGGCTTTGGTCAGATTGAGGCTCAACAGGCATTTGACCAATCCAAAGTCTAATATTCCCAGTCCAGTTCGATTCGTTATTCCTGAGATTCTGCGGTAGTCCGTTGCAACAGACAACCATGCCCTATTCTACAGCTTTTCAAAAGCGACGGTAGAGTCGCTCACGGGTATGGGGTGACCACGGGTACGTGGGGATCTTTCTGTCTCAACATGGTGAGTACCAAAATCAATTTGCAAAAATTCATAATTCAAGACCATGAACCACCCAAGCCTCATACGCTATTTCGCATTTACTTGTTTTTATAAGTTTTAGCTGTCCTGTGGAAGGAAAAAAAGTAAGAATATTCCCACGCACCCGTGGTCGCCACATACCCGTGAGCGACTCTAACAGTAGAGCCCGTCACCCCTCCCCGGTTGCCCATGGGGTCGATCGATCTAGCGGACAGCTGTCACACAGCTATAGACACAGTTTCAGACCCCTTTCCTACGCCATACCACCGCTAGACCCGGTTCATGCTAACACAAACCAAGTGACACCTGGTGGCTAATCAGGGTTGGGCTGCATCGCCAAAGAGACGAGGGTAAGGAAGTATTGTGGGTGTCAAAAATAACCTCGCAACCAAATTTTAAACGTACCACCCTTGAGCGCGTATTAAAGCCTTGGGCTATATAACTATCGAGGATCATAGAATTGAAATTCCTTCCCTTATTCCTCTTATGGTTGTGGTGTAAGGCGATATTTAAGTTACATTCTGATATTTTGGTTACAACGGAGATTTCCGGTTATTTTTGGCAACTAGCAATATAACCCCTAATTGGAGAGCGTGGGCTAAATTTACATAGAGTCTATCTATCGCAGCGGGGCCTCATTTACCCCGCCTGGTTTCCTCGCTCTTCCTGCTCCTCGAGAACGCGCACGATGCACATGTGGTCCACTTGCAAAGGCCCGGCGCTTGATGAGAGCTCCCCTGTGTAACAGCGACACAGCTCTCCACTAGGAGGTGTAGAGCTTAGACGTGGTATATGACTTGGAGGGATCTGAGTGGTTTTCCGAGGGCTAGGAGCATATAAGTACACATTTTCGGCGGTAGTAGCCACCTAGGTCAAATGACCACTGAGGTGCGCATGAAATCCGAGGATTGATAGGGGTGCAGTGCCTGCATGTAGGCTAAAACTGTTAATGAACCGAATGTAGATGATTTTCTGACTTCGCATTTCCTCAATCCCATTACGTCATTGAAATCGGGATCATGCTGTTATATGCCGTACCCTAAAATCTCCGCCTTCGTAACACAGACACAACTATGCAGCAATAAAGGATTTGCTGGCTATTGCACTTCAATTTCGATGGTATACTAATCATGTAGGGTACCACGCTTCTTCCATTATCGGGTTACGATGCGAGGTTGATTAATCTGATTGTGGGAGATTAATATAGCAAGTCCTGTCCAGCGTTTTCGTCGGAAGAAATCAGAAAATACTCGTCCGACCCTGTTTTACCAATTCTTCTAACTCCCGGAGCTGCATATAAGTCGATACCCTTCATGGTTTGTTCAATCCCCGGAAATTGATTAATGTTCGGACCTGATACATGGCAGACGGAATTCTATGCACTGCCAAAGCCCTGCCTCGGCTCTGGAATCGATATTTCTCTGGACCTCCGGGTCTTTACAACGAACGATTGCAATTCTCATGTTGCAATTAGCGGTTGTGAAGAAAGCTCGTTGCATGGGTCCAACTGGCAGAAACACCTCCCTCGAGCCGAGCACACCCCTGAACATCAGGCGTGGCGCAGACAAGGTCAGGCCTGCATGAGCCGGGTTTTTCGCTGCGAGATGAATCCAGATATACCCAGAGAACCCCATCCGGGAGCTAAGGAGGCTAGATGGTGCTTTATTCGCCATAGAAATAATGGGCCACACGGGAGAACGGAGAACGGTTGGATACTCAACGTGACTAACCGGTTCGAAACACTTATGCAGGGAAATAGAGAGCGAGGGACCTCAGAGCAATTGCCAAGTCTCGTGTCGTTTATGGGGGGTATGGGTGCGGGAAAATCAACAATGATAAGGGCACTGATTATGCTATGCTCAACCCACGAGGAGGAAGAGGAGAAGGCCTTTGATATCCCAGTCTCAGGGCCTGCTGAGCATAAGCGGTGTCCCAGAAACCCCATCCACTCTGGAATACATCTATATAGGGACCCAGCGACATCTGAGTCGACGGTTCCCATCATCTTTGCCGAATGTGAAGGATTTAACGCCGGCGCCGCACCTCCGACCTTAGCGTGTGATGATACCCGTCGTGATGAGGATTTGTTGGATACAATTCTCATAACTCCATCCTTATACAGTTATACTGGATCCACACCTGAGAACCTGTATTCACGCTTTCTTTGTTCGTTCAGCGATGTTGTCTGCCTGGTGCCGGCCAAGCTTGAAGACTTAGCGAAAGACATTGCGAGTTTGCTACTATCGATGGCCCGTGGTCACGGTGCCCCTTTCAATCGTGAGAAAACGAGCACCCTCATCATTGTTATTAATGCACTCCCATACGAGCATGATCCCGCCAGTATGGGTGAAGTTGAACTGCGCCAGACAATCTTCGCGGGGGTCCCCAAGGTCTGGGAGTGCTCGGAGGAATTAAAGCGTACTCGACAGGAGTCCTATACAGCACTCGGTGGATCGGAGAAACAGATTACCAATACAGAGGACTTCATACTACATTACTTCCGGAGTGTTAGCGTCTGTTACATACCACCGAAACAGCACGGTCACCTCAACCTATTGCACGCCCCATTTGACGCACTAAGGTGCAGGATTGTGGGCGATGTTAAGCAAGCGGTAGAAGATAGAGCGATAGCTTGGAAACAGTTCAGGACAAGAGACCTGACACGAATTTTTAGCCAGGCATTCAAACATTTCGCCACCAGTTCTGCACCCTTGAATCTCTACCAATCAAGTCGACAGGATATGCCACAGGAGGAGATTATGACTGAACATATAACGAACTTGCTACGACATTGTACGAGAGATGGAGGGACGGAAATGACTGAAAGCTTCCCAAAGATCGTTGCCTCAAGTATTGTGAGTAACTGTCTTCACGGAACAGGTCTTGGTAACTACCCCGTTACATTCCTTGAATTAAGTTGGAATCGGCTTGCTAATATAGCTGCCAAGTTTTGGATCCTCATCTACTCTGGGAACATGGATATGAGCAAAAGTGCTTCACAGCGATCCAAGACTATTATGAAGACGCAGTCTGCCACTATAGGCAGGGTGATGACCGCTGCACCATAAGAATTTCCGTTCACGGCGACCAGTATCTTAAGGGCCGAGACGGAAAGAATATCAGTGATGGTACTCATAAGTTTGTTCACCCATGTATAGAGGCTGATACTGGTGACCTGGAACGCCACTACACTAGTGTGACAGAGAAGATAAGAGAGCAATTTTATAAGCTGTATCTTGAACTCTGCAGAGATGGAAATGCAACTCAATGGCCTTCTGCGGAGGATATTACCACAAATCGAAAGGAAGTCTTGGGTAGCTTAGGGGAGCTCTGGGTCGGCGTCAGCAGCTATAAGACATGCTTCTCATGCCTCTCCTCCGTGCCGGATCATGTTCTTCCTTGCGGTCATGCTCAGTGTGAAAATTGTGTGTTGGACTTTGGAGAACATTCCGAGACGAAGGAAGCAGAAATAGTCTTGCGGGGATGTGTATTCTGCCCTCGCCTGCGGGAGGAGCACCTAATTCAAACGAAAGTCATAGGTGCTGGGGTGAGGGTGCTTACACTCGATGGTGGGGGAGTACGAGGCATATTGGAACTGGAGATCCTGAGCAAGATTCGAGAAAGAATTGGGTTAGATCTGGCACTTTATGATCTCTTTGACCTTGTGGTTGGCACAAGTACTGGTATGTAATCTCATCCGTAAACAGCCTCACGCTGGGTCTTGCTAAATATAATCTTGTGAATAGGGGGCATCATCGCCCTTGGATTATTTTGTCAAGGAGAGGAGTTAGGGTCCATGATTCAAAAGTTTAAAGATATATCAAAACGCACCTTTAAGTATACTAGGGGCCCGACAACATCCCCAGCGCAACTAATATCTCGGAGCCTGTACACAAAATCTGCTTTTATCATGACAAGGGTTTGGAATAGTATTTATTATACTGGTCCTCTTAGGGCAGGGCTGCAGGAGGTTCTTGGGAAAGATTTCAGTCCTTTCGGACATGTAGTCCGTACCAAAGTACAGCGGCCAACTAGGGTAGCGGTTATAACGGTGAAGGATGAGGGGACTCAAGCCACTGCAATTGCCAACTATAACCGTCCAGCTCTAGGTAAAGTCCCTGAGCCTGACTGAACTTGGTGATGGCACTAAACTGGACAGATCAAGAGGATTTTGAGCGTGCGGAGAGCGAGGAAGGGGAAATAAAAACATGGGAGGCGTAAGATAATCCTCAGCTTGAGGCGATTACTAGGCTGACCCCTTAGAAATAGGGGCCTATGCACTGCGGCTGCTCCTTTCTATTTCTCACCTTTCAAAAAGGTATCCCAAGGGACGACAACCAGATATTTTGACGGCGGTCTAAAGCACAACAACCCGATCTTCTGGGCATCCGATGAGTGCAGAAAGATATGGTACAACTCTCGCCCCAAGGATCCAGATATCCTCGTATCTGTGGGTACAGGATTGTTCCCCGATCATCAGCGGAAACTACCTGATGGATTCCAAAGCCACCAGGTAACGGCAATAGCAAACAGCTTTTTCGAGAATCTCAGTGGTGAGAAGATCTGGGAAAAGTTTCAAAGGGATGAAAGGTACAACGCTGAGATTCATCACCGAATTAATGTTCGATTCGAAGGTAGATGCTGCGCACTCGACGAGTACAAAGAAATGGAGAGATTGGTACAGGAGTTCAACGCAAATTTTGAGGGTATTTGTCCATCAACAGAGCAGAGCCAGGCATACTCCCCTAGGATACTTCGAGACTCGGTGGACCGGGTATCGTACCTTCTCATCGCGAAGCTGTTTTTCTTTCAGCCAACGAAAATTACAGTAGATCGCCGCAATCACCGAGACATCCACACAGCACAAGGCAAGATACTTTGTCGTTTAAGACAAGGCACCAACGCGTTGAAAGTTCTAGTCAGTCGGATTGAGATGTTCAAATTATGTGAAAACCCTACGCACGGTGGATCGATGTCTTCTGCATCAATTACTGGACGCTGCCTTGCAAACGTCGCATATGCAACTCGACAAGGAACGAGGTTTGAAATACCCTTTTCAATCATGACAACAGATACCAAGAGCAAATACAGCATAATTCTTAGTTTAAAGCGGTATTCAAAATCTTCTCTTCGTCTGGAAATGCCAATAAGTGGTTTTCCATGCGAATTTGATGGTACGTCTATTTTCAGTTTCGGCATAGAGTGGTCCGGCGGAAGCTGATTTATGACTGACTTACATGTGACTTCTCTTCAAAGATTTTAGGTGGGCGATAGAGGAACAGCGGAGGAGACGCCGCAGAGGGTAGCTCTAGATCTAAGATTTAGGGGTCGAGGATATCATGCATAGCAGATAACCTGATCTTTCTTAGTAGATGGTATGATAGATTGTACACAATAATGAATGATGGTTCATGATTTATCCTTGCATGTTACTATACATACAGAAACACTTAAATATATGGGGGGGGGGGGGTGCAGATGACGTATAGAGATGAAGCAGCTGGGATGAAGGCGTGGAGATGAAGGCGTAGATATAGAGGTGTGAAGATGAAGCCGTAGAGATGAAGGTGCTTGGTTCCGTGCTCGTTTGGATTCGCTGAACCCGCTGCTTAATTCACCGGTTAGCTCATGTCTAGATGATGATAGGATGCTCGGTTACAGCGGGGGGTGTAGACGAAGGCGTAGAGATGAAGGTGTAGAGATGAAGCCGTAGATGAAGCCGTAGAAATGTAGATGAAGGTGTAGAGATGAAGATGATGTAGAGGCGGAGGTGTAGGGTGGATGTGTGGAGGTGGGGGTGTAGACGGAAGGCGTGCGTGCTTGTTATGCGCTGATTCCTAACCCTAACCCTAATCCTCAAAGGCTACGGATCTTACTAATCCCTATTTCTACATACAATTAATGTCGGTAAAGATGTATCTATAATAAAAGATAAATTATATAAATTATGAGGTGTAAGATCTATGGTGGCGGACACGACAAGGGGGTCGGCAAAAGCAGAAGCACGCCAAATCTATCTCTTCACCACAAATCAATGATTTTTGAATTCAGCCATGGTATATACTTCCTTAGGAGAATCAAAGTACGGTCTGCAAATCAAATTAGGTTGTGGTGTTGTTGAAAAAAATTTCAATTTTGTTAGGCAGGACAAAGTTTGTTACCCATACAAATTTGTTAAAAGTTAAATCCTCACAAGGCGGATTTCATGCCCTGGATCATATAAAAGCCTGCTATAACCCTTTTATCAAAATAGGGCTTAATCGAGCCTGGTCTGGAGATTGAACTGATATTTGGCACATACACTACCGCCCGTCCGCATATCTGTATGAGGATTAATTGACGCTCATGTAATCATCAATTAACCATTATTTGATATTAACCCGTAAAACCTTTATAAGGTCCTTGAAACGCCCTGTTTGCCTTAAGGGTTATATGTATTCAGCCTTAGTATGTATGATAATGCCGATAAGAGGGTTATTTTATTCGGTGAAAAGTCTGGATACGCAGGTAGGCCAGTATTCACACCCCTTCTAGCATAGGTGAATTTCGCAAATTAAACTCTTGATTATTTCTCTATTTAATATGCACATTTACTCTATACTAGCAACTTTTCCTACCTGCTTACCTGCCCGCCTGCCTGCCGTACCTGACTACAGTGCCTGCTTCATTCGCTACTAGATTCGGTACTGAATCCGTTGGATTGGGTGTTGGATTCACTGGATTCGCTACATTGGATGCTGAATTCGTTGGATTGGGTGCTCAATTCGCTAGATTCGCTAGATTGGGTGCTGGATTTGCTGGATTGGGCGCTGAAGCCACTGGATTGGATGCTGGTCCCAATAGATTTGCCTGATTGGGTAATAGATTCGCTGGATTCACTGCTTCCACCGGGTAGCTCATGTCTGGACAATGATGTTCAATTGCAGCGGGGGTGGCGTAGATGAAGGCAGAGACATGAAGCCGTAGAGATGAAGCCGTAGAGGTGAGAATGAAGCCGTAGAGATGGAGGTGTAGAGGTGGAGATGGAGGTGTAGAGGTGGAGATGAAGGTGTAGAGGTGAAGGTGTAGAGGTGAAGGTGTGGAGGTATAGAGACGGAAGGCGTGCGTGTTTGATATCTGCTAAGTCCTAACCCTAACCCTCAAAAGCTTATGGATTTTCCTAATCCCTATTTCTATATTCACGTTTCTCCCCCAAAGACTATTAATTGAGCCCTATTCGGCCATAATTATGTGCCAAATATCAGTATGATCTCCAAACCAGGCTCAATTAAGCCCTATTTTGATATGAGGGTTATACCAGGCTTTTATATGCTATCGAGCCCTTATTTAGTCTCATACAGATATGCGGACGGGCGGTAAAGTATATGCATGAGATGCATGTGAGACTCACTTTAAGGTTGGTCCGGCTGGGCCGTATCGGGGGTTAGAGCATGGGGCATAATCGAAGATGGACTGGGTTCTTCAGGTCTTATCACTTGGTACAGCTCTCTCCGTATGAGCGATAGGGTCTGTCATGGACCTTGAAGTATAATGTAGCCCCACAATGAGTTTTGGGGGGGTAGCGATTTGTTTTGTACCTGGGTGCAAGCAAGTACTTCGTATATGAGTGCGAGTTTCAGAACCAATTCATGGCGGTCCCGTATAGAGAATAACACCCCCGACTACAAACAACAAAAGAATAGACGAACCCAACATTTTAATACCAAGCAAGACAAAAAAAACCCTGAAGGTCCAAATCCGAAGCCCACAATTAACAGGGGGAATTTACAGAGATTGAATTCGTAACCTACATACATGGCTAGTTATTGGCCCGGTAACAGGCCGCCGCCCGCTTTCAGATCCGAGGAGAGGAAGTGCAAGTGTCCTCCGTCCTGGCCATGATTGGTAGTAGAATTCCATCCCGAGGCACTATCTGATGCCTACCCTAGGAGTGTACTTAGCTATGCGATGTAGGGTCGCGTCAAATATACAAGGGTAAGATACTGGGAGTAAGAAACACGGCTATAAACCCAGGTCCAGTTGAGAGGGAGTAAGATACTATAGCAGCGTTGGGCTATTAAGTAATAACATAGGAAGAGGGTAGAAACAAGTCCGTTCCCACCCCCAAAGGCATACAAAGGACGGTTTTTTGCCTATGCCATCCGGGTATCATGCAGTTATGAATACCAGTTTCCAACAGCTTGAGTAACTTGTCCTGTTTCAAACACGGCCTCTAGTACTTGCCGAATTTTTAAGTTTAGGACGGTTGCCACACAACTTTTGGTTATATCTCGTCCTAAACTTAAAAATTTGGCAAGTACAGCAGTGGGGGAACACCGCCAGAATGCGCGTTTGCAGGCAATATTATGGCTAGGCTATCCGATGACATATTACCTACCACTGTACCTCACGGACCCTCATCCGATGACTCAAAGTCATCGGGAGTAGATGCATTGCCACCGTCTACGCCTCCTCCCCGGGCGGCTAGCTGGAGGACGGAAGCATGTCATGAAACATAATCGGTGGCCATGCTCCACAGCCACCATAATAGAGATTTAGCAAAAAGGTTAGGCGGGTATCTTTACAACTTCAAAATACTCATGTTGAATTTTCTAGCAGCAACAGATATTGGTCGTTTGCTCTACAAACAGAACCAAGTAATCTCTAGTATCTTGTCAACATACTTCATTCGGTTTGAATAATTTAAAGTTCTTATTTCTGCTGTTGTGTACTTGCTGAAGAATAAAGTATGGTTCCAACCCGAGCATCCCCGGCTACTGTCTGGCTCATCTTGAGACCATACTTTATTTTTCGGCAAGTATTTTCAAAGTGAAAGGGTGTTCCAGGCAGTGACACATGTACGTAACCGAGCAAAACTTGGTCATCTCTCCCATGTTGGTTACGTGCATGCAAGTTTAAAGTGTCGTCTGCATTTTGTATCTACATGAAATGAAATGACATGGTTCGAAAAAAAAAAAGATGTGTCTTCTGGCCGGTGAATGACACATGCGGTCTTCCTGCCACCCCTCATCTGTGCCCCCTTCCATTACCATCCTCAGCTCTTTAAAACCCTCCCTTGCAGGCTTCTAGCTCCACACGAGTCCCTTTACAACTGCCACCGACAAAGTCCACAATACAGCACGGGCAAGCGATCACTGCATCTCGAATACATAAACCCCTTCGCCACCTTCCGCAACTCCCAATTCAACCTTATCATGGAGGAGGTCTCCCAAACACCGACCCTTCTTATTCTTCAGGCAAATATCTGGTCGGCTCTGGAGAAAATTAAGGGATATGATATCAACGAAGCTACTAAATACCTCTTCCAAACACACGGGGTGTGTATTGGACATGCCCGTCCGAAACTAGCCATGGCGCAGAGACCCTTTGATCTACTCGTTCATCTGCAAATGATTCTGAGATTGCAGCAAGTTTACGTCCAATCTTGTACATATTCTCATATACTGGGCAGCGACAGCCAAGATACTTTAGACAAATTCAAACAAGAAAATCTCCTCAGCCCTATCTTGCTTCACGAGGTGTTGCGGCTTCTCGTTGAATTCCTTTTGCACTTGGCTGGGCCTGCGGGAGGACGACGCGGCCCATTGGCAGCGGATCCAAATACATGTATCTACTGGCAAGTTGTATGCACCATGCATGCAGCCATCCGAATCGCTTATCTACACCCCCAGCGCACCGAATCGTCTCCCGAATTGATTGAAATTGCCGAATCAATTGACGTGATCTTGAAAGACCCTGGACTTTCAGAGGGAGCTTTGAGTGAGGAACGGATTGGCCTCATCGTCTGTGCGGAGCTCATTAAGAGGGCCCCGCATGCGCAGAGAAGCGAAAGTCCTTGGTTGCCCGACATCACCATACAGCTGGTAAGAAGATACAACTTTCACATAATCTCCTTTCTCCGCAAGAATTAATGAATCCCTTCTCACATGCCCATGCACTGTCACTCTTTTCTAACCTTGTGTTATAGTACCCCCTGGACAATTCTGCTATTGTCGAGAAAGTTGACGAAGTGATAATGGAGTACCAAAATGATTGGCTGGACTCATACTGGACCGTTTACGACATTCTTTGTGGAGTTAGCGGCGCCGTTTTACAGCACGGAGCACATAAGAGCACGAGCCAATGCGACTTCGACGCGATCTTGACAAAAATAACGGAGAGGCTCTCGGATCAGCGCGGCGTAGTTGCCGGCGGGGCACTCGATCCACAAGTTGGTCTGTCTTTGCAAAAGCTCTCTTCGTACGCAGTGTCATTGAGAGACCAGGTTCTGAGGCAGCAGGGTCGAGCCGGTAGTGCCGGCGGGCTTGCACAAACTCCAGAACAAGAACAGCTGGAATTAAACTCTCTCAAAACATTCCCTAGCACGTTGATGAATTGGCAGAATACCGCAGTTCAGGGGACGGGGGACGTGAGCAGGGACGGAGCAGATGCATATGAGCCCGAGTCGAGCCGCCCGACCCCGGCATCAGCAGCTACCCCGCGCCATCCAGAGTTAACCCGGCCGATTTCGGGGGACAGAACCGGATCCCAAACCGGATACCTTCCCCCTCCTCCGAGCGCCGGCGCAGAGTCCCTTGCTCGCCCTTCAACAGCCCATACTACCGCAGCGGCATCGGCCGCTTCGGGCACCGCAATGCTGCACAGCGCAAAGGGGGCCACAGAAGGCGCCCCAGGAGGCGCACGACGAGTACGCCGTGGGATCTCCAGCTGGTTCAGGCGCTTTTCCTGTTTTAGTTGAATATTCTTTCACTATTACGACATTTACGATTCTCACGTTTAAAATTTCTTTTGTTTGTTACTTTCCCTGTGATCTTTGGGTCAAAAATAATGATGTATTTGACGGCGCCCCACGGGGTAAATGATTCTTATTTTTCACACATTATGTCTGATCCATGGAGCTAGGTGTCTCGGTTGTTTATTTTCTCCCTTGTTTTTTCTTTGTGGTTGATGTGTAGTCTTTTATTTTCTGTTCCTCTTGCAACCCCACTATCTTTACTTTCAACTATATATCTATATTTTATCACTTCTGTTTTGATATCAGTTGTTGTATTTGTTGAAGCTACAAAACATTGCATAAAATAGACAAGATGGCATAAAAAACCTCTGTGCCTCCTCAAAAAAAAACCCCCTTGTCCCCTTAAAGAAAAAATCAAACCCCGACTAAGCTAAGGGAAGGAACAAAGGAACGTATGGTAACGCCTGATCGGCTCCCCCACGAGATCCTGGCAGGACACCAACCAGACGCAGTGTGGCTATACAATCAAAACATTCCCTTAATTGGAGTGATTTTTTCACGCCTCAGCCTATTTTAAGTTGGTGCGTCCGTATCTGATAGACGGTCAGTACAGATTGTGGTAAAAGAAAATAACCGCAGGGGCTAGAATCTATCAGTGATACCAAATATCACACATATTCCATCATATTTTCCAAACGGGCTAGTGCACTCGTTCAATCCGGACTGGCCGTACAAGGGACAGGCAAAACGAAACTTGTTGATATCGCAGAATGGACATTAGCAAACTTCAAGTTTTGAAATAGATACTTTGCAAAATTTATAATCACCAAATCCAACCTGACAACCCACTTGAGGTTCATCCCTACCATCAGTTAACCTCCGGAGAAGCTTAGCTCGGTAACGGACATGTAATGGATGGTGAGGTTGGTGAGGCGGTGGTGATGGGAATACTGCCGACGACAACTATATCGACGATACCAATGGCCATAGAGAGAACGGAATGTTAATAATGGTACCGATGTATCAGCGCCAAAGCTGAACTTGGCTTTAGCACGATTCTTGGTGGCGAAAAAGAGCTCGAGGTATCCCGTAGTCTGTCAATGCTGGCCCCCCTATAATAGAGGAATTAAATTTGTATGGGAGTTCTATTATTCGATAAGGGGATAGCGGGATCTGTTAGTAAAGCCACACAAAATTTGCTTCTTCTGGGGGGGTCAGCATTTACTGACAGACAAGGGATACGTATCGAGCCTGAACTCATGAAAGGCAGCTACAAAACGAGCTCAGTGGGACTCGGCATGTGATAGACGATTACCCGAGCTGAAAGCTCTGGTCAACACAGCTCCTGCTAGAACACAACACATAGTCAAAGCAAGATCCATCCGAGAGTACGCAGTAGAATACTATCCACAACCTTCTTGAGGCTATGTTGGTTTCGTGGGTCTGGGGCTGTTCTTGTACCAGAGCATTGCACGTACATTCACAGCTGAAAAACACCTTTGCACATGGGCGCATTGATATTTTTAATTGATGATCTTCCGTTTCCAGAAGGAGAAAAGAAGGCAATAGGTGCATGGTGGTGGCGCGGCATGGAGCACGTGCACAGCCACCAAAAAGAAATTACAATTTGACGTTGTATGTAGTACCGCAAACACTCGATAAATTCGCTATCGCTGCGCAGGGGTTCTTTGGTGAGAGAGCCTCAAGGGAGAGGATCGAGAGTACCTTCTCTCACCAAGAAATCCAACTGAACCCCTGCGCAACGATAGCGAATTTATCGAATATTTGCGGTACTACAATCTCATGCACATATCTAGATCTCGTATGCACACTTTCCCAAATCCTGAAGATCACGACTTCATCCGCGGTACGCCACCGGAATCTCAGCTCTCGAAGAAATCCTATATATCTGGCGGGGGCAAGGATAAGCCCAATGCATATTGCTCGATATTGGGAGTTCATTAGATATCTGCAGGGACATTATAACGATAGCATACTCGCGCGTTAACTAAGTCGTCGGATATCGTTGCAGCCAAACGCTTATCAAAAAATTCCGACTTTTTAATTAACGACTTTTTAATTAGCCCTTACAATTGGAAACAAGGTATCTCTAGCTTAAGACACCGCTAGACCTCTGACGCATAGCAACCCTATTGATATATTGAAGATATAAAAATTGAAACAATTGCCACCAAATACGAGTCAGCCCAACGACATACATATCAATCCAGACACCGACAAGGCGTGGGGTTACTCAAGGTCGGGCTGCCTTATGTCAATGAGCTCACTCTCTTGTGTCGTCATAGCGTAATATTCTAATACCCTCTTTACACCACCGCCCCAGATTTTTTTTACACGTCACCAGGCTACCCAACCACCCATTGACAAAGCCATTCCAGGATCATGAAGCTGAGCCCCTATAAGCGCCGGGCTCAGAGGGCCACCTCGCAGATAACATGTAGCTGGAAATCCCGGAGGTCAGACTTAGCCCATATCCGGCCTGCCTGTCATACAGCATTAGGACGTACGTCATCATTGATTCCGCTGGCCCCAAGGCACAATTATCACACCGCACTTGCAAGGCATCTACCCTACAGTCTAGGGCTGTGGTGAGTCAGGCTCCCCTTGTCCGCTAGCAGGATCTACCGCATGCTACTTACGCACCATACTTCCTTCCAACGATATTCATGATCGTAATTCCTAGTAGGGGTGGCTACTTGTCTTTCTTGAGTCACAATGCTAGTGAGCCTCTATCCTCTCGCCCCCCCCCCCTACGTCATATTACTGTTACTTTGAAAGTCTCAGGGGTGCATGCAGGGCACTGCCTCCAAAATCTCAATTATCCAGCCTTGCTGTCAGCCGCCGTTTTACCTGTATACCGCGCGATCGCCCTTGAAGAAGTTAAGTGTTTCTATATTCAAGTCTTGTAGCAGGAGGCTTTCCGCGGAGATTAAGGTAACATGTAGCAGGCCATTCTAGCTTCACACGAGATCACTCGTGGTCCAATTAGCTTGGGTACCTGGTTAACTGAGTAATGTATTAATTGAGTACATGTAGACGGACACCAAAACTCCGTATAGTTACAAGGCGACACCCTACATATCGTACTTTATTTAACATCAGTTATTCAAAGGGCAACACCTGTGCAGGTTTACAGATCCTTGGAATTCGCAGTTTCAATCTATGCGACCGCAAATAAAGTCTCACTTACATAGACCTCGCTCCGCGAGCTACGTGGCTTCTCCTCAGGCGCTGGCTCTCGTCTTCGCACATTTCTATATGTCCTAGCCCGCCAGGGGTTGTTAACATACCTTATGATGGAAAACGTCAATACAACGGCTGCAAGCATGCTCATCGAGGCTACGTAATTCTTTTATTTGCCCTTGATCTGACCCTGCCGAACATCTGACCCGTACCTTGCCTCGAGTGATATGCCTCAGGACAGTCCCGCGGATATTCCAAGAAAGACTGATGAACCTCGACAGACTTTTCCCCTTGATTCCAGTCGAGTTGAGCTCTTGCGTTCTCAGAATCAGCACCTCTGAATGTGTTATTGTCTCAGAAAATTGCAACACACTTGAGCCGGAGGTTAATACCCGCTATTCCCTTGGATGAACAACTAGTTTTACACTTTGAAAAAGATAGCTTGAGGTGTCTCATAAGCCGCACCTCGTCTTGGGAATAGCCCTTCTATACTTCGCCTGAATATCAACTTTAACCTTAGGCTCAGACTCAAGTAGCTAATCCGTCACCTCATGTCACCGACCCCTCAGACGAGTGCTCGCTGTAGGGCAAAAGTACGTAAAGATACGCAAGATTCATAATCACGACACAAGTCGGACGTTCCGCATTCTTATTTTTTCCCGAGCATTGCTGCTCGGACGAATGAATGGGTGAGGTTGATGGATAGCTAACGTGAAGTATTCCCCAGGCCGCCTTTATGCGTCGACAAGGATAGTTCTTCAACTTGCCCATAAAGCTAGTCGAAAGTGTGGAGTCCATGAACATCGGTATCTGCTACCAGGTGGTAAGTACTCCAAGCATAGTTACACAGCTGTCAATGATGCCGCCTCCCCCGGTGGTAGAAAGTCAAAATTTCCATGAGAAATCTAATATTTGGTAAGAGAGATAATATATATTAACAAAGCCACACCAAATTTACATTTCCTTGGGGGGGGGGGGGGGCAACATTTGTTGACAGCTTAAGGGAACAGACGAAACCGATTACCAGCCTACAATTGGTGGTGGTAGCACCTTTTGGAATTTAAATTTTCATGCGGACTCAAGGTATATATACATATGTACGTAAAGGTGAAAATTATACAGCACTAATATATGCTCCCTGGTTCAAGCGCCATGTCACATCATTTAAATCCAGTAATATTACCACGGTGAGAGACTTTCCAGGACACCGTCTGATGTTAGTTTAAAGTTATATTGCCATGACGCAGGGCCCAGCAACCCTGACATATGAGGAGGTGCTAAAGTGGTATGTATGTGGCCGAGATCTAGGCATCATCCCTGTACGGGTATGATAGCCGAGTCTTGTGTACAAGGGTCTGGGATTTAGTGAATGAACGGATTCCCACCTGTCAACGCTTAATGCCAAAGCCTTGTACTACGCGTGTACTTCAGGCGTAAGTGTGATTGCAATAGTTCTCACTGTCAACAGACCTACCCCTACACGCGTATTAAAGCTGCTAAATGTATCACAGATGATCACTACATGCAGTCCACAGCCTGTACATACTCGCCTACCGCAAAGGCTTGGGATGGTGCTCCGAACAATATTCACCCTCCTACGGTTTTAGTCTGCAGATTAGGGCCCGGGCATTAATAGTTTATCGCTGAGCTTCGGGTATAGGAGATCTATTGCCAAGACCAGCAAGGCCCCGCGCCGCTAAAAAACGAGAGGTATGGTTACAGAGCTCATGAACTTGGTCCAAGCGATAGCATTTGGGGGGCGTGGATGAGGGGGTTCTAATATGGCTGGGTTGGGGCTGTTTTGGGGGGATTAGGATTTTCATTTTAAAGAGTAGTCTAGTATGCTCGGTTTTGGTGACGCGACCCCACGCTCAATTGTATTTACAAATTATACCAAGTACCCAATCAACCTCAAGGAAGAACCCGCCCTTACCTCTTAATTATTATCAGGCCGGCGTTAATTATACACTCCACGGCACTAATGCATCCTCAGACCGAACTCCGATACCTTCTTTCGTCCCATGGCTCTATCGGTGATAGTTATGTGCTTACTTTATCAATATATATCACCATCTAGCCACCGCGAATCGATAATGAAACGAAACCCCTTGCTCCTCGGTGCCCTGAGTTAGAAATTTGCCTTTTAGCGCCAGCACTATGTTGGGTTACCATAGCCCTAGTCACTCCGTATCACCCACTCACTCTCTATCCTAGGAACACCGTTCTGCTGCGCGGTCACGTATTATTTTTTACCACTTTATATAATCTCTCCTAGTACCGATCAGACCTGCGCCATGGTCGTAGTCCTGCAGAATCTCGTTAATCCAACACCTGCCCAGAGCTCCACTCCAGCAGCAGCATGTAGCAGCTAAATGCAACGCGTCCTTCACGATCTATGCCCAGCGGCACAAAACTGCTCAAATCACATGCATCGCCGTCCGGCGCGGAGATGCGGTTGTATCCGTTCTGCATTCTGCGTCTCGAGAGAGGCCTGATCTTTGTCGCGCAAAGATTTGGTGTAGTTGTGGTATGTATGTACTTGCCGGGGCACTCATGCCTGTGTATTGGGAGATGGGGCTTACAATACTGCAGTGGCTAGGAGCTGTCAGGTCAAAGAAACCCTAGAACCAGAGGGCTGAATCACCTTACAACCTCTCTATCTCGAGTGGATTATCGCGGAGATCGTATCGAATGCTCTTTAGGCGCCTGCCAAGCCTCGCCCCTCTCATCCACCGCGCTCAACGCCACCCCGCACTCCCCCACACCCATGTCGGCTCTCCGCTCACCCCCTCGATTCCTCCTAGCCGCTGCTTCGCCATCCACCACCGATACTCCTACCTTATACTATACCATCACCCATAGTATTACTAGTGCTCTGACTATCTGCGCTGCTTTCGCGACGCGGGCCTGTTGACAAGCTCTACCACTCTTGGACGAAGGCTCTTACTGCGCCTGAAAAGCCAGACGATGACGTGACCAACGGAGAAAGGCTACCTAACTGTACAGTGATAGTAATGGTCTACTGGTCCCTACATGGCTCCCGCAGGGCACGGGTGATACCGCTCCTCCTCCCGCTCTACTCCTCCGCCCATGGCGGCAGTCAACACCATCACCTTCTCCGCCAACTGCTCCGTAAAACTCACCTTCCCCGACCCTAACCCGACCCCGACCCCATCCCCATCGCTGCCCACACCACCTCCAAACACCGCTCCACTATCCCACCCACGCGCAAAGAGATACGCACCTGGCCTCCCCAATCACTTCACAATCTCCCACGTCTTGCGCCACATTTCCCAGAGATTGCGCCTTCTGAGCGGAAGGAACTGCAATGACACCTCCTATGCCTACTCCTTCAATGAGTAGACTGAGTGCGCGGTACCCTCGTGGCTGGTGCATCTGGGGAACTCAGACGTCGGAGTCCAGTTTATTAGGAGCTCAGGGGATGTCACCAGCGCAATAACAGCAGGTCCATCCTCAGTACATACTCCTACCCAGAGGTTACGCACACCATCCCTCGCGCTACTGGGAACCTGATCGGGGGCACATTCTGGTACCTGGTCGATATGTTTCTGGGTTCCGAGGGTGCGGGGAATTGAGAGCGCTTACTTTCGGGAGTGCCAACAGACATACGGACATGCCTGTCAATACAATATGTTTGGCCTTACAGGAGTACGACTTGTTCAATAAGTACATGTGGGAGATTGTGCTGTTGCTACATAGGTTGTTGCACTATTGGGCATCGACGTGCGCTAGGGCAAGTCCAGAACCCCCCCCCCCCAAAAAAAAAAAAAGAAATTTCTCTAACCAGCTAACCCATTCCGTCGGTACAGTGCGAGTCGGCTTTGTTTCTGAAAAAGCTTATCGACCTCGTCGGCTACTATGGAGGATAGCATCCGAGCCGCCGGCGGAGCCGTAGACGGCCATCTCACGACGATGCGGACGCCCAACCTAGCGGATATTCTGTTTACACGTCTTCTACTACTACAGATACATGATGTGTTTGTGCGCATACTGTACCCCAAGGCGTCCTCTGGCTACCCGAGGAACGAGGGCAACGAGGCCAGCTCAGAGTGGGTCGGCGATGTAGTGGAGGTGGATAGATGGCCTGAGAGATTAACTAGCAAGCTGCGGGCCGTAGGGCAGTTGGGGGATGAGGACAGGGTGGGTGGGTGAGCGGCTGCAGTAGGGGCTTGTAGATAAATGTAGATGAAGTATTTAATTAGGAAATAACTAAAAATTTAATCTGTGAAATTTACGTACTTACCTATACGGATACTGGCCTACTTGCGCATTTGGATCTTTCAGCTAGTAAAATCATCATTATATAAGGCTTCTCGCACGATATCATGCGATAAAAATATCAGACTAAGCCAAAGGTTAGCTTCAACAAGGCATGATGAAAGATATCATATGAGGTGCCAGATCAACCACATCTCCTGTTTAACTAAATCATATATCGAGCTCATAGAAATATGTGGACTAGCGGTAAGGTACCTAAAAATCGCCCAACCAAAGTTCTTTTGGGACCCCTCTGGCAGTATCCCCTTTCCCTTTCATAGATACCATCACAATTGGTCGAAGGATATCTAAGTGGGATCTCCGGATGCTCATTGTTTTTATTCCTTATTGCTTCTCTAATCTTTGGGTGGCCTGCGACATAGTTTCAACCCTGTGATTCTTTTCCCGGTGAAACACGGTAATTATAATGCATTGCTTCAGGCGATTATTTTGGACTCTTTTGTATTTGACTGCAGGTACACTTCTTCGTAAATTGAATAATTCTAAATTAAATACTCTACTCAGCTCAGGGCAAGTCAATCCGTTTGACAAGTACTTAGCTAGGACCCATGCTACCACCAGTAAATGAGGCTCTGCTATGATGGGTTCATTATCCCAGCAGGCACCACTCAAGATGGTTCCTGCATATGATATTCGAATTCAGGCACAGAATACCTAGCCGAGCTGTACAGTGCCCCCGGGTCTTTTGACGAAACGGGTCTTTTGACGAACCGAGTATGTGGCGCCACCACTCTATAATAAAAATAATAAATCATAATATAATACAATGCTATGCTTATAGGATCATAAGATTAGGGAAAATCAACCAAGTTCTTTGGCTCAGTTGGTAGAAGGTATTCTTGGCCCGGTACTTCTTCTATTAAATGGGTTGAGGTTCAAATTCCACTCAGTTTGTAGGGTCCTCTCTGTATAGGCTCAGCGGCTAAGCTGCGAATGAACATTTTTAGAGAAATAGTGCCTTGTCCCATTAGTGCCTTGTCCCATGCATTAATTTCTGTGGCAGCAGGAATTTAAAAAATGCAATTTCTCTGCCACTGAGTGGTCTTTTGTCCCTCCGGTTTTGCTAATATATTTGGCATTCCGCATATTCAGCTGACTAAAAAAGATTGAATTTCTAATGCTCGGCTGTCTATATAAGGACCCTCTACCCTCCTCCTTCTTCCCTCTTCATCTTGTTTGAGTAGTCAAAATGGCCCATGAATATTTCAAAAAACTTGATGATCGTGTTGAGTTTTTCATCAAAAATGAAGTATTTAAGGACAAATATGATACTTTCAGCCGTGGATATCGTCATGGGGTTAAGCGTATTCTAAAGAGATGGGACGATAGCCGAGCTGAACTTGAAACAATTCACGCTCACCTCAACTACATGGATCTTAAAGCACTAAAAACATCAAAGACCATCCCTTCACATGACGATCGCAAGACTCCAAACTTCAAAGTCATACTTTCCTCACCAAATTCTGTTCAGTTTGTCGATAATAATGGAAATATTCTGGCCTACCGATTCCGCTTGCACAATCCTGAACTTGTCTACAATCTTTCCCTTACTGCCTCTCAACTTCCAAACCAAAAGTCTGCCGACACTGTTCGTGGACAGTTTAACCACCGCCATTACATTATATGGGTTTCATGGATACGCTAGGGGTGGAAGGTTGGAAGGATTGGCAGGGCTGGGATTATTGTGCGTTGGGGGGATAGAGATGAGTCAGTATAGGTTCTATGGGTTTCTGTTACGCGAGGAAGTGAGTCATAGTTGGGATTACGCGAGGGTATGAGTCAGGTGGGGTAGCGGGGTGTCGGGTATATAAGGAAGGCTGTAAAGCCTGCTCCTGTACTTTCTTTCTTTTCCTTTCTTCTCTACGCAACGTCTTCTGTAATTAGTATTCAATATACTTTATAGTCTCTATTTCTTTAGTAACTATCGCTGCCTCTTTATTTCTCTCCCATACTTCCCTCGTACTTGGGTCGTATCGCTGTCGACACCCGTGCCCTGTGGAACGAAGCTACAACGCCACCTCCTCCTTGAAATTACGTTGCGTCGTCATCCACACCGCACTCAACCATGTCTACCCCTGCTCCCCCACCTCCTCCCCCAGCCACCATCGTGGATGGGGTCACCCTCGATGGCAATTACCAAATCCCCCAAACCTTCGCAGACTTCGAAGCAGTAGAGGACCTACACTACCACTATATACATCTCCTAACCCTTATACGGGAAGGGGATCGATGGAAGACGGAACGAGACGCTAGCCGAAACCTACATACCCAGACCAGACAAGAGTTGGCCACGGCAAGGGACCAACTTACTGCGTTGAACAACCATACAGATTCTCTGGAAGCTCAGGTTCACACCCTGGAATTCCAACTCGCCGCGGCCCGAGCTGCACCACCACCACCACCACCACATCAGCAAGACTTGATTTGTCTCCTGATGTCTCCTGAGCCTCAGGAGACTCAAAAAATATCCAGGAGTCTCAGGAGACTCTCAGGAGACCCGGGAGACTGCTGGGAGACTCCAGTCACAAGTTGAGTTTGCTGATGCACCACCACCACCACCACCACCCCCGATGGTGCCTCCCCCACCAGCCAATGCCCCACCTACAGCCTTTCGTTCCGAGAAATTTCCTGACCCCCCTAAGTTCAACGGGGCTCGTCAGGAGCTACCCGGATTCCTAAACCTCCTTCGTACTAAACTCAGAGTAAACTACGACAGGTTCCTGAACGAGGAGGCCAAGGTGTTCTATGCCGTTTCTCGGTTGGAGGGGAAGGCGTTGGACCAAGTTATCCCCATGGCCACCGGGGATGCTTCCCCGTTTGCTTCGGTCGCCACCTTCGTTACGTTCTTGGAAGCCTCCTTCGGGGACCCGGACCCCTGGGGTACCGTCAGGCGGAAGCTTCAGAGCCTCCGTCAGGGCAAAGGAGACTTCGCCACCTACCTCACACAATTCTTGCGTATTATGGGCCAACTCGACTACAACGAGGAAGCCAAGAAGGACGCCCTAGAGAATGGGCTGTCTGATGATCTTAAAGACGCGATGATTTATCAGGATACCACTACGGAGGGCTTCGATGCATATGTTAGAAGACTTATGACCATAGATAATCGGATTAGGGCTAGGAAAGATGCCCACAAGGCCAATAGGAACCCTATGGGACAATTCGCCGCGCAACCCGCTCCCCCACACCCGTCGCATACTCCAGGAGGTCTCGTTCCAATAGACCTCTCAGCTCTTCAAGCCCGATCAACCACCCGTCCTCCGCCAGAAGAGCGATATACGTTTGCCCACGGCCGACGACAGACTACCGCCGCCGAAAAAAAATGGAGAATGGAGAATGGCCGCTATGCTTACTGCGCCGCTCCCGGCCGTGTGTTTGCTGATTGCCCCCAAGGTAACTGCCCTCGTGGCCCTCCTCAGACTATGAGAGGTGCCACTCTATCTGCCCCTCCGGCCGGTCCCATTGAGCCCCCTGCTTCTTCTTCTTCTTCTTCTTTTTCTTTTTCTTCTGTGGATGTTATTTCCTCTTCTGGTTTTTCGGGTTTTCAGTAGTCCCTGGTCAGTATTATGGCCCTCACCAGGGACCTTCAAAGGATTTTTCTTTATCTGCGTTTTCTATTTCTGGGTTTTCGGTTTCGGTTATGGCAGAAGAGGAACTAAATGGAGACCACTTAGTGGTAGCTTGTAACATTGCTCACAATAAGAACTCTATTTCCACTTATGCTATGATTGATACTGGGGCCTCGGGATTTGCATTTATTGATGAAACCTTTGCGCGCCATCACCAACTCCCCCTTTTTCCTCTTAAAATTCCTCGTACACTTGAGGTGATCGATGGGAGACCTATCGCATCCGGACAAATTACCTCAATATGCCGTGTACCTTTAATTATCGGCTCTCACCAAGAACAAATTCCGCTCTTCGTTACCAAGCTGGGACAGTACCCCCTGGTTCTTGGTATTCCTTGGCTATGACATCACGATGCCACTCTTAAATTTAAGAGCAATATAGTGGCCTTCGACTCAGAGTTCTGTAAAAAGAACTGTAATTCTACGACGACCTCCGATGTTATTCCCGGTATTAAACCTCCAACCTATATGATAGGCCCCGTTCCTTTTAGTCGCCTCGCCCGTCGCAAACAACTACAAATTTGCAGCATAACATTGTACGAAATCAAGAAAGCTCTTCAGGATGCTCCAAAGGATGGGTGGAAACAAAAAATCCCCGAACGCTATCATAATCGGTTGAATATGTTCGATGAAGCCTTCGCCCAGGATCTACCACCTCGACGCCCCTATGACCATAAGATACCCCTGAAGGAAGGATAGGAGCCCCCATTTGGTCCCCTCTATGGTATGTCCAGGGACGAGTTGCTTGCACTAAGGGACTATATCCGGGAAAATCTCTCCAAGGGGTTTATTCGTGCTAGTTCGTCTCCGGCTGGAGCTCCCGTATTATTTGTTAAAAAAGCCGATAGATCCCTTCGTCTCTGTATGGATTATCGAGGGTTAAACGAGTTGACGGTTAAAAACCGATATCCCTTACCCTTAATTCGAGAAACTTTGGACCGTCTTTCCAAGGCCAAATGGTATACAAAGTTGGATTTATGACAGGGATACAATCAAATCCACATGGCTGAAGGGGAGGAGTGGAAGACGGCATTTAGGACCCGCTATGGTCATTTCGAGTATACCGTGATGCCATTTGGTCTCACCAATGCCCCCGCTACCTTTCAACACTTTATTAACGATTGTCTCCGGGAACATTTGGATCAATTTTGTACTGCATATCTGGACGACATTCTGATATATAGCAATTCCCTCGAAGAACATGAACAATACGTCGAAATAATCTTGGAAGTGTTACAGAAAAATGGGATCTTGCTGAAACCAGAGAAATGCGAATTTCATACGCAAAGTACCACCTACCTCAGATTGATTATTGAACCCAATGGCATCCGTATGGACCCTCATAAAGTATCAGCGGTACAAGAATGGACCACTCCTAAGTCCGTCAAGGATGTGCAGGCCTTCCTAGGCTTTGCCAATTTCTATCGTCGTTTTATTTTTAGATTCTCTAAACTCGCGGCCTCTCTTACTAAACTCACCAAGAAGAATGTGGTCTTTGGGTGGACTTCGCAAGCGGAAGTGGCGTTTCAAGCTCTAAAGGAAGCCTTTACTACCGCCCCTATTTTAATTCATTTCGACCCTGAAAAGCCAATTACCGTGGAAACAGACGCGTCGGACTTTGTAGCCGGTGGTATACTTTCCCAATATGATCAACAAGGGAAGTTACATCCTGTGGCATTCTTTTCCAAGAAACACACACCCGCGGAATGTAATTATGAAATTTTCGACAAGGAACTATTGGCGATAATCAGATGTTTCGAAGAATGGAGGCCGGAGTTGGAAGGAGCGAAACATCCTATTGAAGTTATTTCCGACCATAAAAATCTCGAATATTTTATGTCGACCAAGCAACTTAACAGGAGACAAGTAAGATGGGCTGAATATCCATCTCGCTTTAACTTCGTGATTAAGTATAGACCTGGCAAGCAGAGCGGAAAACCGGATGCATTAACTAAGAGATCAGGAGATCTCCCTGAGGAAGGGGATGAAAGATTGCTGCATCAGAGTCAGACGGTTTTAAAAAGGGAAAATTTGGATCCTAAGCTAAGTTTATTAGCGGGTTCTTTGGCAAATGAACCCGCTGAAAAGAACGCCCTCCTATCGAAGTTATTTGACGAAGGATATTTAGCTGGCCCATTCCCACAAAAGATTCTGGACCTACGACAGACGGATACGAAACATTGCAAAGAAATATCCCTGGCAGAGTGTACTGAAGTGGATGGCCGCCTTGTCTATCGCGAAAGCATATATGTCCCCGACCATGCGCCGCTAAAGTTGGAGATTCTAAAACAATACCAAGATGCCCCCTCAGTAGGACATCCCGGCAGGGAAAAAACCTTTAAGCTGATTAGTAGGGACTACTATTGGCCAAATATGCGCGACTATATCGGCCAGTATATTCGTAACTGCCATACCTGCCAGCGGAGTAAGCCAACGACACATGGGAAATTCGGGCTACTCCGAACACTGCCGATTCCAGAGGAACCCTGGAAAGAGATCTCCATGGATTTTGTGACAAGCCTACCGGAGAGTGAAGGTTATGATGCCATACTGGTAGTCGTGGATCGATTAACAAAGATGCGCCACTTTCTACCCTGCAATACCACTGTCAACGCGGAAGAGTTAGCCAAATTATATTTACAACATGTTTGGAAACTACATGGGCTACCAATGTATATTACATCCGATAGAGGGACTCAGTTTACAGCCAAGTTTTGGAAATCCCTTTGTACTCAGCTTAAGGTCGAAGCTAGGATGTCGACGGCTTTTCACCCGGAAACGGACGGTCAAACAGAAAGATTGAATGCAGTGATGGAACAATATCTCCGAGGATACGTATCCTATCAACAGGACGATTGGGTGAAATGGTTACCCATGGCCGAGTTCGCAGCCAACAACCAAGTATCAGCGTCTACCAAAGCTACCCCATTCTTTGCCAATTACGGATACCACCCTCGATTTACTATGAACCTTCAGAAACCGGAGAGGACTCCGCCGACCCTGGATGCCTACGATTTCGCAGGGAAGATGAAGGAGCTGCATGATTATTTACGAACCCAACTAAGGACGGCACAAGATCAACAAGAAAAGTCCGTGAATGCAAAGCGCACTCCCGCCCCACGATATCGGATTGGGGACATGGTGTTTGTTTTGGCAAAAAATATTCGCACAGCACGAAAGTCACGGAAACTCGATTGGAAAAGGCTGGGACCCTTTCCCGTTCAGGAGATTATATCCCCCTATGCCTATCGCCTAAATCTTCCCCGTTCCATGAAGATGCATCCTGTCTTTCATGTTTCTTTACTTGACCTTGCCGCCGTCGATCCTGTAGCAGGTCAAATACCGCCGCCGCCTCCACCCGTTATCGTCGACCAGGAAGAAGAGTTTGAGGTCGAGGAAATTTTGGATTCGAGGTATCATGGAAAGCAAGGGCTCCAGTATTATGTTAAGTGGGCCGGATATACGGATCCTACATGGGAACCCGCGGAGTATCACGATCAGACTTCCGCTGTCGATATTTTTCATACACAGTATCCGCATAAGTCGGGACCAGGGAAAATTGAGGCTCGTAGGAGCTTGCGCTTGAAGGGGGGGGGCTACTTTCATGGATACGCTAGGGGTGGAAGGTTGGAAGGATTGGCAGGGCTGGGATTATTGTGCGTTGGTGGGATAGAGATGAGTCAGTATAGGTTCTATGGGTTTCTGTTACACGAGGAAGTAAGTCATAGTTGGGGTTACGCGAGGGTATGAGTCAGGCGGGGTAGCGGGGTGTCGGGTATATAAGGAAGGCTGTAAAGCCTGCTCCTGTACTTTCTTTCTTTTCCTTTCTTCTCTACGCAACGTCTTCTGTAATTAGTATTCAATATACTTTATAGTCTCTATTTCTTTAGTGACTATCGCTGCCTCTTTATTTCTCTCCATACTTCCCTCGTACTTGGGTCGTATCGCTGTCGCCACCCGTGCCCTGTTATCACGGCGTACCACGGATTTCGAGGGAGGAGAGGATATTGGAGAACAGGCTTTCGGGGATAAGGTTTCTTTGGGTTCTTGGAGTTTCTATGGGTTTCTGTTACACGAGGTTATGAGTCATGATTGTACAGGGATTAGGAGGGGTATATATGTGTTGCTACGGATCTTCCCTTTGTTCTTTTCTTTCTCTTTCTTTTCCTACGTGTTCTTCCTGTTGTCAACCCTACGGTTTAGTTTCGTCTCGTCTTGTGTCTTTAGTTCTGAATACATTACATCATAATCATAGTCGTTGCCAAGACCTGAAGGGTCTTCCATAGTATCCCGCTTCGTCCTCGCTTCGCTTCGTTCTTACTTCCGCCTCGCCTCGTTCATCCATAGTCCATGACCGTAGTCCGCGTCGTCTACTGGTATCTTCGTCTCCACGTCTTCGTCAGAGAGGCCATCTGGACCCTCTGCCCTACAACCTTGCTCCTCGGTTAAGTTCCCTCGCCCTCGTCTCGCGTTCCCGCCCCCGTTCTCGCCTCGGTTGTGTACCTCGGCTCTCTTGCCTATTGTCTCCGTGTTGCTCCGTAACACTAAGAACACGTCCCCTCCGCCGACCTACACAACGCCCCCGCCTCGCCTCGCTCCGGTCATAATGACCGACCTTAGTTGAGATGTCCCTATGGGGGACTGCCCCAACCCTGTCTTCTTCTCCCCCGGTCCCCTCGACTGTTACTTTCCTGAAAGGAAAGGGTTCTGTCACCTCGCTCTCGTCCCCCGCTTCCACTGGTTCGACCTCGGCTGTCGTTTGGGCTCGGATTCCCACGTCCACCTACTCCGCCAGTATGCTCGCTCCCACGGCCTCAAGCGCGCCGATGCCCATTGGGCTAAGGCAACCTTCACCCAGACTGCCCCGGGCAAGCTCCATGTTGGAGTTCCCACCGCTGACGACTCCTGCTCCGCCCACGACTCCGAAGCTATCATTCGTGGTCTTAGGGACCCCGCCCTCGCCCACCACACCATTGGTCGCCCCATGGAAGCTTCCGCCCCCGTGTCACGGCATATCTTGGGCGCTAGGGAATGGAAGAAATGATTGGTAATTGTATCAGGTCGTTTCGGGTTGGGTCGATCGGGTTTAATATAGGAGATCGGTTAAAGATGTTGGTATTGTTTTCTTTGGGTTTCTATGGGATTCCGCGGTACGGATTAGTAATTGATGGAATGAAAGGTTATATATATGGGTTCGGATCTCCTTTGTCTTTTCTTTCTTCTTTCCTTACGCAACCTCCTGTTATCAACCTTCTTCTTTAGGTTTCTGTTTCCGTTCCCGTTTCTGGTTCCCTACCCCGTTCGACAATAAGATATACTTGGTTCTATACTCCGCCGCGCCCTGTCTTTGGTTGTGCCCCTTGGTACCCCGCTCCTGAACCCGTCCGCCTCGGTTAACCCTTGGCCCTCTGTCGTCCCTGGCCCTTGTCCATGCCCGTGATCCGAATTATCTACTGGTGCCTTCGCGTATACGTTGAAATCAGAGATTCCCTGTGGACTCTCTGCCCGACCCTGCTCCTGCTATAATCCCCTCGCCCTAGTACCCCGACCCCGTCCCGTAACACCCCGCCTCCCCTACGCTCCCCGAGAGACTCGCTAGTTTCTTGGCAAATTTCGGCCCTGTTGAGGAAGATTTTGGATACGAGCTTACTGAAGCTCACAACCTTATTGCCGAAGCCCTTGCTGCCCTGACCGCCCACGCCGATGCCACCGCCCTCGCCCCCGAAGAACCTGCCGTGTGTACGGCCCACAACGAGGTTATTGAGAATCTCGAACGCAAACTCGATGTAGCCGAAGGAAAGGTTACTGACCTCTGGTCCCGCATGTGCGAGGCCCAGGAAGAATCAGTGGAGGCTATTCAGGACCTCCAGGAAGCAGTGGCCTCCCTCACAGCTGAGAAGGAGGAGTTTTGTTACCGTTTGGCCCTGCATCAGGAGGCTCTTGCCGATGCTGATGTTGTTATTGCTGACCTTCGCCGCCGCCTTTCTCTCGCCGCCCCCACTGCTGCCAGGAAGCCAGTCCGCCCCGTCGCCCAGACCTCAAAGTCCGGTTACCTCGCCCCTCGCTCCCAGGATCCTCGTACTATCGACAACTGGAGAAACGCACCAGTTGAAAAGGTAGTTCCTAAGCCGGCGTTAAAAGGCCAGCCCCTTTGGTAGAAATTGGCACACCAAAGGGGCTAGTCCCGCCACCCATCTTTGTTCTCTCCGCCGTCGCTCTTTCCGAAGACAGAATGTCTGAGGAGTCACTTGTCGTTGCTTGCTCCGTTGCCCAGTTCCCCGCCGCCAAGGTTGCAACCCACGCCCTGATAGATACAGGTGCATCGGGTTATGCTTTTATTGATCAAGGATTTATTCTGCAACATGGTTTGGTTCCGGTCCCCCTAAAGAAATCACGCCTGCTCGAGGCAATCGACGGCAGGCTGGTAGATTCGGGGAAGATTACGCATATGGTGAAATTATCGTTGGACATTAACGGCCACCAGGAACTGGCCCCGTTTTTTGTGACCAAGCTAGGATATTACCCAATAGTGATGGGTATTCCTTGGATGAGGCACCACGATTTGGCTATTAGACCGAAGACGAATAAGATCATTTTCGATTCTGATTTCTGTATTCAGAATTGCTCTCGGTCTCACGCCCCGATTACTGCTAAGGGTATTTCGATTTCGTTCCCCGATGCCCTGGCTATTCAGATTGCGGCCATTGGGGCCGCCCCCTTCGTAGGTCTTGCTCGGCGCCGACAGAATAAACTCTTCTGCGCCTCAATTCGTGCGATAGATGAAGTCTTAGCGGGGAAGCAGACCATAGATCCCCTCGCCCACGTCCCCCAGGAACTCCGAGAGTTTATATCACTGTTTAAGGAATCCGATGCCGCCGCCCTGCCACCACATCGTCCCCACGACTTGAAAATAGTCTTACAGGATGGAAAGGTTCCCCCGTTTGGCCCGCTATACGGAATGTCCCATTTGGAACTGCAGGCCCTCAGGGACTATATTACAGAGAACCTGTCAAAAGGGTTTATTCGTTATTCTGAATCTCCCGCTGGTGCTCCTGTTCTGTTTGTGAAGAAATCTGATGGCTCCCTTCGACTCTGTGTGGATTATAGGAAGCTTAACGAAATCACGGTTAAAAACCGCCATCCTCTGCCGCTAATTCCGGAAACCCTGTCTCGCCTCTCCAAGGCGAAGTACTACACCAAGCTGGACCTTCGCTGGGGATATCACCAGATTAGGATACAGGAGGGCGACGAGTGGAAAACGGCTTTTCGGACCCGCTATGGACACTTTGAGTATAATGTGATGCCTTTCGGACTGACCAATGCCCCTGCCGCGTTTCAACATTGGATTAACGATCTTCTACGTCCCTATCTGGATAATCTCGCCACAGCCTATCTCGATGATGTATTAATTTACTCCGAGACCCTGGAGGAACATAAACAACACGTCCGGGAGATTATGAAGGTTTTTCAGATTCACGGTGTTCATCTCAAGCCTGAGAAGTGCGAGTTCTATGTGCAGCAGACCAAATACCTCGGATTGATCGTGACTCCGGAAGGCATCCAGATGGATCCTAGCAAAGTGTCGACGGTCAAGGATTGGGAAACACCCACCAGGCTTCGGGAGGTTCAAGAGTTCTTGGGCTTTGCAAATTTTTACCGACGGTTTATTTATGCCTATTCCCGAGTTGTGTCCCCGCTTACTGCCCTGACCAAGAAGAATGTAAAGTTCGAATGGTCCCAGAAGGCGCAGGAGGCATTCCAGAAGCTCAAGGACGCCTTTACTTCGGCCCCGATTCTCGCCCACTTTGACTTTGAAAAAGAAGTTATTGTGGAAACCGACGCCTCAGACTACGTTTCTGCCGGTATTATGTCCCAGTACGGCGATGATGGACTTCTACACCCCGTGGCTTTCTTCTCCAAGAAACATTCCCCAGCAGAATGCAATTATGAGATTTACGATAAGGAACTACTGGCAGTCGTTAGGAGTTTTGAGGAATGGCGTGCCAATTTGGAAGGGTCCCGTTTCCCTATCAAGGTATTAAGCGACCATAGGAATCTGGAATATTTTATGTCTACAAAGTTATTGAATCCTCGCCAAACCCGCTGGGCCGAGTTTTTGTCGCGGTTTGATTTTGTTATTCAATTTCGACCAGGGAAACAAGGAGGGAAGCCGGATGCGCTTACCAGGAGATCAAGGGATTTACCCAAGGAAGGAGACGAGCGTCTGATTCACCAGTCGCAGGTGGTATTGAAGCAAGAGAATTTGGGATCAGGGATTAAGCTAAGTTTGTTGGCGGGTTCTTTGACAAATGAACCCGCTGAAGGAATGCTCACCGTGAAGGAATTGTTAATCCAAGCTTACCAAGAAGATAGTTTTCCAAATCAAGTTCTGTCGATGCTCCGTAATGGCACCAAGCACTCGAAGAAGATTTCCCTTGCCGAATGCATGGAAACAGAGGATGGATTCCTTTTATATCACCAGGCTATTTATGTCCCCGAGTTCAACAATCTTCAGCTTCGTCTGTTACAGGAACACCATGATAAACCCTCTGCTGGACATCCAGGTCGTGCCAAAACCCTCGAGCTCCTCACATCAGCAAACTCAACTTGTGACAGGAGTCTCCTAACAGTCTCTAAAGTCTCCTGAGAGTCTCCTGAGATCCCTGGATATTTTTTGAGTCTCCTAAGACTCAGGAGACATCAGGAGACAAATGAAGTCTTGCTGATGCAGCCGGAATTATTACTGGCCAAATATGAGGAAGTATGTTGATCGCTACGTTCTGAATTGCAACGTGTGTTCGCGTAGCAAGGCCTCTCGCAATGCTCTACAAGGCGTCCTCCGACCCCTGGCGGTACCTAAGGGTCCATGGACCGATGTATCGATGGATTTTGTGACAGGACTTCCTGAAAGCAATGGCTTTAATGCAATCTTGGTTGTGGTGGATCGCCTAACAAAGATGCGCCATTTTATACCTTGTACCGAAGAGGCAAATACCAGGGACGTTGCGACCATGTACCTCGATTCGGTTTGGAAACTTCATGGACTCCCCGAAACTATTGTCTCAGACCGTGGCACTCAGTTCACGGCCGAATTTTGGAAGACTTTATGTTCCCGCCTTGAGATTGCCCCACGTTATAGTACCGCCTTCCACCCACAGACAGATGGTCAAACGGAGAGAATTAATGCCGTTATGGAACAATATCTTCGAGCTTATGTATCCTACCAACAGGATGACTGGACCCAATATCTTTCCATGGCCGAATTCGCAACAAATAATCATGTCTCTGAGACCACTAAGATGTCTCCTTTTCAGGCTAATTACGGAAGGAGCCCTCGCATGTCGTTTGCACCGCTACAGCATGGAAAGACTACCAATGAGGACCAGGCCAATGGTATGGCTAGGACTATGGCACAGATTTATGACTTCCTTCGTGATGAAATGGCTCGGGCTCAGAAAATACACGAGGATGCGGCAAATCGGAATAGGATCCCCGCCCCGAGGTATGCTATCGGAGATGAAGTTTTCCTCTCGACCCGGAATATTCAGACCAAACGACCATCGAAGAAACTCGACTGGAAACGTATTGGTCCCTATGCGATTAAGCGAATGGTTAGTCCCTATGCTTATGAACTCGATCTCCCGGCGTCTATGAAAATTCACCCGGTGTTTCACGTGTCCCTCTTGTCTCTTGCCCCTAGTAATCCAGTTCCGGGCCAACTACAGTCTCCGCCGCCAGCCATAGAAATCGAAGGTGAACAGGAATGGGAAGTGGAACAAGTTTTAGACTCCCGACGGCGTTATGGAAGATTGGAGTATTTGGTTCGGTATCTTGGTTATGATGAACCATCTTGGCAACCCCCCGAGGATCTGGAGCATGCCCCCGATTTGGTTAAAGAGTTTCATGATAGTTATCCACGCAAACCTAGGCCTACCAGGAGTTAGGCCTGAAGGAGGGCCTAATCTATCACGGCGTACCACGGATTTCGAGGGAGGAGAGGATATTGGAGAACAGGCTTTCGGGGATAAGGTTTCTTTGGGTTCTTGGAGTTTCTATGGGTTTCTGCTATTACCTGAGGTATATGAGTCAAGATGATTGACAGGGATAGAGGGGTATATATGTGTTGCTACGGATCTTCCCTTTGTTCTTTATCTTTCTCTTTCTTTTCCTACGTGTTCTTCCTGTTGTCAACCCCTACGGTTTAGTTCGACTTTCGTCTTGTGTCTATTTTAAGTTGCTGATACATGTTACGTCATAAAATCATAGTCGTTGCCGAAGACCTGAAGGGTACTCTCCATAGTAATCCCTGCTTTCTCCTCGCTCGCTTCGTTCTTTCACTTCCGCCTCGCCTCCGTTCATCCAAGTCCGATGACCCGTTAGTCCGCGTCGCTACTTGCGTATCTTCGTCTCACGATTCTTCGTCAGAGAGGCCATCTGGACCCTCTGCCCTACAACCTTGCTCCTCGGTTAAGTTCCCTCGCCCTCGTCTCGCGTTCCCACCCCCGTTCTCGCCTCGGTTGTGTACCTCGGCTCTTTTGCCTATTGTCTCCGTGTTGCTCCGTAACACCTGTGGAACAAAGCTACAACGCCACCCCCTCCTTGAGAATGGAGTGATTATAGCCCTGTGTTAATGAAAAGCTCTGAGTACCGCAACCAACTACCACAATCTGAAGCCTTTATTGAAGCGAACCAAAACCTGTTTCATACCCTTACAGACACTTTGCGACTCTTATCCTCCAATATGTTCCAAAATATATTGGTCCCAAAAAATACCTTCCTGACGGCTTCAAATTCTTTTGCGACGCTTGGCCAGGTCTTGCAGTTAATATTTGTCTTAATAAAGACAAAAAATCCAGCATTCACCGAGACGTCAAAGACTATTACCGTACCTACAACTGTGTACTTCCTTTCAGGACGCATAACGATTCAGAAGATTGGGTTGGAGGAGATCTCATTTTATGGGAACTCAGGCTTAGGTTTGATCTTCGTCCTGGCAATGCTTTGCTTTTTTTTGGGTCTTTTATTTCTCATAACGAGGCACCAATTGAATCTGGTACCAGAAATTCAATTGATTTGTTTTATCATAAAAGTGTGTTTGACTTTAAGAAACGGGAGAATACTAAGGCTGGCAAGGGTGGTCCAAAACCTGCTAAACGTAAGAAGCAGGAAAAACAGGAAGTAGAGAATAAAGATAAGGGTGGAAAAAAGAGGAAATTGAATGTCAATTAATTTTATTCTCAACTTACCTTGTTTTATTCTTTAGAGGCTTTTCCTGCCATTCTTTTTCCTTTTTGAGTCATCCGTTCTTCTTTTACCTTTTCTTTTTCGCTTAAAAGAATAGCCCGGGCCTCAGCTTTATACATTTTCTCTTCTTCTTTTTTAAGCCTTTTGCATTCCTTCTCCTCCATCTTTAACATATGCTCTGAATTCTTTTTCTCAATATCCTCTATCCTCTGTTTCTTTACTTCTTCCTTTCTTTGCTTTTCTTCCTCCCTTTTCTGTTTCTTCCATACCTCCTCGATATCCTTTTCGTCATGTTTCTTTTTCAATTCCATCAAAACCGTTTCTTTTTCCAATACTACGGCCGTATTTGTATTGAGATGTCGTGTGTCTCGTTTACCCTCCTTCTCTTTTTGCATTATCGTTTCACGTGAATGCTTTTCTCCAGCTTCATGCATTAGCACCTGAGTACTATTTGCTATATTTCCCTCCGCAAGTTTCCGATAAAGTGTACGCTGATAACATCAGCAAACTCAACTTATGACTGCAGTCTCCCAACAGTCTCCCGGGTCTCCTGAGAGTCTCCTGAGACTCCTGGAGATTTTTTTGAGTCTTCCTGAGCTCGAGGAGGACATCAGGAGACAAATGGAAAGCTTGCCTGATTGAAGTTGATACGATGACTATTTGATATCGAGAGTCAAAAGAGCTAGAATTGGAGCAGACTTACTGCTACCGATTGTAGTATTGTAGGTATTGATGGATTGAACGTTAAAAGGGAATGAGGATCATTAGATGGGGGTTCGTTGTTCCGCCCGCTTTTCTTGGCATCGTCCAAGCTCCCTGTTACTTCTACTTCGCCGGGACAAGTTAAGGTATCTAATATTATTGAAGGGTTATAAGGATAAATTCCAGTTGCACAAAATCCGGCTTTAATATTAGCACTGGTAAAGGCCTTTGTGCGTGCTTTTGCTAACAGATTTGTAAAGGTGTTTTTAGTGACCAAGATTCGGCATTCTGTTACTTCTTGTCAATAGTACTTTTTTAAAAGACCAAAAACTCCAACATCCAATGGCTGAAGTACATGCTACGTATGTGATGGAAGACAGAACGGAATTATCTTATGATCCAAACAGAACTCAACGATTTCCAGCTGCATGTGTGATTCGAAACCATCAAATATCAATAGATGCCAACTTCCATTTGCCCTATACCAATTAGACCAATATTCATTCTATATTAAAGTTATACTAACCTTTCTTTACTTTCGGGCTCAAATATCAACTTCAAATATTTGTAACACAGTTGAGTCGTATTATATCCTTTTGCCAAATGTCGATACTACCAATTTTCTGCTTTAGCATCTTGGTACCAACCAGCCAAATGATGCATTCCTTTGAATATAATCAACGGTGTTATGTGAAACCCATCAGCACTGATCGATTCAACAACACTACATGACTCTCTATTCTTGCATTCCTTGAAAGCTGAGTTTCGACGGATATGCCGACATATTCTTCTTACTTTGTCGCCCGCTCCAAGAATAAATCCTGATTCGTCAAGATTGTATGTATTTTGCTCCTCTATTTTCTACTTGTCGACTGTATATTTAAGCTTTCCAGATTATGTCAGTAGTAAGTCATAGTATTTAAACAATGGAATTATGACAAACTCACTTTTGTGAAAAAATCATTCATCATTATCCAATTTACCGCATTGGATCGGTTGGTACTAATTGCTTTTACCACTAAATAACGACAATCTTCATTGCGTGCAAGAAATCGATAAAACCAGTCTTTTCCGATTGTATACTTTGGGGTCCTTCGATGCAGAATAGTGTGTGCAAGGTCCATGACTTGTAATCTACTTGCTGGTATATTATAGTCATCCAAAAGAAAAAGTCGTTGAACTAAAACTCTTTCTTCTTCCACTGATCAAAGTTGTTGTTCCGCATGCGCTTCTTCTCGTGTTTTCTGTGCAGGATTTTTAATATGTCGACGTAACGTAGCTTCAGGAATATTGTAGAGTTTGGATAATTCATTCACAATCGGTTTATGCTGGTTTTGAGGATCATCTTGGAATTTTTTCAATTCCGCATAGTAATGACTTCGTGCTAGTATTAATCGTTCATTTCGTGTATATTCGCAAGTATGATCGAGTAACGGAAGTTCAGTTTCTTTAGACATTTTGCAATTGAACTGACGTTGGGGTGTGTCGTGAAAAGTAAACAAACAGAAATCAAAAATACGCGTAGATTCTGTTTATATTTGTCATATTTTTGCAAACTATATATATTCGCTATGGCCGTTTTCTGTTATTAATACTAGCCTCATATAGCATTTTAGCCACAATATTACCTATTTTCGTCATACGACCCGTTTCGTCAAGAGACTCAGGATTACTGCAGCGGCACAAATCGTAACGAAATGTGCAAGGGTGCCATAAACCGGCGGGGTCTATGCGGCTCTGCTCTGATGCAATTGGCAAAGAGGGGCCGACCATGCATCCTACTACATGTAATACCTTTATTTCAATATACGCAATATATTCTTTTCTGCAATGTGGCCCCCCAAAATTTGGCAGATTTACCAGCGAAAGACCATCCGCACTGCCGTAACTCCTCACCACGGTACATATAAAGTACACAGGAGAATTGTGTAAACATTAAATAGTAGATTTGTGTAAATTGACAGCCTGGTGGTGTAATATGACTTTATACAACGAGACCAGAGCAAACAACGATGTTTGTGTGTTCACATTATGAATATTTACAAAATTAAATTGTGTATCATTTTAAAAATAATAAGAAAGGTCACCATGATCATGGATTGAACCATGGACCACCATCCATGCGAGTTATACGTTATGTAGATTCTATACCACTGTACTAGAGAGAATTAGAGTTTAAATAAAATATTCTATTTTTACCGAATCAAGAAATATTAGTTGTGTAAACTACTACTTGTAACTTACTTGTGCTTTCCTCTGTTTTCAGCCACCGCGACGTGGGGCCGCCTTGGGCAGGATACCATGCAAATCGGAGGTTCCTTGATCACTCCTCCTTAGGTAGATCCTTTTTTTCTGGAGCAAACACTTGCTCTTTTGGCAATGTATAACTGACCCTAACTGACCCTAACTAACCCTAATAAACCCTAACTAATGGGAGAATCGCGGGACCGGGAAAGGCGCCGCGGGGGGGGGTTCGGAGTCATGCATCTACACAGTTTTCCCATCAATAACAATTGTGTAAATAGAAATCGTGTAGATGCAAAATCTTTTCCAAACTTACACAACAGAAATATGCACTATCAGAAAAATTGTGAATTTGGGTAAATTGCATGCACTAAACTTTGTGTCACGGTGTCCTACTGATATGCTCTCAAATCTAACCACTGGGGTTACGCAACCTCGGCTCTACTTTACCTTGCAACCCTAGAAACTCTTCGCCCCAACACACCACGTCCAATTATAGAATATTGACCTCTGTACAAATTAAGCGGACAATAGGACGGAGCTCCTGATTGCTACACTAAAGACAGTACTCTAAAGTCTCATAAATACATATACCAAAAAGGTGGCAAGAGCCAAGTTCTAGAGCCCAGGAAAAAACACCACGTTACAACCGAGAATGATGAAAAAACACTAGGAACATACTTTTCTAAGTATCAAGACCCATGCAAAAATAAAACTCCTAGGAAATAAAAAAAGCCGAAAACCAAGGACTTCTTAGGCTCGAAAGCCGAAAATCAAACTTTGTAGAAAATGTGTGGAAATAATAGATCGTAAGTCTTAATTATTATGCTAAAAGAATACGGTTCTGCAAGCTAATACATATGCCGGGGAGGTGGCATGTCCTAGGCCCACTGACAAATACCCCTCAGTGGAAATGACATTCGGGAATGATAAAAAAAATTCGGAATAATTCCAAAACAGTGGGGATTGGAGCCTGCGGGCGTAGAGAGTGGTGAGGCGGATACAGGGGTGGGGTGAGTGTAGAGGTGGAGGAAAGGGTGAACAAGGACGCTGGGCGGGGACACAGCGGCCTGCTCAGGCTACACACCTTCCTATCACTCCTCACAATCTACCATATTGCGCAACCTCGAATACTCCACTAGGTGGACGCTATACAAAGGCGCCATAATCACTACATAGTGCACCTCTTCTATTACACGCCCTAAAACAGCAACACCTTCTTTACCTACTTGTTTTGTTGTACTCCAACCCCCCCACAACAAGACCTTATTGACCTCCCAACACATAATGCAATCATGATTACGACAATATCCTCCGCCGAGGATACCAAAAAAAAAAGACTAACAAATCAAGCCTGTTATAATCTAGTGATGGGCACGGGTTGAGTTCTCATCCTCACAAGCGCAAGGCAGCCCAAGCCAATAGCGGAAGGGCAAAAGGGTTTATTCTATTTTGGCGGCGTTACAACCCAATCACAGCCAGAATACTGGCCATCAGGACGCCATCTCAAAGCCAAGAAGTTGTGAACTGCGGGGACAGACGAAGGGATAGTGAGGAAAACATACCCCCGCCGACGCAGAAGACAGCAAAAGCGACCAGAGAATGCAATACTAACTGCCCAACCGGTATGGTTTGGCTTCCAGAGACTCACCCAGTGTACACTCAAGATCCTAGCGCACTGGATATGAGGCTTCACAACCAGAAACTCAGCGACTACTACCACTAGTCATGGATTATCACTCGGTCAAAGCCACCTCGATCTATACCACTATTACAAAAGATCCCGACCCTAGCTAAAAACGCTATACAACCCCCCATGAAGCGACACCATGCTACATTAGCGCCAGTCCGGATATTTCTATAAGTATTATTTTGAGCACTAATACTATGGCATGGTTTTAAAAAGACTTAATTTCGCAAAGACCATTAATTGAACTCAAAAGCGCGAAGCAGATTATATTTGGTACTCATTTAGAGTCCGTTAAGGCATAATCAATGGTCTTTTGGAGAGAATCATATACAAAGGAACTGTAAGCAATTCAGGGTTAGGGCTAGGGACAGAGATATCACGTCCTTCCTCTCCATCTCCACACCTCCATCTCCACACCTCCCCCATACTAATCATACATGAGTTGATCGGTGAATTAAGCAGTATATTCAGTCCAGAAAAGCACCGCACCGAGCAGTGAATCCAAGCAGGGAATCAAGCAGAGAATCAAGCAGAGAATCCAAGCAGCGACTCGGAATCAAGCAGCGAATCAAGCAGATATGGCAGGTAGATGCGGCAGGTAGGTACGGCAGGCAGGAATGGCAGGTAGGCAGGCAGGTAGGTGAATAGCTGCAGTGAAGACTTGTGGTAGTTAATCGGGAAGTAAATAAAAACTTAACCTGTGAAATTTACCAGTGAAGAATAAGCGTGAATACTGGCCTACCTGCATATCGGGGTTTTTCAGCGAATAAAAAAATTCTTATAGAACTATTATCATGTATTAAAATCATTTACTAAGGATTAATCAAGACATAGGTCAATAAGAGCCTATAGAAAAAAAAATATTAGAAATCAAAAAAAGTCCTATAATAGAAATATTAATTACTTAATATAGGTTTATATTAATTTAGGAACTAGCGCTAAAGTACCTAGCTACATAATGTTCCACCACCCAGGCTGCGCAAATGACATCACTTCCACCACCTACCGGTATACCACCATCAGCCGACCCTATATGGGCTACTGCTACCCCAGGTGACGTAAGGCGATATCTTGCTAACAACACTCCGGCAAATCAGATACGACTTGCACTCAGCGTGAGCTCTTGATGCGCAAACCTCGCCGCAATCGTGAGCTATCACCTTCCCTACCAACGATCCAACCACAAACAGCACGACATTTCAACGTAGACCCCCATATATACTGTCTAACTCATATAGTCTAGGCTCATACCCCGCCCTCCTACCAGAGGGGCTGGGGCATTACCGTTCCGACCTTTCGTGAGATCTTTTCGCGGGAGTATTGGGAGGCCCCCGACTGTAGAAAGGGGTTGTCGGGGGGCTGTATACATAGGAAAAGAATGTCTCTCGGCATTCTGCGGGCTTCGTTTTGGTCACCGACAGGAAAATCAACTTCTTTTAGCCTCTGGTGGGCCTTATTTGACTCTCCGAAACCTCTCCGACATGGGAACTAATCTCTTTTAGCACCCCCGGGCTTCATTCTGGTACCGACATAGTAAATTGATTATGTCAGGCTCTTACCTGACATGTTGTCGGAAAGTCGATGCTCCAGACCCTACGGTGAGCAGCAAGCTGCTCGTAGAGGATTGGTACGAGACTAGGTGTAGTCTAACCCCGCAAGATGTCACCCGCTATATGCCATATCCCGATCACAAGCTCGCCGCCAGCCTTCTTACAGTCATGGAAACAACATACATTAGCGCCAGTCCATATATTTCTATAAGTCTTATATATATTTTGAGCATTAATACCGCGGCACGGTTTTAAAAAGCCTTAATTTCGAAAAGACTATTGATTAAGCCCAAGAGGGAGAAAAATATGATATTTGGTGCCCAGTTTAGCATAATTGAGGGGCTTTTGGAAGAGTTGTAAACTGTAAGTAATTCAGGGTTAGGGCTGGGATTTAGAGATATCACCTCCTACCTTCCGAGTCCTTACACCACACCTCCACCTCTACGCCCCCACTTCTACACCTCCTATCTCTACGGCTTCATCCTACAACATCATCTCTACAGCTTCATCCCTACACCTCTATCTCCACAGCTTCGTAGGTACCGTAGTGATGGTCTCCTTCTTACCCCCGTCCTACCGAATCATCGCCATCATCCAATAACGAGCTAATCAGTGAGTCAGGCAGTGAACTAGGCAGCTAACCCAACACCCAATCAAGCAGCACCCAATCAAGCAGCGAACCAAGCAGGCATTGTAGGCAGGTGAGCAGGCAGGCAAGCGGGTAAGCAGGTAGGAAAGGTTGCCAGTAGAGAGTAAATGTACATATTAGATAGGGGAATAATCAAGGGTTTCGTTTGTGAAATCCACCTATGCCAGAAGAAGCGTGAATACTGGCCTATCTACACATGCAGCCTTTTCACCGAATAAAATAGCCTTACCAAGGTATTATCAATGTATTAAGACAATTTACTAATATAAAGATTAATCGAAACACAGGTCAATAAGGACCATCAAAAGAATAATATTAAAAATCAGAAAGGTCCTATACTAGGCGCAATATTGGCTCAATATAGGTTTATATTATTATGTGGACTGGCGCTAAAGTACCTAGGGGCCCTTTTGAATGATGTAGGGACCAGAATGTATTTCCCAACGCCAAATGACTACCAGTACCAATATATGGATTAGAAGGCCTCCTCATGCAGTGTAATGAAATTCTGAGGAATACCTGTATCGGGATAAAGTACCGGTATAGAGATAGAATATGGGTTTAAAAAATTAAAAGATAAGGAGGAACTGTCTTTTAAGTTTTCACCACAGACGAATAGTCTATTCCTAGGTCTATCCTCCACTACTATACTGGGTATGGAATAAGGCTGCGCAAAAACATCCAACAAATAGATTGGTTACTTCATTACCGTATGGGGCCCGGAGGTTATAACGAGACGTGCAAACCTGGAGCGAATAAAAAAAAACAAAAAAATCAAAGCAGAGCGCATAAACTAGAAGATAACCAGAATGACCACTTTGTCCCTTTCACTTTCCAGAACTTTCCCTATTCCCTGATTCTCCTCCGCCTGATTTCTAGCCTGTCTATGGAGCTGGTGTCGAAGCACCCGGCGGTAAAAGCTATGAAGTTTTAACAAGTAGTGAATTTGCCGTGGGAGGTGATCAATCTGATAGTCCTGAGGCTGCTGATTCCAAATATGGGTTTTTCATCTTGGTTGTTGCTGAGCTACTCTCAAAAACGTCGCCCCTCAAGTGTTGCCGCTACTTAACCAATCCGCATGACAGAAATTAGCTTAATGTCCGCTATATAAGTGTCTATGTTCTTCAAATTCTCTGTATGGTTACGTGGTTGTAAAATGTCAAGTAAATCGGTACTGACTGCCCACGACTACCTATACCCCACCTGCCATAACAGCAAATTCTCCATACGCAGGTCTGTAAATCTGCCACCTTGCCCGTGCTATCTCCAGCCCCCACCCTTTGAGCCCACCTCAACCCCACCGTCACACCAACTACAAGCAGGGGCTATTAAATCAATCATATATCATCACTCGATACCGCAGTTGCTAGGTATGCCACCTCCGTCGCCCACAGTGGTGTCTCCTACTTGCATCCTACATTTAACCTCTCGCCCGAACCTCTGCCCGCATTCCAATCCGCTGCGGTCAAGCTCCACCAATATCGGTGCTAGTCCCCACCACCACCAGCCAGGCCCAGCGTCACCCCTCCCGACCCTGCATCCTACAAATATCAACTTCCGCCTCTAACCTAGCCAGCCTGTACTTACAGCCTCTCGCAGACCATTGATTTCACCGCCAAACTTTATATACAGCAAGCTGTACCCACCACCTTTCCCAACGTGCTCTCCCCCGCTCGACTAAATGGTGACCACCACCCCCAAACCGCCTCCACCACCACCAGCTCCATTCAACCTACTCTACGGGCTATAGGGATGACCCGGTTCATTCCCTACACAAAACCCTCCGAAAATGAACCACTTGACCGCACGGTAGAAGAGTAACGATGCCCGGGAGGGACAAAGCGCGCGGGGAAAGGCGGACGCGAGCGGGGAATGAACAAGGAAAGATTGGACGTCAATATGCAAGTTCCGGTAAAGAATCTCCCTGCTGCAGATTTTGCGGTACCGCGCCCGACAGGGGTCCGTCTGGGTTCCCGCGCCCCGCAATCTCGCCAGATAGGCGAGATCCCACTCGCACAGCCAATAATTGCAACGCCCCTATCATGGGTTTTGGCGCGGGTGGTAGGGTGTGGTTGACCATACAGCGGCCGGCGGTGGCGGTGGCCTGGCGGCTGATATGTGGCGATTAGACATTCCCGGAGAGTCTATTTCTAAGGCGTAGTGATGGGATGAGCTTTCCATATTGTGGCCAGAAATGGGATGTTTTGGTAGCGCAGTGCCGTAGAGCGACGGCAGCAGTGTGGTACTTGTTAGGATGTCGTATTGTGAGAATGCGCGACATTGTTTGTGGATAGAGTATTTATTACACTGCCGCGGAAGTGCTGTGCAGCACTACCATTGCCTGTCACACTCGGATAATTCCCAGGTCATGGTTGTCCGCCTACCCGATCCCCACCAGCGAGTACTATGTTCGCTAGTAGTTCAACACCTACTAGCCAGTAGCTCTACACCATGAATGAGTATTCCGTCATCACCACTAAATATATATAACCACCCATCATGATAGCTGCAACCATCTCCAAAGCACTACCGAAAGCATATACATTTATCCAGCAAGCGCAAATTTCATGAAGAAAGAAAAGATTCCGCTTACAATAGACGGAGGTTTGTATGCAATAACGAATTAGATGAAAGAAACAGAAAACAGAGGTCCGGCAGCAACGCGACGGCGAGTGAGATATCATGATTAACAATTCTTGGGGTGCGAAGGATGGTGGCCGGAACGCAGGGCTACAGGGGCGGAAGGGTGCGGTTGTTGGGTGGTTTCTCAGAGTGGGCTCGACGCCTGGGTGGAGCGGGTGTGTTGTATCATCTTATTTATTTCTATGATATTGTCTGGCTTGCCCGGCAGCCGCGCGTGGTGCAGGGGTGCGTGTGGGGGGGTGGTTTATATAAATGCACAGCGGGAGGCAGCTATGTAGCGGGTTAGGATGAAGCGCTGGTGGAGGCCCCCGCGCACGTTCGGAACCAGTGTCCGGCCAACATAGCGCCATTTTGACCGGCCCTGCCGCTGGTTCATAGACCGCTACACCCCGGGACGTTTTACCGGCACCCAGAGCCCAACCGCAGCAGGGAGCCACTTCCGGCTTTTTTTATGTGTCGTGATGGAGTTATTGGGGTGGCATCGCGTGCAGGACCCCGCAACGTGCTGGGTGAGGTTCCGTAATCTATGCACCCACCCGTCCGTTAATATGTCATGCGCCTCGGTACCACAATGAAATAACGGGGCTTGGGGTGTGCGCATGTGTCATTACGACTACATTGTATATGGAATGGCTATGAGTGCTCACGGTGTTGCTAGAACAGGGTTCCGGAACGAGAGAGCTGGGTGGTCGGTACCGGTACGAAGCTATATACACAGAAATAGGTAAATCCTGTACTTGGAGTACGATTCGATCCTTAGCTTTTTCATATCTTGTCTTGTTGTGGTCCGCGGCACTTGCTTACCAGCCAAGAACCAGCTCAGGGCAAATACAAATTTTTACTGTTTCCGTTACTTGCATTTTTTGCTCCTTTTCTTGGCAAGTGCCTCCCCGGCTGGGGGGTAATGTTGCTACAACGCGGGGTACAGAGAAAGTTTTTTTTAAGGTACGCTCGGACCAAAAGTTTGGACACTTATAGGGAGCTTACCCTCCAGAGAGCAAAGGGAAAAGGACTGTTGTCTATCGGTACATAGGTGCGACTACATAGGGAGAACATTAGGCTTATCCGAAGGGAATTTCAAGCCGCCGGTAAGAGATACATATAAGTACAATTACAGTACTATTAGGGCATGATAGTTGACGCGAGGAACGGAGCATCAATTGCAAGATACGCTGACAAAAATTAACTAAAGACCCTCAAAATACCCTAACCCTATTTTCCTATAATGTTGCACGAGCAAACTATTTTGGATAGGCCTACGGGTATTCCGATAGCAAATTTACGCTTCCTACCCACTAGAAAGGAACGGGACCGAAAGGTGGTACCTTTATATCGGGCTTTCAAGCTTTAGATGTATTTATGTAGGGATCCTGCAACCTGCACCTCATGCAGGTACACATAGGCGCATTGCCTTATCGGTAAGGCACCCACCCCTGCATGGCAGGCACAACCGGTAAGAGCCTCATTGTCGGCTCCGGAGATGGTAAAAAGGCACTATTATTCGACCGTGAGTCCATTCTAATACGGTCGCAGAACTCGATATCCCCCTCCCCTTCCCTGGTATGCTACCCCGTATGATGTTCTCTGGGAGTTCTATCGTACCCACCCCTACAAGCTCGCTACTCATAGGGTCTGTAGCGTTATCGTTCCGACAGGTGTCGGGAAGGGTCCCGACGCTCTCTGGTTCCTGTGTCGGTGCCTGCAGTGTGATATCGGGCTCTGGGTTGTGATATCGGAGTCCGGAATATGACGTTAGAGGTCGAAATATATATTGGGTTTAACATAGACATCAATATCGGAGGTCTCAAATGTGATCTCGCGGTCCAAATTGTGATATCTGCGCCACAGTAAACCTTAATTTTAGTGACGGAAGCTAAACAAACCCTGTAAATCAGGCTCCGGCGGCTCTCCGACCTCCGCCAGCAGCATCTCCGACGTCGGGGAGCTCCGGGTGCTAACTTGCTTTGCTTTCTTCCAAGACATAAACCTGAATCAGCAGATGCCCTGTTCGGCCTCCTATATGCTTTATTGCAGCAGCTGAAAAAATCTTCCCCGCAGTAGTGCCGCCATCTAACCCATTTTGCCCGCAATTCGCTTCGTCGTATACCACCGGGAGATAGTTTGTTCTAATCTTGTGCGCATCGGTATTCTCGGACGGTAATCGCTGACGGGCGTCGCTGGGGTGGTCGGCGGGAAAGACCTCCGGAGAGCTCTGCCCTTAACCTCTGCGGGATTGTCCGTTGCATGAGGACTAGCCCTCTTCTGTTTGCCGCTGCTTTCCTCGAATATGCCATGGATCTTGTTGAGATGAGCAGCATGATAGTGTGCACCGTGGTCCTACAGAAAGAATACTTAACACCGCATACATTGGGTAATCAAAGCGAGTTAGAGTCCCGGAGTTGTGGTTTCTAGAGTTTAGCTCTACATAGAGTCGGGTTAGCCTGTGGATAATTCTTTAAAGTATTTTATGAAAAGTCTAACCCGCCCTTTTGCGAGGCGGACCTGTAGGAGAGGATTCTATCCCTGTTCTCTTCGCAATATATGGTAGAGAGAGAACGCGCCGAGAATTGCTGAGTCGGAAAGGGAGAGTACAGTTAGTTATCACCACTGCATCTATCATATCAACATGCCACAAATTTCAGATAGATGAAAATTGGTGGACGCTTTCCAGGCTTTACAGAGTGTTGAGCTTGTAGGTGGTCAGGAAGAGTACGCTTTGCCTGCTGATGCGACCTTATTAGGTACTGGTTTGGAATATACGTTCAGCCTATCTGGCCTGGATACGGATATGGAGGAGTTGGAGGAGAGTGGAAGTAGCGGGTCTGATGAAGGGGGTTTGCCGAACTCGGGGGAGAGATTGCACCCACAACTAAGCATACGAACAATTTGGTAGATCTCTCTTCGGATATGATTTCTATCCTTTAGCCCTCTAGGTATTGATTGGCAAGACCGGTCGGGCTCGTTAAAGCATATATATGTTGAGGAATGGTTTCCGCCGCCAACATCAAGACAAAGGAAAACCATGAGAACGGGAGAAAGCAGGCTAGTATAGTATTCTAACCCACTCCACTTCACCGTCTTCCAGTTACTCTTTCTCAAGCTCCCCCACCCTTGGTTGGGTTCCCTCTCGTCCTCTGCTTCTTCTTTATTTTTTTCATTTTCCTCCTAATTAGGTCTATTGATATACCTTAAAAGGCGCTCCCCCGCACAGAGTAGTGGGGTGGGTTGGTCGGGGTAGCGTGGTCTTACATAATTATTTTTGGATACTAAAGACGAGGTGTGGGAAGATGCTGGTGAAGATAGAGAGGATGTTAGAGAGAACCAACATACGGTAGAAAGAGAAATGAGAGTTCTACGAGGTAGAAGAGTTGATAGGGATTACAGGAAGCATTGTTTATTCACATGAAGAAAATTATTTTGTAGATCACGCTAGTTTGATTCCCGTCCCTATTTTCTCCTCATGTCTATTCTGTTCCCGTTCTCGATGAACTTGAAATTCCTCTCATCAAGTTCCTTCTCATAAAATGGATGTTTCTCGTCAAATTTGATACGCTTGTCCTGAATACCCTCAATGGCTTCTTCGATGAATGATTGCATTTCTCTCATAAGTCCTTTTGGCCCCGCTCTCCTGGTTTCCCGTTTTTCTTTTCTAGAATGAAAACAGGTTTCTTCCGACCACCGGCGGGAGGGTGATCGTTTTCATCCCCTCTGTGGACAAAGGTATCATACTCAACACCAGTCAGATAAGCTATATCGCCATCGAGTAATGCGATAGTAGTATACGGTCACCTCCAAGTTCGGGGGCATAATAGGTGAATGCGCGATCTCTCCTACGAAATCCATCGATTTGCTCAAAGTGCGACACCCCTCCCCCCCCAACCCAGGACAATTTAATACTCGTCCACTTCTCAGCATCATCTGAGTCACGCGCTCCTTCACCTGTGGATTGAAGACCGTATCGGGCTGCTTGGTACTTTCTTTTAAAACACCCCATTAAGCTTTAATAGCTTCCGCACTTCCAACTCCACCAAATAGCTCCAATGGGATATTGCCAGAAGTAATCTTCCCGTTCATTTTAACATCTGAATGGTTTGTTTGTAGGATCATCCAACATCCAAGCCAATGACTGTTCTCTTTCCTCCGAATCCAAGGACTCACCTGGGGCTTTGAGTCCGCGGTCCCCCCAGGTACCATATTTCTCGGCGCCGATCTACGCGATGTTAGTGCCCCCTCTGCATTGCCATGTCCCTTACCATCCCAATGGTAATCTCAGTATCCGTGTACGATGAATATCCATCCGATTGCAGCAAACGGGTGAAGGAGTGCGCATTTTTCGGCGCGGATGCTCGAATTCTCGGCTATAGTTTTGATTGGGACGTGCTACTAAGGAATCAGCTGTGTACTCTCAAGTATTTAGTGATAAAGACCTGACCGAAGCGCATCTTGAATGCTAGGCATAGTTGTATTATTGAGGTCTATTAGATAAGTGATGTGAACTTTAGGGTCAGGAACAATATCTTCCTGACATTTGTCGGAGACAATCCCGACACTCTATTTCCCATGACAGTCTCTTAAATGTAATATCAGGCACTAAGTTGTGATATCGGAGTCTGGAATGTGATGTAACAGCCCGAATGTAATATAGGGGTCAGAACAAGCCTTATATAGTTTTCATGCCGGAAGCTAAAAAAACTCTACTCCCAACACCCAAACCAGGCCCCAACAGCTCTCCGACCTCCGACAATAGCCTCCCCGGAACCGGAGATCCCCCGATATACCTCCGCAAAATGATCCTTCTACAGCCAACCCCCATCTGCCCCCAACTTCCCAGCCTGCGTCGATCTAATACCAATTCCAGTATAGCTCCCCTGCCACTGCACCCGATTTCGATCCAGCCAACACACACCTTTCAAGTGCAGCTTTCCCATACTTGACCATTGCCCGTAATTTCTGCTTCCGCTTCGTCTCATCACCCTCCAAGAGTGCCAAACACAGCATAAAGCAAACGTTTTCGGATGGCCATTTCCAAAGGTTCTCATTGATTCCTCTATATTCTGCTTCGCTCTTCACAAACTTGAAGAATGCATTCGTATAACATGATTGCCCCCTTCAATACACCCACTCTATCGCTTACATGACCTGCCCTTCGAGTGAAAACAACAAATTAAACAATGTTGGGCCCCAGTAGCCATCAGCCTTTATCATGATCACTTATTAAACTAATCCCGACGCTTCTAAATGCTGCATGAACCAAGCCCACGATGCTTTGTCCCTGCCTCTAGCAAAGAGGCCCGCTGCGTGGCAGGTTAAATCAGGGTTGTTGGTTGAGATCGGCCGATGTCAGGGGAGGGTGCCTGGATCCGGAATGGTGTGGTAGGCGCTAGGATGCTGGGAGCCGGTTGTCAAGAGAAGTGTCGGGTTGAGGAATAGCATTATCTCTTTGGATTTGTCGCACAGATTATTAATGGGTCTTTCCTTTATGTATTATTAATAAGGGGCTCACCCCTTGGCTTTGTACTTTCCCCCTCTCTGTCTTCTTTATGCAACATCTTCTTCTCTGAATTAAATATTGGACTGGACCATAACCTGTTCTCGGCTCCACCCGGATTTTGATTCCTGTTCCGCCCTCGGAAATACGCCGTCCGTATTTCTGAGAATACGGGTTGTAGCGGAGGTGGCCCCTCAGAAGTTGTTACTAGCGATGCCGACCAGAATTTCGGTCACTTGGGAATGCGTCTAGAGAGTTGCAAAAGGCATACCAGTCTCTACTCTCACCTACGCATCATTTAACCTCCAAATGACCGAAACTCCAGTCGGCATCGCTAGTAGATAGAGTACAATATGAGGAGGGAGGACCGGCGTGGGGTAGAAAGGTTTCTAAAGGGTATAGATTACTAGAGAAATACGACTCTATGTGCGAATTGATTCCGCCCACCCTGCCCGCACCATCATTCGGATGGTTGATCAACTAACACTTCCATCCCGAAGCGCACGCGCCCTGCAAGCTTCTATGGCCTTTCCTACCTCGAACGACCCATCGATATCTTATCTCATCTTAAACTCACCTCACGCTCGTAGAAAGGGGATGTATTAATTCTATGCTGCAAGGTATCGAGCCTAGCCAGAAGCTCCCAGCACACCCCCGGATTATCGTGGGATAACTTCACCACTCTGTAGAAGGTTGAATGATAAGTAATAGAGACGTTGATCCCATCACACTGAACGGCAAAGACAAGCACGAAGGCACTAATTGGGTAATTTAGTTTATAAAACTCCCAAGTCACTTCTGTCTCCGATATAAGGTACAGAATGTGCATAAAGGCCCCCGTCGCAACATCCACCTCCGCCTCTGTATCTGGCTCTACATCCACCTCTCTCAAATCGTAGTTTGGATTGTCCAACCGAGGTTTGACTATCTAATGATGCTGTATCTCGGGGTTTCAACATATGTGCCCATGACCTGATTGGATCATCAACATCAGATTGAGGCTCAATTCCAACATCTACAGATGTGTATTCAACCTCTCCTACCTCCCCGGTCTCTTCTGGGGGGGGGGGTATGCGCCAATGGGAACCTCTCTTCTCTGACGACGGGTAATGTTTTACTTGCGCTGCATTGGGGCCGACCATTTTGGTGCCTGGGGCGAGGTATCGTATGTACAGCGGTGGGTAATAATTGATAAGTCATCCGATGACCTATTACCCACCGCTATACCTATATACACCCCCTCCGCTGCATACATCAATAAAGGAGCGAGGGCATGACAGGTGACTCGATTGCCCCGCCGGATATGGTCGGGCATTGTGTCAGGTTGCGGTCAGGGTCATCCTGCTTGCACGTTACCGCCGGCGGTTTGGTATATGCAGCACCCATCCGGTCTCGACAGGGAGTTGATTAGAGGCTTTTATTCGGCTACAACTTGCATATACAAATTTATCATATGTGGGTGCATCTTGGCGCATTTTTATATGTGCAAATAACAAAAGTTGCAACCGACTAAAAGCCTCTATTACCATAAGATTCCTAGCAGTTTTTTTTGGTAAAGAAGGCATATCGTGGCATAGGGCGACGCCTCGTCTGACTGGCTCCACCGGCAGTTTGGGGCTTATCGGTGGATGCAGCCCAACGGGGGTCTAGATATGAAATTTCTGAAACTACAACGAGATTCCTGGTGGCAGTCACCTACCCCCAATAGACTACTCACAAGAACCTAGTTCAAACGCAGAACTAATAGGAGTAGTTTTCTATATCGCCGGCAATGGTTTCGGCAGATATTACCCCCGTCTCCGTGGAGAGATGAGCTACGAGATATTGTAGACCACCGTGATGACCAGAAAAGTCTCATGATTCTATCTGGCGGATACGCAAGATCTCCGGAGAATCTCTCTCATGTATAAATATCAATGAGATCTCGATTTTGGGCGAGGGCGTTATTTATCAGTCTTGTTCTATCCGTTGCAACCTCGAATAGAACCTAGATAGCGACAGAACAGTTTCTATCGCCTACGGGAAGTGAACTTAGATGTGCTATAAAAAGGGTTGGCACGTTTGCTACTCTATTTTTGGTCAACCACCTCCTGGGTAGGGCTAATGCATGAGAGCTTCTCCGGAGGTCTTACACAACCGCCAGATATACTTTTGTTGCGGGGTATGGTACGGCCCCGTCTGGCACCCCCAACCTTGCCATACGGGGCGCTTCTGACCGACTTTGGTTCCCAATCGTTGCTCACCTGTTTGAGCGTGTTCGGGTTGACCATATCAATATGTCATCACGTCCTGGTGGGAAGATGGAAATGGATCTTGTCATGTCAACGGGTCACTTCGGCAGGTACTCGCAGGCATGCCCGCTGAGACCGAAACAATCCGAAGATGTTTCCGTGCTTTTATAACATGGATTAGTTAGTTGGAACTGCCACATATTCTGCAACGTGACTAAGGTTCTGAATTCAAAGAAGCATTGTTGATATTATTGAATGACTATGGGATCCGAATAATCGATAGACGTCCAAGACATCCTCAAAGTCAAGGTTTCATTGAGCAAGGAAACAGTGTGCTGAAGGAGAAGCTGGGGGCTTGGATGCGGGATAATCGATCGGTCGAGTGGCCAAAGGGACTAACAGAAGCAATTATAGCCATGAACCCTAGTGTACCGAGAATCTCGGATGAGTTATCCTGCCGGTAGGATACCGGTGAGTATCCTCGGATAGTGATATGACATCCAACGAAATAGGATAAGCTCCTCATCCTGCTGCTGATGATATGATATCCATATTATTGGGTACTAGGCCTCTTAAATCGGGGTATGCCATCTTATATGGAGGATATTCAGTAGGCGGCAGTAGGCGGCAGCACGCGGCAGCAGGTAGCGGCAGGTAGCGGCAGGCCGGCGGGCGGGCGGGCGGGCGGGCGGGTGGCTGTGCTAGTAGCACAGGACAGCGTGGAGCTGAAAACCTCTAAGTCCTACAGTACCATCATCATCATCATCATCATCATCATCATCATCATCATCATCATCAAGGGAATATGATATAAATGCGGGCATACAGGTAGGTTATAGCTCAATCAAACCCTATATTGCCAGATCTATGCCGCATATCCTTCTTTGAACAATTGTATTCCCTAACTTTTACAACCCCATTGATGTAAAAGATAATTTGAAGATGCTGTTGATGGAATTAGTTATTGATTAATGTAACTATTGATATTCGGGTGGGGAAGGGAATTATCTTCATGATGATCGGCGCTTATCCTGCCAGATATCCTCCTATTAGGATATCCAGAAGATATCCTCCTAATAGGATATCTAGATGATTGACATGTGACTATCCCCTAATAGGTATAAAATATCCAAAACAGCACAATGTTCTCAAAGCTATCCTCCAGCAGGATATCTTATCCCAATTTTGGGGATCCCGTATCCCGTACAGTACAAAAGTTGGTACCCCTAGGGTGAATACACAGCAACATTCTGTAGTGCTCAAACCTCCCGTACGAAATAGTCATTGGACAAAGGCAATATGGACAGCGAGTTCTATTTACCGGACGTAATGAGGCGAAAATTCTTTATGAAGTGATTGACGAAGGGGTGAAGAGTGTGAGAGATCCAGAGCCTTTACACCCGGGGACGCATTCTTCTCCTGCTATAATTCCATGCCATTGCCTACCACCCACAACCACGAAAATTTCGCTTTGCTATCTTGTATTACATGGTAGATATCCATGTGAACATCGATTTCCTTGTCTCCAATTATCCATATCTCATATAGCCTCGCTACATTGTTTTTAAAATTGTCTCGCTTCCAGTATCGTTTTTAACATCCGACTTCCGGGTAACATCCGACATCCCGAATGGATACGTTATCGGTCTTCGAGCCCACATGCAGATGGGGGAGAGGGTGGTTCGACTTCTTTTGACCTCTGCGACCAGAGCCCTGTTGTATCCCCAGAGAGGGGGCTCCACATGAGGATGTACGTAGTTGCGTAGTTCACACTTCTACAGCCAGATGCTTGAACTCTGGAAGGCAAGGCTTTGCCGGCAGCATGCGGAACTGGTGGTTTGGTGTGGGAGTGGTGTCGCGACATTATTGCAAGCCTCGGAAGGTCTAGACCACTGTTGCATTACAATTATGTCTTTACTCCCCACCCCGCCAAAAGTAAAACAAATCTGGCTCATTTGCATAGTAGAGAGAAAGCGATTCAAGGTAGAAAAAAAAAAATTAGGGTGTGGTTTGGGAAAGTTATTGCGGTTGAATTCATGAAGTTGAGCCGCCATAGAAATTACAGACCCCCGCTGTGGCTGGGAGATGTATGATTGGAGGTTTTTGATTTGATGTAAACTAGGTCTTTTGGATGATAGACGAACCGATACTATCATTCACGATGCATTCACTGGCCCTAAACATGAACCGATGAATGCCTATGAACGATAGTATATTGATTGAGTGAAAACGAAACAGGGATCTACCAATGATGCCACGTGATCTGTAACTGCCGCCAAGATGCCGAGACGCGCTAATCTCTAGCCGCGCTCGCTTACAGATATGGGTTGCCTGATTCACGCCCCACAACGCGGATGGCAGTTGTTAAAAAAAAAAAAAAACTCCTGCAGCCGGGCGCTTGGGTGTGGAACGCCGTGTTTAAGCGCGATGTGTCAGCAGAATTCCGGGCCCGTAAACAGCTTAGCCTCGATCCCAGGCTCTGTGTGGTGGTAGTTGTGCTTACCTGAGCACAACCTCTCACCTCTCTTAGAGCCTGGTTGAGATTGGGGTGAGCGTTGCGCGCGCGCAACACCGCGCACCCAAAATCATAGTAGAATGGAGACTTTCTGTGGTTTATAACTCAACAACCAGGGCTCGCGCAGAAAATTCAAATAGTAGGCACGAATAACCGCTGCTTAGAGAATTTTCTGAGAGAAAACTGTATGTTTTCGCTGGGTTTTTATTTTCGTGGTCGTTGCGCTCGCTTCAATTTCACCAGGCTCCGAGACGGTAGTGGGACCGAGGCTACTGGTAAGGACAGTCGTTCCAGTCAAAGGATATTACTAACGGCCTCAGGTGTAGAGCTACTGGGTTAGGTATATATATATCTATAATTACTGTTGCTCTCCCCCGATCAGTTCCTCCACAACCCTAACCCTGAACACATCAATCGAATACGTCGCAGTATGGCGTCGTGTAGATATGGGGCCGGGATTTCCTTTAGTTACAATTAAGCAAAAGACACATTTGTAGTCAGTTTCAAAGGTATTTACCAGATAGATGCATAAAGATACTGTACCTTTAGTATCGTCAGCTGCAGCTGCTTACTACGACCATCAGCTATTGGTGTTAGAAATATCCCCTAGCTACATAGCTCAAAGCTTTGATGGACATGTCGATTACAGAAATAGATAATGTCGCAGTCGCAAGACACACACCTTAAGCATACCTTTTCACGCGATCGACTGTAGAGGTCCAAATATATACATCTGCTACGGCGACAGACCCCCGGAATGGACCAGAGAACGAGGTTTGTTAATGAGCGTCTGTGCCCATATATGCATGTCATGCAAGCCCACATGGAAAGAAACGTATGTAGTCAAAGAGGGTTTGTTATATACGTTCAGTCCAATATTCACGAATTTAATTCTTACAGGACGCCAACTACTGTATATATTATCCCACTGATCGATTGTAAGATACAAAAATCCACCGATAACCACCCGAACGGCCCGACACGTACCCCTGCGTCCAGAGGGGTGGAATGATGCAACCCCGTAGGCGCTCCTCGGAAAACTGATATTGATGCGGGTTTAGCGCTGGACGGTGTTTCCAGAGTATATCAGTACTGGGCCCAGTGGGGATCGGTTTTTGACTTGGAGCGGGTGTAGTGGCCCTGGTAGCGCGGGTTTATAGTTCCGGATTGGGATATTGCGGTTGGCGGCATGCTGGCGGGGGCTGTCGGGGTAGCTGGAGGTCCAGAATCACTGTGTGTGTGCTCATTCCCTCCCCGGCGGAGAACCGCCACGCCCTCCATCAGCTGTTTAAGCCATTCCTCGTTCTTGTTGGCTCGCTCCTCGTTGAGTTTCCGACGTTGTTCCTTCTGTGCCTTCTCTTTCTTGCGATCAGCCTCCTCGTTTTCACGGCAGTCCCGCTCGCTTTTCAACATTGACTTGATAACATTAATGTCCTCGCGAAGGCTTTGGAAGTGTGCGTCATGTCTGTCCAGCCGCGTCTCGTGATCTTTCAGCGTTTTACATTGCTCTTTCTGTTGTGCCTCCAGGCTGTTCTGTTGTGTATCGGTCTTGGCTTGCAGTGCCTCTTGTTTGACGTGCCGTGCTATACTCTCGTCCGACAGTATACTCAGTTTGAGGAGCCGCTTTTCGATTTGATTTCGCCAGCTCTCATTATCAAATCCGTTATCTAGGTCCGCCGGGGCGCTAGTGGTATGGGTCGTGGGTGACCCCAGGGGCCTGGCCTGTGCGTAAGCTTGCGTAGGCGCGGAGGCCGCCCTCCCAAGAAGATCTGCACCAACGGTATCGTCTCTGGCGGTGGGTATGGCCGTGACCGCCTGCTCAGCGCCGCCGCGGCGTGCGTGCTCTTCCCCATCGTTTCCCCAGCTCGCTTCACTCTGCCGCTGTGTCAAATCCGGGGGTGCTGGCGATGGACATGGCTGAGGGGCCACACTCTCCTCTGTGGCGGCCGCGGAAGGCTCGTCGTCCACTTCCATTGGCGACGGATGCGCATACGCCTCGGGATCAGCGACGATCATGGTATCACCCATCTCAGGGGATTTCCGATTCTTCCGGACGGGCTTTCTCACTCTCCCATCTCGGACCTTTCGGGGAGTGTCTTTTTTGGTGCGTGACATTCTTTTTTTTTTATGAGCTTGTAGTTGAATAGAGATGGGAGCTTTCCTTCCGGGTGTTATATGTAGTCGCTGCTGATATAGACTCTCCCCCGGGGCAGAAGTACGCCAGCTCAGTTTTTCTCTTGGCATGCAAGGCTCTTATTCTAGCATCATGACTCACGGATTCAGGCATCCAGCATCCAGCCCTTGGAGGTTTTATTCGACGGCAGTCAACTCCGGAGCCGGAACTGGCAATTTGACAGTAGATCTAAGATACCTACAGTCATGTATGGTGGCGGACACGACAACGGGGTCGATGAAAATAGATGAAAATAGAAGAACGCCAAATCTATCCCTTCACCACAATTCAATAGTTTTTAGGTCCAGCCACCGTACTTCTGTGAGGAATCAGTAAGAGAATCAAAGTATTGTGTGTAAATTAAATTAGATTGTGTTGTTGTTGAGAAGAAAGGGTTTCAATTTTGTTAGGCAGGACAAAGTTTGTTACCCATACAAATTTGTTAAGGCCGAATTGAAATCCGCATCAGTCAGCACTCGATCTGTCCTTATTAGGCTTAATCACTTCCCTAAACGGGACTGATCAGCGCCTGGAACTTTGTTACTTCTGCCAAGTCTGACCCTTTTGTCGTGTCCCCCACCATACTTGCGTTTAGGACGGTTGCCACCCAACTTAAAAATTTGGCAAGTATATCACCAGTTTTAGGGTAAAAATTGACCTGTGGGGTATATACTTGTGGCACCAAACTTTAAGATTTGGCAAGTATTGTGTTATGGTGGAGGAGATGTACTTGCTGAAAAATAAAGTATGGTCTCCAAGGTGAGCCAGAAAGCAACCGGGGATGTTCGGGTTGAGACCATACTTTTTTTTCCAGCAAGTAATGCAGAATGCCGTTGGAAGAGACCAGCTATTTGCTGTGACTTGCGCCGTAAACCAGTCTGTAACCTTCAAACGGCCCTTATAAGGGATTTTTACGGTACTTTTACCGGCCCGATCCCATGTCGCCCATCATACCTAGACTGGCTGTACTGCCGAGGCTCGGGTTGGGGGGGTGGTGGGATGGCTCAAGCCGACCCCGCACTCAGCCCCACCATGGGCCGCGCGTTCCCGGACACCGCCTCATCACTTAGCTCGCAGCTTTTCAGCCACAGGAGATCGCGGGGCTGCCAAGAGCTCCCCGGGCACCCGACAAGGATAAACCTAGTCCTGTTCTTCGGCTCGTTGAACCAGGCTCCTCCAGGCTGCGTGACCGGGGCTTCGCAAATATGACCTCTAACTTGTGGCCGTAACGCGCATGTAGCCAATCAATACACCTAGGCAACAGTCCCTTCCCTGACAGGCTTCAGCACTGACTCCCCCGCCAATAGCTCAAAGGTTTACTCCGTTTCCCTGCTCAGCGAGATTCCTGCAGGCTCGGTGGCCAGGTTTTACGTGGTGGAGGACCACAATTCTCGGTGAATAAGGATCTCGCAGAGCAGGGAAACGGAGCTTTCAAGGGTGACGGAGGGCGGTGGCTGAGAGGTGGCCCCTTAGGAACGTCCTGCGAAGCACCCGGTGCGGCCTTCCCGTGATTCGTGCTGTGTGTGTGGGTCCAATCGGGGATCAGCCGATCGTGGTGCTTTCTGGTCAGCAACCCCTCGTGGTCGTAGGAGCGGGGCAACACGCCTTCCCGTCCCCTTCCAACTACCATACCAGAAACAAATAATGGCAGAAGTGCCCGCTTTCACCTTTCCCGCCACAGAGGGTAACAAAACTGTCCGAATTTCAAACATACCAATATCGGTTTGTCGCACTGTTCTTCAGAAATACCTTAAAGATCAGCTAGATAAGCGATTCGGCACCCTCGCAGAAGACAATACTGGCAAACTCTATATATCACTGGCGCCTGACGCCTCGGCTGAAGACTGCCAGCGGTTTCAGGTGGCTACTATGACCTTCTCCCGACTTGTCGCTGTTCCCTCCGTTGTCATCCTGGGGCCTGGAGCCGGATTTAAAGGGACGGTAGACACTCATTTTCGGGGATTAACACCGCTCAACGACCCAGAAGACCCAACAATTGAGTGCGTACTACCCGTATGCTTCTGGGACTGCGGCTAACTGTGCTTGCAGTATCATCGCTGTAACTGGGCTAGCTGGGCATGCCTTCGGTTCGTGGAGGTCGCGGTACTGGCCGGAGATGTGGCTGCGGGATCTTCTTCCGCAGGATATGGAGCACAGAGGTCATAGGGCGAGGGTTCTGACCTATGGCTATGATACTACTCTCAACGGAAGTCACTCACATGCCGGGGTGAATGACCACTCCAAACAGTTTCTCGAGGCGGTAAAGGGAGCTAGGGCCACGGTGAGGAGGACAACGTTGCACGAAACAGCTCCATATACTGAGGCTGATGATACATAGGACCCAAGTCGGCCACTGATCTTTATCGGGCACAGCCTCGGTGGCTTGGTGGTCAAAGAGGTGACTTTCTACATGATGCATGTTTGCGCGAATTAGGCTGAATGGTTGCAGGCAATCGTCGTGTCGTTTCGGGAGAGTCAGGAGAGCAGCCTAGTACGCTCGTGCGCTGGTATGCTGTTCTTCAGTGTGCCGCACAAAGGGCTTGCAGGGGCTAGCCTAATTCCCATGGTGAATGGCCAGCCTAACGAGGGTCTGGTTCAAGACCTGTGCGGCAACAGTGACTACTTGCGCAGCCTTGACCAGTCATTCGGCCAGATCGCCCCCAGTGCAATGGGCCTCAAAATCGTATCGTTTTATGAGACAAAGGAGACCCAGACTGTCAAGGTAATCTTCACTTTCCGGTCGACTAAACCAAAGAAGGGCTAATCTTTCCTGGCTCTAGGAAGTACGTCCTGGGGTGTGGAAGAAATGCGGGCCCTACGTTCGAATGGTCAACGAGGAATCGGTTAAGCATGCAGGGAATGGCGAATATCTCTCAATGGAAGCGGATCATTCCTCGATTGTGAAATTTGGCGACCGCTCCGATCAGAATTATCAACGTGCCCGTAGCAAGTTACTAGAAATTGCCGATGCGATACCAACCCCACCCCCAGAATCTGAAGGTATGTCTCCAGACCCCTACGCATCTATTAACGAAGGCATCCCCTCTAGTGATGGGCATGAGATACGTTATCTCAGCACTTCAAGACTGCCCTCCTCTTGAGACCCCCGAGACCAAAATGAAAAGAGACAAGATCTGTCCAATCCTCGCCTTCTCTCCCCTTGTCTCGTCCCACGCCCATCACTAGTCTTCTCCCTCACTAATCTTCTCCACTTCCCTGATGCTAATGAGATCGCAGCTTCATCTGCCGAAAGAATAGAAATTTGCCAATGGCTCTATCCCGGCGTATTTGATGAGATCCATGTCGATATTAGCGGTAAACGGCAGAACGATACTGGCAAGTGGCTTCTCTCTGATCCCAAATTCGCGTCTTGGAGGAACAAGTCAGGGCCTCCCCTTCTCTGGGGTTGTGGGATTCGTGAGTAAATTTCAGATTTTTCAGTGTATTCTTTCTGTTCTTTTCCCGGTCAAAGACTAACAATAAGCTACCGACAGCTGGTGCTGGAAAGACATTCCTGTGGTATTTGCCCCGACCTGTTACCTCTCCATCCGGCTGACGTGACGCCCTCTGAGCAGCTCCCTTGTTATTGATGCGCTCAACGCCCAGTCAAGTAAGCGTACAAGCACCACCGGGTTGGCATACATCTACTTCAACTATAAGGACCTAAGTCAGCAAAAGCCAGTTACGGTTCTCCGCAATCTCATCAAGCAGCTTATAAGCAAACCTAAGGCACTGAACGTTCCTATTCCTAAACAGGTTCAGTCCGTATACAGGAATAATTCCACAGCAGGCAGCACGCCACAACAAAAGGACCTGCAGGATGCTCTTGTTGCCAGCCTTAGGCCATTCACGGGGACATTCTTTGTATTTGATGCGTTGGATGAATGCGAAGAGAATATACGCAAAGACCTGCTACCACTAATACATTGGATCGCCGGTAGTGGTGTCAGGGTCTTCCTCACGAGCCGTCCGTACCCCCAGGATATCGCAGATTCCCTCACCCCAACGGTTCTCAACAGTCACATTGAGATATTGGACCTGGCGGCCAAGGAGGAGGATGTCGTGATTTACATTGAGAGATCAATTGAGGAGCACATCAAGGCTCGGGACCTAATCACTGGAGGTCTCAGAGAGAGGGTCGTTACTAGACTCGTCGAAGCATGCAAAGGAATGTAAGTTGTCACTGCCGCATATCCCTTACAGTACACACCGCCCAGGCCATCGCTCTTTAGGAAAGACCACCGTAGCCGCGGGGAGGAGATGATGCTACTCTATGGTTTGAATCGGAACTAAATCGTAATGGCAGGTTTCTACTCGTTCACTTCTACATTGAAGAGCTATGTCAATACCCGACGAGGAATCAGGTCGGACGCGCACTGGACAGCATAAACTCAACGCTTGGGAACGAAAACGCACTGGATGGGACCTACAGAAGAGCGGTCGAGAGTATCCGGGCACAGCATAGGAGTCGTGTCGCACTCGCCTTAAGAACCCTGAGATGGCTTCTAAGCGCACGCCGTCCACTCAGCATTGGCGAACTCCGTATGGCTGTTGCGGTGGACGGCTACGGGAGCTCGCATGAAGATGCCGATACCGATGTGTTTGACGAGGCGGATATGCCAGACGAAGCATCAATCCTGGATGTGTGTCGTGGGTTAGTGATCATTGAGCATAAGAGCAGTACCATCAAGCTTTCCCACTACTCTGTGCAGGAGTATCTCGAAAGGACCTGTGCAATCGGAGACTTGGCGGGCCGCCATCTCACGGTTGCTCTCGGCTGCCTAGGCTTGGTGCGCAGCCTACGGACCCGGATCACCAGACTAAAAAGCGGGGGGGCGTGGTGGGGCACGCCACTACAACACCTTTCATTTATGGAAATTTCAGCGCCAAACAAGCCCCTATACCATGACATGATCGAATACATTAGAGAAAACCTACACAGGCACATGCAGAACTGCCATCACATTGCCTCCATAGAAACACTGCTCAAATTTCTGCGGGACGCGGATCTACTCGAGAGGCTTGGCTGCATGCCGGAAAGGTTAGCTAGGTACGTATACCGGCATAGTGGCGCTGCGCGGGCGTTGCCGTTGCATGAGGCGACAGCATGGGGAAGCACCGCCCTCGTCAGTCGTCTACTGGAGGACAAAGCCGACCGTCTGCTGGGTCAGAACTACTATACGCCACTGCATATTGCTGCCCAGGAAAACCTGGCGGATCTGGTTAGATTCTGGCTCGAGAATGGCGTTGAGGTGGATGCAAGAAGCACGGATAGGGAAACAGCCCTCCACTTCGCAATCGGGGCGGGTTCGATCGGTGCGGCTCGGTTACTGCTCGGCAGCGGCGCGGATCTGGAGAGAGCAGCTTCAGAGCCTACAGAATGTATAGATATCACCACGAGTGTTGATATGCTAGACCTACTATTAAGGTCTAGGCTAAGCTTAGAGCATAGGGGTTGGAAGATGTTGCAAGACGCCGTAAAATCCTGTAGTCATGCTCTTTTGGAATTACTACTCCGGCAGGGCGTGAGAATACAGGCCCCTTCCGACAGGGACAGACTGGAGCTGCTGCATGAGGCGGTGGGGCGTGGGGATACCGATATAGTTCGATCGCTACTACAGCAAGGCTACTGGGTGGGCGGGGTGGAGGTGGAAATCGGTGAGGAGGATGACAGTTACATGTATTTGTTTGAAGGTCCTCGGCACCGTACCTCACGCGGCAAACTAGCGAGCCCGCGGTATATTTCCGGTGAAACACCGCTACATCTCGCGGTAAGGGGTGACCACATAGATATCCTTCGCTTGCTGCTGGACCATGTTAGGGGTCCAGGGGGGGCGTCGCAGTCGTCGTCATCGTCGGGTGGCCATGTTCTAGCACCGCGTGTGAATCAACACGCTCATATCGATTCGCGAGATATCGAAGGCCACACTCCGCTATGGTATGCGCTCGACTTAGGCGGCGAGCGCAGCGCAGCCTTGATGAGTATTCTTCTCGATGCCGGCGCCAACCCTAATGCGCCCCCCTCCAATGGTAGGGACGTCACGTTACTACATCAGGCAGCGGAAGCTGGCAATATAGCTTGCATCAGTTTGCTTCTGGACGCCGGTGCGGATATCCATAGTCGAGGCGATGACGAGATGTCCACGCTACACTATGCCGCCAGGTCATCGAACCCAGAGGCGATCTCCCTGCTCATCGATAAAGGCTTAGCCGTTGACTTGCGAGATAAGTACCAAAGAACACCGCTACACCATGCCAGGGGGAAATCTGCCTTGGCGCTGCTGAAATATGGGGCGGTCATTGAAGCACGGGACATCAAACATATGACAGCAATGCATCATGCTGCATCAAGGGACGATTCAGATGCGATTTCGGTTCTCGCAGAGAAGGGTGCGAGCGTTGAGGCACGAGATATTGATCAAAAGTCGCCCCTACACCACGCAGTGCAGATCATATATGGGACCGACACGGGGAATAGTAGTATTGTCCTCCTGCTGAGAAATGGAGCATCGCTAAACCCGAAGGACAGCAGCGGGAGCACGCCTCTACAATGTACATTCAATCGGCGTAAGCGGGATTCAGGGTGGGAAAGTACGGCAAAGATATTGGTCAAGGCGGGCGCCGACGTGAACGCTGCTGAGAAAGATAAACTGGGATTATTGCATTACGCTGTGAGGAAGCTTGGCACTGATTTTCTTACCCTGCTCTTGGATGCACCCGGTGCGGACATAAACGCCCGTGACGGCAATGGACGGACGCCACTACATTACGCAGCCCGGGGGGCCCTTTCAAAAATGGAGAGGGTTAAACTCCTAGTAGATAGGGGTGCTAATGTAAATGCCAAGGACATCAATGGAGAAACGCCACTAGAATACCTTCTCGGCCGGGGTCGTAGCGAGTGGGGGTCTAGGAGAGGCCGCGGGCATTGGTACTTTCGGTGGGATGAGGCGGTACATATCTTGATCAAGGCAGGCGCCAACGTGAACCCTGTTGAAAAGGATAAAGTGGGATTATTGCATCTCGCTGCGTTGGGTGGTAGTGTAGAGACGCTGGCCCAGCTCCTGGATGCGCCCGGTTCAGACATAAACGCCCGCGACGGTGACGGACGGGTGCCACTACATTTCGCAATCGAGGGCCAATATCACGGGATAAATGGGATCAAGCTTCTAGTAGACAGAGGTGCCGATGTAAATGCCAAGGACATCAATGGAAAGACAGCACTAGAATATCGTCTGGAATGGGGCCGCAACGAACGGGAGTCAAGGGGGGGCCGCAACGGACGGGTGTCGAAGTGTGGCTGCGGGTATTGGTACCTCATGTGGGGTAAGGCTGTACAGATACTGATCAAGGCGGGCGCCAAGGTGAACCCTGTTGAAAAGGATAAAGTGGGATTATTGCATCTCGCTGCGTCGGGTGCTAGTGTAAAGATGCTGGCCCTGCTCCTGGATGCGCCGGGTGCGGACATAAACGCCCGCGACGGTGACGGACGAGTACCACTACATTACGCAAGCGAGGTTATCGAATACCAGAAGGGGCTCAGGTTCCTAGTGGATAACGGTGCCGATGTTAACGCTAAGGATTTTAATGGAAAGACGCCACTACGATATCTCCTAGATTCGTACCAGAACACTACAGGGTTAGAAAAAGCAATGCGGATATTGATCAAGGCGGGCGCCGACGTGAACGCTGTTGATAAGAATGGAGTGGGACTACTGCATCTCGTTGCGTCGAAACATGACAAGGGGATCATGGCTCTGCTCTTGGATTCTGGCGCAGATACAAATGCCCGCGACAGTGACGGACAAGTCCCACTACATCACGCAATCGAAGCACTCAAAAAATTCGAAGACGGCGGGATGATTAAGCTCCTGGTGGATAAAGGTGCCAATGTTAACACCAAGGACATCAATGGAAAGACGCCGTTACAGGATCTTCTGGGTTGGGCCCGCGAGTCCTGTGACTGGGAGTGGAAAATGGCAATTTGGATATTGATCAAGGCGGGCGCCGACGTGAACATTGTTGACAATGATAAAGTACGTTTATTGCATCTCGCTGCGTCGAAACATGACAAGGTAATTCTGGCTCTGCTCTTGAATGCGGGCGCAGACATAAACGCCCGCGACGGCGATGAACAGGTGCCACTACATCACGCGGTGCACGCTCTTGGTGACGAGATGGAGGAGAAGCTCAAACTCCTGACAGGTAGGGGTGCCGATGTCAACTCCAGGGATGTCAATGGACACACGCCACTCCGATATCTTCTGGATTCGGACCACGACCCTCCGAGGCTGAAAGAAGCAATGCGGATATTGATCAAGGCGGGCGCCGACGTGAACGCTTTTGATAATAATAAAGTGGGGCTATTGCACCTCGTGGCATCGAAATATGACAAGGGGATCATGGCCCTGCTCTTGGATTCCGGTGCAGACATCCACGCCCGCGACAGTGACGGGCGATTACCACTGCATCACGCAATCGAAGCTCTCAAAGAATTCGAAGACGGCGGGGAGATCAACCTCCTAGTGGATAAAGGTGCCAATGTTAACGCCAAGGACATCAATGGAATGACGCCGTTACGGGATCTTCTCGGTTGGGCCCGCGAATCCTGTGACTGGGAGTGGGAAGAAGCAATAGGGATATTGGTCAAGGCGGGCGCGGACATGAACATTGGCAATGGTAAAGTATGTTTATTCCATCTCGCTGCGTCGAGACATGACAAGGGAATTCTGGCTCTGCCCTTGGATGCCGGCGCGGACATAAACGCCCGCGACGGTGTCGCACAAGTACCCTTAGATCACGCAGCGAAGCACATGAGGCCCGAGGAGGCTGAGGAGAATATCAGATTCTTAGTAGACAGGGGTGCCGACCGAGAGACCAGGGACACCACTGGAAACCCCACACTACACCACTCTTCCAGTAGGAACCGGAAGCGTGGTTGAATGTGTTAGGTAACCATGGAGTTCTTTTTGTTAAGAATTTGGTTCACGGTTATTTCGAATATCTCCTTTCTTCTTTTTTTTTTCTTTCGGCTCGCAGGATACATCCCTCTTTTTTTCTTTTTTTTCTTTCAGCTCGCAGGATATATTCCTCTTTTTTCTTTTCTTTTTTCTTTTCAGCTCGTAGCGAATATTCGTCCGTTCATGGCCGCGATTCCCGCAGTCCTCTATCTACATTGTCGTGCGATATCGATTTTTTTGATGTTTGATGGGACAACTAGTTACCAATACGAAATGGTACTTGAGGGACACAATTCCTAAATGGTTTGAACACCTATTCCATCCCCGCATCCTGGCTGTTAACCCTTGCAGTGAACAGATAAATTCGGACAGCTAGCTATTGACTATACGGATGCATCATCAGGAGGAGCAGTCCCGAAGGTTGGGATGGAGAAGGAAGAAAGGAGGGAATAATAGGAAAGAGAGCGAGGAAAGGAGGCTAAAAACGGGATGAGGAGGACTTCGAGAGGAAAGAGGACAAGGTGGGGGAGCAAAATCATTTAAGCATAAAAAGGACGAGATTGTGTCATTGTTTATTGGTGATTGTTTACTTTAGTATGGATTGTATTTTGTTTGAAAGTGGCGATGGAGGAAGACCGACAGGTTCAGGAGATAGAATAGTGTGTTGTTAGCCTTGAGGCTGTATGTGATTACTGAGTCAAACGAGGAAAAAAAGAAGGAAAAAAAAAACAGTCCCAGAAATTACTATGTACCCCCCCACCTTATCCGCGTGATATTCAAGCAGCATAGTCCCACTCGGTGGATTTGATGGTACATAAGGCACCCGATGGTTCATAAGGCGGGACCCAGTGTAAACAGTAATAAAAAAATACTATATGACCCGTACTCCCCTCTATATATTCAACCGGGTGCCCGACCGGCTAATCATCATACAAACACTGCTTCTTTACCGCGGTGTAATATGCAGTGCGCATGAAAGAACCCATTTCCCGCCTATGATATGCCGTCTATACTACGTACATTGCAAGCGCAGATCTAGTTTTATTTATGAGGACGAGGAGAAGAAACAAATGGTTCAATGTCCCCTGCCTTTTGCCGGGTGTGCATTGGCCCTAGGGAAGGCGGCAATATCTCAACACTAGGTATCGTGGGGGGCATTATATTATACTAGAGGCTTACACCACGGTTCTTCTCGCCAAGGTAATAACCCATCGATCCGATCTAGCGGCAGTCCCCCGGAATTTCACCCCGCCCCACTTCCTCATTATGGGTAATACAAAAGTAAATTCCTAGGCCCGGAGGGCGCAAGTCAGCTCCCATCGCAAGCAAGCACGGGACGGGAAGGATAGGTGTAGTGCTGGGTTCTGGGAGTGTCGCAGGGATATCTATATATGTGTGCCAGGAAAGAGTATCCGGAGGTTCTGCATGAAGAGAGTTCATGAGTTGTGGGGGTTCTTGCGTACCTATGTGGGATTTAGATGAGTGCACGGCGGGAGGTGGTATAGGAGTAGTAGTTAGGGGGGGGGGAGGCGAGGCGCGGGGTGGGAGAGCAGACTGCCGAGTGGGTTGATTGTCTTGGCATTGGCCCTGGAGGGATTCCTTCTAAGAGATTTTTTTGAACCTTATATATTCCTTGAATCATACTTATACCATACATAAAAAGGCTTGAAAAGAAATCTATAAGGTCCTTATCAGACTAATCTTTGACTAAGCCCTCGCTAAAGCTGAAATCAGGCCCATAGGAATATCCGATCGGGCGTTAAAGTGGTTATATCGTTCCGACTCTTGGTGAGAGACCTCTTTGAGAGCACTCCAGCGTCGGGGGGCTGCTGCATGGAGGAGGTCGGGGGGCTGTCGGATCCCAATAAAGCTTTTTTTTAGCTTCCGACAAGAATGTCCCAGACTCCGACATAACGATTAAGGTTTATTCTGACCCCGATATCACAATTCGGGCTTTTACATTACATTTCGGGGACCGATAAGGAGATGGAGAGTGTCGGAAAGATATTATTCCAGATCCTACCGTAGCAGGCGAGGTATGTACAGCCAGGAGAGATGGGTACGAGATCTAATTTAGGCCAAGGAGGCTACTCTACATCCCGTATGTCGTATGTACCCCGGGGGTCCTCAAGGTGGTGCAACGGCGACAGAAATCACTAACCTCGCAGCTACTGACCACCATGCCCAAAGGTTGAGATTCATATATGTCGAATTACATCAGGCGGATCTGCATAATAATATTAAATGGAAATACAAATGAAAAAGATTGACTCGGCCTAGCTTTGATGGTGGTCGCGACACCAGAATATTGAGCTCGAAACCCATATGAAGCTAGAATGCCACAAAGTTCTATCTCCGGACAAAGTCACCACTTGCATGGGTTACGGCTCAGTTAGATGCAGCGGGGCAACGGTCGAGGGAAGGAACACAGAGAGACGCGCGCACACTGGTAGATACGCAGAGCCACTCCCACGGAGAAACAAACAGGGGCCTCACCCTCGAAATTCCATCCCTTCTAAACATATTGCTGGCTTCTGGCGGGGCATCACCGATGTTGAGCTAACAAACACCTCTCGGGATCCCGTCCCTAGAGTAGGTTTTTCTATATTTATATAGTTTCACGAGGTTGGATCTGCATGCGGTGTGGCAAAAGGGAGACCTTGACTAGGGCCCGGGTCTGCGTGCACCTGGGTGGATTGGTTAGGGCCAGGGTTAACAACTGGAAATATAGATTTGATATTCCTACGGAAGGTCTTTCATTCTATATATGCCGTGCGTCGCCGGTGAGTTACTCCAAATGGTTTGTGCTGCGAAGCTGCGTACGCCCTGGACTGGTGTCCAATTTTCCCTAGGGGCTCCAGCTTATATATAGCAAGGTTGGTTTTGTGTGCGCGCAGAGATTGTATACTTCGTCTTTTGACAGAGCGGGGTCCATCCATTATGGTGCGGTGTACCGGGGGTGTTGAGCGGAAGTGGTCGGGACCTGGTAAGTGCATGTCGCGGGGAAAGCGAACACTAGGCTAACCCATGCCCTAGACGCATATCCTTCCGAAGCTTGGTGAGATCCTCTTGAGCAAACCAGCCAGCGGACTCAACTGCTATTGCATACCCGGAAAAGAATTCTCATGGCTAGGAAAGCTAGCTGCTGTCGGGATCGGAGGGCTGTCGGAGAGGTGTCGGGGCCCTCCTACATATTCCCCGACATTCGTTTTGGCCTCCGACAGGAAAATAAGGTTTATTTTTCGCCCGATATCACATTTAAGAGCCCGATATCACATTTCAGAGTCCGATATCGTAAGTGGAGAGTGTCGGAGTTTTTTCCCCGGCATTTCCCAGGACCCGCTCGTAGGGATGGGTATGAGACTAACATTTTGACTTATGGAGTATGTTTACAAATATACATAAATGGCATCGCTAAAAACCTTTCAACCAGACAAGATGTTAACCTCCACCACAGATATACCTAGAATTTGATCTCATGGATTTTTTACATTTTGTCTTGTTGAGGGGTTGTCAGAGGGGTAGATTTTGCCGCCTTTGAGCTAGCGGCACCATATATTTACATACCCCCGCCGTAGCAAAATGCGGGTATCTAGCCCCAAGCTTTAAATCGACAAGGTTACATGCAGGGTCCCGGAACCCCGCACCCCACGGAGGTACACAGCCCTACCGATAAGACACCCCTGCATGGCCCACACAGCGCGTCTCAAAGCCTCATCCTCAGTTCCCGCATCTCACACCAGAGACGGAAGTGCTGGGATATACATCGCGAGCGACACATTAAAGAGGCGCCATGTGTAAACGAGTGCTGCAAGCAAGCAGCACCCCCGCGGTGGCGAGTATATCTGTATCAATTGCCAAAGATAGAGCGATCCTGGTAAAGGTTTTGGAATGCAAACACACACTTGCATGTTAGCACCAGATGCAGGGCGGAAAACTGGAAAACTGCAAATACACAAGCCTGGCTTTAACGCGTTGTTCCTGCTCATCTATGGCCTGGGTCACTGAAGAAACATCACCTCCCCATTGGCATTTATGGGGCCAGCAACAGAAAGTAACCCTTACAGTCTCCCTCTTTAAAGACCTTGAAGAAAGGTTTATCGGGAATCAACCGGCCACCAACCTCCGCCCTCAAGGCTGCGAATGACACAAAGAATTCACCCCTCCCTTTAGACCGGTAATAGAATTAGAGTATAGTAATCAATAGTAAGAATTGTGGGGTGAAGAGTGTGGAAGGAAGCGCATGACTTTTATCTTATATTTTATTTCCATTTTCCTCCTGTTTAGGACTATGATGTCTCCTATGGTGGGGGAACCCTTGAGCAAGCGACATTGTCCCAGCCCAAATATTTTTATAACTCAATAATAGAAAATGATTTTAAAAATCCAAGCAGATAGAATGATAGAGAGGGTAAAAATGAGTTGATCTATCTAATGAAATTAAAAATATGTGTTGTGGTTGATGAGCTATAATGGGTCAAACTTGAGGTGTTCAAACTACTCCGCGTCAAGGGTTCCCCCACCATATCCGGGGCGAGGGCCGAGGATGCTGCGGCATTAAAGCTTATCTCAACACCAGAGCCTCATCCGCCTGCAGGGGTGGTGTGGCGGACCCTGGCTGTGTAACGCGGAATACGCCGCGGGAGCGGGGTAATTTCCCCTCCCACAACAACAACGCGACGCGCGCAATTCTTACCTGTACCTTTCATCTCAGTATCTAAACCAGCAACATACACCCGTACAGCGCTGCCAGTCCGCGTTGACCGTGCACCCCCGCTCCTACAGGCTTCTTGGGTTCGGCAGACGAAATGGTGGGGTGGAGGATAGGAGGGGGTTGTCGGGGGGCGATCCCAGGAGGGTAACTCTCATCTCTCTGAGACAGTTCTGATGCTACAGCTGGCTACTCTATGATCCCCACGCGCGGCTTCTACTCAGGATACCGGAAACCAACAACCCCCGGGGTAATCTCGAGCCCATTCTACGCTGGAACCTGGTATTTAGCAGTCGCTGCTGGCTTCTTGCCTTGCCTAGCCCGCAGGGTGTGATCGGGGGTGTACTGGCGCTGTGGCCGAACTGTCTACTACAGATGGAGGCCCGGGAACTAAAGGTCATACTGTCTACTTAACGTTACAGCTACTACAAGCCAAAACCTGACAGCAACAGAACTCAGGCCTTGTCCTCACTACCCACCCGACTCCCGAACTTGACCCCCCCCCCCTTTCCGCGAAAAACAAATACTTGCCGACACGTCACTCCCTACCCACTCCGACGTGTCCTCAGGCTAACAAAACGCTACATAACCCGTCCCTTCCACTCCCCCCTTGTCTATGCTTATCTAAACCACGCCACACATAATGTAGTCTTTTTGTATGCAGACCCAGCCCGACAGCCACCCGACCCCGACAACAGCATTTTTAGTATCAGGCAGCTCTCTAGATGCTTCCGCAAAACGATATCACGAAAAATCAGAACGGTAATGCTCCAGCTACCGGAGGGGCTGGGTACGAGTCTAGTGGTACAAATCTGCTCGCAACATATAAACAACTTCTGAGGCTAGATGCCCGTATACGTGTCAATCTGCCAGATAATAATGGCCAGACACCGCTCGCATGGGCGCAGAAGGCTAGTAAATGGGACGTCGTAGAGCTATTGTTGCAACGCACTGAGGGCGCTGTAGTCCGCTGCAGCTGAAAGGCATCGCCTAGCTAGCGACAGAGGAATTCTATACCACTATGCTCCGAGTGTACACCCGTCGGGGAGCGGCTAGCCCAGTTGAGAGATGAGAGATTTGTTAGTGAGTAAAGGTCTTGATTTGAGATGTAGCAGGAATCGTAGCTAGTTATATCATGTAATGTGCTTTGATTGTTGGGTTATTTCGGGGGAGGGGAGGGGGTCTATTTCTCTTATTTTCCTCTGTGATTTATTTAGCAATATTGATTTGTATCTACCGTTCAATTGGCAAAGTCTCTTGACAGCACGCACAGGAAGGGAGGAACCACATGTATCATCACATCTACCGTACAACAGGTACATAACAGGATCCAGAGCCCTTGGCCGCATATCACCAGTCGCAGTCTTTCCCCGTTCCCTAGTCAGGGAAAAATAAAAGAATGTAAAGAATATATAATGAGAATTAAATTTCTTCCAGCAATTCCATCTCCTAAGCACCTAGGAATACTGGTAATCCCACCTACTCTCGACCCTACATGCCCGAGGAACCTGTATATGTGTTGCGGTTTTCCGTGTGAGCCGCCCATGACAGCGGCGCCCGGCCACTACCATCTACTAGGTTGATGTCCACTCTGCCATCCAAAAGAAGCACTCCTACCACCCCGTCGTGACCTCCCCCCGCCGCCCATGAGAGTGGTGTTCGGCCGCTACCATCTACCAGGTTGACATCTACTCGGCCATCACGTAGGAGCACTCCTACCAAATTCTCTTGGCCATCCCCCGCCGCCCACGACAGTGGTGTCCGGCCGTTATCACTCTGTGATCTGCCAGATTGAGGTCCACGCATTCTCCACGCAGGAGCGGTTTCACCGAACTGCTGTGACCGGCCCCCGCCGCCCATGAGAGTTGTGTCCGGCCATTCTCGCTCCTTGAGTTGATGTCCAAGCGGATATCCCCCAGAAGCAGTTCCACCACCAATACATGACCGCCCTCCGCTGCCCATGAGAGCGGTGTCTGGCCACTATCATCTGCCAGATTGACGTCCACGCATTCTTCACGCAGGAGCGGTTTCACCGAACCGCTGTGACCGGCCCCCGCCGCCCATGAGAGTGGTGTCCGGCCATTCCTGCTCCTTGAGTTGATGTCCACTCGGATATCCCCCAGAAGCAGTTCCACCACCCTCACGCGACCGCTCTCCGCTGCCCATGATAGTGGGGTTCGGCCACTATTATCTGCCAGATTGACGTCTACGTATTCCTCATCTAGGAGCAGCTCTACCACACTGCCGCGACCGGTCCCCGCCGCCCATGAGAGTGGTGTCCTGCCGTTATCGCACTTCGAGTTGATATCCACTCGGCTATCGATATCCTGTAGGAGCAGCTCTACAATCTTGTCGTGACCGGCAAACGCAGCCAATGAGAGTGGTGTATGGCCGCCATTACTCCTCAAGTTGGCATCTATACGCTTATCTTGTAGAAGCAGTCCTAATACCTTGTCGTGACAGGCCCTTGCCGCCCATAAGAGTGGTGTTCGGCCGCTACTATCTACCACATTGACGTCTGCTCGGCCATCCAATAGAAGCACTCCTACCACCTTGTCGTGACCGTTCTCCGCCGCGCATGAGAGTGGTATCCGGCCGCTATTACTCCTTAGCGTCACGTCTACGCGGCCATCCCGCAGAAGTAGGTCCACCACCTTGTCGTGGCCCTTCTCCGCCGCCAATAGGAGTGGTGTGCGGCCATCCCCGTTCATTAGGTTGATGTCGATGTGGTCGCCCCGCAGAAGTAGCCCTACTATCTTGTCGAAACCCTCCGCCGCCGCCCATGAGAGTGGTGTCCAGCCTTTCTGATTTGACTCGTTTAGAGTTGTCCCAGTAGTCATTATAATACTTAATACATCGCAAAGTCTATAATAACATGCGACCCATAATGGAGAAACGAAACCGGTGCTGGAACCAACAAAATCTTCGTTTGCCTTTGCTGCCATGGCGACCCATGCATTGTAGGGCTTTGACCGTGTCAAAAGGTCCATGCACAGTTTATACAGAAGACTAGTCTGGGGAAGAGGGCCTGATAATCGCGCGTGTTCTCCCCAATTCTCCCTTGCGTAATGTATGAGCTTGTCTACCTCATGAGATTTGAACTTTGAGTGGTAAGATATAAGTGCTTTCAGGCAGATCTGTGCCATAGTGGTATGGTATCTTGTATCGTCTTTAAATTTCAGATTGCTGATCAGATACTCTTGTACCGAAAAGTGAGCGAACCGGAGATTATCAAGACCACTGTCATGAACGATAAGGTTTTTGCAACAATCAAGCACCCGAGACAGGGTTAACTTGAGCATATCTTTCTCAAACGGATCATCGCCAGGGCCCACGGCAAGAGCTTGAAGAATTGTTGCAAGTGAGGGTGTCTGTCGGGCGTAAAGCAACCAACCCAGTATTGAATTTGCAATACGACTAAAGTTGTGTCTGCTTTCGATCCGGTCTATGATCCGGTCATATGTTTCTCTCAGGTCCTTTGGCAGCTTTTTAAGGGCTTCTCGGACACAAGCGGCTGTTGGCTCCTCACACAGAGCCAAAATCTGTAGGTTTACCCACATGAACCTAGAATTTCTTGATGTGAGCGATATGATGTCTCCAGGTAATTCAAGATAGAAATACATACATTCCATTCGCCTTCTCTTTGAGGGTCCGACGAATCTCTTCCTTTAGTTCATCGCCAACTTCACCGTCTAGCAGGAGCTCTTCTGTTTTACATTTCTGGGGGTCACATCGCATATCGAGTTGTAAATCAATATAATCATTGATATCTTTAGTGTTGTCTGATGCCTGGATGTAGTGGCATTTATAGCCGGAAAAGGTACGTGCTATATCTTGTTCAAATCTACTCGCCAGAAACACTTTAACGTTGCTCCCAGATTCCACTAAACACTTGAGGGCGTAAAATAAACTGCTTCGCGTGTCTTGGTAGCATTCGTCCAGAGCGTCGACAATGATAGTGACTTGTAAGTATATCTTGGATAGATTTATAATGAGATCAGTGCTTTCCTGGCATCGGAGGGGGCCGGACGCGTGTCCTTGACGTTCCCTTTCCTCATATGCTGACGAAACAAGCTTTGGGACAAGATTCGGGTCCCCGGGGCTTTTGAGACAAAATTGTTTAACAAGAGTACGCAAAACTGTTTCTGGTTTCCTTCGGTCGTCTTCCTTATAGTTGCAATAGAAGTATGCCAAAACATGTTCATTGCTTTTCGCTTGTTGTAGCTCGTCGATAACGTAAGAGCTACATATACCAAGAGTTAATTAACATGTTTATTTAGTAGGCACTGAGTTCTCCTTACACTAAGATAGTTTTACCATACCCAGCTAGGTCGTAAAGAGCTGTATTTTAGCAAATGGCTTACATACAATAGGGGTAAACAAAGACCTAAACATACCATCCCCACGTAGCCAAAGGAGTGAAGATGATTTAGAATCCCTCCACTCCATGAACGTTTTGTTATCCCGTAACCACTGCCCAGTGTTCTTCTGACGACGTCCACTTGCAAATGAATGATGATCAGCAAATCTGATGTTGGATAGCCAATTTAAGATTTTCGATCTCCTATCATCTAATGACGTAAACGTAAGCATAGACTTTTAGTCTTAGAAGGTAAACAAGCTCGGCTTATCCTTACTTCCAGTAGCTTTGTACACCATTTGTACTATGTTCTCGATATCCTTGAGGGGCTCCTTTAAGGTTTTAAGTTCTTGAGCTATTTTCTCATTTTCTATCCCTCAATTAGATGGCAAATCGATTGAATGAGTCAAGACGGGCTTATACCTTCTCGTGCTGCTGCCGAGGCTATATGTTGAGAAGTGATATTAGCTTTCATCATTTATAATTGATATGAATATTAGGGTATCGCACCTGCTTTTTCGGTGAGGTTGGCCTTGTATTCTACCTCCCTTTCGTTCTCCTTGACAGTGGCCAATAACCTCTCTAGCGCTGAAAAGAAACTCTCAAGTACACGTCCTTGGCAAAAAAACGTGTGTCAGTCTCTACATCTAGATCAAAAGGAACGCTAGGTCGGTTGCTCACTTCCGGTTTCCTGGCTGAGGTATCTTTTAGTGTAGCAGAGGTATTCTAGGATGGAAACATATAGCTTGACAAGTGACGCCTCAAGGGACCCAACTCCGGCAATATCCTTTCCACAGTACAATCTTTCGTAGATGTCACAGTGTACTAATGTGCTTGCTAGACACTCCAAGCTTTCCGAAACGATCCGCATATGCTCCGTGTAAGCTGTTCCAACCTAAAGATCCAAGGAGGGGAATGAGCTAGTACAGTTGTCGAAGGCTGGTGATCTAGATTTATCAAGGGTAAATTAATATGGTGTAACATACCTGCAACAGAAATCGAAAGCCTGCCCATGCAAGCGCTACAATGTCAGGATTATGCTGAATTGCAATATCCCCAATCTTTGCATATTTGTTGAGTTGCCTTGCAAGAACTTCGAAATAGAACACGTTTTCTCCCTTTTCGTTAGTATAAAAGCATCTCTTGCTGTCGCATTGCTTCTTTTTCTCGTTTATCTCCTCAATAAGATCATTAAATCGACTACCACTACCGTCCGATCTAGTGATACCTTCTCGATCTTCATCTTTCAGCTTATCCACGGCTTGTTTCCATATCTTTGAGGCCCTGCTCACCATGAGGTTAGTTCACATTTCATGATTTCTTCTAATTATGCATGAGAACCATACGTTAAAGCTGTTGTTGGAGTAGGCTCAAGCCTTGGTCTGCTTGAACTATCCGACGATGTAGCCGTAGAGGGCTCTATGGGGCACGGAAAGCTATATGAACTAAGAGGAACCTTCGGCGAATTCGGGGTCGAATTCGGGCTCGTCGTGGTGATCGTGGGGGTCGTGGGCGTCGTGGGGGCCCGAGAGGGAGCGTTTTCTGGATGAGGGACTCCTCCACTAACACTGAAATTGTCTTGATGTTAGACGTGGTGGTTTGGGGCTAAAACGAAGATATAAGGTTTGAGTTACTCGACAACGGAACCCCGCGTTTCTGTCTCCGGTGCCGGGAGCGGAGAGCTGGGGGGTCCTGGGGGAGCAGGTTGTTTCTCCTTGCGACGAAGCACCCGGTCCACCCTAGTTCCTAGCTTCGATAATGCTGAGCCCATAATGATCTGCTATGTTCCGATGTTGTACGAAGGTTGTTTTGACGGTATAGTGAGAGTATGTTACAGAAAGGGTTGTTTGGGGAAGGATTGAAGTTTCTCGAGGTGACAACAGAGCTGAGACTAGTGTGCCCCCAGCCTTGAAAGTGACGTGTCAGCCCAGTAGTTTTGGCACATGTACCCGCAACAGGTCACAAGTACCCGAAAATGCACGTCCTAATCTGCAGTTTCTATTGGACTAGAAGTCAAAAATATTGCAAAAACTTGCAGCTGCATATCCAGGTACTTGTCACCTGTTGTGGGTAGCCCCGCTACTGAGCTGCCAAGAGGGAGACGTAGAATACATTAAAATTCGTAGTCTTGGCGTGTTTACATGCTCATTATCTGATAGACGGTCAGTCCAAATTAGGTATCCGAGACTTAAACCCTTTATGGTAACGTGATGAATATAACGCACAATAAGTCTAAGCTGTAATTTCCAGCATGCGTGACAGTTTGTAACACTTTTTCGATCCTGTGCGCTTCTTATAGCACAGTTACTAGAAAGGGTTTAAAGTGTCCCTTTGTCAAACGGACTGACCGTCTATGGTTGCTTTCTTAATCAAGTAATATCCTGGCTTTTTTCTGCCAAGGCCTATCAATGATATTAAGCGGTGGTCCGATAATTGCCTAATCGGGTATTAAATGCCCAGCGCTCTAGACGCGCTCCCGGGGGTATGACAAAACTGGGGGTATGGCGAGTTCGAAGCATTGCAACCACAAAGAACCTCGCAACTCAATGAATTTATTGGCTATTAGAATTTCATGACATATGGTGTATATACAGGATTATCTAAATCTTTAAAGGATGTAGGTGGTGGTTGTGTCTTCTCAAGGCATACTTTTTTGCGGGTTGATCTCTGGCTCTGTCCTTCAATCTTGATCTGACTTGCATCCGCATCCTCCATCTGATCTTTTGACAACTTCTCAGCAATCAATGCGCTGCCTCTCTCCACTATTACTGCACTTCCACTATTTAATTTCCGCTTATCTTGTCTAATCTCAGTACTTTTCTCTCCTTCCCTCAGGTGCTTCTCACCCGCTTTTGCCATCTGCAATTCAGCCCAGAGACTTCTGATAACATTTTGCTGTTTTTTGAAGATTGTACGCTGTTTTGTACTGTGGGGACTGGTGGAAAGTATAGTTTTAAATGCTTCCTGATTGAGAGCGTTGATACTAGCTGGAGTGGTTGGTGTCTTGCATGTCCAAACTGCATCCTCATGCGCCTGGATTTCTGTTGGAGTCCCAAGCCTCGGCGGGGTCGCATTTCTCGGCGTTTCGGAACGTGGAGGTAAGGCAAGTTCAGAGGTACATGGTGCCTTTTCTGGCCGTTGAAGTTTACCAAGAATTGCATTTGGTTCGAGTGGGACCACACCGGAAGCCTGGAATCCAGCCTTGATATTTTCCTCAGTAAACGCTCTTCTGCGAGCTCTAGCCAAGAGATTTGGAAAGTTGTCATTTGTGATAGCACGTCCTTGTAGTTTGTTGACTTCTTCGCCATAATAGGTTTGGAGGGGAGAAAAAACACCAACATCCAATGGCTGCGTTATATGAGAGGTATGTGCGGGAAGACAGTATGGAATTATCTTGTTATTCCAACAAAAGTCCACAACAGCTGGGTTTAAATGCGCATCAAAGCCATCATATATCAGTAACCGCCAACTTCCATTGGCACTATAAGGATATTAGTTTATATAACTAAAATAAATAATTGAGAAATATTTTGTAAATGCTTTTAAACTCACATTTTTGATGTTTCCGGATGGAAAATGTTCTCCATATATTTCAAGCAAATAGTTGAGTTCATATAGCCTTTTTTTTGGTATGCATACCAAAGGTCCTCCTCTTTTTCACTGCGATACCAACTAGCGGTATGTTGTTGACCTTTGAAAATAATTAAAGGGGTACAAATCTTCGCTTTACTTGATATTGCTTCCACCACCGTAGAGAAGTTCCGGCTACCATTCTCTTTAAAATCATGTTGGGTTCTCCGCACATTTCTGCATATTCTTTTCCGTCTTTTTCCTTTGCCTTGCACAAAGCCTTTTTCATCCAAATTCCAAATATCTTTCTTCTTAACTCTATATTTTTCTTTTACGTATTTCAACTAAATTTAATATTAATTTAGTAACGTTTCCAAAATATTTAGGCAACTGAGTAAGTAAATACCTTGATAAAATGATCATGCATAACTTCATAATTTTCTGCATTTGCTCGATCGCGTGATAATGGTTTATTGAATATATATTCAACATCTGGGTTCCGATTGAGAAACCTATATATCCAGTCCCTCCCAATTTTTCTATTTTGCACACTTTTCTCTCCCAATATCTTGAATGCGAGATGATATAGTACATCCTTGTCTGGTGCGCAATTCCAGTCGTCCATGAATTTTGCTCGTTCCGCAAGTGCTCGTTCATCTTGTGGAGTCAACAACTGCATGCTGATATGTTGCTCCTGTTGAATTTGATGGTTCGGGTCCTTCAAATAACGATGTAAAGTAGAATCTGCCAAGTCATGATTTCGTGCAATCTGACTTATATTCGGTTTCTTAGAAGTCTCATTAAGAACTCGGAAATATGCTGCTTTTGCAGTTGCAATCCGTTCGCTTAAAGGCTCTAAGCTGTAATCACTTTCTGCTAGTGATTGCGAGTCGGTATCTGTATCTGAAATAGAAGAAAGTGTACTAATAGAGGAGATATCTCCTTCATTATCGGAATCAGGCCAGTCCGTAGACATGGTTTTGATGGTTACTTGTTGATGGTTACTCGTTGATATTGCCTCTAAACTACAAAATATTCTTCGTTGCCGTTGCTCAAAATCCCGGTTTTCCCACACCCCCAGTTTCGTCATACCCCCGGGAGCGCGTCTAGAACTATTTCCTAAATAGGCAACTTTGGGTAATTTGGTCTCTTACCAAAAAACCCAACTTTTAGAAATTCAATATATCTCTACAACCATAAATGATAAAACTAAGATACTGATACAGCGGGGGATTTCATTAATCTGGGGCGTTGATGCCTCATACTGGGATAGCGGGGGATAGGTGTCTGGAGGTGTAGGCCTGTTTCCCCAACTTATAGCCTTAGCCTCAGCCTCTGCCTCTAATTCAACAAGTCCTCTCCCGACCCCCCCCCCCCCATACCCCAGGAAGCTTAATGCTCTCCAGGATGGTCGTCATATAAATGCCGCCCTCCTCGTATCATACAGCGGCCGAGGGTGAAATCCAATATAATCCGCGTTAATATTGCGAACTAGCTCATCCGTAGTGCACGCCCTAGTAGCTAGATCAAGGGTGTGGTGTTATGGTGGTGCATTGCAATGGCCGAAGGCAGGAAGAGTCGGCTGTCGACGGTAAAGAGGTATCAAGGGAGTTCATTGAGGCTTGTCGACTGCTATAATCATACGATAGTTTGGGCGCTATCTCGGTCGGACATGTTGGGTTTGAGGCTCTGGTCTCTCTAAGTGTGGGGACGACGGGGTCTAACCGGATTGGCACTAGCTGGAAGTGCGGGATGAAGCGCGGGGCTTGAAATGCAAACCTTGGCGCGCTAACCCTGGTCGATCCTAGCGTAACTACCCAGCACCGCGCCCCTGGAGAGCCCGCGACACGATGCTATGCTGGGACACGGTCGCACAGCCAGCAATTGCGACCCCCGCCCGATTACATACACAGCCCGAGACCCGATAATCGTTTCACCCTCAGCAATAATCGCGACCTTCCAACAGCTTCCGTAATCATTGACTTCCTGTTGTGTTGGACACCGGCCAATCACCTTTTTTTTTTCGCGATTGAGCCCCGAGCTATGCATGTAATCAAAATGGAAATCCACGTTCACCACATGCACAACGCCCGGTGCCCCAACTACTGAAATCCTGCGCCCAACTACATGTATTCCCCCGAACCTATGCGTTACTGAGCTAACTATTTTAGATACCACGGACGAGACTAGTCCATTTAGATCACATCATGCCTGCCACGGCTCCCAGGCCCACCGTTGCTACCACCTCCACCTGCAGACCCAGCTTCAACTCCACCTCCATCCCCATCCCTACCCCCGTCTCCCCTTATATCCATATCCTGACACACCTAACATGTACATTCATGAAGCGGCGCTGCGCTGGGGGTGCCGTGGTCGGCACTTTTGTAGTGGCTCCAGTAAGAAATCCAAAAGACTCCCGAATTCCCCTCCTCCTTCCGATCAATTCATAGGTTTGAAAGGCTCCGTTAACAGCAACCCTACGTATCAGTTATTTGGCTCAGGTATTTCAGTGACAAGATAGAACCTATGACACCGAGACTGAGCCGAGCGCTGCTGTCATGGACCCTCCACTGTATACGTACCAGCCCAATTATGCACCGAAATGTCCGGCGGGTGGGCTGCCCACCTAGTAGACACCCAGAATATCAGAAGTGCCCATTGGATGGGATACACACCCGATGGATGTCCGGTGAAAGGGTAGGATCCGCAAATGGGACAGAGCACCTGCTGCACATCCTGTGCAAGTTAAATCCGATCGCGAGCAAACAACCACGGGAGGATAAGCGTAATGCTGGGTTCCGGGAGTGTCGCAGGAATATCTATAGATGTATGCCAGAAAGAGTATCCAGAGGTTCTGCATGAAGTCACCTGCCGTGTCAGAAGAGAGTTCATGAATTGTGAGGATTCTTAGGATAGTTAGATGAGTGTATGGCGGGAGGTTTAGTGGGGTTAGGAGGAGGAGGAGGCGAGGCGCGCGGCAGGGGAGCCGAGTGGGTTGATTGTCTTGGCGGCGACGCGTTACGTCATTTACCCCCAGACTCTTGGTAAGACCCCCGACTTCCGAGAAGTTGCTGCATGGCGGAGGTCGGAGGGCTGTCGGAGCCCAGTTTACATACAAGAAATAATTTTTTTTTAGCTTCCGACAAGAAGATTTTAGACTCCGACACAAGAATTGAGGTTTATTCTGAGGCTTTTGCATCGCGCGCGTTTCAGAGACCAACATATGAAATGGAGGGTGTCGGGATGGGATGGGTAATTTAGTGCATGCCATCTCGAGTAGATTATCGCGGGGATCTTATCGGATGCTCTTGAGGTTACTGCCAAGCCTCACGCCTCTCATCGACCCTCCTCCTCCTCCGACCCCCCCTTCCCCCTCTTAACCGCGCCCATAGCGACCCTTGTTTCACCCCCTCCAATTAATTGCGCTCACCCTGGTTCGCTGGACACTGCCTTACCGACGCCCCTCGCACTCCCCCTACACCTTCCCTCGTACTATGCTACCGCTAACACCGACCCCCCACACCTCTACTAGAGCCACCACGCGCAAAAACCAAGAGAGAGTGTGCAGCGCACTCGTGGGCGGTGCACCTGCAGAACCCCCGACGACGGAGTCCTGTTTGACGATTCGGCCTGGAATATAATCATACCACCACCACGATGTTAGGAGCTCGGGGAGATCGATGGCGGTGGGCCTTGTGGAGCGCGTAGGGATGTAGGGAACCGGGTGTAGGGGTTGGGGAAGGGAGGTAGAAGGGTTTATATGGCATCTGTGGGTATTTCCCTCGAGCCATACGAGGGGGTAGGAGAAGAAGAGTTGGTGACTAACCCGAATGCTAAGACCGGGGGAGACGGCAGTCTCCCGCTATATCAGAACCCGAGTTGTTCAACATGTTCAGCCCCGAGAGCAGGTACATGGTCAACGAATGACTGGCACTCATGCACTGTCACATGATTACGCTTAGGGGGTGTACTTGAGCTGGTATCTCTACGGGCCTCCCGCCCTCCCCAATCCTGCTAACCTACCCGCAGAGGCGAATCCATCTCGATCTCCTCCTTAAGACGCCAGAACGCGCCCACGTCTCGAGCCCATCGCCGCGCTACCCTACATAGCATCGGTGTTGTCGGGGGCTGGCACATCCGGACGCTTCCAAGAGTCAATAAAGACTACCTCAGGAGAGGAACAATTGGGCATCATCTAGCAGAGAAATCGATGTAAGAGGACAGAATTACGATTGTTAATGGCTATGGTAGGAAAACATGGTTAGGAGAACGAAGGTAAATGGGGAAGAGAAACTGCAGAAATTGCTTTGGTTTAGCTAGTTTATTTCCTTTGTCCGAGTAAAATAATAGTGCTATATTGCCAAAAATGTCTCAGGGCTTACCGCCTTTGCGCACACCACACCTACCCATAACTAAAGGTAAACCGGGTAATAAAACCCACCCCTCAATTAATAAGGCAAACCTCATTGTCATGATCTACATAATCATAAAAGATCACTCGAACTAGTCCTCCTCCTTCGAGCATGCCTTGTAATATCTTTTTGGCCCCCTGCGAAATAGCCATGAGTATTTCACAAAAAGCCACACCACAGTTTCAAGCAAAAGTCCCTGTCCAACCGTCCCGCCCGCAGCTAAAACATGATACCACCTATGCCGATACCCCCGATAGAGTGAGTGGATCCTAAACTACTAATCGAGCTTGCGATCCCAATGGGTGGTGATTCTGGTGGGCGGGAAGAGAGTACCTCCAGAGGAAACCTGGCCATTAAAAGGTCGCCTTCGTCACAAGACTGGTCGTTTCGCCAGTTCCCCTACATGCCAACTCCCCGTCAGTACACTGCATACCTTTGCTCATATCTCCCCTCATGCAGCCTCACCTCCATCTGCCTCCAAATCCAGATCTCGATCTCCCCCCACCCAACCTCCCGACCCGCATCGCTCTAATACCGGTTCTCATTCGGCCCTTACCACTGCACCCGCCCACCCACTCTCCATCCTAGAAACACCGTTCTGCTGCGCGATCACGTATTAGCTTTTCCCTCCTTATATACCCCTTCTACCGATCAGACCCTAAATCCAACACCTGCCCCCAGCCCACCCCACTAGCAGCATGTAGCAGCTGCACCCAATGCGTCCCCCGACGCGACCCTATGCCCAGCGGCACAAGAACCGCTCAAATCAGGCATCGCCGTCCGGCACAGAGCTGCAGTTGTATCCATTCTGCGTCTCGAGAGGTCTGATCTTTGTCGCGCAAAGATTCACTGTGGTTGTTGGCACTGGTCCTTGCCGGGGTGCGGGGTAGCAGCGGAAGAGGCTGGAGCTAGTCCCGTACCCAAGCAGCTTACTGCTCACCGTGGAGTCTGGAGCATTAGCTTCCCGACAAAATGCCGGGTACCAGCCCGACATAGCATCCAATCTACTATGTCGGCGACCCAGATCAAGCCCGACACACTCCACTTGGTATGTCGGTGACCCGGATGAAGCGCGGAGGTGCTGAAAGGTGTTAGTTCTCGTGTCGGAGAGGTGTCGGAGGGTCAAGTAAAGCCCGCCAGAGGCTAAAAGAAGTTAATTTTCCTGTCGGCGACCTAAATGGGGAAAAAGAAAACCTTAACTCTCAAGTCGGAGGCTAAAAAAACCTTATTTTTCTCCGTTGGGGGCTAGGTGCGAGCCCAGGTTGGATCTGGTGCAGGGGATGGGGAGATGGGGCTTGACAATGTGGCGGTGGCTGGGAGCACTATGGTGGCGGACACTCCAGGCGGTGATCAGTCCCTTTTAGGGAAGTGTCTAAGCCTAATGGGGACAGATCGAGTGCTGAGTCGTGAGGATTTCAATCCGGCCTTAACAAATTTTCATGGTAACAAACTTTTGTCCTGCCTAACAAAATTGAAATCCTGTTTTCTCAACACAACGTGATTTGATTTGCAGACCGTACTTTGATTCTCCTACTGATTCTCTATAGAATTACTGTGGCTGAATTCAAAAATAATTGATTTGTGGTGAAGAGCTAGATTTGGCGTTCCTCTGCTTTTACTGGCCCCGTTGTCGTGTCCGCCACCATGCTCGCACTTCATAGCGTTTCTGAACACAGCCGCTATTACATGCATTTTTCTGGGTGTATGCAATATTACTCGTGTTCAAAAACGCTATGAAATTGCGAGCACCATTTGGGGTCATGGTGGGGACTTGACCCGTGGCAAATGGTACCTCGGGCGGGGCAACATGCCCCGCGGGACCGGCCCCACCTCCGCTGGAAACCATACTGTCGCACGACATCCCCGACGACCACTATTGCATGCCATCAAAAACTCAAATATTAGATTTTTTAAGCCAAAAGGAAAATACGATCGGTAAACCAAAAGATCAGCGGAGGTAGTAGGTTCATATGATGATGGTACCAAAAGTACAACCGTGCGAGCATGGCTATCAACTGCGTCTACCCGATCACACCAACCTAGTACAGCTAGTAGAGGATTATCCCCCCCTACAGATTCGTATTAGTCATTTGCTTGCACAGTGCGCAGGAAGGCACTACCGGTAGAGCCGCAAACCTCAACAAACCACAAACAAACACACAATTATTTGACCAGATATATCATCCATCCAACGATCATGTCCTCCTTTCCTCCTTGCCCGCTACTCTCGTTACCTCTTGAGATCGTATTCCTCATTATCGAATACCTCAACGCCCGCTCCTTTGCATTCCTTGCCCGCACCTGCCGCGCAATGCAAACCTTACTCCGCCCTGACCTCGATCTATACTTCGAGATAAACTTTGAAAAACTTATGCTCTGGGCGGCGCGCTACAACCGGCCTTACACGCTCCAACGTGCCTTCCTCATCCGTACCGCCCGCCCCGGAGACTGGAGTGTGGGCAAGGCCACCCTCCTCTTCCAGGCAATCTCCAGGCATTCCTCCGACGTGGTCCGCACTCTCCTTGCAAACCATGTTGACCCCAACAAGCCGTTTCGGGAGACGTTTCTGATTCCGCTTTCGGTCGCAGTCCAGGAGGGCGACATAGAGGTGGTCGAAATGTTGTTGCAGGCAGGTGCGGACCCCAACAGGGATCGTGGGTTCGGTAGATCACCAATGGAGTTGGCGAGATATCACGAGAAGTTTGACATCATGGACCTTTTGGTGATGTATGGTGCGGACCCGCTCATAGATTGGGGATCTTCCTCCTGCTCATGCGGCAGCGGGCAAGGTGATGAGTCGGATTCTTCCTCATGTGGCAGCGGGCAAGGTGATGAGTCGGATTCTTCCTCATGTGGCAGCGGTCAAGATGATGATTCGGAATCTTCCTCACCCGGCAGCAGGCAAGATGATGATCCGGAATCTTCCTCATGTGGTAGCGGGCAGAATGATGATTCGGAATCTTCCTCACATGGCAGCGGGAAAGATGATGAGTCGGATTCTGATTGATTGATCATGTTGGAGATGGGTCTGTTTCTCCTGCGGCAGAAGGTGGTGTGTCTTAGAAATCTAAACAAGGAAGCGATATTATTTTTACAACTCTGTTCACATATTAGCAAAAAGTCAGATTTCGCGTGGGTGCTTGCAGTGAGAGATTGAACATCTTGCCAGCTAGGCTATCAATTCATATAATAATGATAAGAGCTTTTATCAAGCTGTCTCTAGTATTTTCATAACAGGGAGGGATGATAAATTGCGTTTAGTAATCAGAAAGAAAGCGTAGCAATTTCTCGACGACTTTCCCGACGCCTTCCCTAATGCCATTCCCGGAAGAGAAGATTATGCAAAGCCGTCATAAAATGCATCATACACACCGTTCAGGAGAGCCCTCAACGGGTAATGCATCAAGGGATGCAATATCATGTTCGGTTTTGTATGAGCAATGTGTCGATAATGGATCAAATGATGCATTTCCTAGCGTGGTAGAGCGTAGAGAGGTGATCGGGGAAGAGATAATGTTTTATGGAAGTATCGGGTAGGGGTAAATATGTTTGAGAGGAACAGAAGAACGGATGTCGAGCAATAGCTCATCGAATACTTTCCTCCAATGTCATGGATCGGGAAAGTGGAGGGTAGCACTTGGCGCGGCCACAGAAAGCAGGGATGGGGCGGACAAGGAGGGGAATAGCGTGGAGGTTAGTGTGTGGGAAGTACGGGGAAGTCTTTTACAGTCGGGCATTCTTTTTTGGGGGGGTAACGTTGTTGCCCATTAAATGGGCCTTTTACCCGGGGAATTTTCGTGATCGTTGTCGGAGCGCCGAATCAGGTCCGTTTGGTACTTTAATGCCCGATCGGGGGCCTGATTTCAGCCTTAAAAAGGGCTTAGTGAAAGGTTAGTCTAATAAAGACCTTATTCAAGCCTTTTTAAGAATGATTTGAGGAATATATAAGGTCTTTATTAGACTAACCTTTGACTAAGGCTTATATAGGAATATCCGTTCCGGCGTTAAAGTAGCTGGTCAAGTTTATTAATCATCTATGTACCTACACATGCTAAGGAGAACACCAAACAAGTCCATGCTATGCCACAAACGGTACCGAGACTCACTGCTTTTTGGGCCCGCGACTAGACTTGGCGTGTACTCGCTGGTCAAGACCTTTTACAACCACAGAGGATTTTCCGGGACGCCGAGACTTGGTAGAAAAAGTGGGAGAGATAGCATAATAGAGCGCCTTTACCAATTGTCAAAACCCGAAATCTAACCTCTGCCACACTAAAAAGTGGGTTGCCGAAACTCAACCCTGACTAGGCGGGGATGTAGGATACGCCTGGATATGTTTATTATACTGTATGTAGTTCATATCCAACCAGCGTATTCCACCGTAAGCGTGAAGAATTATTTACCTACGGGGTTTCCCCGATCATGACTTCCTGATGTGGTTAATCTGGTTACTGGGGGGAAGTGTCATTTTTAGAGTGTCAATTGTCAGATTTGACACGCTCTAATGGTCCCGGGAATCCACATCGCATTCCCGCGCCCCGCTTAGCTTAGCTCCGCGCCCTCGGATCGGACTTCAGGCATCGAGATTAACCCCGCACTGCTTCATCTCGCTTATTTCAATCCCGTCTGTTTTCGGCGTATCTGGTGGGGAGTGCGCTACGGGTGTTGATTACTTAGGCCAAGGTGATGTCAATGGTGTGGCGGCAACAGCCTACGAGCAGCACCTCCACCACGAGCAACACTGGATACTAGTTCATGGTGTTTCATACTAGGCAGCTTGACCTTGAAGCTTGAGCCCCTACCAGATATTTTGCAAAGCGTTGGGGACAAATCCCCAAGATAGACTATCTCTCAAATAGGCTATCACAGTGTTCTAGGTACCTCCTAGAGCTACTTGACAACATGGTTCTTCTGATCCTATTCCCGAGACGATTGGGATCAGGCTCTGTTCGGTTGACATTGAGTTGGTTGCGATCTATGGATTGGATAAAAAGAACCCCTCCGGAGGTGATTATTTTATTAGGCCCAATCCATAGATTACAACAAATCTATGGATTCGATTGAATATGAAGAATTACGTGGTATAAATCCTAGGGAGATCAAAAAAGGTGACAAAAACTTGGTTTCTGGTGGGCGTGTCCTGGTAGCTGAGCTAAATGTGTTGGGCAAGTGTGGGAGAATTTCTTTTCATTACCGGAGAAGAGAGAAGTGGTTGTAAATGCTTTTAGGAAAATAGGCTTATCTCTGCCTATTGACGGGTCATGTGATAATAAAATAGCTGTCAAAGGAATAAAACCAGATAAGATTCATATTGGAGATTGGCAAGAAACTGGGGAGGAAGATACGGAAACCCAGGGCATTGATCTTGAACAAGAGATTGGGGCCGCGGATGACTTCAATGATGCAATGGATTTAGTTGACAAGTAAATTAATGTATTTGATATCTTCGCAGACTTGGCCTAAAAAATCTTTACCCTAAGCGCTAGGATGTTTGGGGTTAGTTGCGGGAAGAAGTACCGGCTCCCGGGAAGGGTGATATTTCTTGGGTCCTTTCATATTCTATGGGGTTTGTCATACGCGTTAATAACGGGTCTTCTCCTTTCGGTATTAATAGGGGGCTCACCCCCTCGATCTTGTACTTTCTCTTCCTTTCTTCTTTACGCAACGTCTTCTTCTTCCAGCACTAAAACAGATACATACGTCAAGAATTTGTTCCGCTACAATAGTCAATATCACGAATAGTGGTGACTGAAGGGCGCAGCGGTCCATTTTAAGAAACAGTGGGACCGCCCACGACCATTCCTCACCCAGCAGTATGTACCTACACAGCTCCCATTCCCCCATCCAGTACTGCCCATGTAACGTATTTCACCGTGTGCCCGCTCATCAACGAAGAACGCGCCATACAAGGACATTAGCAAAAAATCACCGTCCTCGGCTCCACAGAGGCGAGGGGGCCCAGGGAGTACAGGAAGGAATTTTGTCCCTGTGGAGGACATATCTCTCGCGGAGCTCACCGAGCATTATTAGAGACTTTGCGCAAATAGAGCCAGCTCCATTTTCCAGTAACCTGATTGATGCCGATCCCATAGTCTGCCAATCAGATAATCGAAATATAGAGCTGACTCCATTTGTGCAAAGTCTCTATCTGATAGCCTCTGCTCGGCGAGCAAACACGTATCTTTTGCCACATTACGAGTCACTTTAGAGCCTTGACCAATTCTTGGCCGGTAGACTGACGTCACGGTGGCGATTAGACAATTGATGCGGCAAATGGCACCTCGCGCAGGCTAACATGCCGCGCGGGACCGCTTTTTATTCATGCTATCTAAATCTACTCCACATGCCTTCCGCGGAACTGTTCCCGCGGTCTTGCTGACCGAGATGGGGGAGCCGGAGGGATGGGGTAGACATCGCGCTTAAGTCCGGATGTGGTGGATTTAGATCCGGGCCCCCAGCCCCGACGACGTCAGGGATCACATTGGGTGCCTAGTACTTTGGACAGTTCCCTTGGGCTTCCGTGGGGATTGTGGGCTGTCTCGCGGGACCGGTATCTTGTCCGTACCCCAGTTGGGCACATACTCAACGACCTGGGTCGGGGTCGTAGTCTGCACGCTAAAGAGTTCCCCGGGCAGGAAACCGTTGTGCATACATACAACTGACGAGGCCTGTTAGAGTAGTCTCATATTAGAGCGTATTGGCTAGCAACTTCTGAGTCTTAATATTTAGCTCTTGGCGACCGGTTTTTGGTGTGGATAGCCCGCCAAGAGCTTAAAATTTGAGCCCAAAATTCTAGAGTATGAGTATGCCAACACGTTCTATTGAGAGGTCGTTACATGCAAAGGCCTGCGTCATTGGGGTGCTGATCCGATCTCGCCCACAGTCACTTGCGAAAAGCTTTAGACAGTGGCCGTGGTTGCAACAGCAGTAGGTGTCTACAGACTTACCCGTAGTATAGTGTCCTATACAACGGACTATCGATGGGGTACGGGACTATGACAGGTAGTCTGTTGCAACCACCACGGCTTTTCGAAAGCGACTGTATCCGAGATCCAACTTCCCATCTCAATAATACCTTCAGTGTCCATAAGGCTGAATATGCATCCTGTTGCAGTAAGCGGGTGAAGGAGTCCGCATTTCTCAGCGCAGATGCGCGATCTCCCTGTGATGTATAGCCTCCACCGGGCATAAACATACCAGCGAGCATTAAATAAGACAGATATCCATCAAGATTGAGACAATCAGCCTTTAGGTCCGCATTTCTCGGCGTTGATGGGCACTGTGATCTCTCGGCAATGTATTGTCGGGTTACAAAAATAACTACGCACCTCAATTTATATGGAAAAACAACGGTTTTTGAGGGTATCTTCTCTACAAATTCCACTCCAAACCATGTTAGGAGTACTACAACTCTAAAACTCGGGAATTATGGATATATGGTTACATTACTAATACCTTGTGTATTTGCGATGTTACGCACTGCCAAATTTGTTGAGCTTTGTATGGTTGCAATGTGGGTTACTAAAAAAGGCTCATTCCGGAAACCCACCACTCCACAACCATATCAGATATAGTTGTGATAGGTATATGGTTCTGTTCCTAGCAATCTGAAGATATTCTATTGATGTTACAAACTCCATGCTGGTATATCTAGACAATATACCCTCAAATGAGGTTGTCTTTCTATACAAATCGGGGTGCGTGGTTATTTTTGCAACCGGCAGTAGTCCTCATTCCAGTTCTGATGGCATCAACCGGGCTTGCATTGGGAAAAATTGGGAAGGTTGTGAGGAATCCGCCCTTGAGTCCGCATTTCTCGGCGCCGATGCTCGAATTCTCAGCGCTAGTTGTGATTGGGCCCGCGGGAAGTGCTAGGAGGGGGTATTTGCCAACCGTCAATTCCGAGAATTTACAAACTCTGTGTCTAAAAAGTGGGAACCGGAACTGTAGGTTTTCAATTCAAGCGGGTCGAGGTACTGGGGGTAGTTATGTCAGGAGGACCGCAATTACCCTGTTTTTACATAACCAAATTTAGCATCATGGGTATGGACATGAAGTCTTGACAGCGTATTCCACAGGTAGCGTGACAGGCCGTCTGATTTCCAGAGTTCTTCTGCTATACCGTTAACCAAATTGATTTGGCCACTGAGGGGAGCTGTCAATTTTGCCCCCCGCAAGTGTCAAACCTGAAGAGTCAACATTCGAAATTGACGGTTAGCAAATACTCCCTCCCAAAAGGAATCACCTGTGTACTATTAAGTATTTAGGTGCAACGACCTTGCTGATGCGCTTGTTGGGTGCTGCGCAGGATTGTATTATTGAGGTTCAATTGATTAGTAGTGATATAAACTCTGATGAAGGGAAGCGATACATCGGTCCCAGGTAAAAAAAACCCTCCACCAGCTCCCCCACTAAAGGCTACCAAAAATCACACTAGTCAAAAAGGAATTCATAGGTATTCAAACCCCGCGCCCCTATTGCGGCTAAACTAATTTCAGTTCGGCCGTAACTTTGGGACTCCAACTTACCTTTGGTACCGTTTTGCGCTGCAGCAATGATATTACTCTAGTTATAGTGTGGCTCCGGAAGTCTTGAACCTGGTCCTCGGGACGGGGGACGGACAACTCCTTGGCGCGAGGGCTAGGGTTTCTATTGTCAAGAATAAACGTGCCTATTTCCCCCCCCAAAGCAACAGACAGGTTCAAGACTCCCGGAGCCCTACTCCACATAGATTGACGTCGAAAGGTGGACTCATATTATCACATCCACTCGCCCCCAACTTACATAGCTTGGAAGTCTTGTGAATAAAAAGGATATGACGACGATTCAGGGAAACCAAACCTATGGCTCCAAGAAAACAATCTGCGTATAAATCATATCAGCGCATACACGTACATATGGTATAATTATAATCGGGTTAACTTATACTACATCCAAAGATCACGAACCATACACCCCCGCGGTAGTTCTTTTTCCTCTAGCCCTTTCCTATTGGGTTGATACCCTCCTCTGTTGAACTAATATGCTCCTCTATCTGTGTACCCTCACCCCATTACATGATGAAGATACCAGCTCGCTGTGACGCAAATATTTCTATAAGTTGGTTTGCTATTGTAGAAGTATACACTCGTGAACGCATAAATTCGTACGCGTGGAAGGATCGATTTACTATTGCGAGAGTCCGTACTTGGTGCAGTGGAAGGTCAAGGCGGCATACTGCGACTGGAGGTCCGCCTACCAGTAGGGATACACACTCCGAACCCGAATCGAATCTTCATCTTCACCATAGTAACGGATATTTCGTAGGTGATAGACAGAATTATGTAGGGGGATCTAGAGGCGGTTCCCCGGCTACTAAGGGCGTTAAACGTTTAGGGGAATCGAGCTTCAGTTGGTTCCGACGGTTGTCAAGGGCGAATTACATGCATTCTCCTAGCTTCCGGGCCTTATGCGGATCAAAGTATTGCGTTCCGGCGTTGAAGTACACCCGTGTGGGGGAGGTGAGGAAACAACGACCCGACAACAAAAACCGTCCCTTATAACGAGTTCGGCACCTAGTGAGGCCATGAAAGATGGTAAATGCACTTCAGAAGCAATTGTATCTACTCTCCTTCTCATTTTGTAACTAAAGTACTTCTCCTCATTCTGGGGTTCGGCAAGGCTTTGTCCCGTCACCTTTTCATACAGGTGTACAGCCGTGTCTATGAAGTTTTCGGGACCCCCACCATCCCTCCAACTAGGATATCATGACAAGAATGAACTTTTCGTAAGTATGTAAGTGGAAACACTGCTAAAGGTTGCAAATGTCTAAATAATGAAATTCTAGAAAACCTCTATTTTGGGTGTTTACCCTTGATCCTTTTTCTCGAGTTTTTACAATTAATTCTAGTCAACAAATGATCCACTGAATATTAACATAGAACTATCAGAAAACAAATATATAGAACAGAGTCAATTTTACCTATACTGAAGGCCCTGCCAATATAAGTTTGTGGTTGGTGGAATCAAAAATCGAGTTCGTTGCTCTGGGGGCTCCGGGAAATCCATAGACACGGCTTTTGTTCGGTTGTACAAATGTACGAATAGGTTGGTTACATGTGTTTCTAGGATCTACTCTGGCGCATGTTGCAGCAGCCCACGATATAACACAGGCATTGCGCACTGACCAATCAAAACTCCCTCACCACAAATGCCCTCACTGCCTGGTTCAGTTCAAATTTGATATCACAGAAAGCCCCTCGATTCCCGCAACTTTTATCATATGCAACGTGGGGGGGGGGGGGTTTCTTGGCGCGAGGTTTTACATGACTGATTTGAAGCATTTGTCCCGATTCATAGCTATGTCAGGGGCGTATGAGACATTCGCGAAATGTGATCTTCAGTTTTTGCTTTATATTATGTTCGGGTAAATTGTTTACTGCATTATCAGTCTTGAAATTACTTGTAAATGGCATAAACTTCGCTGAATGCTGCTTTATTCCAGTCAATCACTTCCTAAACAGGCAACGCTAGTGCATGAGAGAGATTTTGCGAATGTCTCATACGCCTAGGACATAAATACACCCGTATTTCTCATTTACTTTTCATCAACACATCCATCTCTCCTCCTCCTCTCCTTTCGGTATTTTTCCTCCTCAATAACTTCAAATGGCTCACAGTGAGGTCATTGCTGGTCTAGTCACCGTCTCTCAAGATGAGCACGCTGTGCTCACCATCCTCGGCAAATATGTGGTGGCATCTTACAATAAATCGACCTGGATAGTGCAACCTATACCCAGTGATAACACTAGAAGGGAGTTCGCCCTGGTTGACGCCAAAGACGGCCAGCAACTCGCATTTACACTCTCCACCACCCCCGATCCGACTGGCGCCTATAATATACTCGCGGAGCCACTTCAATGCCCTCCGTCGAAGGAACAATGTTGGACTATGGAGGATGCAAACAGGTGAGAGAGCGTGTTACCTCCCTTTAATTACGGTCATTGAAATTAACCACGGCAATTACGTTATGGTAGGGATCTAGATATGGTGGACGCAAGATTGCAAAGTGTTGCGATGAGCAAACTTTCAGTTGCCATCCAGGGAGATGTGTGGCTGCCGGAGGGGAAGCCTGTCTCAGGCTTTCCGATCAGCTCCAAAAAGAAGATGAGATGGATTTTTCAATATCACTTTTCAGAATGAGAGGTGTATGGTATATCTTGATGGCTCCGGTTGCTGTTGGACTCCAATTTCAGCATTAGGAGGGTTGTGGGACTGGTGGACGGGGGTATGCTTGGTGATTAGGTAGTCTATATTGGGGAACACTTTTCCATATCAGCTGTCTGCTTTGATGATATTATCATATAGATCCTAGCTGAGCATCTTTATCCATTAGTCTGTCACTGCAGCAGACATTCTGGTTGTGGGTTCTATAGATATAGTAAGTTAACTAAGATTTGGGTTTTAATTGAGATATATCAGTGACATTAAACCAGATTTAGTATGTCATAAGGTTCTCCTAGCTCCTCATGATAGCCTCTTGTTTATATAGTACCATCTCGGTGTACGTACGGTTATGTAGACTATCGAAGCACTGGGCTGGCGCCGGCAAGAGATCCAGATCTAAGGGTTGACCTTGCTGACAAGTACAAAGGGGTAAATCTCGTTAGCTATAGAAGCCGTAGAGCCGACTCATGTCCGAGACTGTAGATCTAGAGTAAATTCTCTCCTTCTAAGAGAGAATCGGGGGATTAGAGGGGACGTTGCGCAGAATGTAAGACTGCTGAACAATTCTTTTCTTCCCTCTCCGATCATGATTCCAGAATCGAGTACAGTAGATCACAACGATAACTCCCTACATCGACATTTCTGTTCCCAGTTTAGTAGACGCGCTCCTATCCAAGACATTATTTCACTTTCTTTTCCTCGGCCGGCAAAAACAAAAAATAACACACCCCGATAGGACCGTACCTAGTCCAGGACGCGTACTCTAAACGGACATTAACGCCTCTTACAGGTAGGCAGGCAGGCACAAGAGGGAATGCGGCCACGCAATTGAATTGCAACCAGGCAGTCATATTGTAATGGGGATGGACAAAAGGCCTTCTCGCGTGGGCGCTTCCTCATCACGTCAACTCTATTGTTGAGCCACAAATGCGTTGTCATTTAATACGCAGCAGCAGAAACAATGCAGTATTCTGCCAAGATCCCCAAACAGCATTAGATGAACCACACTCCCCCAAAGACCCGCCCTTCCAACGTAAGCCATGCCTCCAAACTCCCCGTTCTTACAACATAACCTTTAGTCCTTTTGGGTTATTGGGTGAGGGTTCATGCCCTGAGTAATAGTTTCTCCGCTTGCACCAATATACCAGCCATCCCATAATATAGGTGTTTTACCGCCTGGGCCCAGATTCGTTGAACCTGCTCGAAGGGCATCTCGTGGCCAGGCGTGGTGCGAAGGGGTATTACCAAATAGGAATAGACCTTAACAGCCATAAAATAGAAGCTGGAATATTGGTATCGCGTAGTCAAGGACCTACTATACAAGCCTATCGCTGGTCCACCAACTTTCCTCTCCAAATCCGATTGACTCCATTGCACCTCTCGCAATCCAAGACGTCGTAGTTGTTCCTCAGTCATATAGACGGGAGCTCGAAGAGTTGAAAGAGGTGTAAGAGAGCTTGAAAGCATTATACCTTTACAACCGCCTTTCTTCCCCAAGGGTTGACTGTCTTTCTTTGTCCATGATGTGTAGGCCCATCGTTGGAATGGAAAGTGCACTCATCGTGGGTAACAGTAGCAATAGGGCGTCCGTTGGTATTAGCCTGGACCTCTGCCACTATACGTATAAGTTGACCATTCTCACCAGATTCCAACATTCAAGGTTCTAAGTACTCCAACAATTCTATACTTCACGACATCCTAACGTTCATGTCCATCCTTATACCCACCCTTCCGAACCTGCCTCCAGCTTTTGAGATGGTGTACTTAAAACAGATTTCTTCTAGTGGTGTAGAATAACGGAGGGGTTCATGACTTTATTGTTTATCCAGGTCCTCAAAAGCAAGTACTTTGAAAGGATATTTTTCCGAGCACATGATGAAAGGAGAAGAACTTTGCGTGATGGGGGAAGAAGAAGAATAGAATTCCTACAAGCGAGGGAGAGAGCTCCCTATTTATAGTCCCTTCGTTCACTGACTAGATAGCAACCCGTAGAGCCCAAAGGAAACCCCTACGAGAAATACCGAGCATTGACTCATAAGAAACCCTGTAACCAAACCCCATAAAACATAACAGAAAACATGACTAATCTTCACGCAACATAACTCAGAATCGCACTACGCCGTGATGAGACCCTATTCGGGTAAGCGAGGTGGTAGGAGCCGAGGCGTGATAAGAATGTTGAAAGTGGGGAGAACTAAGTTCTTGATTGTTGGGAAGGAAGACCACACGGGAGATGTGTAAAGGGATATCTCAGAAGTCACTAAGATATGGCTAATGCTAAGCGATAGTTCTGTAGCGTTTAAACTTGTAATATTGTAGACCGGATTCCGTTCGCTTGAGAGGATGATGATTCCCCTAAGACGACGGGAATCCTACTAACTATTTATACATGAAGGATTCCCCTTAAACCCGCTAACTCCTCCAATAGCAAATCTCCCGCAATGCCTCCGCTTACTGCTCCGACTTCCTACGAGGTGGGGTAATCAAGAGTCAACTCATGAGGTGTGGTAGTGGTTGCCGAGTTATAACCGAACCCCGCTTCTGGGCGTACATCACTCTTCCATCGTGCCGTCATACCAGGACAATACCATTGTACTACCAGTACCGCACTTCCAAGCAATCCTGTAACAAGATGGATGTGGGGTTGTTGAGATTAAAAGAACTCTGGACAGGAATTGAGAGGGGGCGAAGGCAGAGATGCTCACTTGATTTTTCTTGTCGCGTTAATTGCTTTGCTTTTCCTTTATATTGCTATTTCTTCACTCTTCTCTTGTGCGGGACCAGCCAATTGCAATCTCGATCGCGGTGGGGGAGCCCTGTGGTACATCGATTTGTATGGTGACACGGTAATCTATCCCGGGTACGGGGATAAGAAATGATAATTCTGCATGTTTTGGGCTCAAAAAGTGAAGTTATCTTTCGCACTGGATATAGACCGAAATATATCCTAAAAGGACGATATATATATATCCTGATAGGACGATATATATATATTCTGATAGGACGATATATATCCTGATAGGACGATATATATATCCTGATAGGACGATATATATCCTGATAGGACGATATATATATCCTGATAGGACAATATATAGGCAGGATTATGCCCAGTCCCTAGCCGCGCCTAGCTGCCGCGCTCTGCGGAGTCATCACGAACTTTTTCAGCTTCATCACTCGATCATCACTAAATCACTATATGCATCACCGCCCACATCAATAGCACCTTCAGACCATCCCTTCCATCATTGGGCTTGCCAGAGTTGGGGAACACAATAACTACAAGAAGTATTTGCAAATGAATCTGAGCAAAACAGGTTGGGGTTTATCCACTACTGTTCTAATGATCTTGATAGTTGGCATCCATGATGGTGAGGGTGAGAAGCTGATGGTGATAGCGATGGCGATAATGATAATGATGGTGATGATGGTATTAGTGGTTTAGCTTGCTGCCCTGCCGTCCCTGCCGTCTCCACCGCCCTGCCGTCCCTGCCGTCCCCGCCGCCCTGCCGTCCCCGCCGCCCTGCCGTCCCCGCCGCCCTGCCGTCCCTGCCGTCCCTGCCGTCCCTGCCGCCCTGCCGCCCTGCATGATAGCCTATACCCCTCTATATGATAGCTTACCATATAGCGATCATAGAAGGGCTCTAGATATTGTATCTTATCGGAGAGTGGAGATATGCCTATCCCAAAAACTCGTGAAAGTGCACGAGTTACGCAACTGGAGGTATAAAGCATCCTTGGTTTTAGGATACATTAGTATGGGAACAGGACCCGAGATTTTCATCCTCTATAGACAATAAGTTATCTTTTCGACTCGTGTACCACAGGGGGAGATGTTGATCTTGGCGTTTTGAGATGTATTCTGAGAAACGTTGAGCTTAGTTACGAGCACAAATTAGTATGGAAACTAGTGACAAATTGTATCTAGAAACAGTAAGGAATAGGTGACTACGTCAGAGAGATAAAAAGGGGGAAGGAAAGGATAGGCTTCTAGATCAAGCAACTTGTCTCTTTAAAAATCGTTTCTATACAAAAAATGTCTTTCTAGTAGTATTTTTGGTGCAAAATGGATGCCTCCCTGATTTATACGCAACAAATATCTCTAGTCGGTATTTCAAGTGTCCAAATAGGATTGGATTGACATGGACCACCCGCCCTCTTTAGGACTACCTACAGACTTATACTAGGGACGTCACAGTAAAGGGTATGGGGGTGATTCCTTTTCTACTAGTATTAGTTCAAAAGATATCGAGCCGGACGTACGTGCAATTATGCAAAAGCTACTTAACATCAGTCTTGCGCCCAGTCTGAACTTCTCTGACATCAAGTGAGTACCTCACAAGATCTTCAAGCTTAAACACACAACGACATCAACCAAAAGCAGGTTTTGTCAGAGCGAAACTATTATGTTTCTCACCTCCAAGGGGACAGCAGTGAAAGGTAATCTACTGTTAATCATCCAAATGACACGATAGCGTGACGCAGCATAATACATAATCATCTTCTGCAACTTGAGATAAATTCTGTTTACCAGACAATGTCTATCTAGATATTCTGGGAGACCTGTGAACCCATACCATCCAACTAAACCCTTGTACACACCACATCGCTCATTATCATTTTGCCCACCATAAAAAAGTATCCAATCGCAACACCCAAGAATGGAACCATCCACATCAACGAGACAGAGAGACCGATCACTGGTAGGGCGTTATAGTTGATTACTCCAGAACCCGCCTTCTGCACGAGAAAGTCCCTTATCATCCTTATATAGATATTCCATCCCGCCCCGATGGTGTAACTAATTACTAGCCAAACTACCGTCCATACCTGCTGGGGCCGGGTGCTCTGCTGACTCTTGAATCCCGTTAGAGTGAGTGTGACAGCTATGGGCGAGAGATATGCAAGGAGGAAAACGGCCCAGGCTAACCGGTATAGGATAGTATCTTTCAGAATATCCTGCCAGATTTAGCACTTGACCTTTCAAGCTTCTGGGATCTGAATAGTACCTCCCGGATGTAATAACTAGAAAGGGATACTGGAGAGCTTTGACAGATCTCCCCAACTGCTCCATATACTGTCTCTTCATCGTTGATGGGACCATCTGAGTGCATAGGCCCGCAGCCCCCCACGTAAGGCCCTCTATCTGACACGCTATCCAGACTCATCTCGTCTTTTGAAGCCAGAGGGGTATAGCCAGAGCTCTGCTGCTTGACCTGACCCTCGGACTCATCTTGGAGGGCCTGCATTGGGGGCATATTCACAAGGTACGAAGTGGAATACTTGGGAGAGAAGATAGAGGAGACCAGGTTGCAAAGCGACATCAGAATGTAGGGTATTACTGTGAGGGAATATGCTGTATAGCCGAATGTCCGTAGTTGGTGTCCACGCGCTTCATATAGCTAGTTACGCTGGGAAGAGTTAGTTCCGTATTATTAATCGGGTTGAATTTCCTACTGGCTCATTGGTGATCTGGTTGTATTATGAGTATCGGTTTGTGCTATCGGTATTTCTTAGGTTTTCTATGGATTCCCATTACAGGTGTTAGTCGCCGGAATCCCTGGGTGTTATATATATATATGGGCAGGGTTTTCCCTTAATGCCCTTTTCTTCCCTTTACTTATGCAACCTCCCGTTATCAACCCTATAGCTTCCCCTAGTTTCTGTCTTGTTTGTTTTTAGTAATAGATACTGGTTTGCCTCTTCCTTAATATCCTCGGATACTCGTGAATCTACTATCGGTTGTGCAACCTGGCAACACCGTGTCCTGAACCTGCCTACCTACCTCACTCACTTCGAGGTCCTGCGCCCCGTACTAGTCTATTCGTTCGGATTCCTACGATATCAAGCCCTTCTTGGCTCTACGTTCACACCTGACTGCCGCCCCCCCGACCCCGCCCATAACAATCAGCCTTGCAAAAGACTATGTTGGAAAACACACGCCTATCCCAACTGGCAAACCAGATGCCGGTACTCATATATGACTGTCACGGATTCCTCAACTATATGGGAAGAAACCTAAGTCAAAGTTGTGTTTTTTATGTTGCTTATTATCAAAATCAATAGATAGAGAACAGGTAGTGAAGAGATTTTGTTGGAAGCAACCTGGAGCAACGAAATCGCATACTATTTCTAAACATCCTTGCTGACACCTTCCACTATGTAAGGACCAATGCTTCTACCTGTTTCATGACTTATATATTCGATTATGTCTCTTAATTTCCTTTACCTACTGGTTGGATCCAAAAGAACGATTGCAATTGCGGAAAATTTGGGACTTATATATCTTTTTGCCCTGGAAATAATATCCATGCAATGCTTCTTTCTCACCCCTAAGTCATACTTAGTCTCTCGCTTTGTAATTTCCTGCTACTTTCTCCCAGTTTCAGTTTCATTTTTGGTCATAGCTCTTTAGATTCTTGACTTCGGGCAGAATAGACCAAAGATTTAGAGTCTACATATAATTTCAACTTAGAAACATATTAAACGCCTATTTTTCACCAAAAGATCACGTCTCCTTGTTGATTTGAAGTTTATCAACCTTCGTTGCGCAGAACCCACAGCTTCCCCGAAGGTTCAATGATGATACCGCCACTTGACAACGCCCACACCCACCCTGAAAACGACTGGATAAGGCTGGTTCAGCCGCTGAAGGGCGGCCAGGCAGATTTCACCGGAGGCGAATAAGCGAGGGGTTTCTTTTTCCCCGCAACATACTTCCAGGAGCAACGACAGAACATCTTTCCTACAACATGGTTAATTCGGCTATTGCTACCGTGAGCTTCCAAACTCCTGCGACTTAGTCTCCTTTGGTTAATTAACATTACTTTTGCAGCTTCGACCTATCCCCGATGGCTACTACAAGATTTCCAGTACGCAAAATACGGGCTACAAGCTCAACCCATGCCTGACGGGGGATCCAAATCCGACACCAAGTGTCATTGCCAGCAACATTACTTCCTACACCCGCTGGCATTCAATGAGGCTACAGCCAGCTACAGTATCTGGGATGTTGGAAACGTAAACAGGGCCCTGACTGCGCCGGTGGGCGGGGATGGTATTCAGGTTATGGGAGTAGATGATAACAACGTTGGCCAAAAGTGGATGATAATGGGAAACTACGAGTCCGTCGTACCCCGCCCAAGGCTTATGAGATTGTATACTTATATGGGATGCTATTACATAGGGTCGGCTACAACTTGATACCTTTCTCAGATGCCCAGAGAGTGATGACGGTGGTCCCGATTTATGGGGGCGTGTGGGCGACTAAGCGAGCAGCGCCTATGCAGTGGGGTACACCGACTCCGCGTGGGGAGATTATACCGCATTCATGGCATCAGCTATGGCTTTTCTCTCAGTGAAGGCGACGGCGGTGGGGAACAAACCAAGGAGCCGGCTAAGGAGGGGTGGAAGCTTATTTAACATTCATTTCTAGGCACAAGAATGTTGCGTGCAGGGAAACCCTATGCAAAACCTAGTGGCGGAGACTGTGCTATGGGTAAGAATGCTATATATCGCTCGATCCATGCTCCCCCGATCACTCGGAAAGCCACTTTGGAAAGAACAAAGAAACTGTCTGAAAGAATAAAGCATCAGGACAATAAGCCGGGACTATCTATGTAGAACATGGCAATTATATTTGCAGAATACTTTCTGTATAATTTGAGTAGCAGGAACGAGTATATGCAAATTGACCCAGAATATCAGGGTTAGGGTTACTCCACTGTTTTTCTATAGTATGCGTAACAATAACAGGCCCTTTGCGCAAAAGACTCTAGAGTCTTTCATTATTTCCACAACCGTATTTACTTCAGAAAGGCCCAGGTAAACAGTTTGCCTCCTACAATTAACAATCGAGATGACTAATCAACAAGAGCCTCACAACATATCCTTATCTTATCCGATCGTCGCCTGACACGGAATATGAGGCAACCTCCCTCCCACCTTTGACATCATCACCCTTTGACAATGGAAACACCACCGCCTTCATACACACACACTTTCGATGTCGGCCCCCAGGCGCCGGCGCCCACCCTCCATCGGCAGGAATCGCTCGAGCACATTCTCAACTTTACTACCTCAAACTCACCACCTTCTTCGCCCTCTGACGTGGTGGAGGCATCCTTCATCTACCACCAGATCCTCGCTGATTGCGAGCGCGACGGGCCCGCTCGCATCCCTCCGAGAGATCCACGACCAGTACCGACCAATCCTGCCAATCCCCCTAATCAGCGAGGGCACCAAGCTGGTGGTGCTGGTAGCCTACCAGGCATCGCCGAGGGGGGGTCAGACGTTCCCGAGGATGCTAGTAGCCTAAGCCTAAGCGACGATAACGATAACGACGATGACAACGACGAAGAAAGTACCAGCCCACTCGTTCACGAGCTCTTCGCAGCGCTCTACGAACACGCACCAACGGCACAGGGCCAGGCAAACATTGTCCGTCTTGTCCTTCACGCGCTCTTTAGTCCCAGCTCCCCCAAGAACAACACCTCTGCCCTGCAGCGCTCCCTTGAAGTCATTCTTCCCCCTGCCCGCGCGTGGCCTACATACACCTCCGAGCAGAAGGGCGGCGCCTACCGAACTCTCACACTCCTCGCCGTCGAGCTGCTCGACTGCTTCTTCGTGCCCTTCCTCTCACAGGGCAGCCACACACCCGCGGCACGCTCATCACTCATCTCCCCAACCTCCCGCTCCGAGATCGACCCCACGACCCAGGCCATCTACAGCCGCCTACAGTCCCTTCGCCGCCTCTGCCGGTCGCGCGACGGCAATAGGTGCGTTATCACCCACCAGCAAGGGCACGCGTCTGCCCGCGGCAGAAGGCTCCCCTCGCGCCAGCAGAGGCCTTCACAACCATCCGTGCACCTTGAATGCGCGCACATCATCCCCCACAGCCTGAACCAAGCAGGCGCCGGCGGACACCTCGCAGACGACAAGACCGTCGTCTGGCGCGTCCTCAACATGTTTGACCCAGGCGTCAGCTCGCTGCTGCAGGGCGAGAGGATCGATGGCCCGGCAAACGCCATGATGCTGTACCCAGAGCTGCACCACCGATTTGGCCTCCTGCATTGGTATCTTGAAGAGGTGCCCGGAGCGGGGCAAGGGGGCGGAGATGACGGCGAAGCCGTATATGTATTCTGCAGGAGCAGGGGCGCCCCTCTGTTGCCGCTGCACTGCATGCCCGCTGGGCCAGGGGGCACGGTCCGCTTCACGCGCATGGACGGCAGCCGGACGGAGCTGCCCAGCAGGAGGCTGCTGGCTATACATAGGGCGTGCGCAAAGATCCTTGAGGTGGCCGGCGCAGCGGAGTATGTGGAGGACCTGCTGGACGAGTTTGAGGATGTGAGGGGCAGGACGGGTCTGGCGGGGGATGGCAGCTCGGATCTCGCGATGCTTGTTAGGGTTGGTGTGGGCATAGGGGAGGGCTGGTTTCGCGATGAACGGGAAGGAATTGCGGTGTAGTGGGGGTGTATGCTTGGCCCTCGGTGGTGGGCATAATTATACGGGGATCACAAGTGTTAAGCCACAATTAGTTGAATACCTTAATAAATAATAGCGTTCAAGGTCAAGGACACAATCGCAATTGGGCTACCAAAAGCAGGGCCATGACGGATATATAGTAGCTATTCCCTGCCACACTAACCGCCCTTCAAGGAGCCAAAAACCGAGCTTTAGCACGGCTACTCCGCGCGAGATACACCACCGTGCACAGCCACAGCAGATCTAGTCTAGAGTAGACAGGGGCACTTCCGCTTCGGCAGGGAAGTGATCCGCATTGGGCCGGGCCTTGGCGGTCCATTTTGCAATCCCTTGCAAACTCCGCTTGAGCCTCATTCTACTGAGATACGCAGGCCCCTACGACTCGGAGAAGGAAGTAGTGCAAGAAAAAGAGGAGGATCATGGCTGCAGGACTGACTTTAGCTAAAGAGGTATTGGCTCGGGACCCAATAACAAATAGAGAAGGCAAAAAGGAGGATAGGTGGATCGAAGGATCTAGAATTAACCATTGGACATGCAACGGTCTTAGGCTTCTTGTAAAGACCGAATGACTAAATTGATCATAGGGTGAGTACTACCTATAACTCAACGATCTACAAATTGATTTGACGGGTTTCTGGCTAGAACATTCCAGCGCAAGGCAAGTAACGGGTACCAATAAGGAGATTACAGATTTCATTTCCAATATTGGTAATGTTATACTACTTGCCGACTCTGTTTCAGTTGACCAAGCCCGGAAAAGGGCAAAAGCAAAACAACAGCGGAAAAAGGAACAAGGAAATGTAGTAAGAGTAGGATCTCTAGCCGGACTGGTTAGAAAGAAGTAGAGATATATCAGTTCAAGAAAATAATACTACACCGGGCCCTCCCAGCCAAACTCAACCCGCAACAAAACGCGGGGGGGGGGGGGGGGCTTGGAATCTGCTGAAATTGAGAACATTGAAGGATTTAGATCCAGGTACTGAAGAATTTCAGGAGGTGTTACGGGAGAGGGAGAGAAGAGAAAAGGATGAGTTAGAGGAGAGAGAGAGAAGGGAAGAGGAAAGACATAAAAGTATTTGCGGGAAATTGGATAACTTAGCTGAGGCTATTCAGAGGGACAAGAAACAGAGGCTAGTGCAGAACCAAATGATGCAAAATCTTTTGGCGCATGTAATTCCAAACCGTGACAGGGAAAATCCGGGGAACAGTTATCAGTCTTGATTCCTATCATGTTTTTTGTGAGATATTGGAATCGTTAGGTACAGAGCTTGTGGTGAAGGGACACAGCCCCACAAGAGCAATGCCATAGATATCACTCTCAGGCAGGATGATTAGCCCTCAACATAGTTCCTAGCTCGCTCGGTCAGAGGTCTTGGCGCGAGTGATCTTGTGTGTTTCGGCCTGTTGGGCTTATTTTATTTTATTTATTTATACTTCATGCATACGTGCAGGCCTGCTATGCCTAAGAATAAGGGGGAAAGAGATAACGAGTCTTAAAGAACGGGATCGGCTATAGTGCGTAGACAAAGATAGCCGATGTTACATTCCGGCAAGCGTTTGAGTAGCGTGATGTACAGGGAAGGCCGAGTGACCGCTGATGGTTTAAATGAGTAAAGGATAAGAAGCGCAGGATTTTTGATCAGTTAAAGGCCAATAAAGTACAGGGAGCATCAGCATTTCGCTGGGTGTCACTCTCGTGGGAGTGTGGTCGCCTTTCGTATGTAGTGATGGACATAAGACAAAACAAGAGGAGACTTGGCTTGATCTCCCGTCTTGGATTTGAGGGGAGGTCTTGTAGCTCAAAGAACCTAGGCTAGGTATTGTGTACGCCCTATGGTAGGCCATGTTGCCGCCAGGTTCAAATATAGTAAGGGTTAGGGTTAGTGCAACGTGGCATACCCGACCCGCCGGCTGCAAACCCCCATTATTGAGATCAGATTTAAGATCAATGGTGTTGGTCTTGGTCTGTTTGTCGTTGCCTGGGGAGACTACCTTTGCAATTGGTGTCATGCCCATCAATATTTAGCAGGACAATGGCCTGTTCAGATTAATTGCCACAAGTGCTAGTGTGTATTTTATAGGATTATACCATACCTTTTCTCTAACTAATGAACCAGCAGGTTCTGCAGCGAGGTTGATCCTGGGTTCCATTCACGTGGAGACGATTGCAGCACTGTGATTGGAGCGTGGGGGTGGGTCAATTCGAATTGAGTCGTTGTGAGGGGCTAGAGGGGAGTCGGAGGTGGATTCTAAAGAGCAGAAGTTTGGATTTTGATTCCAGGAAGTGACGCATATGTAACATGTCATTCAAGCAGCTCTGCTGGCCGGTTCCTGAACGCCAAACAGCCGATATCGCTCGCACTCGCTAACAGCCATGTCTCAGTTCTGTGGCTTGCGTGCGAAGCTCGCCTGGTGTTAGACTAAGGGACACAAATCATGCAGCTATGCATCTGAGACCCTTACATCGAAACGTCAGGTCTCTGTGGCAAGGACAGTTAAGATACCCGATTGGGTACTTGATCGTCGAAAAAAGAATGTCGAGTGGTTCTTGGGCTGCGTCAATTTTGATTATGACTTAGAAACACCTGTAGAGCCGGTACACCCAACAACAAGGCGTGAACCCCGTTATAGTTTGTCGCTCGCAAAACCCATTTATTGATATCTGGCTCTTCCGTGCCCGGGAGCCAATATCTGTTTTATCCCTTAAAGCTGCCAAAACCCACTAAACCTTTTTGTGGGGGGCCAAGATGGTGGCTTTACTAACAAATTCTCAACATTTATTCAACCCGAGTCAATCTCCCGCCCGAATTCGCCCTGGCTTGTTGACCCCTCCCCCCAAAAACAGGGTCGGCATCAACAGCTTGAGGGATACAGGGTGTTTGCGAATTCTTTTGTTGCTACCCCGTGGGATTCGTATTTACGGAACGTTACGTACGGCGTCCAGCAGTGATAGCTAGACTGGGTATATATAAGACGTTAAGCACATATACACTCCGCCACATTTTTCTTTACTAATCCCACTTGACCCTTTATAATAGCACCTACACCAAGATAGCTCTTACTCTACCAACCAAAAATCTCAATTTCGTGCATGGGGTAACTGTTTGTGCTCGATCATAGACTCCCGGGATAGTGCCACCTAATAAGACTCACTGTCACTCACAACAAAGAAAGCTCAACCTCAATACAAATCAAGGTAAGTCAACACCAGCCATACATTCCACCCACCGGATGTTTGCGTGCCTTGCGCCTAGCAGTTATGATACGGGGCAAAACACACTCTAGCTCCCTCCTGCACTTCCATCGGAACACAGAACAGCGACAACTCTAACACCTCTCTACTAGGAGGATCAGTACAAGATTATGGTAGGGTTCCTAGTGGGAAAGTGGGATTTACAGAGGCTCAATAGTCCTACTAGCCCTTAGGAGATTGTTAATAAGCACAAGGTATGAGGGTATGACTCGTGATGTCTACAAAGTGTGGATGGAACTGAGATGTTTATCCATTTAGTTACATAAGGCTACTCCGCGCCTCCTCAGGTGTATACAATTCACTCCTCATCATAACGCCTTCCCCTGGCCCCCGCGGGCTCATCCCTCTTCCTCCTTCTGAGCAGCCTAAGTATAGGATCATCAACAATATCATCTTCATTAATATCAAACTCCTCTTTTTCATGATCATCAAACCAGTCCTCAGAAATCGAACGTTGTGTCAACGTAAGAATCTTCATCCCCCTCACCCTCTCCCCTAGCTTAAAAACCTCGTTCATACTCCTCTGGTGCTCCAAGAAGCCCTCCTTCCAGTTCTCCGCTACTAGTGTACCCACCATCTCCACCATCTCCGCCACCACGTCCTCGTCCTTGTTCATGTCCCCAAACCGCACCTTGAAGTCCTCGTCCCACACCTCTCGAAGTAGCACCACAAACACGTCCCCACGATAGAACATGCGGTCAAAAATCTCGCCCGTGCGGAACGACTCCGCGAGGTCGCTGTGCACGGCGGGAATGTCGAGCAGCGTCTTGTTGGCGGGCTTGGCTACGTTTGTGGAGTAGTAGAGCACGAGCTCAGCGCCATAACCGTGCGGCAAGATGAACCGCTGGATCAGGCGGTCCTGGTAGTCTCCGGTCCAGTGCGGGCGCAGGTCGGCGACGACCTCGAATCCATAATCATCGCCTTTGGGCAAGGTGGAGGTTTTAACCGGGGTATAGTGGAGGAATTCAACGGGGCCGCCGGAAGCGGGGAGGCGGAGGCAGCGGTAGATTCGTGGTGGTTTGGAGGGGGGCATGTCGGTGGTGGGAGTTGTGGTATGGAGGTGGCGTGCGGGGGGGACATTCGTACAGTATTACCCCGCACTGCAAGTATTAGATTCGGCTCGCGACCAGAAGCATGATTGGTTGATACGGAGGATTGTTCCACAAAGCCGTTAATGAGCTCTCACATGTCCGTATTTGGTTCAAGGTCTGGTTGCGGAACCTTGATGCGGTGCAGCTTAAAGGTGACAAAAGTTGCATCGCTTATAACTTTTCAACAAGACAAAATATCAAATATCTAACACACAAAATTGTAGGTACAGGTGTGGTGGGGCTTTTGTGTGTTAGATTTTTGATATCTTGTCTGTTGAAAAGGTTATCCCTTGGACGGATAAAACTTGTCAAATTCGCGACCTACCACTTTCAGCTAATAGTAACCTCGTGTGGTAACTGTTGGAAATTCTTGTTTGGTTCGTTTGTTGCTATTTACCATAACAAGCAATATAACTCCCCTACTAAGTGGTGCACGGTCCAGGTCGCGAATTTGACAACTTTCATCCGTCCAAGGGATAAGAGATGCCATTTCCCTATTTTTGTATGTAAAAAGCGCCAAGACCTGGTGGAGTGGAATATAATTATACCCATTTATACCCCTATATCACAGACTTGCAGCCAAGATGTAGTTTTCAGCCGTAACATGGCTGGAATCCAGGGCTCTTATTGGTCAACAAGCAGCCGGAGTGGCTATGATTGTTCCGGCTGAGATACCGGCATGTCACCTTTAAGACGTGCCGCACCATATGACCCGGAACATCTTCCTGCCTCCATTACCAACGGGACTATCTCTGGTCCTAGTCGGACAAGCTAGAGTCCACCCAGCTATGATCGGAACCGTTAGAGATAGAAATGATTTGCAGTTGTGGAAATCTGATGCCTGCACGATTCCGGAGTGCATCATATGAGCCGGAGGTATTAACCTAAGTGAAATAGCCCCTAGCTTTTTTTTGTCTCTCGAATTTTCTCAATTTAGTTATGGTACATGAATTTTCCACTTAGCACCTCATCTACAATAGCTTGAGCACTCTCCGGTAGCTTAGCACTCTCCGGTAGCTTATGGGACACCGAGAACCCATTTACTAATTCACTCTATGATACACCATTGATTATGAGTACCGCTGGCAGAGTACTACTCTAGTACATGTATATATTGCACAATGGAGCAAGAAGGCGCAAGGCTACCAACAGCATCAAAAGCAATTAACCCGCGCTGTCTAGAGAGCAAAATCTTCAGGTCGGTTAGCGATCGGAAGGGAGATGAGCCAATCCTCTTGTGTGGATCAGACCGGTCTTTTCTGGCGGTGGTGAACAGGTCCGCGGCGTAATCTAGCATAGTTCTTATAGCTCACGTTGTCTATTGTAGTGTCACTCTACGTCAGTTTTTGATAGCCGGTACGTGGTGATCCTGATATATGAAATACAAAGATATATTTTTCAATTGATTAAAGAGCCACTGCCATTGGCATAGGGCGCGTACGTACTAATATCCTGAGATCAACTTAAAAGAGAACAGATGATCTTTCTTTGTCAGTGGCGTTGATCTGGGCGTGAAATTACTTTGGAGTGAGTCCTAAGATCCTTCATTTCACCAGAACACCTAGACCGGAAGAGACATAACATCCAGGGACTGGCCAGCTTGCTGAAACCTCTTTAGCCCTAGGCTATATACAATACTGCTTATATTACGAAGAAATACGAGAACTATTCTCTCCGAAATCCTACACAACCATCCTTATATGCTGATTAACCTCGTCACTAGCCAACATAACCCTAACCCTGCCCCGGTCTGAAGCATTTACTAACCCAACACCAACTTCAATAGAACCAAAAGAAACCATATTAGAAATCTGGCCAGTTGATTCATAGAAAGCTCTGTAACCAAAACCCACAGAATGTAATCAAAACCCGATGACAAGGAATAGGAAATAGGCAGTAGTTTTCATGAGCCACTGTGGAGTATTGACGCCATATTCAACGAAGAGCAACCACAGCGTCTTGGACAAAAAGGGGGCAGGTTCTGGGGTACGCGATAGTGGGTGGGGAAAATAAGATGACTCTGGGGCCAATCTCTGGAAGATGTAGAGTTCCGCTCTCAACCTGCTCAAATACCACCAAAAAGGCGAAGCAGAAGGCTACAGTTACGGAAATCCAGGTGAGATCCTGGGAGTGGGAAATGAATCGCTAGAGAGTATACTATTGTAGCTTATATTGATAATTGTCCGATTTATGTGCAGTGGAAAACCGCAAGCCGGAACCTAATTCAGAAAAGGGTTCCAATAACGCTTTATCCCCCGAGGAGGCAGAGAGGTTGATTTGGTCACTAACCCTAGCTCACTTATGTCCACAAGCTGGACAACAGAAATGATCGGAATTGCCATGAATAGCATAGTGGGGCGTGATGCCCTCAGGGTTAGGGTTCAGCTATACCACCCACTTGACTTTACCTATTGAAATATACAATGGTGACAAGGCACCAGAGGTTTGATGGACATAGCACTTATGTTGAATGATGTCGGGAAGAATTATTCTGGCGTGCCGTTCTAGCGTTCGCTAGAGTGCATTCTCCATCTCCGGACCTGCTGGAGGAGTAAACGGAGTGATAAATGGCTTTTGCAGGGGCTTGCAATTGAGGGAGATACGGAGGCTCTTAGGGACTAGAGAAAAATAATATCAAAATTGATTATTACGACTCGCACTATGGCTCCTCTCTTGCACTCGCGGAACATCGAATTGATGGAAAGGCTGTTACAAATTGCAATTGCTCGGCGCAAGCATTCATTCTGCGAGCGGACCCACTATCTACTACCACCACTACCACCGCCGCTACTCCTGCTTCACCCACCATTCAATAGTCCCCCCCCCCCCCGGATGCTTTTTTCTCCGCCTTCGCCGGCCCCCCCCCCCCCCCCCACCCGCAGATTATGCCGCCCCTCCCGAACCTGCCACACGCTCCACACGCTCCTCGCCCCACACCCCAAACTCGCCCCATGAAGAAAGCACCGGGCATCGCCGAGCGCCAGATCGCCCCCCTCTCTCCATCAAATCTATCCTCCCCACCCGCCGAGGCGCCAGAGCTATCGACCGCCCCTCCATCGAAGTAGCCAGCCTGCAATCAGGGTGCCGATGCGGTGCGCATCCACCTAGCTCACGGCCCCGACCCCGTACCCCTACACGCCGCTGGCCCGTGCGGCCACCAGCGGCCACTATATCACTGCCGCGATGTTGCTCAGGGCTGACGCAGACGTGCATAAGGAAGATTTAGGAGTGCAACAAAGGAGTCTTGTATCAAGAGCTTCCTTTTTTTCTAGTCTAGTCATGATATTTCAGACACATCTCTTGACATGCTTTTTCTCCTCTAGATCATTAACCCCGGCCAAGCAAACGCCCAGACAACACAGCACCGGCAAATCGACACCAATCCCTCTCATGCATGAAAGTCATGTGATCTCCGATCTTGCTGTGGGGTGAGTCCGGGTAAGCTGTTTGCTGCATTACCAGTCTTTAAATTGCGAAATGCCCCTGAATGCTGCTTTATCCTACGCTAATGCATGAGAGAGATCTCCTACGCCGAGGACATAGGCCAAAGTGGATATTGACTCATCCTGCAGGGCTATAAAAGTAGGTACATGTAGTCTATATTCTCATGCATGGATCGTGTATGACTCAACTACCTCGGCTACATCATCATGCATATGGCAACATTGTGCTCTGTGGCCAATCGTGGCATACATGTAACTTATAACCATAAATCGAACCCCCCCCATCTCCCTCCCTCGCCCCCTCACCAGGAAAAATCCATGTCTGCTACTACTACCACCACCACCACTACCGTTACTACTCCTTCACCGTTCGACAGTCTTCCCCCCGAGGTTCTCCTCGTCTTCGCCGACCACCTCCCCACCAGCACACTAGCCTGCCTCTCCCTCACCTGCCGCATGCTTCACACCCTCCTCGCTTCCCACCTCAATGCCCACTTCAAGGCGGAAGCCCCCTCCATCGTCGAGCGGACCGTGAATGAGGACCAGCCTGACCTCTTGGCGTGCGTCCTCGTCCGCAACCACAAGCTCCTTGCCCAGATGGGCGCCAAAGAAGTCGACCACCTCCTGTATCAAGCAGTCACCAAGGGAAGAAATGAGGTGGTGCAACTCCTCCTTGATTATGGGGCTGACCCAAACGCCGGCACCTACTTCTATACCCCGTTTATCGCCGCGACCGATTGCCGTAGGTATGACATTGCCGAGATGCTGCTGGGGGCCGGCGCGGACGTAGATAACCTGAATGGCTATGAGACGCAGACAGCGATGAGAAGGGCGCAGCTGGACCGGGATCAGGAGCTGATGGACTGGCTATCCCATTATCAGCCGCAGGAGTATTTCAGTGATTAGCTTGGCCTCGGGGGTAGTAGTAGAGTGCAGGCCAGCTACACTTGGCGGTAAATTATATGGATAAGAGATACTGGAGAAGTTAGCTACTTATAAGGAAATTTGAAAGGAAGTTTGAAAATGCCGTGGATGTACATGTAGTCTTGTGAAGGGGCTCTCTTGGTTTTGACGGAGGTCCAGTCGAATGTGATTGCAAACAAGGGTGCCCCTCCTCTTGACAAGTTCCATCTTCTCTAATTCTCAACATGAAGCCCATATCCCTTGGGCGGCCAGCCCCAACCAAAACGGTGACCGAGCCATATATGTTTATGTGTACTGCGCTTATACTGTTCATTCTGTCCCCGGGAAGGTGGAGCCTTTTCCTTGGCATGTAGCATACCCCGCCGTGTATGTACCCGCCCATTACCGGGTAACCGATTTTGGCTTTTTCTTTATCCATGTATGGCGCGAGAAGGCATAGGGGGTGGGTGTGTAAACCTCAGAGGAATTCTTTTTGTATGGGAATTAGACCGTTAGGCTAGGCACTAGTACAATTATGGGAGTAGATCTCCCAATTTCTATATAGACTGATTGGCTGCAAAGGCTGAAGTTTACACACCTACCCTCCATAGCTTCTCGAGCCATACTAAGATGGAGTTGTTTGGGGGATAACATCGCACGCTGGACATCGCAAGTGTGTTGGGTGCGGGCCGGGACGAGTGAGATTCTATGATCTACACATCCTGGTATCTACCCACCCGTCCGTTAATATATTGCATGCGCCCAAGTACCTCACAAGGCAATGACGAAACCTGGACTGTCCACACGTGTCATCCCGACTTGTAATGGAACGACTCCGGGCGCTTAAGATTTAGGGCCGCCGACAATGCTCGGACCGGGTTCCGGAACTAAAGAGCTGACTGATCAGTACGAAGCCGTCAGGGTACGGTTTTTATATCCCCTTATTCGGGTAAAATTTCTCTTTGTTTTAACGTATTTCTTTGATAGGCGTTCATTTCTCCTAGCATGGAAATATCACTTTCTTCGATCTCGTTTGCTTTATAAATAAACAGCAAATATCTCTTGAATAAATCAAAGCATATCATCCGTCTACATACTTCTTTGGTAACCATATTACCTCATTAGGAAATCCTACTTACTACTTTATCTGTCAGATAAGACTATGCATCAACACCTTCCCTCCCAAAGACACCCCCGGAATTAAGGTCGTACCACCCATCCTATCAGAAAGGCTGGGGAATTATTGTTCCGGCTTTGTATGACACCGGGAAGGCTGCTGTTGGAGTATTGTCGGGGCCCAATTTACATATAAAGAACCAAGCTCTCTTAGCTTCGATCCAGCGGAGCCCCCGGCATGAGAATTAAGGTTTTTTTTTTTAGCCTCCGACAGGGTTCATTTTAGACTCCGACATGCAAGTAATGTTTTTTTAGTAGGGTTTATCCCCCCCCCGATATCACATTTGACAGTCAGATATCACATTTCGGGCTCCGACATGGGAATTTGAGAGGGTCGGGTTTTTCCCGGCATTTCTCGGGGGAATGGCGGTAGCCAAGTCTTGGCACTTTGCACATACAAAAAATACTGTAGGTAAGTAATGGCATCGCTGGTAAGTTTTCAACCAGATAGGATATGAAAATCATTGAGATCAAAACCTTCATCATCTTGTCTTGTTGATACTTGTAAAGTACCGTAAAAGTCCGTTGGGTAAGACCAGTCTCTTTTTGCTTGCAGGTCCGCAGCGTAAGCCACACCATTTTTCTGTGGCTGATGCCGTGAACCCGTAAGGACAGGCCCCTGCTGAGGGGTAAAATTAACACCCCCACTTCATGCAGGTACAAACATTGTCTTATCACACAACCGATAAGAGCCTCATTTTCGGTTCCGGGTTTCAACAGGGGAGACCACCTCGCGACCGTGAGGTTTTGTTTTTGCCTCAACCCCCATGGAGTCCCTTCCACTCCAGTTTATGTAACCCATCCAGAGCAGCTAGCAATCTCTGTCCATAGCCAGCTTGATTATACTATGGCCACCTCGCAGTAGTTAGTAGTACACCTGTCTACCGCCCAGAACACTTGTCTGCCTCTGCCTCCGGTAATTATCTTTTTAGGTCTAGAGATATTTTCTTCCACTTGTACCACCTCCAGTACCATGCCCGGTGCCTAATTAATACCTTCTTTACTACATCCAGTGCCGAGTATACAGCGACTTAGAAGTGCTCATGGTTCCGATTTCGGTCATGTCACCGTGGCGGACCATTAATGACGCCCGGAACCAGTGAAGAGTAAGATCAATCGCTTACCTTCTTTTATACAGTCATGAACTATATTGTAATGTATACTTTTTGCTGCTTTGAATCTCAACATTTACAACACCAACATTACGGGTGCGCCACACTTGGCGCTGACAATTTACAAACACTTTTGCAGAGGCGGTATGTACCTGTAAATGAGTGTTGCCCAGGAGTCCCATCAATAAGTATAGCGATAGGTAATAAGTGATGGAACGCACTCGGAGCACAAACGTGGTATTTTACCAAATTAGATACTGCTGTGTTCCATCGCTTATTACCTACCGCTGTACATGTACACTAGCAATGGCCAGCTCGCGACTGCAAGTTGGTCCAGTAATAGGGAACAGCGACAGAGTCTAGGGAACAGCGGTAAAGTGTAGGAACAGCGGGGGGATTAACCTGTTCGGTTACCTAGCTGCTCAGAAAGTGGCGCTAACCACCTCTGTGTCTAAATATTTAGCTCTTGGCATTAATCCCTGCCAGGCCAATCAAATCACGTAGATTCTGTCTCACACATGTCTCACTATTATACTTTCTGTCACTAGCGCGCCTAAATGGGAAGTGGCGCCAACCATCTCTATGCCTAAATATTAAGCTCTTGGCGTGCTTAGCCAACTACTTTAACGCCCGATCGGATATTCCTATGGGCCTGATTTCAGGCTTAGAAAGGGCTTAGTGAAAAGTTAGTCTAATAAAGACCTTATTCAAGCCTTTTTAAGAATGATTTGAGGAATATATAAGGTCTTTATTAGACTAACTTTTGACTCACCGTTCTTCCCCTCTAAGTCCTCAGTTTTTGAAATAAACCACCAAATTTTACAAAGCAACCAGGTTACACAGGCACAAAAGTCTTTAATTATTAGGCTTCAAAATGCCAAGCCCCGCCCCAACCCAAGAAATTCTCAACCTCCTGACCAACAACCTGTTGGATGAGGCCATTACCTCCCAAAGGGAAAACCCCTTTCTTTCCACCTCCGCTCAGGCCATCATCAACAATCAGAATACCTCTGACGAGATGAAGCTTATTATCTCTCTCCTATGCGGGATCGCCCGCAATACCAGCTCGATCGCAGGCGATATCGAAGCCCTACAACAAGACGTTGACGCTCTCGATAAGAGAGTCCAAGAGATCTCCACCCCACAGAATCTCCCATTCGCTTTTCCTGAGCAACAAGAGATGATCAGAATCTCCAACACCCTCGACAGGCTGTCAACCAAGCTCGATAAATCAGCCCCCCCCCCAGCCCGTCCATTAACCCGCCCTCCCCCCAATACTACTCCCCCTCCAGCCAGCACATCCCGCGCCGCCCGTGACGCCGCCGCCTGGGCTGAAGAGAACCACAGAGCCAAAGTCAAACGCGCTGCCACGCGCCCCTTAGTCCCCGAAATCCCGGAGACATATGCCCAGAAAGCAGCAAAAGGTAAAGGAAAAGGAAAAAGCAAAGGGCAGGCCCAAACAGGGTCCAAGAACAGTCCCCTCCAAGACCTCTCCCATCCGCCCAACGCCGCTTCTTTGCCTCCAGGGCCACCCCCGAACCCCTCCCCCACCCCGAACGCCTTGCAGGCGAGATTCCTTCCATCCTGGCTAAAGCATTGGAAAAGAGTGGAGTCTCAGCCCCTCACACGTCTCTCTCTGCCACAGTGAATAACAGAGGATCGGTCTCAATCCTCGCTCATCCTTCGGTCCCCTCCTCGTTTTATAACCCTTTTTTTGAGACCTTTACCGCCCTTATAAATGCCAGAATTAATTCCCCCACTAACCCCCTCGGCTTATTCCGTCCCGCTCCCACCGATGTTGACATTGCAATCCACGGTGTACCCCTCTACAATTTCCTCGACAAAGCAGCACTGGACAAGTCCTTCCCAGAGGAAGTTAGATTTGCAACCGGCATTACGCCTTCCGCCACCAGATTCCTGAACAAGGACGATGCGTCTCGCAACGCCAAAAATACCTCAACAATTGTCGCCACAGTTACTGCCGAAGAAGCCGCAATTATCGGCTCTACCATTCGTCTCTTCTCCCGCCCGCGCCGCTGCACCCCTATGTGGTCAGCCTCTCCCCAAACACAATGCCGCAACTGTCAGAAATTCGGCCATGCTCAACAAGGCTGCAAAGAAAAGGAACCCACCTGCCCCATTTGTGCAAAACCTCACACCAAATCCCAGCACAGATGCCAGAACTCCAACTGCGCCGGAGTCTCTAAACCAATTGCAAGCTGCTGCCCCGCCTCTCCCCCTAAATGCGCTAATTGCTCAGCCGACCACCCCGCCACCTCCCCCACCTGCCCGCAACGCCCCAAGAAGATCACCACCGCCAAGGAGTCCCAGCCCCTTGCCGGCCCAATGGAGATTTCCATTGAACAAAGCACCATTACTGTTTAAATGGTGAACAACCCCCGAAACCAAAGTCTGTCCTTTCTCCGCATTATTCAACACAACTGTGCTGGGAGCAATCTTGTGTTCTTAACTCTCTTTTCTCTCTCTATGGTTCAAGCCTCCCACGTGGTAGCCGTACAAGAACCGCCACTCTTTAAAGGAAAGCCTCTTATAGCTCCCTCGTTTACACTGTATTCACCTACACCCACTCTCCCTACGGATAAAATTTCAGTATGTTTTTATATTGCCAATTCTCTACTCGAAAGGAACTCCGCCTCTGTTATTCCGTCAGCACGCGGTGATCTTGTTTCAGCCAATGTTTTCCTCAAAAACTCGGCGACTTCCTACTCAACGGTTAATATTATTAATATCTACAACCGTCAAATCGCATCCCATACTAGATCCGTCGACCCGGAAGATATTTTTCTACACTCACATAACCCGACAATAGTCCTAGGAGATTTCAATATTCACTCTCCACAAGCAGATCCTCTTCGCTCCTTCTCGGCCAGGGAGCTAAGCCTGTCTCAACCCTACTTCAACGCTGGCTCACAATCTGCATACCTCCTAGTTAATAACCCTGGAGTATACACAAGGATCTCACCAACTCACCTACAAAGACACGGGGTTATCGACCTCGCATTTGCAAATCCCAGGGCCAGCAGCCTTATTAGGAAATGGCTCCCCTTGTCCAACGATACAGGATCAGATCACAGAGCACTGGCAATTACCCTTGCCATGCCGGACTCTGATCTAACTGTAAGAAATCTGCCAAATTGGAAACTTACCGACTGGGCCAACCTAGACCCAGCCCTTAAGAACCTCCAAATTCCCCCCCCTCAAACTCATAGAGAGATAGACACATGGTTTGACTCCTCTCTAAAAACGGTTATTGATACCGTCCTAAACCACACCCCCACCAAGAAGGCCTCCAAATGGTCAAAGCCATGGTGGAATTCTACCCTATCCCAATTGCGCACGATTTTTCACTCTGTGCAAAGAGCCTATAGAAAAGGCCTCGCCCCGCACTTTGAAGCCAAAGCAACCAAGAACGCCTACTTCAATGCAGTCAAACGAGCCAAACAGAGACACTGGGACTCGTACGTCGCGAACGCCGAAGCCAAGGATGTCTGGAAGTTAAAGAAAATGGCAACCCGCACCGAAGACAGGATTCCATTTCTCCCCAATTCTCCTACCCCCATCGCACTAAACAATAATTTGGTTAATGCATTCTTCCCCCCTCAGCCAGAAACCTCCCCCCCATCAGCTCTCCCCTTTACCAATGTTCCCTCAATCACGCCAGAGGAAATTTTTTCTGCACTTAGCCCCACCTCTAATCTCTCAGCACCAGGCCCAGACTCCATACCCTACCCAGTGTGGAAAGGCATACATAGAGCTAACCCCATGGTTCTCACCTCTCTCCTCAACCCCCTTCTTCAATATGGATACCACCCCCTGAGCATGAAAAAAGCCAACGGAGTTATCCTTGCCAAACCAGGCAAACCAGACTATACAGTCCCAAGCGCATATCGCATTATAGTCCTCCTACAAACGATTTCTAAAATTTTAGAAAAGATCGTTACACTTCGGCTAGCAAGGATTGCCAGGAACACCGGTCTAATCCATCCTCATCAATGTGGCTCAATCGCAGGCTTATCTACCGCCGATGCCGCAACTACTCTTATTCATGAAACGAGAGCCATGCAACACGCTGGCCTCAAAGTCTCAACTCCCTTTTTGGATATCAAAGGAGGATTCGACCACGTCCTGAAGCAATCCCTAGGCCCCACCCTAGCAGGAGGTCAAGTGCCAGCTTACATGATAAACTGGATACTGTCCTTTCTCTCGGACCGCTACATCACGCTGCTCTTTAAAGGATCCCCAAAGATTTCTACCCCTGTTCAAGTCGGAGTCCCACAAGGCTCCCCTATTTCCCCTCTACTCTTTCTTATATACATTAATTTTCTACATCAACATGATCCGCATCCAGGAATTTCACTCTCCTATGTGGACGACCTCGCCATTACGGTAGGGTCGACCTCATATCAGTCCAATGTTGACTGTCTTACCACCCATTACACAAAGCTAGTTAACCTAGCCTCCCCACGAAATGTAAGCTTCTCAGTGGCCAAAACAGAGCTCATCCACTGGAGAACCCCAAAAGATCGCAATCCCCAATGCTCTATTTCTATTACTTTAGAGGGCACTGAGTTCCACCCATCATCAAAAGTTAGATGGATAGGCTTCTGGCTCGACCAAAGCTTTAACCCCAATACACACTTCATTCATAGACTAGCAGCCGCACAGGCAGCCTTTGGTCTTATCCAACGATTCTCGTCCGCAGGCAAAGGGCTTTCCTCAAAGAATTGCCTAAAGCTGGCCACTCTCGCTATTCGCCCCATGCTCACATACGGAGCCGCAGTTCTCACTCCCTCGGGATCTCTAAAACCCATCACAAAGTTCTGGAACTCAGTACTTAGGTGGGCCACGGGATGCTTCAGAGCTACAAACCTCAGAACACTATATGTAGAGGCGGCCACACCCCCGCTCGACCTCTATATGAACTTCCTCCGCACCAAATACGCAATCAGAATCGTACTCGCCTCTCCGTTAGTTAACCCAGTAACTGGGAGAACACCTCAGAACCTGCCAACCTCCTCTATAACAAGAGTCTATTCCCACACAGCGCTCCTCAAAGGAAGACCCAACCCCCCTAAAAAGTGAGATTCTAAAGCTTCCAAAGGAGTCAACCCCCTCCCAATAGATTTACTATGCTTGACCATCCGCCCGCTAATCGAAAGCGGGATTACTCCACACCGAATGGCGATACAAGCCAAGAAGAACCTAGTCCGGGACTGGGGGGAACTCTACCCCCCCCCCGATTACTACCCATACCCACCACAACTCAAACTACCAATTTTTACATCTCTACATAAGTTTACAGCCTCCAGAATTCATCAAATGAGAGTTTGCAAGAGCTATCTCAGAGCACACAAATCCTGGATCAATATCAACTCTCCAGATACCTGCACACACTGTGGTACCGCCGCGGAAACCACCCAACATGCAATCTTCGAATGCCCAGCTAAGGAAAACAGTAGAAGGGCACTTCTCCCCAATACCACCTCGCTGGAGGAAATATTTAATAACCTCCCTCTGACGCTCGCACTTGCCGCATACATTACCGCCACTAAGACCAACTTCCCAGTTGATGCTGCTCCGTCTCCCTTGCTGTCGGGATCACTATCCTCGACTCTAAGCTCAGTCTCCTCTCTTAGCCTTCTTTAAAAAAGTGGCCCTTTGGCTACCCCGCTATCAAAAAGCCCTAATATTAGGCAACAGCTTCTATGAGGCAAAAGGAAATCATGGTGGAATTAGAAAGGAATTTTCAGGGTTTCCTATGTAATATTGTTTGTTTTTTTTTTATCTCTGCGGACTCGAAGTTTATTTTGTTTTTGATTGCTTTGATTTTGTGTTTTTGGGGGACGATAGTTTGTTTTTGGATAGGGGATAGGTTATTTATGCCATAGTCTTTGACTGCATGCAACATTTTGTACCTAGAAATAAAATGATATGATTTAAAAAAAAAAAAAAAAAAAAAAAGACTAACTTTTGACTAAGGCTTATAGGAATAGTTAAAGTACCTTCGTTCATATTTTCTGGCATAGGGTACTGTATATACCTACCAATAGTACCACTGCATCCGAGCATATTAGGTACATACACCGTGCGTCAACGATTATACTTGTGCCGGTCAGTATTTCCGGCCCACATTCTCCGATGAGCGCCGCTAGGATGACCTACGAGAAAGACCAGCCCCTACTCTCCGCCGCTTATCTTTGGTCCTGTCGGATGGCCCGCCGGATGAGGACTTGTTCCGGTCATTGAATAATCAGGGTTAGGGTTCTCCGCCACCCCGGAAACCTCTCTGCCAAGACCACCCGCTTCTTTTCCTCCCCGGGAACGTATCACACGTTGACGCCACCTGGTGTATTCGCAGAGGTCCGTGCCCCTTTACACGGGTTTCTTCGCCAGCTGCGGGAATAGTACCGAAGACTCGGTTACTACTCTCCGCCGCAACTCCGACCACACCACAATATACAGCTCGCACACCAGTGGTGCGTATACTCTCGTTCCTCCCGCCGCAATCTGCACCCCCGCTGTCACTGATATGCCAGCGTCCCCCCCCCCCCCCCCCCCCCCCCCCCCCCCCCCCCCCCCCCCCACCACTCCGCACTCCCACCGGCACAGCACGTTGCTACATACCCGCAAACACAAACTACCCCCCCACCGGGGGCACCGACACCGGCATCAGAGGCAGCAGCTGCACACACTGCTGCTGCACACCCAGGAGAGGGCCTGCGCCCGTCACGAGCACCGGGAGGTAAAATCTGGGTCATGTGACCCTGATGCCAGAAGAGGGTCTTGCAAAACCCTAACCCTGATTTGGAAAGTTTGTAATTAATTGTAATATCGGATTGTATGATGGTAAAAGGTCAAGAAGGTCTGGAGACAAGTCTGCAGATATCTATGAGCAATCGTCTTGTCTCGTCTTGTTGACCCCCAGGTCGTCTTGTCTTGCCTCGAGACAAAGTCTCGAGATAATTTGTTTCGTGCCCATCACTAGACCCGCGCGGGCACCCGTGCCAAAAGTGAACTACATCGCAATGCAAACCGTCATCCTTAGAGGGGTCTATCCAATCAAGCACACGCAGGGTAAATCGATCACGTCATGGAGTATCACTCAGGGGATCGGGTGAGTCATGGGGTATCATTCAGGGGATCGAGTGAGCCATGGGATATCACCCAGGGAATCGAACGAGTCATGGAGTGTCACTCAGGGACTCGAGTGAGCCATGAGGTATCACCCAGGGAGTCGAGTGAGCCATGGAGTATCATTCAGGGAACCGAGTGAGCCATGGAATATCACCCAGGGGATCGAGTGAGCCATGGAGTATCACTCAGGGGATCGGGTGAGCCATGTATTGGAATTATTGTTGCGAGCCGGGGATAATATATCCTCCCATGTAATAATTGTGACAAGGTCTAGACCACTCTTATATCATGTCATTACTATTGTTTGCCAAGGCTATTATTGTTATAAAGGTTCCCTCCTGTAGGAGACACCACAAGGACTATATTCGCTGTGCCCAGAGTCATTATTTCAGACACCATGGGGTATCAGGGAATCGAACGAGTCATGGAGTATCACCCAGGGACCGAGTGAGCCATGGGGTATCACCCAGGGAGTCGAGTGAGCCATGGAGTATCACCCAGGGAATCGGGTGGGCCATGGAGAATCACTCGATCGCTTGTTGGTAATGTCACCCCCCCCCCCTTTCCTTTTGTTATTTTGTTTAATTCATTGATTGCATATAGCCGCCTCCACAGCCAGCCCGCGCCCACGCACCCTACGCGCTAGTCTGCGTTCAACAGCTACAACCTGCGCCTACCAACTCCTCCCAACCTGCACCAGGAGCTACACCTTCCCGCGAGCGCTACTCCGACCCGGTGGCCAGAGCGTTTGAGTTGGTTGAGATGGGAGAGGCGCGGCGATTCTGGCCGGGTGGGTGTCTTGGGCAGTTGTTGGACGTAGGCCATGCAGTATCATAAGATACGCGGCTGAACAGCGACCATGGGGCCTGGACGTGGGCTTGAAAGATCGGTATGTTTGCATGGAAAAAAAAGCAATGGTTGTCAGTCAATTAGCCTGCGGGGGAGCGGGTGCCGATAGTTGAGAGACAGCATGACATCACCTGCCCCAAGCGATAACCCTAATTATAACCCTGATTTGGAAGTCCGTAATGAATCACCCGCACTAGCAATAAACTACATCGCGGTACAGATAGCTATCCTTAGAGGGGGTCTACCCAATCAGCTACACACAGGGTAAGTGGGTCAGGTCATGGAGTATCACCCAGGGAATCGAGTGAGCCATAGGGTATCACTCAAGGAATCGAGTGTGCCATAGAGTATCATTCAGGGAATCGAGTGAGCCATGGGGTATCACTCAGGGGATCGAGTGAGCCATCGAGTATCACTCGATGGCTTGTTGGTAATGTAGCCTCCCCCCCCCCCCGGCCTTTTTTTTTTGAGTTTGTTTCATTCATTGACTTCATATAGTCGCCTTCACAGCCGGCCCGCGCCCACGCATGCTACAAGTCCGCACCCACCAGCTACAACCCTGCGCCTACCAGCTCCCAACCTGCACCCCGGGCTGCCATTTCCCGCGAGCGCTACTCTGAGCCGGTGACCAGAGCGTTTGAGTTGGTCGAGATGGGAGGGGCGCGGCGATTTTGGCCGGGTGGGTGTCTTGGGAGTTGTTGGACGTAGGCCATGCAGTATCATAAAATATGCGGCTGAACAGCGATTATGGAGCCTGAACGTGGGCTTAAAAGATCGGTATGTCTTCTCTTAAGTGATAAACCTAATTATAACCCTCATTTGGAAGTAATGAATCAGAGTATATGGTGGTAAAAGGTTAAGAAGGTAAGTCTCCAAATATCTATGACCAACCCTGCATGTCTTGTCTTGTCCGGGTCTAGTCTTGCCTTCCCTCGAGACAAAGTCCCGAGATAACTTGCCTCGTGCCCATCACTAGACCCGCAGGCACCCGCACCAGCAATAAACTACATCGCGGTACAGATAGCTATCCTTAGAGGAGGTCTACCAAATCAACCACACGCAGGATAAATCGATCACGTCATGGAGTATCACTCAGGCTATCGAGTGAGCCATGGGGTATCACTCAGGGAATCGAGTGAGCCATGGAATATCACCCAGGGAGTCGAGTGAGCCATGGAGTATCACTCAGGGAATCGAGTGAGCCATGGGGTATCACTCAGGGATCGGGTGAGCCATGGGGTATCACTCAGGGTATCGAGTGAGCCATGAGGATCACTCAGGAGAATTGTCACATTTCCATATCCTTATAGCGAGATTGTACTGTATAAGAACCCGAAATATGCCGGAGACTGTAGGTCGGGTCCGACAACACCCGACACATGATCGGACTCCGTAACTACCTTGGCCTAATAAAATGAGATGCCAGGCTACTGAGCCTGCCATCTAATGCTCTCCATGGGGATAAGTGTGCCTAGACTCAAAAAGCCATTTTCCCAGACGGATCCGAAATTACCAGTCCGCAAGCTGGGGTAGCGCTAGTCTAATATTTAACCCTAACCCTATGCTTACCCATTAGTTATTTATTTATTTATGTATTTATACTTCATACATACATCCAACCCGTAAATTATGGCAGCCGCCCTCCCCTATACCAGCTGCATATGGAGGCGCGCATCCGCCGCCCAAAACATCTATCCCACCCTAAACTAAACCGATGCCGAACAGATACCAACTAAAGAAAGAAAGAAACAATACTTGCAATAACTCAAGAATCTCCACACTTGTCTAGCGCGCTCTTTATCTCGAGGCTCATCATTCGGTAGACCTCTCCCCTTTCCTTGTTTATTCCCTTTCCTCTCTTTCTGTGCCCGTTATTCTGGATCGGGCTACGAACGTCGGGATGGGTGCATGTTTTCGACAACAATGTGTTGTAGTTGCATAGATCCTAGTTAGTACGAGATACTTTTCTCGGCTAGGCACTCGACCGCCTGACGTCGGGTGAACTCTCTTCCTGCAACGACGCCTGAACTGGTGATACGCCGTAATAGGGTCGTTGAAGATCGGGAATATATTTCATGTGGTGATGCAATGTATTAAAATATATTAAGTCTATGTGGCCGATGAGTTAGGGTTGAGGTATGAAGATTAAGTATGTGGCTGGTGCAGGGCCGGGGGGACGGGTTGGGGTCGGGTCATATGCGCGGGGTCGTAGCTTGTACGCTAAAACGCCTCCCGCGCGCGGCGGAAACCGTTGAGCGTACCGGAAAGGGTTAAAAAAAAAGCATGATTCTGAGCGCTGCTTAGGCGCAGGCGGACGTGTCGGAAAAGCATGAATTAGATACAGAACCACGAACCGCCACCCGAACGACCCACCGACATGCCTGCTGGAACGGGTGCTGCCCCCGAGCACCCTGCAACCGGCTATATATATTTCCTACAAGAGTGTCTGTTGCGATTATTCTGAGCCGGGGGAAATCACTTATCTCCTCCCTGCAATAATTGTGGCAAGCTAGGCTACTATTGTATTATATTATTACTGCTTCTTTGCCAAGAGAATTATTATAATAAAAGGGCCGCTAAACCCCTCCGGTATCAGAATAAGACATAAGAATTACATTCGCTCTCAAACTCAATATTACGAACAATGTCGGCCAAGCGAGCATGTCGTGCTATGTAGTGGAAACTAGACGGCATCGTGTCGGAGCCATCAAATATCACTCGCATTGGCGCGGTCATGTGGTATCACTCGGCCGCCGGGTCACAGCTTGAGTCCCCTACTTACTTACTTACCTACACGCTGCCAAGGGCTCCTGACTAAGAGCCCCCTACACCCGGTAAGGTAACCGGGTGGGCGGCTGGCAGGCGCAGGTGATGAGACGGCGGTAAAGGCAGTGCAGGCGGTGTAGGTACAGCAGGTCGTAGTAGAGGTTGAGGTGGAGCTCGAGGGTTGTGGGTCGTGGATTGTGGGTCGCTATTTTGCAGGGCTATGTCAGAGATTGCGACCTCAAACCCACTATTTCCGGACGCCATTAGATCAGGGCCACAGGCCTATACTCACCTATGTCATTGGTCCTCTGGTAACAATCATGAACTATCATTCGCTTCATACATTATCACCCGATCCACGAAAACAAACACCTACATTGGTTCATTAGCCGTATACAGCCCGCAATCCCGGTATTATGACAACGCTGGTTTGCACCGACGGGAAACTCAGTTGATGCTGAGACCTGGGCTAATATATGCTATTTATAGGGTGTTTAATTATAAATAGGCCACCTTTAGCCCGTCGGCAGCGGATCTTCGGTACCGGTGTGGTCGCCATCTGCTATCCTTACTGATAGATATACCAGAGGGTGCGCGGGAGATGAACGAGGGAAAGAGATATGTACGCGTACGTCGGTTTCGTAAGTACTAAAGTCTTCTCCATGGTACGGCCGGGGCAGGCCCCCGCTGCTCGAACTAGATCCCGTGGTTCCACAGTCGGGCTTAATCTGACGCATTTAGAGAGCGTAGTTTCATACAAGCTGTCTCCGATGAATTCAATCACCGCTTAGTTAGTTGGGCGCAGTTAGATGTCGAGGCCTCTCCTTCAATATATATACCTTATATATATTCTCTATTTATCATGGGTTTCGAATATCTATAAGCACTATGAAAGGAACCCCACAAGGTTGATCCAGTGCGTAAATCCTTTCAACCCTAGGCCTGTAATATATCTTCGAATATACATAACCTACTCACCGCGATTATTCAGTCCAGTCCATTTCTGGTCATATTCGGGTGTCTGCTAGCTATCGGCACTATTGTGCGCACACTCTTGGAGGTAACACGGCGGCATATGGAAATGGAATGATTGTGGCTGCAGGACGGACTCATGGACTTATTAGAGTGCTCATTTCTAGCAGTTTTGCTGCGCAACTGCCACAACTCTGCCAGGTTTGCTTTTCCGGGGGTAATATGGGTACAGTGCCGTTCCACACCGTCTAGTCCTGGCACATTTAACACGTAAAAACACCCAATCCCAACCTCTGGTAACTTTGCAACCCAGAGAGGTACCAGGAATCTGCAATTATGCAATTAAATTCCGTCATTAGAGCTAGACTATTATTTCAATTTTCTTCTATCACTTTTCGCTGGAAGGTTATCAGCCAACAATTGACTTTCCGTCGCGATCCGCTACGTACACCGTTAAGAGTGGGCGCACCATGAGACATGTAATCCTAAACTTGTTGCCGTGATGCATGAATATCCTTCATTGAATTTAATGAATCCTTCGATGCATTCACAGATCCTTTTTATATTAGTAAATGGATCAAATGATGCATTAATTGTGGTGGTAGAGGATGTATAGTACCCATTTAGGTACCGGAGATAGTAGCTGGGAGTTTGAATATAAATAGGTACCTCCTTATAAACACCGGTACGATATGTACTTGTATAAATATATCACCACCCTCGGTATTGAATACAATCTATTACAGTACCCTATGTCTCAGAAACTAGGGTTGACGCGCAGGTGCTGGGAGCCGGTGCGGCTGTCACATCCAGGAGCGAACTATTAAGTTAATTACATAACTAAGCTATTATAGATCCAACTTAAGTAGCTCTTCACTAAGCTCCAATACAAGCATATCTATTCTAGAAATCTGATTTTTACAACTGGTAATCTGTTTTTTGTATTCCTCCCGCATAGTTTCCTGTTCATATTTGGCTATCTCAATCTGATCGATGAAACTCATTTTCCTTTCCAAATGGCATTTCATTTCCTTCAGAAGTTGTTTTCTCTTTCCCTCGGCTTCCTCTTCTTTCTTTACTTCCTCTTTCTTAGTTTCTTTATCTTGTAGGAATCGTTTGATGTTCTGTTGAGGTGGGGAAGGACTATCGGTGCTAGTGTCTTCTTCATCGGAGAGGAGACTAATGACTGGTCGCTTAAGAGTTCGAGGGTTTAAAGAGCATTTGCGACCATTACGTAAACAGTTGTTACAAGAGGAGATGACTCGGTTGGTAGGATCAAGTTTCTGAACACAGAACTCGTGACCACGATTTTGTAGAGCAGAAAGACATGTTGTACACATAGGAGTATTGATTTGTATAGAGTTATGGAGGCTAGGTAAACGAAAGGCACGATCAAGCCAATCAGCTCGATGTTTGTTGATAAATTTGTCCCAAACTGGGACTCCATTACGGACAGGCCAGGAGGTAGAGGAAGTAGACATTGTTGCTGTCAATAGGGGAAAATAGGAAGGCATGAGCTATACCATATATATATAGTGCCGGGTTTTTTCTATTTCCTAGATAGCACTATGCACAGGTGTCACAGCCTATCGCTGAGACATGCAAATGAAAGTACTCCTTTTTGGCTTTTTTTTGGCCCCTCCTTCGCTAATTTAGCACTAAAACTGACTGAGATATGGAAAAACCCGACACCATAAAGATTCATTAAGTCAAGGCTTTATATCTCAGTCAGTTTTGGTGCTAAATTAGCGAATAAGGGGCCAACAAAAAGCCAAAAAGGAGTACTTTCATTTGCATGTCTCATCGATTGGCTGTGAGGCCTGTGCATAGAGCTAATGGAAAAACCCGGCACCATAGTGATCCATTTTATATCTCAGTCAGTTTTAGTGCTAAATTAGCAAATGAGAGGCCAAAGAAAAGCCAAAAAGGAGTACTCTTTCTTGCGTGTTTCAACGATTGGCTGTAATGTCTTTGCATGGAGGTATGGAAGAACCCGGCATCATAGTGATCTATTTTATATCTCAGTCAGTTTTAGTGCTAAATTGGCGAATGAGGGGCCAAAAAAAAGCCAAAAAGGAGTACTTTTTTTTGCATATTTCATCAATTAGCTGTGACGCCTGTGCGTGGAGTTATGAAAAAACCCGGCACTATAGTGATCTATTTTATATGTCAGTAAGTTTTAGTGCTGAATTGGCGAATGAGGGGCCAAAAAGAAGCCAAAAAGGAGTACTTTTTTTTTGCATGTCTCATCGATTGGCTGTGATGCCTGTGCATGGAGTTATGAAAAAACCCGGCACCATAGTGATCCATTTTATATCTCAATCAGTTTTAGTGCTAAATTGGTGAATAAGGGGCCAAAAAAAAGCCAAAAAGGAGTACCTTTTTTTGCATGTCTTCTCGATTGGCTGTGACGCCTGTGCATGGAGTTGTGAGAAAACCCGGCACTATAGTGAGCATAAGAATTGACTGAAATATGAGGCCACAATGTTCAAGCATTCTATGTCCATTTTCTATGTAGCAATAACATTCTCTAGCATTCCAGCTCATACCATATCTTTGTTACTTTCATGGATTATCGCAAATCTCGCAATACTCTCGGTCGCTTCAATGATGCTAGTAAGCGTGTCGCTGAACGCGGAGAGGACCATATCGCCTTCGGTCGCCTCGATGATGCTAGTAAGCGTGTCGCTGAACGCGGAGAGGATCACATCGCCTTCGGTCGCCTCGATGATGCTAGTAAGCATGTCGCTGAACACGGAGAGGACCATATCGCATCGAATTGTCACTTTGCAATACGTCGAAATCAAAACAAACAACTACTGGATCGCAACACCCAACGTCAAAATCGTAAACTTGCAAAACTCAACAAATGCAAATCTAATCGCAAGCTAGAGATCGATATCGAACGGAAGTCAGCTCTAGATTTCATTAATAAGAAACCAGAAGGTAATTAGATTCTATATTAATATTATCAATACTGCTAATATCCCTTTTCTTAGATATTGAATCGGAATCGGTATTTCTCATGCATCGTAAACGGGACGAAGAGATCGCTACGGAGATGTTTGGGAAGGAATGGACATATAATGATACTATTTGGAATGATCGCAAATTTAAGAAAGATTGTATAAGATAGGATTTAAATTAAATTATCGCATCGATCGGATTTTCGATCTAGGCTAGACTCGAAGATTCACAATCACAAATCTATTGAGTAGACATATATATATATTGATTAATCCAAGAAAAAAAATAACATAATTTAAATACAACCTATAGCAAAAATATTTCTCTTTCAAAAACAAATATAGGAATGAAAATTTACCGTCACAATTCTTCTGATCGCTCTAAAAGTAATAGATATATTAGCTTCTGATATTCATGATCGTAATATTGATATTATCAATACAGATATTTCAATACGTACATTTTAAGGTGTATCTTGACCCAATGGATATGGGGGTGGGGTAATACTGGGTTCATTAGGCTGTATCTCATCCCAATTATCTGGCCTTACTCTTTTCCTTCGGAAATTTAGCTCTCTTTCTAAATCATCGTCATCATCTTGATGTCCTTCAATTTTTGTTGAGATATCATTTGTTGAATTTTCTTCGATCTGCGAGTCTCATCTATATTAAGATTCATAGTATAAAAAAATAATTATGAGATTTTACCATTTGTCGTAATTCATCTCTGATAAGTCTCAATAGATGCTCCTGAACTGATGGCCTTCGATCCACCCAAGTATTTTTTAGTCGTGTATACGTAGCTAGGAAATATTTCTATTTTAGTATTTGAAAAAGCTAAATTCGATACCAAGCGTACCTAAAACATCTTTGTTTTTGTACCCAAAATGCCCAAATTGTTTTGCTTTCGTTGGATTTCCTAATGATATTCGACGTAAATTATACCAGATGGCAGTCGAAACTAAACAAATAAATTTATGATTTATTTGTTCAAGAAATATATCATCTTTTCGAACTCGTCCGGTGGTGTCATGGTAATATATATGGTATATTAATTCAATCAATTCGGGAGCTAAAAAATAGAATTTAATATCCTATACGAGATAATTATTAGTTTTTTTGCTAATTTTTATAAAGAGATATGATTACCTCGTAATGCTTTGGTTGACATATGAATCTATCTTTATACAAAAGATATACTGCACGTTCAGCTTTTTTCTCTGTGGTTGATAGTTCACTGAATCCGTATAGTGATCTTTCCAGTTTTGACTTCATTCGGTTGAATAATCTAGATTTTGCATAAACATGAAAGTCTTTCATCTATTAAAATTAATAACCATTTATTCAAGCAATGGAATTTATAACCTACAATCTTGAGGTAGGTGTTACTTAGAATCGGGGGATCCATTTTGGCTTTGGTTGCAGATTCCTGCCATATTTTTTGTAATGCAAGATTCAATAGATCTAGAAGACTAAATGGTTCCACAAGGAATGTATATGCATCAACTCCATCATTTACGATCTTCAAGATTGTTTGGATTTCTGGTGCTTGATCTTTTAAGTGGTACGAAGGTCTTTCAAGTTGGCTCATGGTAGTTATTTCGCTATTGCCTGTAACAGATTCAAGGAATATGGGTGCAGAAATAGATGAAGAAGAGTTCGTAACATCTGCTTGTGCTTGTAGAAGCCATGCATTAATATCATCGGAAGTACGACGTGGATGTTGCCTGCTGGCATCACCCCTGTCTCCAAGGATCATTGTGTGACGAGTTTTTTCCTAATTGCATGTGAGAAAGTATTCAAATATGTAAGTATTTGGTAATACCTCAACACTATGTAATGGTATTGTAAATGCTCTTCCGACAATCGTATTCTCCACTCTGGTATGTTCGGGAATAGATTCTAGCAATCTCTTTTGTGTATTAATACGTGATCCAACACTCCATTGGCCAGCATCTGAGAACGAAAGAATTGGTAGTTGAGGAGGCTGAGGTTCACGAGGGATTTGAGTATCTGGAATTGTTGCATCCTCATCAAGAATAGTAGATGGAATGATTTGCGTATCTTTTTGGCTTTGATTATCCGGTAGTAGAGTTTCAGCAACTCTTGATTGCATTGACATTGTTGAGCTATATGGTACGATAAAGAGATCTAGATACGTAGGTATGGGTTTTGGGGAAAAATCTCAAGGTTTCTTATTTATTACGATTGAGATTGATATTATTTTTTGCGTCTGTTGTTGATTGTTTTTATCAGAAACGATTTGCTCAGGCATTGAATTATTTTGTAGAAAGATAAGTCGCTTAAGTTATTGACAAGGAACATCAGCAAGACTTCATTTGTCTCCTGATGTCTCCTGAGCCTCAGGAGACTCAAAAAATATCCAGGAGTCTCAGGAGACTCTCGGGAGACCCGGGAGACTGTTGGGAGACTCCAGTCACAAGTTGAGTTTGCTGATGAATAATTGGGTATAAACTATGCCTTTAGGGTTTATATGATAGCTTTGACTTTAGTTCGAAAATGATTTGAGGTATGAAGGACAACAGAATAGCGATTGCAAAGAATTATATATAGATATATACATATCATCAAGAATATTATAAAATCCTAAGTTATAATATCAATGAAATTATTAACTAAATCCGTTGATGTTTGGTGCATCTATGTGAAATGTATAATAATTGTTAAATGCCGAGAGTTGCTGCAACTTATTACCAATAATCTATACTTATTTTTACTTCTTCTAATTTATCGTCACTTATCACTGTTATCCTTGCTTATTTACTCCCACTTTGCCATATAGGACGATATCGATTCTACGTATTTGTTGGGCTAGCATGCAGGGAATATCAGACTTATGACGCCTATTAGCGCTTATCTGTACTTATTTGTATTTATCGGCACTTTTGATTACATATTCCTGCTTATTTCTGCTTATCCTTATCTATTGAAAGTTTTTCGTGAAATATTATGCATAACATGATTAACAGACTTGTACTACTCAAACGGGTAGTGCTTAGCAATTTCGATTATTTATAGTAACAATTGTTTGTAATTGACCTGCTTATCCATACTTATTCCTACTTTTCCATACTTCTCTGGCATATAGCTCTTCTTACTCGATTTTATTTGTCTATACTTATTTCTAGTTGTTGCCATGTATTCATACCTGCTGGCACTTGCTGCCGCTTATCCTTGCTTATTTGTACTTATTTTCACATGTTGAGGTTTTTTTTTTTTTTCTTCTTTTTCTTTAAAGTGATATGTTATATATTATCTAAGTAGCTTATATGTATGCTCTACCCTAACGGGCAAGTACAAGACATTGTCCCGTACTATTATTTGTAATTCTCTTTCGCTTATTTCCATTTGTTGGAGGTTATTCCTACTTATTGCTACTTGTTTTTTTGTTTTTTTTTCTTTTTTTTAATCAGTTGTATTTGTTTTAAGGTACAAAACATTGCATAAAGTTAAAACTATGGCATAAAAAACCTCTGTGCCTCCGCAACTCAACTATCCCCTTAAAGAAAAACTCAAAATCAAAACCAACTCCTACAAAAGAAAATAAACATAGGAAAATAAAATTTTTGGCTCGGGGCCGGTGCCTTCAGTAGGACTTTTTAAGATGCGTATATTGGGTCGAATGGAAGGCCCAGTATTTGTGATTCGGTTGTGGACATTGTGGTTAGGGTAGAAATTGATGTCCCTGAGTGCGGGGGTGAGATTTCATGTGGTATTGGATAGTTGATTCTCGCGGCCACAATAAAGCCGCTGAGAATTGTGGAGAGGTGTGGGTTTGTCCAAATCTCTGAGAGAGAGATGGTGGAGGCAATTTCTGGTGGTCTGAGGTTTTCGATTTTTGAGCATCTCAGAATGATGTGCGAGGGTGTCTCGTCTTCCAGGTTGCATCTGGTGTATAGAGAGGGGAGATGAATGTTAATCCATGATTTTTGTCCGCGTAGGTAACTTTTGCCTGCTCTCATTTGATGTATACGAGATGCAACAAATTTGTGTAGATTGGTAAAGAAGGGCGACGTGGTTGTTAGGGGGTATGGATAATAAACTGGTGGTGGATAGTGGTAGTTCCAATTAGCTATGAGTTGGGACTTTGCTCTGGCGGCCATCTTATTAGGGGGGACGCCCTCTTCGATAAGTAGTCTAATAATTGAGCAGAGGTGTTCGATTGGGAGGTGGTTGACTCCTTTAATTGCATTGGAGTTCCATTTCTTGGGGGGGTTGGGTAGTGCTTTTAGTAGCAATGTGTGGGTATAGAATCTGTCGGGTGTTGTGGTGGGAAAGGATTGCGAAGTCCTGCCCGTGACCGGATTGGCCATGGGGAGGGCTTGTAGAATTCTGATAGCATATTTGCATTTCAGAAAGTATAAATAGAGGTCTAGGGGGGGTGAGCCGGCTTCTGCCCATAGTGCGCGTTGGTTCGTGGATCTAAAGCATCCTGTAGTCCATCGGAGAACTGAATTCCAGAATGTATTCATTTCTTTGATTGCTGATGTTGGGGTGAGGACTGCACCTCCGTATATAAGCATGGGTCTTATCGCCATAAGGGCGATTTTTCTGCAGTTCTGTGACGACAGGCCTTTCCCTGCAGAGGAAAAGCGTTGAATTATGCCGAAGGCGGCCCTTGCTGTGGCAAGTCTTCGTTTGTAGTGTTCGTTGGGGTTAAGTGAGGAAGACAGCCAAAAACCTATCCATTTTACCTGGCTTGAGGGTTGGATTATTTGACTCTCTAGGTTAATTGGTAGGTAACACACTTGGGAGCGGTCCCTGGTGGTTCTCCAGTGGATTAAATCAGTTTTTGTGACTGAAAAAAGGATATTGTGGGGATGTGCTAATTGAATTAGCTTATTGTAGTGTTGGGTCAAAGTCGTGATATTTTGTTGGTAGGATTGTGATCCTACTGTAATCGCTAGATCATCGACATAGGAGAGTGATATGCCTGGGTGTGGGTCGTAATTATGTAGAAAACTAATATATATAAGAAAGAGAAGTGGGGAAATCGGTGATCCTTGCAGGACGCCGACTTGTATGGGACAGGCCACCTTTGGGGACCCTTTATAAAGAAGTGTAATATATCTATCAGACATAAAGGATAAGACCCAGTTGACGATATATTTTGGGACGTGTGCTTTTTCCATTATGTTTTTAAGCGAGGTTTTGAGAACATGGTCGAAGCCTCCTTTAACATCTAAAAAAAGTGTTGTGACTTTGAGCTTTGCTCTCTGCATGGCTCGGGTTTCGTTTATTAGACAGGTAGCAGCATCTGCCGTGGAGAGACCTGCTACTGATCCGCATTGATGTGGATGGAGAATGCCGACCGCTTTTGCAATGTTGGCTAGTCTTGTGGTTACAATCTTTTCTAGGATCTTGGAAAAGGTTTGCAATAGAACTATCACTCTATAGGATGAGGGCAGGGTGTAGTCTGTTTTGTTGGGTTTTGCAAGTATCACTCCGTTGGCTTTTTTCAGGGCCAGCGGGTGATAGCTGTGCGTTAGGAGTTGATTCAAGAGTATTGTAATGATAAGAGGATTTGCCTTATGGATACTCTTCCATACTGGGTATGGGATAGTGTCTGGGCCCGGGGCAGAGAGATTTGATGTGGGGCCTAGCGCATCACATATTTCTTGAGGTGTAATAGCTGGAGCGTTGGGATCTAATGTGGGGAAGGATTGATTAGATCTGGTTTAGGAGGAAAGAAAGCATTCAACAAGTTCTGATTCAGAAGCATGGGGGTTGGTGAATTTGGGAGTGATGGGATTTTATCTTCCGATCTAGAGGCCATTTTCTTGATCCTCCAGACGTCTTTTGTTTGGGCGTTCGATATGTAGCTGTTCCAGTGGTCTGATTTTGCCTTTTTAATAGCATTAAAATAGGCGTTTCTGGCCGCTTTCATTTCGAATGGTGGGGCGTTGCCTTTGTGATAGGCTCTGTGTACTGAATGATAAATTTTTCTGAGCTGGCTGATGTTTGGATTCCACCATGCCTTGGACCATTTGGATATGGTTTTGAGAGGAGTAGCGGATTTAATTGTATCAACGAGTGTATTAAAATTTTTTTCAAACCAGTCGTCGATTGCGTTAGGCATTGGGCAGGGGGGAATTGCGAAATTTTCAAGTTTTGGGTTCAGCAGGTCCCAATCCGTAAGCTTCCAATTATGGACTTGGAAGGGTTCGAAGTCTGCTGTGGGTATCTGTAGGGAGAAGGCCAGGGCTTTATGATCCGACCCTGTTGCTTGTGGGATAGGAAGCCATTTTCTAACGAATTTGGCTGCTTGTGTATTGGCGAATGCCAGGTCTATAACTCCGTGCCTTTTTTTTTGGTCTGGGAATAGTCTAGTATAGGTGCCGGGATTATTGATAAGTGTGTAACTACGGCGGGTTGCCGTGTTGAAGTATGGATTGGATAAATTTAGTTCCCTTTGATTAAAGGAGCGAAGTGGGTCTGCATTTGGATGATGAATATTAAAGTCCCCTAGAATTATCGTAGGGGTACTAGTGCGAATAAACAATTCCTGAGGGTTATGTGAACGAGCGTTGGGTTTTAATTGACGGTTATAAATGCAATAAATACTAAGTGAGGTAAAAGTATTATTGCTTGTTTTGCATTCGAGGTTGACGTTTGTAGTGTCACCTCTGTGTGAGGGAGTGGTAAGGAAAGAATTTTTGTCAAGTAGAGCATTGTTTAAATAAATGCATGTGGATATTTTATCTTCTTTTTGAGTAGGAGTAGGGGAAATGAGCGTAAAGGTGGGGACTGTAAGTGGTATTCCATTTTTAAGAGGAGGTTCTTGAATTGCTATAATATGGGCTTCTTGCACCATTTTAAGCGAAAAGAGTGAGATAAGAACATTGTTACTGCTGGCGCAGTTGTGCTGTATTATGCGTAGAAAGGAGTGTGTTTTGGTTGTAGTACTCATTATTTATAGTTGTGTAAGGGGATTTGATTGTTCCTGGGGGGCATCTGTCATAGTTGCTTCCATGGGAATAGTTGGGGTGGTCTTTTCCGTTTTCTTTTGGTTGGCTTCAATAATGGCGAGGAGGGCTGGGCAGTTGCGGGAGGTTGCTTGATGGCCTCCGTTGCAATTAGTGCATTTCGCCTTCGTGACGTTGCAGCATCCTAGGGCTTCGAATCATCTTCCTTTGCAGCTCGGGATTGGGCATGAGTGTTGTGCTCTTGTATGTTCTTTGGCGCAGACGGGGCAGGTTGGTTTTGTTTGTTTGCAACCTTGGGTGGCGTGTCCGAAGGCATAGCAGTTGCGGCATTGGGTGGAGGGGGTAGCGGACCACATAATTTGGCATTTTCTGGGTTTGGAGAAGAGTCTAATGGAGGAGCCGATAGCAGTGGACTCTTCTGATGTGACTGTGATAATTATTGAGGAGGTAGCTTTAAGATTGCGGAGATCATCGTCTTTATTGAGAAATCGGCAGGCAAAGAGTGTGATTCCTGTTGCCAGGCGTACGATTTCTGGGAAGCTATCGTTGAGAGTCTCTTTGTTCTTGAGGTTGTATAGGGGAACGCCATGGATGGCAATGTCGACGTTGCTAGGGGCAGGACGGAAGCATGTGTATGGGTTCTCAGTGCTGCCGATTTTCTGGTTTACGATCGCGGTCATTGCTTCGTACCATAGGGCGTAGGTAGCGGATGAGACTGTGTGGTGAGGGAGGATTGACACGGAACCCTTGGCGTTGATGTTAACGGAGAGGGCTGTGACTGGGTGAACTTGTTTGTTTCTGGCTAGCATTTGTGCGAGGGCAACTGAGAGTTCCGCGGTGACACGGTCGCTTTCTGGTACAGGTTGTGGGGAGGTCCTGGTTGTGAAGAAGCGGCGTTGGGCGGCGGGAAGGGCCTTTGCTTGCTCTGTAGCAGGGGTGGTCTTCTTGCCCTGACGTTTTTTCTTCGACGATGCTTTTTCCCAAGTATTGAGGTTTTCTTGGGCTGCTTGGAGGTAGGACTTTTTCTCGGTGATTGCGGGGGGGGGTCTGGTTTGGTGTTGTTGTTGTGGTTGAGGTGGTTGTTGTTGCTGTTTGTGTTGTTTTGCTTGGGTTTGTGGTGGCTTTGGTTGTTGGGGGTTGGGTGTTTTTTGAGTATTGGCTTCCTGAAGGAGAGTTTCGACCCTGTCGAAACGATTATTAATTTCAGAGGTTGCTCGTTGTTCCTTGAGCTTATGGATATCCTCGGATAGCATATCGATGGATTGTGTTTGGCTGGCCACTTCTCCGGTTAGGATGGTGGTCTGTTTGACTACGCCTAGAATAAGCGTGAGGAGAAGCCTGACGTCGTCAGAGGTATTGGAATCATCGAAGATTTTCATGGCGAGGTCGCCGATGGGGTTGGTGAGTGTGTTATCAGTGATCTCGCCGTCGACTAGGCCCACTTGCATGGAGTCAAAGGCATTCTGCATTGCTTGGGAGGGTGGGGGCATGGTTGCTAGTGGGGTTGGTGATGCTTGAAGTCTAAGTTCTAAAGACTTTTGTGCTTGTGTAACGCGGTTGCTTCACAGATTATGGTGGTTAATTTCAAAAATTGGTAGAATAGCGGGAAAGGAGCTGCTTATTGCTACTTGTTGATACTTACTGTTATATATTTTTACTTATCCACTATTATCTCCATATATTGAGGCATTTTTTTTCACTTAGGGGGGTTTTGGATATATTATCGTGCATGTACTTATATGACATTATTCCGTAGCTGTCTATGTTTATTCATGCCTATTTTTACTTGTCGGCACTTACTGTCACTTTTTTTCACTTTTTCCTGACTTTTTATATATGAGGCATTTTTTTCTCCCGTTAGTGCGTACAGTTCATTATTATGCATGCAATATATGAGCTTTTGCAAAATCCTATCCCGTGTTTCCATTTATAGTTATTGGTATATAGTTATTCTTGCTCTTCGTTATTTGTCTGTATTTGTCCCTGGTTATCCTCATTTATTCCTACTTACCGGTATTTATTACTACTTCTTCCTACTTACCCATTATTTTTTTTATATATTCCGGCACTTTCTTACCTGACACGTGTTATAATATGTTGCTACTGAAGACTAACCTGTATTTCTATTTATAGTTATTATTATATAATTATTCTTATTTATTTCACTTCTTTGTATCCATTTCTATTTACTCCTTCTTATTCTTACTTGCTGGTACTTGCTTCCACTTATTCCCGTATATTGCTGCTTATTGCCAAATACTGAGTTACTTTCCTACTTAATATAATATATTACTCCTTATGTGAGTGATCAATATGCATGTACTATCCTAACGGGGTAATATACTTATCTATATTTTTCCTATCTGTTTCAGTTTGTTGATCACCATTCCCATCTACCAGTACTTATATATACTTAATCTTACTTTCTGGTATTTATCCGTATTTATTCTTACTTGCTAGCACTTATCCGTACTTATTCTTACTTGGTAGCACTTATTCGTACTTATTCCTACTTGATAGTCCTTATCCCTATTTATTTCTACTCATCTCTTATTATTTTTATATATTGGGAGATTTCTTTATTTAAATAAAATATTATATATGATAAAAGTAACTGATATACCCTTAGTACTCTAACGGGCAAACGCAAGATACTATTTCATGATATTATCTATAGCTACTACAACTACGCAGTATTTGTCTTGGTTTGTTTTAACTATCTATATTTATTCTTACTAGTCAAGGTTCTTTTATCCTTAATTCTAAATTTTTATATTTATTGAAGCATTTACTAACTACATCAATGTTATATTCTACGATATACGATTATGCGGCATTATTGTATTCTCGTTTACCGGTATAGTAAGACTAATCCTTACCCGTACACACTGAAGCCAGGAGAATAAGCGGAGTATCATATGTATGCCTATCAGTTGTAATTTTTGTACTATTACTGGAATTTACCTGTATCTATTGAAGTCATGAGAACACATACAGTATTATATGTACACCCGCCATTCTTAATTATTCTAGCAATACCAATATCTATCAATATTCACTGAAGTTATTAGAACAGGCAAGGTAGATTATATATGCCTACTGGTATTAATTGTATAGTTTTAAAAAAGCTTAAATCAAAGTTACCGAGCGTTTCATACAATCATTATACAAATATATATAACTTGAACAAATAATATACTAACAATACATGTTTGTTCAAATAGCAATCATCTCCAATCGTTGATACTTTCGTACCGCCTCCTGATTAACTCTAACTGCAGCAATATGAAAAGCACTTATCTCTACATCGCATAGCCTTTTTGCACGACTTAGAGCCATATATGCTTGCCCAACAGAAAACATGGATCCACCAAAGCTTATACATATTTTATTCAATGATAAGCCCTGTGTTTTATGAACTGTTAAGGCAAATGCGTTTTGAATAGGAAGTTGTGTACGAGAATAACGGATTCCGTGACTTCTAAAACGCATCGTATCCTTTGAAACTTCAACAATCTGTATTTGTTAGTATTATATATAATCATCGGGTGAATAAGCTTACTCTAATACCCTCATATGTTGGAAATGCAACATTTGGTAGGCCACCCTCCCGTAAAGATACAATAATACCACATGTCCCATTAGATATACCAGGTGATATCAAACCATTTGTTAGAAACAAGACTTTAGCTCCTGGAACCCAAACAACTTCGTAGGGAAAGTTTGTGCCGGTTTTAAAGGTACGAGAATACTCCATACTAGAAATGATTTTTCCTTCTTCTCAATCGATAGAGATATGTGTATATGAAGCTTCAATCGGTAATTTTTCAAGGAGAAGGTTATTTATTTGTGACGCTGTCCTCCGATAGGATACAAGAAATGTTGTAAGATAACTGGTATTACGCATATGAAATTGTTGAACTTTATCTTGTAATATAGCTTGACTCTGAGGAGTGATTCGTCCAAACCGTAGGTCGTTGAGTAGTTGGAAGAACTCTGGATCATCTCGTTGACGCATAGATTGTTTTAAAAAGATTGGTTTAAAGAATTGCTACAATGTTCAACAGAAGATCATCTGACCCGATACTGACGGAAGTTGCATTAAATCTCCCATACAAATGATATGTAGATTTCCGAAAGGTTTCAAGTTATTATGTATCCTTGCAAACAATCCAGACATAAAATCTAATAACTCTGCGTTTTGTCCCGGCATCTTGGCACCTGTCCCGACAGTTCGGTAGGCGATGCATGATTGTGGTTGTTAGGGTAATGTTAAGCGAGAGTGGGAGCGCGAGGTGGAGGCTGTCGTCATTGGGTTCTAGGAGGTTCGATGGCGTGATGGATTGGTAATGTAAAATAGCGGAGATGATGGGGAGGATTACGAGGTGTGGTAGCAACGGATTTCTATGGGGTTCTATAAACGAAAGTGTGAGTCATAGCGGACTAGTGGAGGAGGTGTGTTAAATAGCGGGGACAGACGTTTTCCTTCGTTTTTTCTTTCTTTCCTCTTTGTCTCGTCTTCCTGTTATCTCGGTATATAGGAATCCACTCCTATTCTCAAGCCATAGCTCCTCGTACCCAAGATCCGGTCCTCTAAAGAGGAAAACCATAGCACCACTCATTGTTCCCGTTGAGGTCCATTCAGTCCTCACTCTCCCCGCCCTGTGTTCTTGTGCCTTTGCCCTTGCCTTTGCCTTTGCCGGTACCTGTGCTTGTGCCTGCCCGGTGTTGCCTTTGTCTTCATCAGTCTCCTCGTCGAGTAGACTGTGCTCCTCGAGTCCTTCTGCGTCATCATTGTCATCTTCTTCTTTGCGTCGGGTTACTCCGTCACACGTTTACCATCGATATCTCATCTATTACCAATATTTTTATACGCCGTATTTCTTCAAGCCTGTCGGGAAGTTGTAAGAGATTTGATTTTAACATTCCGACTCCTCCATCTGCACCTATGTTCAATGCTGAATGAATAGTTTGACCTGATATATTATTCGCCGCAATACCAGTTGGTGCAAGCTTGAGGTATTTGAAGTGGTTGACGTCAAACCAACGTTCTAATGCCTTTAAGAGATATGATTTCTCTGTACCTGCAGGTCCGGTAATGAAGAATTTAAGGCTAATACCGCCGGTAGGAAAATTGAAAAGTGATTGAGTGATTTTCGTATATGCATAATATCGATCGCCCTGTAGGTTGAATACCGCCTCATTGTTTTGAATCGGAGTGGGTAGTTGTTGCAATTCGAGAAGTTTTTTTCGAACAATCTCTTGGACAGATTCTTCAGACATTGATAATACAGCTTCTATCAATTCTTAATAAACGCTTGAGATATGTAGTGTAGTCCGTTGTATTCCTTGTTGGTATATGTTGAACTTGTTCGTACATATCAGGAAATCGCTGTAGCAAATGCTCTCGGTAATTGAGATAACCCTCATGTATCTCATCATCAGATCGCCAATGCTGAATCTCCAATAGTTTATTAAAGAAGAATCTCTCTCCATCCACCAATCGTCTATAACATGTTCGGATCATAAGTGGCTACCACAAATTAGCTTTACACTTGATAGAGATAGAAATGTAATTGGTAATATACTTTTTTCCGTTGATAAATAAAATTACCCAACTTATCCATCCATACTTCAGTCTGTGACCGCCGACGGGTGCGTTCAATTTTGTAAAGCGAATGGTATTTGAAGTATGTAAGATGTTCAAAGATGATATTTTCTGGTCGATTGAAATACTTTTCAATTGCATTGGGGTAGAAAATATCTTCAGATGTGGGATCAACTTCTAGCAACCAAGCGGGTTTGACTACGCTGGAACGATCTGACGGCATTGACGTAGGTAGATAATCACATGAACTTGACATTTGAAAGATTGGAAAGCTTAAGAGTAGGACCATAGATTCCATAGATCTCATTCTTCGAGCAAGCAGGTGGTCATTAGTATGACTTGAGCTATTAACGCTGACGATAGATTTTGGCTCTGCTTTGGTGACATATTTTGTTATATATTTGGCTAAACCACCAGAGGTACAATATTGTACGTTGCAATGTGCTCCCCATAATAGCAATAGCATAGGACTGTATGAAACAATATACCGGTCCTCCTCTTTAATTCTCCTATATGTATACCTAACTTCTCCTTCCTTTTGGTATGTGAGATTTGAAAGTTCCACAGGAAACCCTTTCCTACACGTTCCAGCCTCATCCCTACTCCCACCACACAGCCTAGGTTCACATGAATGAACTTGATGTTGTATTACCAAAGCATATAGTTCTAGTTCTGTATCGGAGTTTGGTAGGTCGGCTCGAATAAAATTTTGCTCGATGAGTTGATTCTGTTTTAACTCGGACCACAGAAGTGAGTGTGTATGTATTGCCCCCCTCAGTTGAAATTCATGCCGTTCAACTAACTCATTTAAACGTCCAAAACCTGATACTGAAGGGATCCGGAGAAAAGATTTTTTAATCCAATGCCAACGTTCGTAATAGTACTGCACAGCATTCGATGGTCGATTTGAAGGCAATATATCGTGATTCCCCGTTCGTTGTAGAATATTCTAATAATCACCCCATCATTCAGAAAATATAGTAGTAACGAATAAAGTAGGTATTCCATGTGTCTGTAACATACATCGAACATTACTTTCTGCGTTTAGAAAAAATGTATCACCTGTCCGTATGAATCGTGGAATGGTTGTGGTTAGATGTTCATTAACGATAGACCATGGACTGTATTGGCTCTGTTGTAATAGTTCAGCAGCGGTATGTCGTGAATGTGCACCTCTCTCTTGATATCTTTTAACAATACGGCAGTTATTTTGTAGTATTCGAATCCTCTCAATTTCCATGTATATCCATGGTCCCCAGTAATGATCATCACGGAAAACAGATATAATTGAGCTGAGTTTGATTTTAGCATCGGTAGCCATGGTATTTTTAGAGCGGATCGTATTTGGTTGCCGAATTGAACGTATATACTGTTCTCTACCCCATGGATATAAGACTGGAAAAAGCAATGCTTCCAAAGCAGGATCTGATCGTTGTATTCCAATACGTTCACCTGAATTGGTAGAGGGAAGAGATGCGACTGGCAATCGAAAATATCGATAATCTTCATTTGCAACCTGTGAAGGATAATTGAAAGGGTTTAAAACTATATCGGGGTGGTTCCAAGGTCATATTTCATCCGTATTTGTATCAGTACTTGAAATTAAAGAAACTGTAGGTAAAGGACTAAGTTGCAGCTCTCTTCGTATATCATATCTCTGAAAAAGTATATTATTTGTTAATAACCAACTGCGACAACATTCAAGCTTCTCGGTATCATGAGATTGATCGAATTGATTTGTTGAACTCTCAAGATAAGCTCCAAGAGTTCCGGTATACAACGCAATAGCTCTAGGATTTCTGGTAATATTCATTCTACCGGTTACTGTACGATATGTTGAATATGGATTGTGATTATTACTATAACTTTGGGTACGACCTAAATTGGTTTGCAATGATATTGGTGATAGAAATATCCGAGAGCGTTGAGGATAGAAAGTACTCGGGCAGCCTGGTCTGCATGGTGGCAACCGTGGATTGATATTGCAGAATAACATATTGCTTTATAAATTCACATATGTTTTTGAGTTTGGTAGTAGGAAGGAAATCAAGTATAGTAGATAATGTATATACTGCATCTTGTTGTTTTGGTACCCATTTGATATGTCTTTCTAACATCAATGTACCACAAAATGAACATGGTGTATCAGGAAAAGATTTGTTGTAGTTGGTTTTGAATCGTTGAATGAGGTTTTGAAAGAGACAATCAGGAGTAAAGATAATTGTCTCTCGTATTTCTAGAGCAACTGAAATATACGATGACTGAATGGATTGCTGTTCTAATTGATGTTGTGTAGATTGAATACGAATGCTCTGATTATGTTGTTGAATAAATCGGTAGGTAGAAAATAAACTTCCATCATGATCAATCAAGTCGCCAGAGTTGACAAATAAAGCAGGCATCATATTATGAGAACTAAATTCTTGGATATTATCTATCGCAGGAATATATGATCTGAACCGAGACGACATGGTTTAAATTGAATATAAATACTAATAATAAATAAATAATCAGTTAATGAAATAACAAAGAAACATCCAAATAATCAACCAATAAAATAACAAAAACATATTTAAAATATATATATATATTCAGAAAAAAAAACAGAACAGAAAACAGTTTAAATTACACCACGTCCTTTACCCTTTGAATGTCCCGATGTCTTGGCATCGGTCCCGACAGTCCGGTAGGTGAGGTATGGTTGTGGTGGATAAGGGAATGTTAAGCGAGGACGGGAAGTGTATTACAGGTATGACGTTATGGGGATTCTACGAGTTTCTATGGCGTGATGGATTTGTAATGTAAATAGCAAAGGTGGTGGGGAGGAATACGAAGTGTGGATGCGATGGAGTTCTGTGGGTTTCTATGAGCTGATGTATGAGTCATAGCGGACTGGTGGAGGTGGGGTGTTAAATAGCGGAGGTAGAGGTTTTTCTTAATTCTTTCTTTCTTTTCTCTCTGTCTCGTCTTCCTGTTATTTCAGTATATAGGAATCTACTCCTATTCTCAAGCCATAGTTTCTCGTACCCTGAATTCCGTCCTCTAACGAGGAAAACTACAGTACCTCTCATCGTTCTCGTTGAGGTCCATTCGGTCCTCACCTTCTTTGCCCTGCGTTCTTGTACCTTTGCCCTTGCTTTTGCCTTCGCCGGTGCTTGTGCTTGTGCCTGCCCGGTGTTGTCCTTGTCTTCGTCAGTCTCCTCGTCGCGAAAGACTGCGCTCCTCGAGCCTATCTGCGTCATCATTATCATCTCCTTCCTTGCGTCGGGTTACTCCGTCACACTGAACGAGTAGTTTTAGATATCCCACGTGAACAAACTTGAGTAGATTCATGATCTATCAATTGACTCTCTGCATTTTCTTCAATTAAAATTGAAGAGGAGGGGGAGCTCAACGGTGAATCATTTTGATTATTTGTGCATATTGGTTCAGGTGCAACCGTATGTTGAGTTGATTCTAGCATTTGAATTGCATTTTTCCCGATAGAATCAGTATAATGATTATCGTTAGGGGTTGAAGCACTTTGACGATTGGTGTTGGATGGTCCCGATACTGATATTGGTGATGATAGATTATCAATAGCACCTCCTCCCTCAAATTTATCGGTAATAACTGAAGATATTTTTCCAACTGGCGTTGACATATGACTCCATGAAACTGTTTCTGAAGAAGAGGATGCAAAAGGTTGTTTGTAGCGGTTTAGTGTCCGATCTTGTGTAGTTTTGGGCAATTTAGAAGGAGGGCTTTCAGATCCGATAGGTCCAAGGAGGACATTACGCTTTTTCTTTGGTGTTTGAAAAATGCTCGCTTTATCATCCTTTGGTGCAAGATCTCGAGCAAAGCTTATAGATACTATCTCGCCATAGGCTTATTATATCTATTAGCTAATGAACTAACTTACAATTTGATTAAAATGATCAAACTTACCCCGATCCTCTGGACATTCATATTGGTACTTGAATGATGCATCAACTGTTTTGCCGGATACAAGATACTGAGAGAGCTTTGCAAATAATGGATATTGCGTATTTAGAAGGAAGGTTAACTGACACTAACTTCTGAATTAGTATAATTGTTGAAATCATTGAGATTTATATATAATACCGGAACATCTAATCGAGTTTCTCCATCATATTGAAACATCTGCCCCTCGAAGCGTTTCAGCTCTTCAACTGTTCCAACGACTTTGAGATCTAATGTAATTGTAATGGTGGAGTTAATGTATAAATCGTTTGTGATATATTTATTATCTAGTAATCCTTTCTGAAGCTCGATACTACGCAATAAGGACAGCTGTTGAATGTATATGTCAATATAAAAACTATTTATAATATTAATAGAGATAAAATAGAATGGAGATTTGAATAATTACCTTTGGTTTTCGATTAGCACTATGAATCAAAGTACCATTAAGCAAATATACTCTATCAGGGTATAGAGTAGTCTCTAATGACATAAAGTATCGAATATCAACTTCTTGACGAATACCACTTGAATCATCATACGTGATCGTAGCAGTTTTATAACCCCCTATGCTAGTAACCGAAACAACGTGTCCCATAAGTGTAGAATGTATAGGCGTATTGTTCAAGTCTCAAATTAGAATGAAAAAAATAAAGGAGAAGTTTATACGAACCAAAGTATCGTACAATCTTTCAATTTAGCTGAAAATAGTTTGTTGGGTGTCGATATACTGAACTGAATTTTAGAATTAAGAGCTCGGATTATTTGTGAGAAATATATATAATGTGAACGCAAGATTTCCCCGCTTTCTTCATACATACCTAGCTTAATACATAATGATATTATAGTCGGCAATAATAAAATTATGATATTATAGTCGCCGATTACAAGGATATATTCCTTGATATTTTTATGATATACATATATAGATAATAATATCAACGGTATATTCCGGTTAAAAATATTACGAAATATGATAAATCATATTTTCATATCTCTTGACATAAATCTCTATGTCTGTGAGGTATAGTTAAATATACTTCAGCGAATTAAGTCAAAATACTGCGGAATTTTATGCAATAGGGGAGAAACATCTACGATTTGGAATAATTTAGATGATTGGCAAATCAATTAAAATCTCAGGTATAGTAGATGCTGGAGAATAAGTATGTAATAAGAGAAACAATAATCAAATCCATTGATATCATCCCCCACGATGATTCTTATCGTATATAATAGATATATATTATATATAAAAGAATTTTTTTTTTTTTTTAAATCATATAGTTCAATTAATTCTAGGTACATGAACATTGTATGCAGGGAAAACCCTATGGCATAAAGAGCACCTATCCCCAAACATCCTTTTTCCGCCTATAAAAAAAAAAAGAGTACCCCGCACGGAGGCCTCATTAAAAAAAAATGCGTGAGAAGATAAGAAAAGAAAAGAATGTGACCGGTCAGCCAAAGGTGGCCGGAGATTGCGAGCGGTAGCGAGCCTGAGTGGGTGTGTGTGTGGTACAGGACACGTCACAACAGGAGGAGGGTGGGTGGGATCCGGTTGCAGTCCAAAAGAGGATAGGATCCGCGAGCGGGGTAACACCCCAGAAAGGACATGGAGGGCCTGAAGGAATCCGGTTGCAGTCCGAAGAAGGGAGTCCAGCAGGAGAAAAGAATTTGACAGAATCCCCTTGCCAAAGGGAGAAACTTTCGTGGAGAGAGGGTTTTTCGTTAAACACGCCGGCGAAAGAACACGCCCTTAGGGGCCGCCGCAAGAACTCGCTCATTGACTTAACATAGTGGTGGTAAAGGAAGGTCCGCCCAGACTTATACTTCCCCCCCCGAGAGGAAGAAGCTAGGTTGGGATCCTGTATGTCGCCTAAACCTGGTGGCCAGGGTCATCGCAAAGAGAGGAGAGACGACGTCCATAGAGAGTGGAGCGTCATTGTGAGGAAGAGTAAAGTTGTAGACATTTTCAAAGACATGAAGCCTAAGAAAAGTCTGTGTGTGAGGGTGAACCCCCCTATTCCCAACTCTTGGCGGAGTTGAGAACGAGGTTGCAAGGAGCAAGAGGGTTGATATATAAAATAACTATCTATATGCATTATATATTGGATATTATTATATTTAAAATGTATAAATGTATAATAATATAAAATAAAATAATTTCATGATGTGTGACAACCCCTATTAGGAAATTTCATACAAAAGAGGTTTAGTGCTGTTACACCACCATAGAAACTGACACGCATATAGTTTTAGTATGTTTAAATATAAAAGTGCGACATCTCGATGTGGTTTGGTTAGTCGGCTTGGTGAAGTGGCAGGGATTAACGAGAGGGTAATGTAAGCTCGACACACCCACCGCCAAGAGCTTAATATTTAGACACAGAGGTGGCAGGGATAAATGCCAAGAGCTAAATATTTAGACACAGAGGTGGATAGCGCCACTTTCCATCAAATCTGAACCTAACGGGTTATATACTTTACCGCTGTTTACTGTAGCTCCCTAGACTGTCCCTATTACGCTAGTTAATGAATTGAACAAAAAAATAAAAAACTTAGTATTGACACAGGGTTAGGGTTATGAACCATTCATGCGCCAATCCGCCGCCCCATGTTAAAGCTTGTAGACCAGGCCTACCAATGTATATATGTAACTCAAGGCTTGGGCCAGGCTAGTCGAACGACACCTACATACATGTATATAAAAGTTTAGACCTTTTCCGGCTTAGGAAATCTCTACCTTCGCTTAGGATATATTAAATACATACTCCGAACGATACTCGACATATTTCAACCTGGTCAAGCCCACCCCTATCGCAAACCTTACCCCCGTGGACCTCTCTGTCCCCCAAAACACTCGCTCATCTCCCGGAGATTTTACCTAAGCCCGAAACTATAAGAATTGTTTAAATCGCAGACCGCATACCCCCTGTTCAGCCCCCACATTCCACCCGCTAATCTAATGCATTGAACAAAAAGGGAGAAAAAACCGTTGATGTCGGTTATCGCTCGCCTAGGTGAGTGCTGCTTATAGTCGCAGAGGTACTGTGTGCTACATCGTGTAAGATCACGGTCGCTCGATGGTTTCTGTATAACATTTGTTGCTAACAGGGTGATACGTGATATATATGATTCCGGCGAGATGTATATACACAGAATGACATGACGACAAAATACGGTTTGGAGGCAGGTTTAGCAGCAGTGTACCCACATCAATAGTTCAGCCCATACAGGGAGGGGGGGGGGGCGATCACTTATGGAGTCTCCAAATAAATTAACCGACATCATAGACAAAATAATTAAATCCGAGCCACTTGTTGAGCCATCTGGCAGGCCACATCGGAGCCTTCAGAGCTTTTTGGGATGGGGTCGAGCCCATACTTGTGTACAAGTATATCCTCATGCTCCTAATAAAACACACTTTCCCTTCCGAAATTCACTAGTCCGCAAGTCGGCCACTGTCCTAAAGGCTGGATGTAGCTTTTAGACTCTGAAGCTCGCCCATGGAACAACTTCCGGAGAGCTCTGCCCTCAGTTCAATTCTAGGGTGTTCCAGTCATCGGAAGAGGGTTAGAGTGCTCCGGCATCTCACGAAGGCTCCCTAATTCGAAGGTCCTGCGGTAGTCTCTTCGAGAATTATCATCTAGTCCAGAAAGTGCAAGAAAAAACGGCCGGATCTGAGTATGATACGTACGAACAGTTTGGTCCTCTGGACGAGCATTTATATTTTGTTTGTTGGGTCAACCCTAACCCAGACAGTTCGCCAGGTCTTGGCGTTCAAAGAAATAGATTAGGAAAATCTGTCTTGGGAGGTGGAAGTGGGGGGATGAGGTGTAAGAGCGGTCTGGGAAGCTGGCCGTCCCAATGGGCTAGATGGGGGCGGGAGGAGGCGGGCGCTGGCCATGTTGTCGAAGGGGTGGAGGGGGCGGATGTAGTGGGGGTGCGATCCTTTTTTGGTATGACAACCTTCTATACCTATAGAATAGAGCGTGCTGGCCACACTCACATTTCAAACCTTGAACCCAAACCTTGAGCTCTTGGCGGGCTATCCACACCAAAAACGGGTCGCCAAGAACTAAATAATTAGGCTCGGAAGTTGTTGGCCAATACGCTCTAATAATTAACTATACATGCCATGGCCAAGAAGAACCTGAAACAATTCCGAATTAAGCCACAACCTTAAGCCCCGCACATTGCCTTTCCGGATCAGGGTAGGAAGTCCACAAGGGAGGGGAAAAACTAGGAACTACCATAGTAATACTCGATTTCCACCAACCAGGGTCGCTCTAGCGCGGTCATTCATGCCTTTCCCCACACACACTACCACATACCACGAGCGCCTGACCTGACGACTCCGGCAGTATCTGCATAGTCGACATCCTGCAGGCAGAGGTGTAGGAAGGCAGAGACGGCGGCAGGCAGCCAGGTAGAGCGAGTGAGATCTCATGATCGTTATCATCCTATTTCTTGTAAGGGTGGATGTTGCCAACTGCACAATCACAGCTTCTTAGCCATAGACCACCCCATGGCCAATAGGGCCCTCCGGGGGAGACGTTGACCATTATCGAGAGACTGTCGATAGTAGAGTTGATGGTGGTGTGGCTTTGGTTACTCTTTGTCTCTGAATAGAATCAGCTACGCTACAACATACCAGTTTCAGATGGACCTGTCTTGATACCATGCAAGGGGCAAAATTCCATTATGTTGACACTGGGCCAGGAACATCACCTCCAGAACCGGCGAGAACACACTGCCGCCGGGAGGCACCTGAGACACACGTGACCAAGCCAATCAAGGGGAATCGGATGCCTGAAAGATTGGATGCCTAAAATCTTCCTTTGGTTAAATACAAAGTCCCCCCATCCTATCTCTTAGTTGCCGACCTAACACAAAGACACCTCACTTCGACAACGGGTATGCCAGCCCCCCCCCCCGCTTCTCTCACCCTTAACTGCGCCACTAATCCAACACTCCTTCCAGATATACTCCGCGCCCTCAGCTGGGCCATTCAACAGTCGCTCAGTTCTATTACGCCCCCCGCCATTCCAGACTCGATACGGCCCGTGATCTGGATCCTCGAGCAGGCTGGCTGTTACAGGATTGCTTGAAAGTGCGGTACTGGTGGTACAATGGTATTGTCCTGGTATGACGGTGCGATGGAAGAGTGACGTACGCCCAGAAGCGGGTTCGGTTATAACTCCGGCAACACACTACCTACCTCATTGAGTGGACCCCTTGACATTACCCCAACCGTCGTAGGAAGTCGGAGCAAAGTAGCGGAAGGCATTGCGGGAAGATTTTGCTATTTGAGGAGTTAACGGATTTAAGGGAGTTCTTCAATGTATAATGTAGCTAGTACGATTCCCGTCATCTTAGGGGACCAATCATCCTTCAAGCGAACGGATCCGGTCTACAATATTACAAGTTTAAAAGCTACAGAACTATCGCTTAGCATTGGCCATATCTTAGTGACTTCTGAGATATCCCTTTACACTATATTGTACCTTATCCGGTCGCATACCCTATGACTGTGGAGAGAGCCATCTACTGGTACCTCCGCCTCCACGTCGCAATCAGAGAAAATCTTTGGACTCTCTGTCCAACTCTACTCCTACTATAAGCGAACCTACGATACTCTCAAGACAACACTTCGATTACCTTGTGTGATTGCTAGGTACGGATAGTACACGGGCACTCGGTATAAGAAGTAGTGATCAAGAGAGTTAGTACATGCTTCGCTTCCCCTGTGAAACCTCCTTTCTCGTTCCTCGAGGCAGCGCAGAACATCTCTACTGCGGCTACCTCCAACACCACGGCTTCTTCACAGAAGCACGCACCATCGCCACCTTCAAGGAGAATATCCTTGAGCCCAACTCCACCCCCTCCATCCTCATAACGCTTCGCCAGAATTCTCACGGCTTAGCGCACTCGGTACCTTGGTTCACCCCTCTACCTTGGTGCATCACCACCCCCGATCTACCCATTGAATTCTTCAAAGATGTCCCTCCCACTAGCGTTAACCTCGCGGGAAGACCAAGACATGGCGGAAGCTATCGTGGTCCGAGACAGGGACACCGCCATGGCCCAGGCCCATTCTACAATAGCCAGTCGCGCCAGGGATACCCCCGCCACAGAGCTATGGAAGCCGGCCCCCCTCAAAGCCAAAGCCCCGAAGAAGGTCCGCAAACGAGACCCCAAGAGGATCACTCGCAGCTCCGCCAGCATGGATCTCAACCCCTTCGAGACTCCAACCAGGCAAGCCACTATTACAGTGAGGCGCTCTGGTTCGGATGGGGATATGAGCGACGCCAGCTACGCGAGCACCTCCTCCGTCGACGAACAGTTCTACGAGCAGGAGACCCCACGACCCCTCAGGACCGAGGTACTCGTCCAGGGTATGAGAGGTCTCGCGGCTCAGACGGACTCCGCCCTTCAGGCAGAAGCCAGGGCAAGGGAGCACCAACACGGCCAGGTAGTCCAAGGCGGACAACAACTGGTAGGGGAATTACAAGGGAAGTTCCGGGAAGTAGAAGGACACCAAGGGCAGATGACCAACGCTCTCAGCACCTTAGCAAGCCAGTTCCAAGCCTATGCGCAAAACCAACAGGCGGAAACTGAGCTAAGGTTCAGGCAAATGGCCCTCGAGAATGAGCAACAACGGCAACAAACCCAGGCGCTAGCAGCCTACATACAGGCTCAGCAAGCAGAGAAAAACCTGGAGTTACCCGAGGGACTAGCGGCCACTATAACAGCAGCCCAGGCAGCCCCACAACTAGAGGCGCCTGGCCCCACTGTCGAGGCCATCCAGCCAGAATTGAGGAAAATGCTGAAGGTAGCCCTGAAAGCATTTAAGGGGAAGCAGCCACGGGTTGAGTCTGAGAATGACTCCCCAGGAGAAGGAAGGTCACCGCTACCCTCACCCCCAGCCAACAGGAGGAGGAGTAAATCCCCGTCTCCACCACCCAGAAGAACCTACGGTAAACGTAGGAGGGAGGAGGAGCCTGTACTGGAGAAGGGAGCGGGAGGTAATAATGGAGGGAATGGTGGCGGAAGAGGAAGAAGAAGGCACAGGAGGGATGACAGTCCAAGCTCATCGGACTCATCCAGCTCCTCCGATGATGATAGGAGACGAAAGAGAAGACGGGACAGGCACCACCGACGAGCAGAAACGCAGTCACCGGTACCCCACAGCCATCGCAAGGGAGAAACACCCAAGCAGGCAAAGATCCCCTTCTCTGGCAAACCCGATGAAGATGTCCGCCATTGGATTGACCGAATGGAGATCCTGATGGACCTTCAACCCCGAGTCACATGGGATGACAAGACCCGAATCCTTTGGGCATCCCTAGAATTCACCGGGAGTGCAGCAGGTTTCTGGCGCAACTTTAAGGAAAGGCTTAGTGTAGAACCTAGGCTCGGTACTTGGGAACGTTTCAAGCAGGAACTCCGCATCCAGTATGGTAAATCGCACTAGCCCAAGAACAGGCCAAGCAGAAGAATGGATAATCTCGGGTCAAAAGAACTGTCCTAATGCGACGATTACATCAAATGAAGATGCAGAACCTCGAGTGGATGCCTCCGAGTAGGCCCAATCGTCATGAAGTCCATGATTCTAACAGGAATAAACTCCACGTTGGAACAAAGACTATCCGCTGCGATTGAAGAACCATCTGAGTTCCCGGATTGGTTAGCATGGGTCCGAAGAGTGGGAAGAAAAGATGCTGAAGTCAGAGCCCGCCAGAAGATTCTGCGAGGAAGGGAACCAGCAAAACCACAGGAAACTCGAGAACCTAAACACCAAGAATCCAAACGACAGCGACCCCGCACCCGTAAAAAGGAGCGCGACGAATCCCGTCCCCATAAAAAGGAACGAGAGGATTCTCCACACAAACCTCGCCCAGCTACAGGTAGCTTAGGAGCCACCCAAACAGAAAAAGACCAGTGGGCAAAGGAAAACAAATGCCTCCGGTGCGGAAGAGAAGGTCACTGGACAAAGGAGTGCTACTCGACCACGAAGGTTAGAATGGCAAGAAGGACGAAACGATCGAGTGAGAAAAAGAGGGAAAGGGAGAATAAGACTTCGAGGACGAAGGAACCGGAAGGGGAGAATGAAAAAAGGCAGAAACTGGGACCTCAAGGTGAGGCATTTAGGGCCAGAATTACCGCACTTGGGGAAGATTAAATTGTTTTGTTATAGTTCTATGGGTTTTTCATATTATGTTATGGATAAATTAAAGGTGCGGAAATAAAATCTCTTTATAAAAACCATACTGCGGAAAGCAATGGCCAATGCCAGAAACCAAGAATCGAGTCTAGAGGTTCGGAAATCAGAGGGGCCACACAGATAGCGGACAGTAGACGCACTGCGCACTGTTGACTTGCCATAACCCTGTGGAGAGACTGCCGATGCAAAGTAAGAACTCGTGACTAGGGCAAGGTATTCTTTGGGCATGACGTGTCAAAGCTACCCCGCACTTGGCTATATAAGAGACCTCATCCGCCTTGAGGAAAAAAAAAAATATTAACCATCCTCCTTTACCATTATCATGACTACCATTACCCAAGAAACCCGCCTCGAGACAGAGATCTCTTGGCTCAACCCCAAGACCAACAAACACTTCACCCACACTGTCCAAGCCTTACTAGATAGCGGTACCGAAACATGGATTATGTCCTGGAACTGCGTCAAGCAAGCCGATATCCCAGTTCAGACCCGGACCACAACTCTCCTCATTAGACAAGCTGATGGCTCACGCATGCCTCACTCCGGTACTCATATCACCCAACCTCTCACACTCCGCATTGGTAGCCACCTCGATAGGCTAGTAACCTGCGAAATCGGTACCTTTGCTGGAGAAGATCTCGTCATACCGCATCGATGGCTCGAAGAGCATCAACCTACGATACATTGGGGCCAGAATAAGGCTACCTTCAATAGTATCAAGTGCCAGATTAAGGGTTGCATGATGACAGAAGAAGACATGTACGAAGAAGGTTGGCAAGAGAAGGTCGTCAGACTTCTACGACATATGCCTAAACCTGACATGCCTCTCGAGTCACACCCTTTCTGGGCACGAAACACGGGAAGCGAGACTCTCGCTAGTGCTATCCCGGAAGAGTTCCAAGACTACGCAGATGTGTTCTTCTCCTGAAGGAGCAAGACGCCCTGCCCGGAACAGTGAGTGGGATCATAACGAATTCCTCTCGTTGGACGGAAGCCAACCTCCGTGGGGTCCCTATTTATGCATTGTCACCCCCGGAACAGAAAGAAGTTGAGGAATAAACCTTGGACGAGGATGTTAGCGCAGGTAAAATTGTCCCATCTTCCAGCCAGCAGCGGCAGCCAATCCTCTTCGTCCCAACAGATGGGTCACTACGGTTATGCGTCGACTTACCGCGGTTAAACCTCCGTCACAGTCAGAGAACCGGATACCACCGGTGGCTCTTATGACAGAACTGGCAGACTCGACGAAGGGAGCTTCTCACTTCTTCCACCAAGATCGAATCTCAAGAAGGTTACACCTAGTAAAGAAAACCCGCCGAGGGAGAAGGAGTGGAAGGACAGCTTTCCCAGGAACAAAATACGGCCACTTCGAATATAGAGTAATGCCTTTCGGCTTTGACCAACGCCGCCGGAACGTTCCAGGCAATGGTTAATACCATATTCAAGGACCTGTTAAGATCAGGGCCTAGTGGTTTACTTGGATGATATCCTGATATATTCCAAATCTAGAGAAGAGCATGTAGCTCTTGTGCGCAGGGTGCTGGAGCGGCTACGACATCACCACCTGTACGGCAACCTGAAAAAGACTGCTTGGTTCCAAACGGAAATAGAATTCCTAGGATTCAAGCTATCAGGTAGCGGCACCCAGGTCTCACCCGAGAAGGTGAAGGCTATCACTGAGTGGTTGATACCCACAAAGGTGAAGGAGCTTCAATGCTTCCTGGGAATTCGCCAACAGTTTCTAAGGGCGGTTTCATCTCGGGTAAGCTCTGCGGTATGCAAGCCCCATGCAACCGATCTCCTGAAAGAAAAATGCTGTAGGAAGTGGGTCGGGCAGCGCAGGATGCTTTTTGAGGCTCAAGAAAGCTAAATTTTACCCAGCCGCTCCTATTCCTCCGACAACTAACGACGAACATCGCAGTGGCTGTCCTTGAAAACAGATGCCAAGAGACTGGGCCCAGAGGCTGCGGTTTTTGGTCACAGGTGTTTCGAAGATGGCAAAGTTTACAATCCGGTGGCTTACCAACTCTCGCAAGTTCAACGAGGCCCGAAGTCCAACTATGAAGATCTACGAAAGAGATGCTCGCAATAGTTTCGCCCTCAACTGACTTTGGAAGACATTGGCTGGAAGGTACGGAACATACCTAGTCCAGATCTATTCTGATACACCTTTAACAAAACCTTTCAGTATCACAACGACCAAGAAGCTGTCAAGAAAGACAGGCCCGTTGGGTCTGGAGAAAGAAATAGCACCTTTCCTTCAAAGATCCAACTTCGACCAGCGCGACCAAGACGGGAAACCTGAATGCATTAACCAGGCGCCCCGGAGTACGCCATGGAAGGGGGAGTAGTTCGAGAGCAGCCAGTAAAAATGCTCCTCTCACCTGAACATTTCGCGGAAAGAAACCTCCTCCCCGGACACTTTGCAAGAAGGACACAAGCGAGAACAGAATCTCGTGAAGAAATCCTCTGCAATCACTCATCAGAAGTGCGTCCAGTGGATCAATGGGTACACATACCAGAAGTGGGAATGCCTGTGGCTCTGCAGAACTGGTATGAAGAAGAGGGTCGATGGACTCGTAGGATAGTTCCGGATGAACTCCCTGAAAACGAAGATCCTGAGGACCTGTGGACCCGGCAGACCATCTTTGCGGGAAGCTGCAACAGAGTGGGATCCCGATCAGAATACAGCGACTCAATGAAGGACGCTGGGTAGTGCCTGGGCAATAGCCCAGTCAAGCAGGTCATTAGAAAGACCATCACGACCGACCCACGGCAGGGCATCTAGGCAGAGATAAAACCTTGGAATTGATTGACAGGAACTACTGGTGGCCAGGAATGACCACAGATGTAGCCAAATATGTCAGCACGTGCGATGTATGCCAAAGAGCCAAACAACGACGACGACATATGTCTCTTCCACAGCCCCTAGAGTTAGCCACGACCCCTTGGTGCGACATCTCCATGGATTTTGTAGTAGAGATGCCCAAGGAGCGGTCAAGCTTCCGGAATGTCATGGTCGTAGTGGACCGCTTCAGTAAAATGGCGCACTTCATCCCAATGACAGGAATCAACGCGGAGCAAACCGCACAAGCCTTCGTCAAAGACATCTGGCGCTTTCATGGACTCCCGCGATCAATAGTATCGGACCGAGGAACACAGTTCGTGCAGCTTTCTGGACCGCGATTACAGAACGACTAGGGATTCGTAGAAGACTCTCGACCTCGTTCCATCCGCAGACAGATGGTCAGACGGAAAGGACTAACCAGCATATGGAGTCCTACCTACGAGCGTTTACGGCTGGCACAAGAAAGAAGTGGAGAGACCTACTTCCTATTTGTGAATACGCCTATAATAACGCCAAACACTCCTCTACCGGGCAGTCACCATTCTATTGCAACTATGGGTTTCACCCTCGCACAGACTGGCCTACGGACGTGGAGATTGAGCAGCTGGACGCCGAAGGGAATAACCACCTGGACGAGATCCACGCCGCCCATGAACTAGCCCGGGAAACCCTACAGCAGACGTACGATAACATGGCGTCACGACATGGTCCCGCAGCGCAGCAGTTCGAACCAGGGCAGAAGGTCCTACTAGACACAAGGAACCTCGGCGGATACAATAAGTGGTCAGACAAGTTCACTGGACCCTTCGAAGTACTAGCTAAGGTCGGAAATCGAGCGTACCGACTAGACCTACCAGCAGACTGGAAGGTTCACAATGTGTTCCATGAGATGCTCCTACGGCCCTATCGTGAAGACTCGGACCCCAACAGGAAGCAGAACACTCGCAAACGGCTGGCAACACCGGAGCCCCAAGAGGCACTGGCTGATGATAATGTCAAACCGGCTATCAACCACCGTCCACGCACTCGGAGTCAAGTGACAGTAGCCCCGGAGTCCGGAGCACGGCAGACTAAGAGGCAGCGACGGTTGGAAAAGCAGTAATCCCGATACCTTCCCTCATCATGGCTTTTCCCACAGGGTTTTTTCCATGGAAGGGTTTAACGGTCGAGGACGACGCTTGGAAGGGGGAAAAAAGTAAAGTTTTGGGTTTAAAAACAGGATTGTTGAAAGTGGCGGTACGGTGGTAACATGGTATTGTCCTGGTATGACGGTGCGATAAAGAGTTGAACGTACGCCAGAATGCGGGGTTCTGGTTATAAACTCGGCAACCACTACCAAACCTCATGAGTGGACCCTTGCAATTACCCACCTCGTAGGAAGCGGAGCAGTAGCTGGAGGCATTGCGGGAGGATTTGCTATTGAGGAGTTAACGGGTTTAAGGGAGTTCTTTCATGTATAAATAGCTAGTAGGATTCGCGTCATTAGGGGAACCATATCCTCTCAAGCCGGAGATTGGCAGCTCCGGCCAGTGCGCGATAGCTATATATTCTCTTATCTCGGTATATATATGGAGGGAGCATAGTGGGCCTGGACGATTTCGTGCCCATTAGATCCATGTGCTGAGTGCTGAGAAGCTTATTATATATCGCGTGAATCACGACCCCCATGGTGTAGCTGCACGCCGACTGTGGCAGACAGAGAACGTAGAGCTGCGCCAGACGGCCCTCAGTACTACGAGTGGCGCTTTCATAATGTCTATATAGAGTACATGAGTTAAGCCTCGAGACAGATGCGAGAGATGATAGCATGAGTAGTGAATCTATGAATCGCATCGAGCATGAAAGAGGAGAGTGCGGTGGCGAGATGTACCTAGTTAGAAACGCTATGAGGAGGAGGCACGAGTGAGAGGCTGCCCATATCCATTCGCATGGCAGCTATGTGAGTCGAGTACACTCACCGGGAGCATTTCGTCATTTGCAGAGAGTCTGCAGTGGTCGTTTGGGGGCTATGCACGAAAGCGGGCCTCCAGCTTTTAGCAGATTATTATCTTTCAGATGAGCATACCCATACGTAGCATGAGAGCTTTGTCTCGATTCAGCTGGTGACGCATTGGCATGCGTAACAAGTTATGGCTATGTCTATCCACTAGATGAGGGACCGGTTGCGCGGCGGGCCTGTTGTCAGGTCGGTTACGGAGTAGGTTGAGGGCGGCAGGATCACTCTTCGCCACATTGACATCTATGGGTATGACGGGCGCCTTTGCAACCATTGGCGGCTTGATGATCGGGGTAGGGCTACAGACCCCGCTGCTGGGTTGGCTACTTCGGCGGCTGCAATCGTTCATTGCAGATGCCTCTGCCGGCATAGCTGGGCTCGGAATCCTACCGAGCTTGCCTATGCTACAGAGAGTTCTCGACTCGAACGCTCCAGCAGATTCCATCATTAGGAGTACGAACAGACCGCGTCCGGATGCTAGGTGGTTCCTCGACCCGAGCCACGCGAACTTTGCGGAAAGAGTGTCGGAATCTGAGGGCCCAGGCACTTGGCTCATCAGTAAGCGGGTTATTTTAACCAACTCGAAGGCAGTCTTTGACATGGTGTGGAACGACCTGGATGTCGCGACGAGCAGCCTGACAGTCAGGGGACATGCCTTGTTTGGGTTCGATGTGAGGATAAGATTAATCAAGCCGCGGCGGGAATATGGGGAAGAGGGGTTTTATGAGAAGTTTGAAGATCATGAGACGCATTGCAATAGCTGCTGGTGCGTGGGTGATGCGGAGGATATCGAACTGGACGTTAATTAGATATATATATATATGATTTCCTGGTGTTGGAATGGCTGTGCCTGGAATTTCGTTCTTAAATCGTAACTTTTTTTTCCCCAAGGTTCAAACTGTGGTGTGAAAAAAATCCCCTAAAACTGTAGTACGTATGGGCTGGCACCAACCGCACTACCCTTACAAAGTTGGCAGTTCAGGAAACCCCCACCAAAAGGAAAGTAGGAAAAGGTCAACTGGCTGTACCCTGATATGGCTTTTGTCCCGGCATACGTGCCCAAGAGTGCTATTTTATCGCCCAATAGACCTAATCCTACCTTTCTATCAAATCGAACACGGGCGTCTAAGGAATTGTTCCATCTCCAAGAGGGGGTGTACGTGTATGGGACTTGAATAGAGCTTTGAAAGTTCTTTTAACGGCTGGTGGTACTTTCACCTTCCTTCTTCAGCTAGAACAGAGAACTAAATGGCAAAGGTTCCTTGCTACTACACCTTAGCTGTATCAATAACTGAATAGGAGGATCTTACCTTCTTAATAATTATGCATCATATGGGAAGTCCAAAACAGATAGAACTCCCTTGTACGGAGAACATCAGACGGGACAGCATACAAGGGAAGGGAAGAGGCATATCGAGATGCGACCATATCAAAACGGATTGGAAATTATTCGTATAATATTTATATGATGGCGCTGTTTTAATATGTGCCACTCGTGATGTATCTATCATAGTACTGGCAATGAGGCTCTTATCGGTTGTGTGGGCCGTGCAGGGGTAAGTGTCTTATCGATAAGGCGGATTTGCGGGATCCTTACCAAAGTCCCCGGGTAGAGATGGGAGCGAGATCAATTGCAATTGGGTTCACGTGACCCGAGGACTTTTCGGCACCGCGAGTACCTACATGTAACTTTAATTAAAGTTTGTTAGCCGGCAGGCTCCACACAGTTAATGAATTAAATTTCCAGTTCAGGGTTAGGGTTACCTTCGCTGTATTTCTCACTTTTTCAGGCATGACAATGAGCCCCCCGAGAACACACAATGAAAAAGTGCCAGACGAGGCAAGATTCTGTTCAAGTCTCGTCCTCAACTGTCTTGTGTCAATCACTAGTAGGTTGAAGAAAACTGGCGGACCAACTATTTATAAAAGATACTATCCCGCTGTAAGGAGGATGTCCCCCCACCAACCCCCAAGTACAGCAACCATCGGCGATTCAGTGATAGCTTGAGACTCTTCGATGGAAAATGATGTTATGGAAGTCACTACCCGAGGCTTTGACGGTAGAGAAGAATCTCGGACCTTCCGGCCCATTTCTCATGATAAAGTTGGTCGGAGACTCGCGAGCTGTATATTTTGATTATCAGATTAGTGGGCTTTGGGATCGGCACCAATCTGGTTATCTACCGGAAAATAGAGTTGGAATCATTTGCGCAAAGTCTCTATTGGAGAGTATTTATTAAGTTTCAAATCCGACAATTGACGCTGGAAATGACAGTTCCCCCCAGTCACCAAACTAACCACATCAGGAAGATATGGAAAGTGCGCTGGCGGGATATGGAGTGCACACAGTATAGTAAACATCCCCACCTCCCCACTTTAGGAACTCGATTAAAATTGACGGTTCCGGCAATGTGGCGAAGGGTAAATTGTGGGTTTTGACACTTAGGGCGCTGTTTAGCGAGCTAACAGAATTCCGAAAAACTGGGTCAGGCCTACTATGTATTTACGCACATCCCCCACCAAAACCTTTAAACGCACCCTTAATAAATACTCTCTATGAACTGGCTCCAGCCCGCTAACCGCCTAGGACCCCTGTTGACAACCTAGATCGCAGAGCGTTAGCATCTGCGACAGCCAGAGACGCTGTGGCAGAGTCAAGGTGGCTAATGGTAGAATAGTGGCTAGATGCCCGGCTGCCTGCGGGCCTAAACTAAGCGGGTGGTGGTAGGTACCTCGCTTAGTGGTAACAAGTCAACACCAAAAGCGGCTCTTTTGAACCCCCTGAAGTCTAGTAAAAGAACATTCCGGTCCAAAGGTTCACTTTATCACCCCCCCCCAAGACCTTATCTCTTCACAGTGTTGGGAATTTAGGGGAAAATGGGCTAACAATCTCATTGTTGACGACAATTATCTTGTAAACTCCGCTGAATAAGCAGCTCGGTTAATACATGATGGCACCACCCCCTCCTCCCCCTCTCTCCCATCCGTATCTACCCCATACCACCAAAACAGCACCTACACATAAAACTCCACCCGACCTTATCATCGCAGCAGCCCCCTAGCACAGACGAAGACACAGAAATGGATGGCACAGATGGCTTATGTAGTCTGTCTGCTGTTCAAGGCGAGTCGCGGCCCACCCTGTTGAGGTATTAAGCCGATCTGGTGGGGCGGTTCCTACCGGAGCACAGATGACTTACGGGGTCTATCTGCTGTTCAAGGCTTCTTCCCTCTCATGCTGGACCTGGCTCCGCCGACCTGGTGGTATCCACAATTTGTCTTAATATTTGTCACGGTGTTTTAGGGCGGAGATCGGTTGCGCGCGAGGAGATCCTCCGACCTGTCCAGTTCCACTCAGACTACAGCGGCCACTCAGACTACAGCGGCCACTCACCCAGCCTAACCCGCCATTGTTATCCATGGTAGCAGTAATAAAGCAACAATTAGTGATCATGCCCAGCTGCGTGATCGTTTGTTGAAGGTTTCGGCGTCAACTTCGGTTGCCGGAGGTCCTAGCCATCCCTAAATCTGTAGAAACAGATTATACAAGCGGCATCGGGGAGGAGCTGGAATGCTGATGAATCTGTAGGCTTTGAGAACATTAATATTGTAGAACAGATATTTTCTGCTATATCCTTAGTGTAAATATTCTCCTCTCTGCAAACCTTTCGTGTCTTTCGCAGTTGGTTCAGTATTTGTTTTTTTCTGTACCAGATACTTAGGTTTAAATCATCAATTTCGAGAGTAACCTTCACACGCTGTCCCGCATTTGATTAAGAATCTTGCTCTATGTTTTGTACCTATTAAACTCAAATAATAATATTTTTCAAGAAGAAATCCCATATCCCTTCCTACTATCACCCGGCACGTAACTAAACAGCAATAAACAAATTCGTAACCTATATTCCACCAACCGCATACCAGGGGGGAGACCTATTCTTCAAGATCCAGCAGGAATCTCGCACAGCCGACGCTAGACTTGAGACAGAAGGCTACGGCCGCGACCTTCCGAAGGTAAATTCACGACTGAAATTATCAGCGCAGATCTGCCAGCTGCTGTCAGCAAATGGAAATAAATCCCTGGGCTCAGTGCCCAGAAAAATGGTCGCTTACAAATTACATTCCAGTATAGCTAATGAGAGAGACACTAAGGCTTTGAGATAGGGAACACACCACAATACCATAACTACAATATAATCTGACGCACTCCCACATCTTTTTGCGCAGGGTTGGACGAGGCCTTTCTTGCCCAATTGGGCAGAGCGGAACCACAGTCTACTGGTTGCCCAAGGGGTTATGTAATTGTCTGATATGGGTTTGGAGTCCGGGTCATCCTTCATTTCGTATCGACGTCGGAAGAGAAGAGTTAATTCACGGTCGCATCCACATACAAGTCCCTGTCAGTACCCCATCTAGTTCGCTCACTTAATGCCAGAGCATTGTATGTACCACACGTATTGTGGTCAGAGAAGGACAGGTGTCTTGGCAGTATACAGACCACCATGGATAGTATATGTAATAAGGGATGATCAGCACCTGCATACATGTATGTAGGTCGAGACTCTGCAACCATACCGTAGATACATGTACGTAGAGTACATGTACTCGCAAATTCCTGGCGTTTGTGAAATGGGCCACTATTGCATACCATAGTAAATTTTGGACTTGGCGCGAATTTGTATGGCATGCAATAGCGGTCCATTTTACAAACGTCAGGAGTTTGTGAGTAGTGTCTGCGGGTGGGGCTACCCCGCTATCCTTAACCCTTAGATATATGTACATACATAACTTGTGTATATATCAGAACGTTGTGTTGTCACTAGGCTCGTACCCAGCCCTCCTACCGGAGGAGCTGGAGCATTATCGTTCCGACCTTTGCAATTGGTGAGATCCTTTTACGGGGGTATTGGGGACTCTCCGACTGTCGGAGGGCTGTCGGTGGGCTATTTACATACAAAAAATAAGGTTTTTTTAGCCCCCGGCGGGCGTCATTTAAGTCTCCGACGGGAAAATTAACTCCCTTCCCTAACCCCCAGCGGGCCCCATTTAACTTCCCGACACGGGAACTAACTACTTTTAGCACTGTCGGGCTTCATTGGGTTATGACGTACCAAATTGGGAGTGTCGGGCTTCATTTGAGTCTCCGACATAGTAAATCCGGCGTGTCGGGCTTGATTTGGGTCACCGACACAGTAAATGATATTTTTGTCGGAAGGTTAATGCTCCAGACGCTACGGTGAGCAGGTAGGGGATGGGTACGAGACTATGTTGTCACTAATAGATGCAAGTGTAAATTATAAAACCTGTTGCCATAGGTTTTGTGGGTCTATACAAAATGGATCCAGACTATATACAGAACAGCAGTCGGTGGGGCAGTGTATTTAGAGTTTGTGATATAATCTGATAACGGAGGTAGCAGGATCTAGTATCAGCTTTAGCTTTTTTTCTGGGGGCAGCATTTACTGACAAGCTACTGGATACCCACCGTTGCGGCGCAGGGCGCCTATCGATATATATAAAAGATGGTTACAGGATCAGGAAATTATTTGAAAATCAACGAGACGAGCTATGGGAAATCCGAGACTACTAAAAGCTCCTTGTCCACACACCCTCTATTTATTACTTTACCGGCGATAATGGCAGTTCGGGGCTCCTGTCTCCGAACTGGATATAAATATGTTACAATATGCAAAAAAACGAGATACCTAAAAGATACAAGGGATCACATGGGGGTCTCAGAATTCACACCACTCACCTGGCTGTTGCGCCAATTCGATTCACTAACTTCCGGAATTTCTATCTTTATGGGAGACAAGATAAGACCACCAAAAGATTTCTCACAATTTTTTCGATTTCTTTAGCAGCTCGTCAGGATGCACCTAGTGCCTCCGTTACCGATATAGCAGGATGGGATATCCCGACTGGAAGGCGAGCTACGGGAAGCCTGGCGCCACCCCTACGAGATCTCAACAACCGGCCAATATCTTAAATTCTGAGGTGGTATAATGGTTTAGGGGGTTCCCCTTGTTATCGGATGGGCGGTGCTTACACTTCCGATGTCTTCAGAGTGAAATACACTATAAAGGGTATCCTTATTATGCGCTCATGAGATATCACTCGTTTTGCTTTATAACGTTCATAAACTGTTAACCTATTTATTTATTTCTTTATTTATAGCAGCGTACACATCAACTCTTCCACTGCCAACGCAAAAACAACAAGCAAAACAAAGGAGAGGTAAGAAAAAATAGCAAGATCGCGCTCAACACTCTGGTCTCTCCCGGTGTCCCCACTTCCTGCTTCCAGTCTCTCTTACTCCCTCTCTAGTCCTCTCCACTCCCTTGTCAACTTTCTCTTCTCTTCTCCATCTCCACTTATCCCTCGCATCCTCCTAACTCCTCTTTGGGAGGCGCTCCAGACCTCGATAGTCACTAGGATGCCTAGTTCCATAGCTCATAAACTATTAACGAATCTTAGCCTAATCTTAATAATAGGTTAGTGTGTATCTATATACGTAGGCCTTGCGGGTAGCCCTGTTAGATATGTACTGCAAGGCCATGATCGATCGCTCGGTCCATACCCAGGCCCTGTCATACTAGGGATAGTCCAACTCGCGACCGCAGGTTGATGTAGAGTATCTGTTTATAGGATTGACCCCTGCCCCCCCCCCCCCAACCCGAACCGGGATGCTTTAGGGAACTGGTAAACTGTAAATAAGACCTGTAGACTGAAGGGAACAGTGGTAGATTGGACGGAACCGCAGTACACTGAAGGTAACAGCGATGAAGTAGAAATAAATAAATAAATGAAGGAAACAGCGTAATTCTGCTGGTTAATTTCAGGCAGGGGGGTCAACCGAAAAAAGGCGCGGTACGACCCCCACAACCCAGAGGCAACAGAACGCTACACTATAGCCACTTTTTCCTTATATCAAGTTATTTTGCTAGGGGGGGAAACAATCCTCAAATCCATTTCCTTATAGCAAATATACCCTACACCAGGGTTCCTTAATCAGAGGTACGATTGTAGGGGCCACCAGACTGAAACTCTTGGCAGGGTCGGCAGCAGGCTCTCAGCAGGAGAGGCGGGTGAAGCACCGTTGGTAAAATTTCTTTCGACACATTTACCGTACGATAGGTGTGACAATTGTGGGATTTTGTAGATCAATAGTATACATTTCCGCTTTTTTTGCCCTCATCATCCTCCACTGCCTGCCTGCCTGCCTTGCCTTTTTTGAAAAAAATATCTTCCTCCTCTGCCTCCTGTGATACACCGGCCTGGTAGATTATTTTACCACTGGTGGTGAAAATAATGCCAATACCTATACCTTAAAATGGATAAAACCACGGACCTTTTGGCCAAAAGGGGCTATATAATCCCAATTTATGAGTCCTATTGTCCACCAGTGGGAAACCTTCATAAATATTCGCACTAATGATTAATGTAGTATAGCGAAGCATAAAGACTGAAATCTAGCATTTGTATTGGCATAAGGACTGAAGTTCAGTGGTTATGCCGCCTCACATAGTCAAAACACAGTCCTCAACAGTCACTTGCACTGGGGGGACCAAGGGCAACCTGAGGGCAGGTCAAGTGCAAAGATACAAGTCCACGGCAAACTAAGGATAAACTACGGTAAGGTAGGGAAAGGCGGCGGCGCACCAAACCCCCAGTGCGGTAAACACCGTCCGTAGCGGACGCCTGTAACGAACAGCACCCTCGTAGTCGGGAGGTGGCCCACTTCTAGTCGTGGTGGTACTTTGCTAACGGGGGCTGTCCACTCCCCCGCGGCGTTCTTGAATCAAGCACCATAAAGCGATAACTTACCTGCTTCTCCACCCACCGACCTCTATACGCAACCGGAAAGAAAACAAACTTATGAGAAGCAGTAGGTTTAGTGCCCCGTTTGGGGACGAGGAGTTTAGATGATACGTATACTCCTGTGATAAATCCTAGGGCCAGAGAACCCAACGGACGTAAGAATACAAGAAACCCTCAAAAGGTTTGATGAATACGTTCCACACGTGTTCTTGCGATGTTTGCTCGCCAAGGATCACTGGCCAATCAAAGGTAGACTGTCAGGTCCAACACACGCACCTGCGGCTGTACGCTGCTTGATAAAAATAGACCTTTCTATAGGTTATCCGCCGACCGGGTGATACGACCAGATGGTGCGCAGTCATTTATGAATTGGTCCAATAATCCCGGATACATTGCCTCTCACCCTAAAGGCATATAAGGGTCTTAGACTCTTCAGCGGTATGTCCTATACAGTGCTCGGCGCCCGGTAGTCATCTCTCTGTCGCCTAAAGAAGCTTAGCAGGTCCACGTTGTGTATACCCACGATATCAGGGTACCTTCACAGGCCTTAATTCAGCAGCTTAAAAGCCTCCTATACCCCTCTTTTGCAATTCATAAGCTTTAAATGCCTCGGCGTATAGCTGGAGTTAAATATCTTCGCTGCAGTTTGGGGGTTTATCGTTTACAGTATGCATCCGTAACATGGGCCGGACATCTCCGCCTAGTTATTTGAAAGTGCAATTGGGTCGGGGGGGATTAACACGAGGTGGCCCGACAGGGCAATATTCTCCCTCGGATGCCCGCAAAAAGATGAAACCCAAGGAGTTCTCAGGCAACTGTAGGTCCCCGTCAATGGAAATGGTTGGCCGCTCACATGACCCTCTGTGCCCCCCGGAGGTCAAGAATTACAACGTTTCCTTATATAGATGAAAGCAATGGCAGAGAACACAGGTTTAGTTTATTTAGGGGAAATACGCAAATGCGAGGAGAAACCGCCCTATCACTCCAGATATCTCCTTCCCCTCCGCCACCACACAGATACCCCATAATTCTGAGAACACCAGTATTCACTCTAGCTCTGTCCCCCCATCCCAATCGTACCCAAATCTCATAACCTAGTGCACTCAATGCTAGCCCGGACATACAGCAATCTGATCACCGTGCGTTACCTACGTCTCCTTCTGACCCACGCTTGGCGCTAGTAGGGCCAATACCCTTTCATGTCCTCTATCCTTTGCAAAGTCAAACGCTGATTTGCCTTTCCCATCACACAAACTGGTATCTATACCGTCTTCTTTCAGCAACATCTCCACGACATCAGCATGTCCCTTCTTTCCCGCCCTTATCAGGGCCGTTTGACCACGCTTGTTTTGGTGATTGATATCATGTCCGCCCCGCTCCAACACTAGTCCCACGGTCCGCGTTTTCCCCGATGATGCTGTGAGCAGCAGAGGTGTGTCATTGTCCCCATCCATCTCCTGCAATTTATCCGTTTTATCGTATCGTGCGAGTAGGACCTCGAACACCTCGACATGCCCGTCCTCAGCAGCCAGGAGTAATGGTGTTGAACCGTGAGTAGTGGGAAGTCGCCAGTCTGCCTTCGGGTTTTCTAGCAGTTTGGTCACCGACTCCACCAGACCGGCTGAGGCAGTGTGATGGAGGGCAACCCGACCGTCATCCTCTGCTGCATTGACGTTGGCCCCACAAGACAGAAGAGCTTGGAGGGACTCCGTGTGCCCTTTCTGGGCTGCGAGGTGGAGAGCGGTCGTGCCGTCACCCTCTGCTGCATTGACATTGACCCCATGGAACAGCAGAGCTTGGAGAGACTCTGTGTGACCGTTGCTGGCCGCGAGGTGGAGAGCAGTCGTACCGTCACAATCTGCTGCATTGACATCGACCCCATGAGACAGCAGAGCTTGGAGAGACCCTGTGTGACCGTTGTTGGCCGCGAAGTGGAGGGCAGTCCAACCGTCACTCTCTGTTGCACTGATGTTGGCTCCACGAGACAGAAGAGCTTGGAGAGACTCTGTGTGCCCCCCCCGGGCTGCGAGGTGGAGAGCAGTCTTGCCGTCACCCTCTGCTGCATTGACATCGACCCCATGAGACAGCAGAGCTTGAAGAGAGTCTGTGTGACCATTGCTAGCCGCGACGTGGAGGGCGGTCCAACCGTCACTCTCTGCTGTATTGATGTTGGCCCCATTGGATAAGAGAGCTTGGAGAGATTCTACGTCACCGCTCTCCGCCGCGAGGTGGAGGTTTGTCCGACCGTCACCCGTTCGTGCGTTGATATCGGTCCCATGAGTCAGGAGAGCTTGGATCGATTCTGCATGGCCGCTCTCGGCCGCGAGGCAGAGGGCAGTAAAACCGTCACCTAATGGCGCATTGATGTTGGCCTCATGAGACAGAAGAGCTTGGAGAGACTCTGTGTGATCCTTCTGGGCCGCGAAGTGGAGGGCAGCCCAACCGTCACGCGTTAGTGCATTGATATTGGCCCCATGAGACAGAAGAGCTCTGATAGATTCTGTGTGACCGCCCTGAGCCGCGAGGTGGAGGGCAGTCCAACCGTCATCCTCCACCGCATTGACATTGACCCCATGAGATAGCAGAGCTTGGAGAGAGTCTGTGTGACCCTTCTGAGCCGCGAGGTGGAGGGCAGTCCAACCATCAGGCCTTACTGCATTGATATCGGCCCCATGAGACAATAGAGCTTCGATAGATTCTGTACGGCCGGGAGAAGCCGCCGCGTGTAGAGCAGTGCAACCGTCGACTGATAGCGCGTTGATGTCGGCCCCATGAGACAGGAGGACTTGGAGAGATTCTGTGTGACCGCTGCAGGCTGCGTAGTGAAGAGCAGTCATATCATCACCGTCTGTTACATTGACGTCGGCCCCATGCGATAGGAGGGCTTGAAGACATCCTGTATGACCACATCCGGCTGCCATGTGGAGCGCAGCGATACGCCCACTTTCTGCAGGACCAGCACTGCGAATATGAGATAGAAGGGCCTTCCTAAAGGGTCCGAAATTGTCGCTTCCCGCGTAGCGGAGCATTTCCTCGCCATTGAGGAATTCCGCCGTTTTGCCGCGGCTGGTGAAAGACTCCAAGCCTAGGATAAACTCTTGCTGACCGTACTGAACCGCTAGGTCGTGAACCATGCCGTCATAGTATCCCATTGCATGTACATTCGCACCACGAGACAAGAGGAGCTGGAGGATTTCTGTATGACCGTTTACGGCCGCGAAGTGGAGAGTAGTCATACCGGCAACCATAGCATTGACATCGGCGCCGTGGGACAAGAGGACCTGGACAGACTCTGCGCGACCGCTCTGGATCGCCAGATAGAGGGCAGGCAGAACGTCACCCATCTGATTGGCGTCGGCCCCATGAGACAGGAGGGCCTGGAGTGACTCCGGATGACCCCCCACAGCCGCAGCTTGGAGAGCGGTCGGACCGTCGGTCACTGTTGCATTGACGTCCGCTTCATGAGAAAGAAGAACCTGGAGTGATTCTGTGTCATTAAGGTAGGCCGCGGCAATGAGAGAGGTGACACCATTATTCTCGGCTGCGTTGATATTGGCTCGACGAACCGGAAGGGCCTGGGGTGGTTCTGTGTAGTCGAATTTGCCCGAGGTCAAATCTGTAACTGTTACTGCACTGGTGTTGGTGCCATGAGGCAGGCGGGGTTCTGATGGATCACGTTTCTGCCAGCCGCTCGGTTCAATATCTGCTCTATCCGATAGGTGGGACGCTACCTATCGGGTGGACAACTGTCAATGGGACGTTCTATTCAGCTATAGGGTGTGTTTTCCTCTTGGGCACCCAATTTGCATGTCAAGGGGACGGGATGAGTGTCTGGCCACGATATGATAAATTAAGGTTTAGCGCTAATGTTATCTACGCAAGTCTGGCCACACCAAATGTGCAATCGCTACCTAGTGTAGTGGTAAACATCTGACCTATACATGAGTGGGTTCGGAGTTCAACTCCAGCCTAAGCTAGAATATCCTGAAATGGAATTTTAGTGATCAGTATAGAATTGAGGGCCTTAGCTGGTGCCGCCCATATGGGAAGGCCGGTTAAGGAAGAGCTCCGTCCGCTTGGGGAGTGAATTTATTCATAGCGATCTAAGAGTGTAAGGTCCCGGTTGTTTATCTTGCCCAACCACACATTGTACATAAGTGAGGTCGCATGATAAGTAACTGGAACCGATCCGCACATTTTCTTTTATTCCTACTATAAGTATAGTTATCGGAACCTTGTATGGTCATAGATTTAGGTGTGTTGGGGGCATATCCTGTACTTAGGCAGCTATGCTTTATGCCAACTGCGATCCCAACCCGCTAATAAATATAACTATGATTGCTCAGCTTGCTAGTAGTTTTTCAGAAGTTATGGCACCTGTCCAAATCCATCAAGAGTCATTCCCAAGTATCAATGACTAATTGAAACCATTAGAGCAATTCCTGAACGATACCAGTCAGTTCTAGGATCCAGTATGCGTTAGTAGTCATTCTATGAACAAGAGTTATCTCCAGTCATCAGGAATTATTCCTACGCACCACTATTTGCTAGCAGCCAACACAGGTTGTTAAGAGTTATTCTGAATCGATAGAGGGGTAATAGCAGTGAGTTACAGGTATCTGAAATCATTTAAATGTACCAGCAAGTACGAGGACTCATTCCCGGATGTCAGTGTTACAGGATTGCTCAGGAGTGCGGTACTGGTAGTACAATGGTATTGTCCTGGTATGACGGCGCAATGAAAAGAGTGACGTACGCCCAGAAGCGGGGTTCGGTTATAACTCGGCAACCACTACCACACCTTATGAGAAGACCCGTGGTTACCCCACCTCGTAGGAAGTCGGAGCAGTAGCGGAGGCATTGCGGGAGATTTGCTATTGGAGGAGTTAGCGGGTTTAAGGGGGTCTGTCATGTATAAATAGCTAGTAGGATTCCCGTCGTCTTAGGGGAATCATGATCCTCTCAAGCGAACGGAATCCGGTCTACAATATTACAAGTTTAAAAGCTACAGAACTATCGCTTAGCATTAGCCATATCTTAGTGACTTCTGAGATATCCCTTTACAGTCAGTATCTATCCCAAACTGGCAGGATTTGTTCATATCCGTCAAGAGTCATTCCATATATCAGGGGTAAATATTGCTTACCAATGGTCACGCAGCCCTACAAAGTGATCTCAACATGTTAATAGTTATACCAAACTAACTGAGATTCAATCCTAGGTGCCGGTAGCATTCCCTGATTAGCAACAGCGATGCTCGGACCCAATCATCATTGTGTCCTATCAGTAATTACCAGATAATATAAGGTTTATACAGTTATATCATATACGATAAGATGAAGCATAGTGCTAGACTATATTGAGTCATGATTGTCTGCGTGACTCTATTGATTTGTTTGATTCTAGGAATGACGCAATCAATATATGATATCATTTGAAACAGTTTGACTCGAGATCATAGTATTACTAGTGTAATATAAGGATTTGACCACGTGTGAATTCAAATGATGGTTTACAAGCAGCAGTATTATATAAACATAGTGATTTGCTCGAGCCTGATAGTCATCCATCAATCCTGCTACTATTCTTCAACATAGCAATTGCATCGTCATCTACTGTCAATCAGCCTTTTTTTCAACAAGCTAGACAGGCATGGTGGGCTCGACTTTGTAGTCCAGCAAATACCAATAGATCACGTCCAACTCCTGCACGTGTTATGGAAATTCAACAAATACTAATGGGGGTATCACAAATAGAGGGAGATAGGGGTCGCCGGATGCGATATGAAGTTAAGTCACGATATGAAATGGTCGATAACATCATTAGGGTGAAGCGTAAAGGGTCAAGCAGTAAACTTTTAGTCACTGACCTTGAAGTTTTTGATATTATTATCAAAGCACACCTTTTACTTGGTCATGCTGGTGCTAGAAAGACTTATGAAGAGATCGATAGGGATTATTATAGAATATCTCGACAAGAGATTGAATGGCTTCTTAAGCACTGTTCTACCTGTGTGAAAACGGCACCGTTGAAATCAATTAAAGTGAACAACCTTTTTGAGAGAGTCCAGATCGATTTGATCGATTTGTCTGCCACCCCCGATGGTAACCACAAATGGATTTGTCATTTACGTGACCACTTTAGCAAGTACTGACTGGCATATGGTTTGACTTCAAAACATAGTGAGAACGTTGCCACGGTTCTTTCAATATGGATATCTCATCTAGGCCCTCTCCGTATCTTACAATGCGATAATGGCTCAGAGTTTAAAGGTGCACTGTTGATACTAGTCAAACAGTATGGAATACAGGTAGTGTAAACTTCAAACCCGTATTTTATAATATCACTAATATAGATATAATAGATTATTAATGGGCGTGCTCGTCATTCACAGAGTCAAGGCCTTATTGAACAAGCCAACGGTGTTTTAAAAGATAAGTTGGGAGCATGGATGCAGGATCACCAGTCAATTGAATGGTTGAAGGCATTACCAGAGGTGCTGTTAGCAATGAATAGTCAATGTCGTTCTGCTACAAAAAAAGCTCCTTACGAAGTAGTTTTTGGACAGAGAATGTCATCTGATAGGATACTGTTCTACGAGCGGGAAAATGCTAGTATTATCGAGGAGCAAACCACTTCCCAAAATAATAGCAACGGTAAGAATAATAGCCAGTGTCTGGTTAATAATACTTACATATTCTTTAGAACTCATTGTTGCAAGTCTCACGGTAGACACTGTATCCTCAACATCAAATCCCCCGATTGATCCATCGATTCTTTACGAAAATAGTCAATATAACGATACATCAAAACGTTCCGAAATATATGACATAGTTAGATCATCTAACACAAATGCTAGGAAAGCTATGGTGGAACGAGATGTTAGCAGGTTTAGATATCCTGTTTTTGAGATTGGAAATCTAGTCACACTCAAAATACCAAGACCTGACCGTCTTTCAACTCAACCTAAACGTTTAGTCTGCAAGATAATTGACATTGCAGGATCAAACTGTTTTATTTTGAGAAGTGAATTCGGTATCATTTCTCGTAAATGTATGCAAAGTGAATTGGAGCCTATACCAGATACCGTAAGGTTTAATCCTGATCCATTGAGGGAACAAGATAAAATCACAATTCCTATGGCGGTAAGGCTTACACAACAAACTACAACCACACAGGTATGTTGAATCAATTATAATACATTGAGATATTTATTTACTCCAATTTTAGTCTTCAATTCATTGCACATGCAAAAATACTTGCGTTACAGTTCGTTGTCCATGCGTGAAACAGAAGATGGATTGTACCGAAGCTTGTCACGTTGGGGGCAAAGGCAAACAACAGCATTGCAACAATACGAGGGAAGATGGTAGAGGGGAAAGTGATAGTGTAAACGGACAGGATGACATCACATCTTCAGGTAAAATCTCTTGCAGAAGTATTCTATATAAATTAATTAATTGTTAGAAGTTGAAAACATCTTCGATTGTATTGAAGTCCGTACCACTGAGTATAACACCGATGAGGCTATACCTGTTTCTCAGTCTCAATTGTATCAGTGCAGCAGAGCTCTTACTGAAAAAGCAAGGCGCAATCGTTGGCCGAGTCTAGAGTGGATTAGTGAGCATTCTTCAGAAACAGCTCTAAAACTGCGTTTTGAAAATGCTGCTTTTCGAAGCATTATCAAAACTATTACTCAGAAGTACGACAAGTCCCCATACTATCTAGCACCCTTGACTAGGCGAGCATCTCTACGTCCTGGAAGAGACCTATTGCGCAGAAAAATACAGGAACAAATGGATACGGTTCCACAAGGATATTATTCCAGCTGTAAGTCAAGCTACTTCCAGGGTCTCTTGGATTATATTAATAGATCAATAAAGGTCACGCCACTATTGGTGTAATTGCTATTGAGGATTTTGGTGCAGAACATACGCAGGACCATAAAACTAAAATGTTACAGGTTGGGACTTCATCTCGTTTTTTTAGTCATTTGCTTGTAGAGGTTGTATCTGTAGAGATTATACTAGCTATGATAGAGGAGGATTTATCAGTTGACTAAGGCAATGCTCAAATGATTTTGGAGGATAAGGAGGCAATGGAATATGGATCTTGGGCTGGGGATGAACTTGTTTCAATGAGAACTAGAAAGCGAACCCGTATAAACTAGCTGCTCACAAGTAATGTTACAATGTATCATTAATTCTACTAAATCCCTGGAGAGGGCTATAGTATTATTTCTATAGTACAAGAATAATTTAAGCATGCCGTGTCAGAGCAGGGTTTCTCAGGTTGATGTCTCATGAGTGGGCTGCCCGTATGATGGGCCAATCCCATTGATGATTGGGTCGCCCGAAATTCCCAATATACATTCAATAGGACAGCCTGTTCAATGGTGACGATGTGATAGGAAGCGTCCGGCATTTAGGATAGAACATATCCAATAGTGCCCGTATCACGGCTGTATGTCCTCGCCTCGCGGCTAGTATCAATGGTGTACTACCGTCGTTGTCCTTGTGCTCCAGATCAACACCGGGAACTCTGGTGATCCATTGAAGAGCTTCCAAAGACCCATACCAGGCCGCAAGAGAAAGAGCAGTCCACTTAGACTGGTTTTGTGCGTTTATTTCGGGGTCAAAAAGTTCCAGTAACAACCTCACCAACCATTCTTGATTATATTGGGCTCCCCACATCAGTAAGGTCGTAGATTCCAAGCCATTTACCTCTCCCCGCCTGTAACTCAACAGGATTCTAACCACGCCCCTATGACCAGCAACCGCCGCATTCCAAAGGGGTGCTCTCCCCGACCCGTCCCTGGGGCTTAGTTTGATATCTGGCGCAAGTTTCAAAAGACACTCAACAACTGGCGCATGTCCTTTTAGCGCAGTAATTGCCAAAGGTGTACTATTCTAATTGTCTTCCAGGTTCACGTCGGGGGAAGCTTCATTGAGGAGTAGTTCCACAACGGATGCATGGCCTCTCAATGCAGCGTGATATAGAGCTGTAAACCCCATCTTATCCTTGATATTGACATTGCAGCGTTCCGTATCGATCAATAGCCTGATTATCTCTGTTCTATCACTCGATGACGCATGCATTAACGCAGTCCTTCCACCGTAATCGGCCATGTTGACATCGCAGCCTTCCAGTAGAACATCCACAACATCTATCCGATTCGACCCGACTGCCAACATGAGCGATGTATACCACATGTCATCAGTGCAGTTGACATCAACACTTTCGTTCTCAAGCAAGTGGTTTACAAACTCCAGATACCCATTCTCTGCGCTATGGTGTAGTGGTTGTCGACCAGCTGAGTTAACGCAGTTCGGGCTGTTACTATGCAGAAGTGTCTTAAACGTGTCGAATAGCCGATAGTAGCATGCTACCCAGAGAGGACTAATAATCCCATCGTCCTTAGCTTGCAGGGGAGGGAGAAGAGTGCCCACATGGGATGCCCATCCCTTGAATTTTTTTGATGATCCGTTAAGGAAACTTTCCCATGCTCGAGCAGTACCGGATGAGTGTAGTATGAGCGGCCTGACGTGGTGCCCCCAATTACGGGCGGAGTACTTAAACAAGCCGGTGGTTGACCGGTGAAAGTCTTTATCTCTGTAATCGGTGCTTAGTAGAACCTCCATGCACACGTTGGCGATCCATGCCTCTCCTTCGTATTGTCCCTCCAAAGGCATCCGTGCTAAAAAATCTCGGATAGTAGCATGGGAGAACCGAAGAATTCCAGTTTTATTATCATGCACGACCAGGCCACAGTAGATATTAGAGACGTCATCGGTTTGAACCTTAGTTGCCCTCCATTCCTCAAACATCTTGGAACCTTCTGGGCCCTTGACCCGTAATGCTTGAAAGATTGTATCAGGAGAACAATCGTCGATCGTGTGGAATAACCAGCGAATGAGATAGAGAGCAGATCGACGGTTTGTTATGCTCTGCCTTTTTATCCTCCCCATTATATCCTCATACATGAGGTCAAGCTCCTTTGGAGGGTCGTTAAGAGCATCGTCCATACCATCCTCGTTGGTTTCGCGTCTCAAAGCCTGCATCCGAAGTTGAACTGGAAGGAACCTAGTGTTCGCGTAAGCTCAGTTTCAATTCATCCGGCGAAAAGCTTCAGACATACATCCCATTTGCATCTTTGCCCAAGGCGAGAATTGTTGTTTCGCGGGCCTTCAGTCGGGTAACAACAGTCTCAAGCTTAAGCTTCTCATTACCCAGGTAAAGCCCCTGCAACTCACTCTCGACGTATATGCGGATGTCCTCACTGTTGTCCTGTCCAGTGATGTAATATTGATTGTACGGTGCCATGTGCATTTTAATATCACCTTCGTTACGGCTGGACAGAAATATTCGGACTGTGTTGGCGGTGTCGACAACCTCCCTAAGTGCGCAGAAGAGATCTTTTCTTTTATCTGGGTCACATTCATCAAGTGCGTCGATGACCACCCAGACAGCATTGAGATGTTTAGCAAGTTGGATGATGAGCTACTTGCACTCATCCAGTGTCAGGGCGTACTTAAACCCATCCAGTGTCAGGGCACCGGCAGATTTTTTTTTCGTCTTTCATAAATCTCTAGCAAGTATTCCGGGAGGCCCTCTAATGAATATGCCACTCAAAGCTGCCAGACGATTGCCCGTAAGACAAAAACGGGGTCGGCACGATCTGGTGCCGTGGTACTATAGTAGAAGTAGGCTATGGCATGTTCACTAAAATGAGACTCTTTCAACAGGTCAATAACCCTCGAGCTATGAGTCATGTCAGCACTGATGATATTGGGAAAGACAATCCACGATACTCACGAGAGAATTGTTTTTCCGGTACCAGCTGTGACAGATTGAGTCAGATTACATGATTACTCATGATCATGAGGGGCATCCGGCGTCTTACCATCGCCACTCAACCAAAATATAGAGGACAATCTACGGTTGAACCAGCCACCGAATTGTGGATTGCTCAGTAGCCAGTTACACGTCTTCGGAGCCCGCCGCATACGATGCTCATCGTGTATGTTCCCGTATTGGATGTTCGATACCCAGTCTAATGCTCTTTCCAATTCCATATCTATCCTTATTCAGCTCACGAATCCTCTACACGCGGGATAGAGCGTACCTACCGTCAACGTACTTACACAGGCGTTTGATGTCTTTATTCCACTCATCCAAGGCGCTTTCGATGATTTTGAACTGCTTCCTCATATCGCTCAGGTACCTATGGAGGTTAGACGTTGAAGAACGCTCATCTAAAATTATCTAACTGGTTAGAAAACTTAAACCACGATGGTTAAGCGGGGTTCACAACTTAATCGAGCGATAGAAGCAGCTTAGAATATTTATTACTTGAGAATAGTATCAGAAGATCATCCGGGAGTAGACAAACCTTCTTTCTCCGCAAGATCTGCGCGATCCCTTGTACGCTTCTCACACTCCCGCAAGTCTTCCAACAATCGGGCGAGCTTCGTCGGAAGGCTTTCCGCAATACGTACTATGTACACCAACGAGTTTGAGTCCACTCTGAGCGGGTTGAGCGCCTACGAATTTGGAATGGAGTACATACTTGCAGTATTCTTGTGGAGATGTTGCTTCACACATATCAGGTACCTCAACATTGATGTGTACTGATCAACCAGACACTCGGTCAGGTCTACTGATCCCTGCGGTGATTGGACGTACAATCCCTCATAGATTTCGCCACAACACATTACCCAGCCGAGATAGGCTAAACTACTTGAAATCATTGCCATATTTTGATAGTGGGCGACCCCGACCTGAAACATTCCGTAAGCTCCTAATCTATTGGATCAATGATACCCTCACCTGCAAAAGCAACCTCACTCCAGACCAGACCAACGCTGCTACAGTTGTATCATGCGAGATGGCTATATCACCAATGGCCGCGTATCTATTAAGTTGCGTGAGAAACACCTCGGCATAGTATACCCTTTCCTTGTTGCCGTTCTCATAGTGTAATTTCTCAGAATCGACCTTCTGATGAATAACCTGTACTTCCTTGATGAGCGCATCTGCCAATATAACCTTCGTTTGCTGGGTTTCCTCGAATCCCTCGATCTTTTCCTGCCGTATTCTTTCAACTGCCTGGCGCCATAAAGGTGAAACTCTGATCGAATTGTCAGTCAATTTTTACTCGGCTGCATTGGATAATGATGCCCTACGTAGTTTCCGGAGAGGTATGGTCGGCGTCTGAGGCCGCCAAGGGTAAGGTAACCTCCTCCATCACTCGAGATGTTTTAACTGTTGTATCTGGGTCTGATTGCGGTGTCGGAGGTGGTTCTGGTTGTGTTTCATCCCTCATGTTTGTCATTGCAGGCTGGGCTGGGACATCAGGGGAACTCTCGGATCTTCCGGTGCTGGTACTAGATTAGGATAGCACGTCAGTACTCGCACTACCTTGAAGCATAGTAGGCCACAGACATAAGGTGATGATTAGAGCCACTGTTTGGATCGCTCTCCCGATGCTCTAAGGCGCTTGGTCGGTGAATAACGGCACCGAACTGGCGGGGTTCGGCGATGGTCGGAGTAGTTTGATGGTGGGTATGGACGTCTTCAGCCTGTACAGCGGGGGCTGGCACCTTCTGCCTCTTCTGCCTCTTCCACCTCCTCTTGACGGTGTTTTTCAACTTGGAGATATTGTTACCCATAGTCGCTTGAGTTCTTTGTCGTTGATAGGTTTAATCTGTATCGAATTTGACGGTGCTGGATATCTTGTACTGCGCGCGAGCAACCCCTCCCATCCAATATTGCCAACAGTCGCGTCCTACTACAGTCGATTGCAGTCGACTGTGCCAAGCCAGGGAATCCAAAATTACCTTGAAGGACTACTGGACTGCAGTCGACTGTGGTCCTACAGAAAGTCCAGTCCATCCACTTTTTGGACGGACTGGTAGACTGTGGACTGAATACTGCCTAAAGGGGTTTGGTGAAACTGTCATGATATGCATAGATACTTAATAACAGAGCTCGTCTTAGGGCACATGCCTAAGAGCCCCACTGTAGTCTGATAATGCAGTCAATAGCCCTGGCCACAGTTGGGCTGTGGTAGGATAGCGGTCCCCTAGGCTCTCAGGATCAGTCGCGTCCGGTTCAGGACCGGGCCATTGAGCGTACTGGACAGAACTAAGCCTGCGCTTGCAATGTAGTACAGACGGCATATCATACCGCAGAATCTCAGGAATAACGAATCGGACTGGGCTGAAATACCACTTACCTATTTGTCAAGACGACTAAAAGTTACGCCCCGGCATTGCCGGATTGAGGCTCAACAGGCATTTGACCAATCCGAAGTCTAATATTCCAGTCCAGTTCGGTTCGTTATATATTCCTGACATTCTGCGGTAGTCGATAAATGAATTCTTTCATGCGTGCACTGCACCGCAGTAAAAAAGCAAAGCAGTGTTTACATTACGACTAGCCGGCCGGCTCTTGCCACCCGAAGAACTAGGAGAAATATTATGGGGACCGGGAACATGGTTGAGTATGTAGAGCTGGAGGGGGTAAGATCATACAGTCTCTTATTATTGTTTAGACTGGGTCCCGCCTTATCATGTACCATCATATTCACCGAGTTAAGAAAGAAAAGAGATATTTTGCTACAAGTTGATAACTGAAAAGAAAGAAAAAAGGGAAAAGTAGAGATTCGAAATAACCGTGAACCAAATTCTTAATGATAAAAAGGAAACAACCCTATGATCATCCAACACACCCTACATTTACTGGAAGAGTGGTGTAGTGTGGTGTTTGCATTGGTGTCCCTGGTCTCTCGGTAGGTACCCCTATCTACTAGTAATTTGACATTCTCCTCAGCCTTCTCGCGGCTCATATGCTTTACTGCGTGATCTAATGGTACTTTTAGTTCCATCACCGTCGCGGGCGTTTATATCTGCACCGTCACCTAATAGCAGAGCCTAATCTTTTTCCTATGTTTCGACGCAGCGAGATGTAAAAATCCCACTTTATTGTTGTCAACAGCCTTCACGTCGGCACCCGCATTGATCAGTGGTAAGAGGGAACGGCATGAAATAATACATATACCGGTATTCAGCTGAACAAATCAAATAGAACAAATAGAGAATAGAGACATAGGAAACGAGCCCCAGAGAAATGTGTATGAAGAGGGGGCAGCTAATAGGCGGGGTAAGGGACAGAGGGTGCTGGAACATGGGTTCGGAGGATCGTGGCTTTGGAGAGCTATCAAAACTGGGCAGGGTGTAGGTATGGGAGACCGTTGTCGGGTTGCATCGTCGTATCCTTGCCGTACCAGTCGCTAAGCAGATGTACGATTTTTGTATGCCCATTGCCGGCAGCCAAGGACATTGCTGTCACGGCCGTAACTGTTGCAGAGGTACTTTCCCCTCCTTCCAATAGGTAGCGTGCTGTGTCCAAATGGCCGTTCCACGCAGCAAACATTAGGGCAGTCCATTGATGCTCTGATGCCTGCCGTGCTGATATATCTGCCCCTCGCTCGACTAGGAGCTGGAGAACCTCAGTCGCACCATATTGTGCAGCGATATGGTGAGCCATGCGCCCTATTCCATCCACCGCTGAGATATCCGCACCTTTGTCCAATAGGTAGCGTGCTGTGTCCAAATGACCATTCCACGCAGCAAACATTAGCGCAGTCCATTGATCCTCTGATGCCTGTTGTGCTGATATATCTGCCCCTCGCTCGACCAGGAGCTGGAGAACCTCAGTCGCACCAAATTGTGCAGCGATATGGTGAGCCATGCGCCCTACTCCATCCACCGCTGAGATATCCGCACCTTTGTCCAATAGGTAGCGTGCTGTGTTCAAATGACTGTTCCGCGCAGCATGCATTAGGGGAGTCCATTGATATTCTGATGCCTGCCGTGCTGATATATCCGCCCCTCGCCCGACCAGGAGCTGAAGAACCTCAGTCGCACCAGATTGTGCAGCGATATGGTGAACCATGCGCCCTTCCCCTTCCACCGCTGAGATATCCGCACCTCTGTCCAATAGGTAGCGTGCTGTGTCCAAATGACCATTCCACGCAGCAAACATTAGGGCAGTCCATTGATCTTCTGATGCCTGTCGTGCTGATATATCTGCCCCCCGCTCGACCAGGAGCTGAAGAATCTCAGTCGCACCAAATTCTGCAGCGAGATGGTGAGCCATGCGCCCTTCTCCTTCCACCGCTGAGATATCCGCACCACTGTCCAATAGGTAGCGTGCCGCGTCCAAATGACCTTTCTGCGCAGCATACATTAGGGCAGTCCATTGATCCTCTGATGCCTCCCGTGCTGATATATCTGCCCCTCGCTCGACCAGGAGCTGAAGAACCTCAGTCGCGCCAAAATCTGCAGCGAGATGGTGAGCCATGCGCCCTTCTCCTTCCACCGCTGAGATATCCGCACCTCTTTCCAATAGGTAGCGTGCTGCGTTCAAATGACCTTTCTGCGCAGCATACATTAGGGCAGTCCATTGATCCTCTGATGCCTCCCGTGCTGATATATCTGCCCCTCGGTCGACTAGGAGCTGAAGAACCTCAGTCGCACCATACTGTGCAGCGATATGGTGCGCCATGAGCCCGTCTTTATTCGTTGCCGATGTGTCAGCACCTATGTCCAGTAGGTATTGGGTTATTTGAATTTTTCCCCCGCTAGCAGCCCCGTGCAGAGCAGAGACCTCATGCTTACCCCCAACGCCTAGATGTGCACCGTGCTTCAGTAGCAGTTTGATGATTGGGAGATGGCCCTTCTCCGCAGCTCGGTAGATTGGTGTATATCCTGAAGGATCCTCCATTGGTGTTGCTCCGTTCCCCAGTGCCTCTATGAGTGCCTTGCAATCACCGCTCGCAGCCGCCGTCACTAGTAGATGTTGAATCGATTCTGGAGCACAACTAGCCCTTGAGTATATAACTCGGTATGGTAGAGGCACTAATGGTAATTTGGATCTTACCTCTTTGTCTAACAAGGGACGAAGCCTGGGGTTGCTTGTTTGAGCCCGGGGTACCTAAGGGAGCCAACATTCCCCTGGCTTCGGGAGCTGGGTCCTTCGCAGAAAGCCGGGGTTGCTTATTCGCACCTGATGTGTCTAGGAGATCGGGGGCCAACTTGCGTTTAGCGCTTGCAGAAACTGTATCATTTGTAGCCCCCACTATCTGTGTAGATCTGGGTCTAGAGGTCGATTTAATTAGATCGGGGAGTATATGTGTCCGAATGGTATCATGAGGCTCCTTTATCAAAAGCCAAGCGTTTAACCTAGCCTCTGATGCTGAAGGTCGATCTTGTGGTAGCCGCCGCAGCAAACTAGCTATAAAATCAATCGCTGGGCGTGGAATAGTCCGTGCGACTGCGGAACTCGGTGTAAATAGGTCCCGGCCTCCCATAAAGACCACCAGGTTTCTGGTCTCAGGGAATGGTAGTGTTTTAGTTATCATGAAATGCACTAAACACCCCAAGGACCAGATGTCAACCGCCGTGGTATATACATTGGTGTCTTCACTACAAAATCCCCAGATCTCCGGTGCCATGAAGCAATTCGTCCCTAGTTCGGTTCGGCATTCAGTGTTGTCGAAGTGTTTTAAGACGCCAAAGTCGGCAATTTTTATCAAAAGTGGTTCCCGCTGGGCGATTAAGATATTGCTAGGCTTCACATCTCTGTGGCAGATTTTCTTCTTATGCATTATGTCTAGGCCCATGAGGATCTGTTTCGTAACCCTCTTTGCATCATCCTCAGATAGGTTTCGGTCACTGAGAAGTCCGGTCAGATCGCATGGAAGGTACTCCATGGCCAGATAAATGTGCTTTCCATCCTCAAACCAGCCTAATAGCTGGACGAAATACTCTGGTACTAAAATTAAAGACACAATTAGTATACTAGCGGGAAAAAGCGACCTGCCCCTTTTGGTACGTAGGTAGGATAAGAAATATTGATAGGCATTTAAGGAAAGGACAAACTTGTCTTTTTCGGCGAATGTAGCTCGGCGTATTTCTGCAGAGAAAGGAGTATTACGAACGAAGTCGTGCTAAAAACCCCTATTTCATCCCATCTGAAGGATGATCCCATAATCTGTTTGACCGCTCTGACACCCCCCTTCGCTATGCAGATCTCTTTATAAACTGTACATACGCGCCCTGTCCAAGAGTCCGGTCCCGAGTCCCAGGTTTCATATCTTACTGGCCCCCCCGAACTGTCCGGTGATAATATGTGTGTAACCTTCCGGTTCGAATTTCGTGACTAGTTTGAACTCCTCAAGCTGTGAGGGAGTGGGCGTCATTTTTTCGTTTGGATTTAGAGTAGTAGTTGATGAGGACAACACCCCCCGCAAATCCTTGGAAGTAAACTCAAAATTGCTGCGTTGGCACATTCTTAGGTAAGCCTAGTGATGTTTTCTACTGGATGTGACTATCGCCAATAGGTCCTGCGGCTGTGCAACCCCTAACCCAAGCAGGGCACCCTCGGTTCGCTGCCTCAGCCCTAGCTACGGACGACCCGCCTGCATCACCCCGCCTATTAGCCATCCTCCACTAGCATTAACTACCGTAGACAGCACCCTCTCACCGTCACCTCCGCCCTCGAAATCCAGGGCCCCTGCGTACGACACCTACGTACAGCGGTGGGTAATAAGTCATCGGATGACCTAACCAGAATTTTGCCTGCAAACGGGCATTCTGGTGGCGTTCCGTCCGATGACTATTACCCACCGCTGTACAACACTATCCTTTATACATACTACATATTTACCAGTCTGGCTGTTCGCTCTTACGCACAACACCCCACCATAACCCCCCCCCCCCCCACAGTGCGCGCTCTTCCGGCACTTCTCCCCGATTTCAAAGACAGTACTACCATCTCGATATCTAGCACCAGGTGACCTTCCACCGCCGCCTCATCTGGCTGCGTAACCTCTAAGCTGTCTAACCGCTCGACTCCAAAGCACGACATTACTACAATCGACACCGCTACACAAATCCTCTGCAACACGCCCTGCTATGCTACAGATATTCCTAAGGGCTCGATCTCTCGGCCTCGCTCTGGCTCCACTTCAATAATGGATTATCACCCACTTCGGACTCGATCGCCAAAGGAGAATGACACCGGGCACCGTGCACCCTCAGCCCACCTTCCGAAAGGTGAACCTCCGGGCATTCTAACACGTCCCCATGCACCCATAACCGCACAACACGTCCCCCCCGACAACCCTGACGGCCACCCAGGCCATTTCCCATAACCGGCACGCAATTAATGAGTTTAAACAAAAAAAAAAGGATGGCACAGAATATCACCTGGCTTCATCGCGGGCTATCACTCGGTTCAACCCGAATACAACCTTTATTTATTTATACTTCATATTGCATGTAATCCGTAGGTTGACAACCAACCTTCCGATACCACTGTATTTACGATGGTGAGATCTTCCCCCCCGGATAATAATAGGTAATCGAGTAACAAAGGGAAATAAATAAACTAATAATAAATAATATAAAAAATATATATATACATCGTGGCATAGCTTGAGAGGTTTGGCAAGTAGACTTTAAATTAAGTATGGGTGGAGTGAAGGCCTAAGTGGGGCAGAGTTGCTGGAAATCTTCCTGATTGAGATCAAAACACCCCTAAAGCCCGTTAATCGAGGCCTAGAGCTCGTGTTGCGTTGAGCTATGGAAAGAAAAATGGGCAAGTGAGAGTTCGATAAAGTTTGGGACGGAAATTCAACCAATATGGATGGTTGCCACCACCTTGGGTGTATGTATTCTTGTCCCAAATTTTAAAATTTGGCAAGTATATATGGTTGGGGACCTTGAGACGGAGGGGTGCGGAACCGGTCCCCCAGTGGAGATCACCTTCCCAATCTAGTAATTACTTGGCACGAAACCGACCAAAGAATGCCAAGACAGGGAGTTTATGCCAAGGTATCAACCATCAGTATTCCCAATCCAGTAATTGTGCGCTAGCATATTTCCTAATCGGGTAGTTATTGACCTGGAAGGTAACTAATGTGCGACATTTGGTTACCCTCTCACCAAAAACCCAACTTTTAGTGCTATTTACCACTTTACACACCATCCTACAGATCTATTCTAATTTTGATGCGTTGTGGTTGGCCATTAAGCCCCGAAGTCCGGCAGCCCCGACACTCCGCCCCAAGGCGCCCCCAACCATACGGGGGATACGGATTGCGGCAGGGCCGGAACGAGAGTATACCTACCTAACTATCTATATTGTGGTGTGATCAGAGTTGTGGCAGAGAGCAGGGCAGTATTTGGGATTGGTTGAGGGATGTGTATCTAATGTTCACCCATGAGGGTGATTAGTTAGATCGGGAGAGGTCGGGCGGGCGGCGGTTAGGCGCCCGAGCATTACCACACCACCGGGGGGCTTAATATGTCTCCGGATCCGCTTCTGCTGCGATCGAATCCGCGGGCGGAGAAACATCACTCGCGCTCGTGCATCCGCCGAATCGAACCCAGTTTTTTTTCGGTACCATCCCTACAACTGGCGGGGGGAGTTGGAGTATAGGATATGGACTTTTATGCGATTATATGGTTGCGGACACCTGTAACTGGAGGACAGTTGACCTCAACATTTGGGGGGTAAATCACAATACCTACAATCATTTTCTCTTTGTTAAATGATGCTTTAGCCCCCGCTCTACCATGACAGAGTCCAATTAATTTTATCACTTATGGTTGTGGAGTTATTGGATTTCTAAAAGTCGGGTTTTTGGTAAGAGGCCAAATGAATGTCACCCGAAGTTGCCCATTTAAGCAATAGCTCTAGAGCGTTGGGCATTTTAAGACCTAATTAGGCAATACTATCGCCTAATATCATTGATACCTCTTGGCATAAAACAGGTGCCAAGTTATTAGTTGATTAGGAAAGTGATAGCCAAAAAACACCAATGTCGCACCTACTCCGGATACAGGTGTCCGCAACCATACCTAGATGGCGTCAATGTATCTCCCGGACGCCCAAGACATTTGCGAAATCTCTCTCATGCATTAGTGTGGCCTATGTAGGAAATGATGAACCAAAGTAAAGCAGCAACCTGCGAAGTTTATAGACTCCTTAAGTATTCTAGAGACTGATAATACAGCAAACTGCTTACCCGGACTCTTTTGACGGCAAATACTCAAGATCACATGGCATTTATGCATGAGAGAGATTTCGCAAATGTCTTGGGCGTCCGGGAGATAACATTCCTGGGGAGCATGGCTGGGTCTGGCAGAGATGCGAGGTGGCAGATTTGAGATGTTGGGGCTGAACACCTTACCCTAACCCTGATCTTCTATGACCGGAACACGACCCAATCACCCTAGGGACAATCCCGATCCCGCGCCGGGGTGAGCGGCGGAGGCGCGGAGGATGAGGGCAGCTCCCCGGAGGTCATCATAGCGACACTCGTGGGGGGGGGGGTTAGACAAGTATACGCGAAGGGTTAGCGGGGAATCAACCACAATTACATATGTTCATTATATGGGTCTGCGGGAATGGTTTAAATGGCGATACTATAGCTACTGGTGAAGAACATTTTTCTCGGCTGCGGTGGGGGTGAGATGTATCGAGGGGAGAGATTGGAGATTCAGGTTTATGTAATTGAAAAAGAAAAAAAGAAAGGGAAAAAAAAGTGAGTTAGCCGAGCAGGCAGGAATAGTAAAGTAAAAATCGCGAAAACTAGAGAGCTATGTATTTTTACCCTAATTACTGTGGTTGGCGTGGACAAAAGGTTTTTACAACATAAGTACCGTCTGTTCTCGAAAGAACAGCCCGGGCCTAAGGCTCAAACCTAAGCCGTCTAATTGGTTGCTTTGCGTCTTGTCACCACCTATTGCTCTGTTTTGCATTAAACCCGGGGTTCTATTTTGAAATTTTGAGGCACTACATGAGGCTCTTGTACGTTGTGTGGTGTCCTATGTCTCAGAAAATATAAAAGTGCGACATCTCGATGTGGTTTGGTTGGTCGGCTTGGTGAAGTGGCAGGGATTAATAAGAGGTAATTGACTAAGCACGACATGCACCAAGAACCCACCGCCAAGAGCTTAATATTATTTGGACACAGAGGTGGTTAGCGCCACTTCCTATCAAATCCGAGCAGCTAGGTAACCGAACAGGTTAACCCCCACGCTGTTCCTATACTTTACCGCTGTTCCCTATACTGTTGCTATTTCCTAGGCTCTGTCGCGAGCTGGCCATTGCTATGTAGTCGATAAAAATATGCGTATGTAGAAGTACTTTGGGTGTAGGGGTAAGTGAGAAGACACCACTCTACCAAAGTTGCATGAAGGCTGTCTTCTCACTTACCCCTACACCCGAAGTACATACCTGCATGAGTGCGGGGTTTGCAGAATCCCTAACCCTTACTACCCCGCGTTATGCGCCCTAGCAGAGGTACCTAGGCACATAACGTTTCAATTCCGGGGATGTCCTTGGGGGGGTGGGCTGAGATCTGGAAGGATGTGGATGGTCTCGTAACGTCTACCCCACATCTTGAGCGCTCGAAGCTCCATATACTAAACTAGCGCTGGTCGGAATGACAGATGTGGACAGTCAAAGTTAATTCATCAGTACATGATGTGATACCTGGGCTATTAATAGCAGTGTTGCACGCGGGCAGGGCGGACGGGCGAGCATGCCCTAGGGCATAGATCATAGCGTCTCACTCGTCCCACACCACCCCGCAAAAGATTCTAAGGGGTGGTATTCTAAGTATTTGACCACGAACCCAAGCACGGCATTCAAAAGGTAATATATGGTACTTTTTTTTTTTTTTTTTTTTTAACTCATATAGTTCAATTAATTCTAGGTACATGAACATTGCATGCAGGGAAAACCCTATGGCATAAATAGCACCTATCCCCAAACAACCTTTTTCCGCCTATAAAAAAAAAAAAAGAGTACCCCGCACGGAGGCCTCATTAAAAAAAAGGGTGTGAGAAGTAAGGAAAAGTAAAGAGTAGTTTCGGTTTAACCAAAGTTTGCCGAAATATATGCGAGCGGTAGCGAGCCTGAGTGGGCGTGTGTGTGGTACAAGACACGTCACAACAGGAGGAGGGTGGGTGGGATCCGGTTGCAGTCCAAAAGAGGATAGGATCCGCGGGCGGGGTAACACCCCGAGGAGGACGTGGAAGGCCTGAGGGAATCCGGTTGCAGTCCGAAGAAGGGAGTCCAGCAGGAGAGGAGAATTTGACAGAATCCCCTTGCCAAAGGGAGAAACTTTCGTGGAGAGAGGGTTTTTTCGTTAAACACGCCGGCGTAAGAACACGCCCTTAGGGGCCGCCGCAAGAACTCGCTCGTTGACTTAGCATAGCGGTGGAACGGAAGGTCCGTCCTGCCTTCCCCCCAGAGAAGGTTAAGGATTAGGTACCTGGGTCGCCGAACCTGGTGACTAGGGTCATCGCAAAGAGAGGAGAGACAACGTCCATAGAGAGTGGAACGTCATTGTGAGGAAGAGTAAAGTTTGTAGACATTTCCAAAGACATGAAGCCTAAGAAAAGTCTGTGTGTGAGGGTGAACCCCCCTATTCCCAACTCTTGGCGGAGTTGAGAACGAGGTTGCAAGGAGCAAGAGGGTTGAGGTAATATATGGTACGCACCCTGCATGTATATACAAAAGTTTTGGGTATTTCAATTTTGTGCTAACGACTCGGACTCTAATCTCTATCGCTACAGTAAATGCACTAGAGCAATGAATTTACTGGTGGCACCAACACATTTACTGATACTTTAGCTGTGAATAGTCAATAGCAGGCCTGGAATGGTTGAAATTATATCAATTTATAGCACCGCGTAATAGATTAGCTTTTCAGTAATCTAGTATAATGATTGAAGTTCAATTCTCTGACAGTTTCCTTCCTCCCCGGGAGACTTCCCATGTCCTTATTAGACTGGTGCATTAGCTGGGATTTGGATGCGTTTTCGACGCATTATCGACGTATTTTGGATGCATTATGAAATATACATTTAGATGCATCCATTATGTGGGTGGTAGAGAATTGCGCTCGCCGGCAAAGACTCCAATACCGATTGCGGACCCAAACCCGAGATATATAGCCAGATGTAGATCACCGTTAAACCCCCTAATATGTACGTATGCCACCCTACTGACTACCCATCTCTACCAATCTGGGGGGTGAAGGTATGTTTCGCAGCATTTTCAACCCACCTCCTTGGCCTTTCTACGCCCGCACTGCATAGCAACCCACCCGAAAACAACTAGAAAAGCACCTCCGACACGTTTGGCTGCATACCCGAAGCCTGGTGCCGGCATCCCCGACCAATTAACGGACTCGGTTGCTCCCCCGGTGGGACCCCCCCCCCCCGCGCATGAGTAACAGGAGTAACATGCTCTGTTTTATTGAGAGGGAAAGAGGGAGGCAGTTGCCGCTGGATAGAGGGAGGATAGTCGTAGACGCTCCTAGGAGCTATACTTGGCTGTTGTGGTAAAGAAACTAGGAAATGCTCTGGGGGATAAAATTACGAATTTCTCAGAGTAGAAGGTGATGTGGCTTAAAACAGTACGTGACTGTTCACCAACCGAGACCCAAGATCCCCTGTGCGCAGAGCGGGACTGTTTGAATGTTTGAAGATCATCACATCTACTCTACTACCTGACTCAAATAGGAGAAGAAACGTCTCGAATTCCGGGGCCCAGAAGCCTAAAGTCGCTGCGTCTTGCCGCCATCAACACCGCCAGTATCTCCCCTCTACAGCACGCTCGACATCCCAGAGCAGCGTGCTCCCGGCAGCGCAATTACACCTTAATCATGGGATATCACTCGATAAACCACCACCGACGCCCTCTTGTGACCTACCCTAGAGGCCTTATATACGCCACTATTCCCATTCCCCTCTAGCAGCACCACCAGCCACCGCCTGGGAGAAATCCGGAATTCCGGCACCCCCGCGCTTAGCAGGTGTTTGTGGTACCTACGG